>CM075290.1:8897257-9575313 GCA_037672795.1 Lagerstroemia speciosa | reverse complement strand
TTGAAGATGCGGTTTTGTTTTTAATGAACCGCATCTTCAGGATGCGGGTTCCCATTTTTTTTTTTTTTCAAATAAGGAACCGCATCTTCAAGATGCGGTTCCTTTGTTATTTTTTTTTTTTTTTTTACCATTTGAAAATAAAGTCGCATGTTACGGATTTAGATTGAATATTTAGTGTGTAATATATAACGAGTTCGTTTTATAAATATCTGACAAATCTTTTAAAATGTAAAATTTATATAAAACTTTAAAAGTAAATTTTACAAGTGTACACATCTGAATAGTGATTTATACAACGAATTTTGATGTATCATACATTGAGTACTAAATATGTTAATACTTCGTAGAAGTCTTTCAATATGTTAAAATTTACAAAATTTTAAGAGTAAATGTTTATAAATGTGAATACCTGACTAGTGATTTATATAACGAATTCTAATGTGTCACACATTGAGTTTGTGTTTATAAACACGAGCTCGTTTTGTCAGCTCTGTAAATCTTTAGACGTGGTAAAATTTTTACAAAATTTAAGTGTAAATTTATAAATATAATACTTGAATGTGATTTATATAATGAGTTCTAATGTGTCACACATTAAGGTATTAACAATATGTAGTACTCAATGTATGATACATCAAAATTCGTTGTTTAAATCACCATTCAGATGTTTACACTTGTAAAATTTACTCTTAAAGTTTTTATATAAATTTTACACATAAAGATTTGTCAGATATTTATAAAAAACTCGTTTATATACAAACAACTAAATGTTCAATCTAATTCCCTAACTGCAACTTTGTTTTCAAAAGTAAAAAAAAAAAAAAATTTAACAAAGGAACCGCATCTTGAAGATGCGGTTCCTTATTTGCAAAAAAAAAAAAAAATCGGACTAAACCGCATCTTGAAGATGCGGTTCATTAAAAACAAAACCGCATCTTCAAGATGCGGTTTTAAAACCCTATTTTGGTAAATACTTTCAAACGAACCCTATTTCGTGAAATACTTTCAAAAATTACTCTATTTTCACCCAATTCTCTAATTCCGATTCCGACAGAATTCCAATTCCGATCACGATACCGGGCGCTAGGCAGAGAGTTCCATGCTTTCTCTGTTGCGAATCCACTTCTCTTTTACCGTCTGTGTATTTATCAATACTATTTCTTCTTAAAAATGCTATCAAATAAACTTCTGTTTATGATAAAGAAGGGTTTGATTAATAATCACAGTTAGAGGTGCTCGTGGCATAGGATGGGCTCGGAACTGATAAAAAATCCACACTATCGGGTCGGTTCTAGTTATGCCTCAATGAAATTCGGGAAGGTCCAGTTAGAAATTAAGAACTAATCCAAACCTGTTCAAGTTCCACCCAAAGGGTTCCCAGAACCTTTACAAAATTGATTTACACAATTAACTTTTTAGTCTTTCATAACACACTCATTGACACCCCAATTCTGGAGACATTCGTTTCATTGCGTTCCCACCTCATGAGCTTTTAATTCATATAGTAACCATGCGTATTTAATGAGTCTATCATGTCACAATTTCATCTCCGTAAGTTGATCGACCTCGAAAATTCTACTCAGACGCGAGACAACGTAGGAAAAAATTGAAAGTAGACAGCGGATACATTAAATACTCCAAAGCTATTATGTGCAGCAGGTGACTTAGATGTTATACAACCATCTACTGCGGGATTTCCAGATCATCCCGTCTGTTAGGTAATTACCTAGGCTACTATCCGCACTCTCGCATACGGGGTCGGTCCCAACTCTCGTTCATAATTCAAATTACAGACTCACCCGGCTCAGGGTATAAGCAATGGAATGACAAGAAGTGGAGAACTAGGATCTGACTCGATCAAGCCGTGCCCTTATCTCTTCGAGGTCCTCATCATCATCTCCACCCTCTGCTAATGCTACATCCTGCAAAAATCAACAATACGTATAAAATTGACATTCTCAAGGAACAGTGCACGGGATCGATAAAGAGTGAGATGTTCTGGCATGTACCTCTCTTGAAGGGCCCACCCTTTGCCCAGGTTGTCTGATTCTCTCCTTTCTCACAGCTTCGGGAAGCTGTGCAGCTGTCTCACCTGCAATTTCTGTGAGTACCTTGTCAACTTCTTCTTCTGTCTCCTCTTCTATGTCTTCTGAGTCCAATGCCGTATCAACAGCATCATTAACAAATTCTTCAATAACTCCTGCCTGTGAACAGCAATTATGGCATCAGAGATTCAGATTAGTGAGTTCCATTATATGTGCAAATCAGAGAGGGCAGTGATTTCAATTGTGCAGCAGTTCTACAAAGAATATCAGTCATCCAAGCAACAAGCAAGTTGTGCTTATGTTTCGTTATTTCAGTACATATGCGGAATTGGAACAATTTTTCCCCAATTTCAATAAGCAACATAATGGGAATTATTCCATCCTTTCCAGTTCTTCAGATGACAAAATACTGCAGCAAGCAAACTTTCTACAGCAAACTCTCAGCTTTTAATAGTTCTGATGGTAATTCAGCACATCCTTTATTGTTAGTAGGGGTTCAAGAAATACAAGGAGATTTACCCCTTGTTGTCAACTGTGCAACCATAGACTTTTCTCTATCAACTAGTGGATCATATCAAATCGCATAACTGAAAAATTTATACAATTTAAAACTCATCTCCACTTAGTGGAAAGGCAAGCCACGTGGATGATATACATTCAGATTCAAGATTATAAGACAGAAAGAAATTTCAATGTAGAGTCACTTCTTAAGCAAAGCTTGGCATGGCATTCATGTGTGACACAACATATGATGAAAGTCAATGCGACTGTAAGGAGTGAACATGTTAGTTTTTTCCTTTTCCCATGAGGAAACAACCATCCATTCCAGCAAGCATGGTTCGAAGAGATAATCACCTTTGTCATTTCTTTACTGAACTCTTGCATAGTTGCTGCCATTTCTGGTGCTTTCATGAGGTTATTAACAAGTTTCATGACCTCAGCACTCTTTGATAGATGACCTACAGTACGAGCAATGGCTGCAAGAACAAATAAATTATATCATTATTAAAACAGAAAACTGAACTCTCTTGAGCTTTCCTTTTTTATGCTAAAGAAAGAAAACATGACATCAAAGACCATTCACTGTCCAAGTACTGCAGCTATCAAGCATGAACTAAGCTTTTCTTTTATTTATCCTGTAACCATCTGAACAAATGTACAAAGACTTCAATAAATATCTAGAAAACATGAGGTGTTTCAAGTGTCATACCAACACTTTCTCCAAGGTGCATTGATATAGAATTTAGTTGAGCCTTGTTCTCATGCAGACGGTTCACAGCTTTCCTCGACTGAACAATTTCTTTTGCAAGTGACTGGTATGAAAAATGTAGCACGAGTCAGCCGAGAACGGGAATGCAGTTTTCATACCAAAGAACAATAGCCATGCCTCTCATGGCAGTGTCAAGTAACCAAAGTACAAGAAACTTAAAACAGGAAAAAGAGAGTGTAAGAGGGAGAGATACTAAAGCAACCCTATCTTGAAGCTAAGTTGTACTATTATTCCATCATCTTCAACTGCAATAGCAGATTTTTGAGGATTTTAGAGATGGTTAAATTAGATCTAAGACAAAACAAGCATAGAGTAAAAAATTTCAGATAGAAAGTCCTGAGGTTCTTCCTACCGTTATAAGTAAACCATATGATAACGTACCACTGGCATATGCATTTGACAACACAGGGAGCTATGCGACTACCCATATAGGTCCTCTAAGAAAATGGAATATTTGCAGGAAGAAAGTAACTGACTTCAAAAAGTTGGAATGAAGATTGAAGGGGAAAAAAGATATGCACAACTTGTATGGGGCACAAATTTCTTGGAAAACTGCATTATCCTCAGAAAACACTCTCTTCCGGGCAAACTTTTGACGCGGAACTAGTCTGCTCTGTAAAATATTCCAGACGAACATCCAGAATACCAGCAGAGTAGTTTCTTAATCTGTGTTTATGGATTCTAAATACCGTGAATCTCAAGTAACAGAACATCTAAACAAGCTATTCTCACTCAATATCTTCCACCTTGTTCTACCTGTACCAGTTCTCGTAGCCAAATTGATCAGGCCAAACAAAACCTAATTCAACGAACCAGACAAAGCAAAACGAACAGATTCAAAAGACAAGAAGAGGAACTGGACAATTATTAGTAACGGAGATCCGCACCTTAGCAGAGCCGACGTCATTTCTCTTGGCAGCCTCTCTGATCGCCTTCTGCACGCTCTTCTCCTCCCTCTGAATATCTAAAACAATAATCGATTGGATCCTCCACCGTTAGCCCTAACCCACGAAAAGATAACAGAAATGGAGATCGAATCTGGGGGGGACGTGCCTCTGATTTGGCGGTCGATGTTGCGGCACTCCTGCCGGAGCCGCCGCTGCCAATCACGGAGCAGCTGCTGCGGCGTCGGCCTTGGCTTCAACATGTCCTTGAACTTGTCCATTCTCCTTGTTCACCTTCCCTGGAATCCAAGCAACTCTTATCTGGGAGAAGGAATCAGCAGATGAGAACTGAAATTTCCTCCCTTCCTCCCTTCCTCCCTCCGCGTGATGAAGAAGCGAACTGCCTTTAACTCGAAGAGCGGGACGTTCACGCATCCTCTCTTTCCCGGGCGAAGTTTCTACAGACAAATTGCACTTTACTCCCTGATTTTTGGCATTTTGAGTTTTTACCTCTCAATTTTACATCGTGCCAGAAAGGAACCCAGAAGTTTCTGTTTTCGTTTTGCTTTGCCTCGCGAGACCACCGATTCATTCTCTATGACTTGTTGGGAAGCTGCAAGTCGATGTTGTGTTCTATCCAAATGGAGAAGGTCTTTAATGCATCGAATATGTAATATGATAATATTGACGTAATAATTTATTTATTCAATTAGAATTTGAAATAGAATAAATATTTATATGGTTGTAATTAAAAGTCTTTAAATAAATGTAAAAAAAAAATCTAATAAATGAATGACACGCATGGAATAACTAAGGAACCCTACTATTTTGTGCCGTGGAACTGTTGGTCTTCGCGGTCTTCCAAGACTTAGTCCGTGACCGTGACCATCCCAGAAAGGTACATCATCCCTACCTTATTTGTATTGTTCCACTGATGGCAGCACTTATGCGGGGAGTTTGAGAGTCGCTCGTGCAAGGCCATGCCCAGGTTTCATTAATTATGTGTCACGAATGGACCGTTAGTGGAATAAACAACTACCCTAGAGGAAACTGATGGGGTTTATTGGCTTATATCATTGAGAGACTACTGAAAATGAGTCTAGATTTACGTCGTTTGCCTTAATCAGACACTCATATTAGTCGAAAAAATCTTTAACAAATGATTTGAAATTTTAGTAAGTCTTATACAATTACAATCCTAACCTTAAAAATCTTTAAATAATTGCTTAGGTTTTTCGAATCTCACTCTATATTTATAATTTTAGAAGTAAAAATGTGTCACTTTTTAACAAAGATTTTGAAATTTTAAACTTCAGATCATAAATGTAATATCTATCTATATTCTATACTTACTATTATATGCAAACGTTTGCTTATTTAGTTGTCTTTTTCGATTTTCGATATTTAACCTTTACATAATTTACATATTAAAATATATTATATACATTTATTTTATAAAATCCTCCAAATTAAGGATAAAATAGTAATTTCCATCATTTTCTCTTCTCACTTCACATCTATGATCTAAACAGCATAAATGTTTCATTAACAATTTAGATTCTCTCACACCATGATCGCATAACAAAAATATTCTATTTACTTTTTTAATTGTGAGTTAATAATCTATCATTATTTTTAAATGAATTTTTTGAAAATATAACCGAATTTGTAAAATATACCGTTGATAACTTATAATTTTATGTGTGTTATTATAAGTTATTATAACTTATAAAATATACCATATGATTTTTGGAGGTTATCATCTTCCTTTGTACAGTGGAATTGTAATTGAACAAATAGACGAAATAATTTAATTGCTCATAAATTATGTAAGTTAGGTTATGATTTAAATAGGTCTGAGGTAGTGTTTTTTGAGGTTTGTCCAGTAGTGTTTGATCCGTGTACCATGTAGACTGATTATGTTCATGTAAGTATGTTTATTTATAAAAAAAAAATATTATAAGTTAACATAAATTCATTTTAAATAAATCAAATTTTTATGCATTATAAATAAATAATTTAATTATATAAATTCATAATAATATTCAAATTTATTTATTTTTATTTTTTTTACTTAGAAAGGGTCAGTCTTTAGTTATATAATAGTGACAACTTAGTGCCTACTACTATAAGTTAGGATTTAAAATAAATTAAATTGTAATACATTATAAATAAATAATCTAATTATACAACTTATATTTCACTTTTGTTTAGTTTTACTTCTTTTCGTGCATAATACAAATTCTTGTTTAATATTGTAGAGTAAATTATTATCATTATTATAAGGAAATACTAACATTATTAATGATTTTTTGACGAAGAGTGTCTTTTTTTTTTGCTGTTTCAAAACTATCTTTTATTCAATACCTTAACTTCCACCGAAAAATCCCTTCCATTTCCCTTCGAATCACATTTAGTTAAATTATACTTCTAGTAAAATATTAAGGGTAATTTTGCCATTTTACTTTTAAGAATGCCCCGCCCAACAGACCACCCCACCTTCTACCCGAAATCAGTTCTCCTCCATGGACCGCCCTCTCCCCGCCCTTTACCATTCTTCACCGTTTCCATGAAACCGATCTCTGCAACTTTAAGGAGTTTGTGGAAAGAAAGGCAAACTCACACTTGAAGCCGTTTAAGAAGGGCAAGGCCCGCATGGACGGATCCAGAAGTTCCACCCGGGGTGACAAAACTCAATACAGAATTAAATGGCAGATTTTGCGGAGTGAAGTAAGACAGTTTACCTTACCCCTATAATGGATCCTAACCAGAATATTTTTTTTAATATTTTCTCTCTGCCTTTTTTTTTTTCAATTTTTCAAGAATGTCTTATGTACAACGTGTGTACTATATTTCAGTATTATTATAAACTAATAAAATTCAGTTATTTGTAAGACTGCATTTTCTTTGTTTTTTGAAAGTTGAGTGAATTCCACTGATCATAACTTGTGAGGTTCAACCTTACAAAATGTACAAAAGTAGTGCTAAGGATCTTAAACGAGATCCTCCTATGCTATATCAGTAGATAAGCTGCTGTTACGTATTCGGGAACTAACCCCCAGTAAAGAAGCTAATCTACTTCTAAACATATACAAAATGGATCCGCAACAAGCACTTTCGGATGTGAAGGAGTTTTGAAATGTACGAGGTTGCATTTTCTTTTTAGAGTTTTATTAAAATAATCTTAAAATTGTTAAATTTTAGTAATTTATGACGTCACGTTAGTACTGTAACTTAATGTTTCCGCCACATCCAAAACTCCCTCCATTTTTTCTTGGGCACTCATGCAATTGCATAGGCTCTATTTGCCCCTTATTTTGGTAATCAACTGTAAATGATTGGTCGATATATCAAGCAGCATTTTAAATTACTGCACACGTTTCGATCACCGTGCGTGCAATAACATTTTTATCATTCCTGATCACATTTTATGATGTTGACCGTGCAGCACGAGAAAGTCTTGTGCGCAACGTGTATACCACATATAGTAGTGCTTACACAGTATCACAAACCACTAAAATTAAGTTACATTTTTGGGTTGGTTTTTCTTTTATTTTCAAAATTTTATAAAAAATTTTAGAATCACTGAATTTTATTGATTTATCGTACAATGTAAGTACTGTCATGTAATATATATATTAGATTGAAAATTCCACCGGGTAAGACGAGCTGTAAAAAGAAAAAAAACTACTGATAATAGAGTAAAACAAACAATATCTTATCTTATACCAGGTGAGCTTTCTATTGGTCAGTCCGTAAAAAACAAAATTACTTTTATTACATTCAAACCTCTAACTTAGGAAAAAAGGTAGAAGTAAGAGTAAAATAAAAGAGTACGGATAACTCTACTTATAAAATAATCGAACATCGAGTTTTTATTTAAAAAGATGATTCGGTGACGTGATTACACCGAATTCTTTTTCATGTTCAGCAGCTCTAGTCGTTTTTCTCCATTTTTTTACAGTAAAATTTAAATTTATGATGGTAGCAAGTGTTGATGTAATTTTCTTTTTTTTTTTCTCAGAATAATTTTCTATTTATTCACTTTACTGGGCCGTTGCACCTGCACCGATCTTAAATAGAAAGTTTATCTGTATCTGAAAGGATTCTGATCAGCTTCCTACTCAGAAAGAAACAGAAAGAAAACGAGCTTAAACAAATCCAATCAAGCCTTTCAACCTTATCCACAAAATCAGAAATTCTTATATAATCTCATCTCAAATATTAAAAAAAGTTAAATTTTATAAAATTAAAAGATAAATATTAAAATCGAATAATTATAACTGTGATTTACTAAAATAATCTATAGGATTGCTTGAAAATCTTATATAAAAGACAGAAAAAAGAGGCATATGTATCTGGATCTTCAGCTTAATCTCCCAATGATCTCTTTATCGTCCGGGAGAAAAAAAAAAAACCTCCCCGTAAACCTCAGACTCAAGGGTCTATGTCGTGAACGCCGGGAAGAGAAGTGAAGCTTCTTGTTGCTAATCGGAGATCGATCCGTGCTCGACGATCGGTGAACATGGCCGCTGCCGGTGGAAGACGAGGATGCCGCGGTTTCCTGTGCCAGGTGATCATGGGCCGGTGGTTCATGATGTTTGCATCGTTCCTGATAATGGCCGGCGCCGGGGCCACCTACCTCTTCGGGGTCTACTCAAAGGACATCAAGTCCGTGCTGGGCTACGACCAGTCGACCCTCAACCTCCTCGGCTCCTTCAAGGACCTCGGCGCAAACGTGGGCGTCCTGTCGGGTCTCCTGGCTGAGGTCGCCCCAACGTGGTTCGTCCTCCTGGTCGGCTCAGCCATGAACTTCGCCGGCTACTTTATGATCTGGCTCTCCGTGACACAGCGGATCTCGCGGCCGGCGGTCTGGCAGATGTGTGTCTACATCTGCATCGGTGCCAACTCCCAGAACTTTGCCAACACCGGATCCCTCGTCACCTGCGTCAAGAACTTCCCGGAGAGCCGGGGGATGATGCTCGGCCTGATGAAGGGCTTCATTGGCCTGAGCGGGGCCATGTTCACCCAGCTCTACCATGCGATCTACGGCAACGACTCCAAGTCGCTGATCCTCCTCATCGGGTGGCTGCCGGCAGCCGTGTCCCTGATCTTCGTGTACACGATCCGGCCCATGAAGATCTCATCACACCCGAACGAGCGCAAGGTGTTCTATGAGTATCTCTACATAACCCTAGCCCTAGCCTTCTTCCTGATGGGTCTCACCATAGCCCAGAAGCAGGTCAGTTTCTCACATGTCGCCTATGTCTGCTCTGCGGTCGCCATCTGTGCATTGGCCTTCTTGCCCCTGGGGATCGCGATCCGAGAGGAATGGGCTTCATGGAAGCAGTCGAAGAACCCGGTCCCGAACCCGACTAGCATTGTAGTCAGCAACCCTGACCCTAGTGCCGGGATCGAGAAAAAGATGGAAGAAAACCCTAACCCTAAGGGTTCATCGGGTTCGTGCTGCGGAAACATCTGCAGTCCCCCGATGAGGGGAGAGGACTACACGATTCTGCAGGCTCTTCTAAGCCTAGACATGATCATACTCTTCCTAGCAACCTTCTGTGGGCTTGGCTGCAGCCTTACTGCCGTCGACAACCTCGGCCAGATTGGAGAATCCCTCGAGTACCCGAAACACACGGTCAGCACGTTCGTCTCCCTCGTGAGCATATGGAACTACTTCGGCAGGGTTTTCGCCGGGTTCGTCTCCGAGACCATATACCTGAGGTGGAAGGTGCCGCGCCCAGTAATCATGATGCTCTCCCTAGTCCTCGCCGCCGTGGGCGACCTCCTCGTCGCCTTCCCGCTCCCCGGGTCGGTCTATGTGGCCTCGCTGCTGATCGGGTTCTCCTTCGGTGCACAGCTGACCCTGCTGTTCGTGATCATCTCCGAGCTGTTTGGGCTCAAGTACTACTCGACGCTCTTCAACTGCGGGCAGCTCGCGAGCCCGCTCGGATCGTACATCCTCAACGTCAAGGTGGTCGGGATGCTCTACGACCGGGAGGCCAAGAAGCAGCTAGCGCTCAGGGGGATGACCCGGGACATGGTGAAGGAGCTCGTCTGCATCGGGAAGCAGTGCTACAGGCTCTCGTTCTTGATCCTGGCGGGCGTTAACGTCTTCGGGGCCTTGATTCTGCTGGTTTTGGTCCTCCGGACGAGGAAGTACTATAAGGGAGATATCTACCAGAGGTACAGGGACGAAATGGCGGCTAACGACAGTGACGGTCGGGAACTGGCCCTCGCCGATGATGCTGCAATGAACAATGGAGGGGAAGTGATTAAGGGTGATGGGAGGTAACTGAGGGAATCTGCTAACGTTGTCTTTTTCTTTTTCTTTTTTTTTTCCTCGTATTGTTTTAATTTTATTTTTTGACAAAGTGAAGTAGGTTATTTTTATTTTGTGCACATTTGACCGATCATTAGTTACTTGAATTTTAGTAGATTTTTTGTAATGTTACATTGGTAAAAGTAACTTTAATACTGATTATTTAATTTATTTATAATTAAATATAAAAATGTAAATATTATTCAGTAAAATGATTGAATTATCATTGGTACATGTTACCTAATCTGATAAAAGACAATGAAGAGAATACATGAGTCAACGTAGATTCAAAGTAAGAGGCATGCCAACGTCACCGAATCCTGCTATCGCAAGTCAAAATGTCAAACGGGTCATTTGTTCCTAAAGGAGAGAATCAACTGATTTGATAGAACCAGGCAGAGAATCCCGGGATCTGATTGAAAAATCAAACCACTTGATTCTCTGTGTTAATTTCTTTGATTGCCGGCCCTAATGCTCTGTTGGGCCTCGGCCCGACCGAGTGCCAAGATTCGGGTTCAACCCGGAAAATAAATCACTCCCCAAATGGGACGTTTGAAAATCAGAATTTTCCTCTGCTACCGATGAATGACTGGATATCGATCGCGATTGAGCCGCCTACCGATGTCTCGTAGTAGCATAAGGCGGTATCGGATACTTATTTGTTGATTGTTTCGTGTCACATGGGACACGCTATCGTTGAATAAATGATCATCACCTTATGCGATTTTTGTAGGGATGGTGGATGGCCTGGTGGCCCTGAAAGTTAGATGAAGTTTTCGGGTAGAACGGTTATACCACGTGTTAATGATAACATGATATATTCGTCTAAATAAGAACTTAAAATATAATTAATAATTATACAGATATAATTACCCACCGAGTCTTACATGTCTTTTTATTTTTTTGCTTAGATGTCAAAGGGACATGTCACTGTCAAAGAGGCATGAGAACTTCAATGTGTGCAAATAAATAGGTCAGGATTTCTTCTTCCCTTTTCATTTTCGGATTACAAGGTAGACTCGAGGAATGAACTTGATGAAACAGAACCAACTGCACTAAACGCTCTCTTCTTGGATCTCATGTAGAGATCCATTAAAGTCAACCAAGGCCATCCCTGTCGAGTAAATTTTTAATATATAATACATAACAAATTCGTTATGTAAATTATCATTTATATTTTAATATGTATCAAGTGAATCCTTAAAAATTATAAAAATTTTATATATATTAAGACCTAAAAGAAATTTACACAATGACCGCTTCTTGCAGTGCGCTGAATATTTGCTGTCATCCCAAATCTTGTCCCATATTCCCCCGCCTGCATCAGCCAATAGGAAACCGATTTCCTAAGAGCCTGCTAAATAGCATCACTAGTCCCTCAACCTACGCTTATTTTCATATCCACCTCTAGTTCACATCTTTTTATCCAATTAAGTCCCCTCAATTTTAAATGTTTGTCCAATTTCATCCCTCTTATCCTATCTTCCTAATCAGAAGTAGTCAAGATCATAAAGGTGGTGCTTGCATCTTATACAAGTCTGTGGCCATACCCATATAGATTTGTAATTCCCTGTTGCTGTCTTTCAATCCATATTTTTCAGCTAGGCTTGTCGAAATTAAGTTGCAGTCTAGACCGTTCCATACATGAAACCCAGAACGCGAGCACGACTCAGCAGAGGCTGAGTTTTTGGCAAGAAATTTACCCCGAAAATGACAAGAAAAGGAGCCGGGCTTTCGAGATGCTCCTTCCCCTTTCTATGCTAGTTAGGTTACAGTCTTTCTTGATGATCAGCTATGGACATGGTGGGGCCACACACCAAATAGTAATCAATGGTGGAATTGCTCTTCTCTCCCCTCCTAAGACCCTATCTTGCAAATTCCTCCCCCTCCCATTCCTCAAAGTTTCTACAATAATGCTAATAATTGTAATGATAATGCATCAACATAATTAGAAGAGACAAAAACGTCGAGGTTGTCGGACATGATGCAGCAGCTCCGCCCCTGAATATCATCCCGAAGTAGTCGTCGTCCCCGCCGGACCCACTGCCGCCGCTGGTGGTTGTCGCCGTGGTTGTCCCGCTTCCGGGAAATCCCGCGGACGTGATATCTCCAGTGCTCTCCCTGAAGTGAAAACAGCAGGGAGCGTCAGTCGCGAGTTCAACCATGGAAACCGATTCATTCCCCTTGCCCACCTCTTTTCAGATGCTTTAGGGGATGGAAAACATGTTTCCATGTGCTGAATCCAATCCAACCATTACTTGCATCGTTTTCGGATGTTACTAAGAAAGGAAAAATGGGAAAGTGGGACCGTTTCCCATGACCGACGCAGCAAGGAAATTGAAAATACGACAAAGGAAGAGCTGTCCGCTGAGACAGACCACGGAGACTGTTTGGCCAATAAAAAATGGCTCAGTTTCAGCAGATTACAGGTGGTTAGGAATAAGAACCGACAACTACCAATGCATTAACAATATGGTTGTTTCTTAGTATATTTATTTGAGTTTTGTGAATAATAAAAATTTACTGTTTGGAAAAATGAAAAACAAAAGGAAAAAGACAAAATGTGCAGTCTCCATGTTCTCAGTGGGCAGCTACATTTTTAAAATCGTTTTCCACGTAAATGACAAAGGCAAAAACAGGCAGTTCCAAATGGAACAAAAGCTCCACCCCAACTAACATAAAACTTTCTATCTAATTTCTCATAATTCCTAGAGCCCACATCAACAACACATGGAGATAATCTGAACCCGGATACGATCCTGGACGGAGCATGAGTTTTTGAGGTGCCACCGTAGACGGAATCGAACAGCATGGCCGGTTGGGGATCACAGATCCAATTCTAAAAGCACGGAATAAGTTAAAGTAGGATAGGGATGAAAAGAGGAAGGGCTGAGTAGGATACAGCAAAACAATGTCAACTGGAGGGCTTGCTTTTCCCTATATACTATCTACAGAGATGGGACAGCTTTTCCCTCGACTACTTTGGTAACAGAGAGAAAGGAGCGTAGACATTTATGCTGGTCCCAGCACGTCTGGGGCTGACATTGGGATAACAAGTGCTGAGAAAAAAAGCTAACCAGGCACCGGAAAAATGGAAAGAAAAATTCTCTGAAACCGGAAGGCAACCTCTTACAGAGTTCAATAGTTTGCTACTACACTTAAACAACAAATGTAGAAAGATGAAAGGAATTGACAGGGAGGAGGTGAAGCAGGTAATTGGTATCGGTGTCATGCTTAAACAAATTGTGTCTAAACAAGTTTAGGTTTCATACTCCATTAGCAGGTCTAATGTAGTTGGTCTAATGAGTTTACTTGCGCTCAGTCGAGTTGCACAGGTTCAGACATGATTGAACACAGACTATTTAAACGAGTTTGACCTATTTAGACACTGAAACACATTTAGACTATTTAGATACCAGACAGTGAAGGATGGAGACAGCCTAGAACCATTGTAGGAGGAGGAAGTGGGATGCACACTAAGATCCCCCGGAGTCTGTCCTGATCATCATCACAACTAATCCCAGACTGTTCACTGCATGCTCCAACCAGAGCTTAGGCCAAAAAGTCCCATCTAATATCTTGATCAAAACCAGCTGCTGTTTTGAAAAAAGTCTCCCTTTACACCCCTAAAGTTCCTCATTTGAGTGAGTGAAAGAAGAGGAATTATTTATTCATATGTCGGTGCAATCGTCCTCTATCCCAAGCCAGCGTTGCGATGTTTTCGGGACTGGTCTTAGATCGGATGTCATCCATCGGATCTCGAGTCCGGGCCATAATAGGACTGACTACCTTTGATAGATAATGATCTACAACCAAGTTTTCTATGGTTTTTTGCCAAGTTACAGGGTGTGCGGGCACGACCGTACCTCTTGAATTCAAAAAATTCTATGAAAGATTATATAAATTTCCCTTTGATTTGTTTGTTCGTTCATCAAATAATCTCATTCCATTCCGCCGAACTCATCTCCTCACTCTTCCATCGAGTTTCATCTCTGGGATGAATTTCCTAGATCCATCCCAGACAATAAGGATCAAGTCTAAGACCTTTTGAAATGTATCACCCATAATATTTTAGAATCGAATTTTCACTTAAATCAATTATCATCGGCTCTTACTCGGTCCGTGGGTTGCAATCTTGGAGCAGGTAGATTGTTAAGCAACAGCTGTTCTAGGGACGAGTTACCTGGGGTCGCCGAGGACGCCGGCGTGGAGGGTCAGCTGAGTGACGAGGCTGGCCGACTTGGGCTCGACGCTGGAGGCCTTGGAGTACTGGGCGCTGAGCCCCGCTCCCGACGGCACGAAGAACGCGCCGTTCACCATCACGTCCCCGTCCGTCCTCCAGTTCCAGCCCGCCCACGCCCCATCCTCCGTGTCCACGCGCTTCGTCACCTGCCCACGCGCCACCCCCAACAGGGAAAAGAGCAGTTTACGAAAACGGCAGTGTGAAAAAGCAAAAGGCAATTCAGACAAATCCAAATCTTCCCAAATAATTAGAAGGGTCTCACAGTGTCGGAGTCGGGAAATTATTGGTAAAAGAGAAATGATTTTATTGGCTGGCACGCACTGCACTACGTCACTACCGTCGCTGTCAATGTCCTTGAAAATATTCTTACATTTATATCATATAAAACAAAAAAGAATTAAAAAAAGCAATAAGCCAGGGCAATTTGGTAAAAGCGCAAATCCTGCACGCTGCAGCAACATGTGATCTATGGCTGGCCACGAGCCAGACGGTAACTCCCCATGTCAGTCCGACGTGCATTCATACCAAATCTTGAAATTAAAAGCCCCTTTTCATGCTCACCGAAAATACACAAAGATTTCCCAAAATAAATAGGGAAAGAAGGAAGGAAGAAATGAAATTGAAGCAAACATTTTTCGATCTAAACGAATAATTTAAATTAACCACAAAAATCAACGGCACATGATGGTATTTTCACCTACTAACAGCCTTAATAACCGAACGATAGAATTTTTTGAAGTTGAAAGTGCTTAGTGGTTAGAAAATCTTATATATTAATTGACTCGTACAATAGGAAAATAAATTTTGTTCGCATGCTATCTCCCTGGGTTACCCTTTATGTTCCCACCAACTCAACTAGGCTGGGAGTAAATATTCATCGTGTATTGCACAACCATTTTATACTTGCCTCCTTACAAAAACTCTGCACACCAGAAATAGTTCCTCTATATCGATTTGAGGTATTTTAATTATCCATGACGGGTGATCTAGAGAAGGATAGCGGAAGATTTGAAGTAATTGAATGAAGAGTCTCAAATTAGATGAACTCAAAAGACCGGACTTGAGCAAACCCCCGTGGAGAAAAGGCTTAAGGACCGTCGGCGGCTGAGAGTTGTCTAAGTTGAGATTTTGCCTTCTCCATCCAGATCTGTCGGTGATCTATTTTCTTGATCACTTCCATGTTGCTTAGCCTCACCCCCAATCCTGATAAATTTTTACAGTTTCTAGGGACTAATTTTTTTTACACGTGCTAAGATCAAAATGATAACTTACAACGAATTCGTTATGTGGATATTTACTCCTATAGACTGGGCCAGGAGATGGGCCCCACACAGTACGATGCATCCAACAAAGATAGCCGAAATGGAGAAAAGGCAAAAGTCCTAGTGGGGGCCACCACGGAGGGGGGAGGGCTGCCTCCCACGCGCCGCCGCTGCCAACTACGCGACCTCCCCCCACCGCGCGTGCAACTCAGACCGGCATAAGTCAAAGAGGTCACAACTGCGCCGCGCTCCCCGCACCGCAGCAGCACAATTTTAAACTAACCCCGTGCAACCGTGGAGCGGGGGCAGCTGCTTCCCACGCGCTGCCGCTGCAAGTGCGCGACCCCCAACCACATGCACCAACTAACCGAATTAGCTGTAATACGATAGCTCCCTCCTGTGTCCAATAATTGACGACAACCACTTTCTTTTATTTTTTTGCCAAGGCTCGGCATCTAATTTTTTTTATTTATATTATCTGACATTTAAAAATTTAATAAATTTTAATTAACTTATATTTGAGTTAGTTTTAAAGCTGAGTTTTCAACATTATGGAGGGATAGGTTGTTTATCGGGTCTGTCGTTATCTTACCTCCTTGGCATTCGGGTCGGTCGGTGCAATGTAACGGTTGCCCTGGCTGTTGATGGTTGGATTGGCGCTTCCCCCTATCGCATACATCTCCCAGTACGTGAAGTCGTTGTTCACAACATGGATGTACCCGCGTCGGCATCTCGGCATCCTCTGCACCAGCCCTTGGCCGAATACGTTGAAAGCAATGGTGACCTGCGAGGAGCAGTTCCTGATGTCATCATCCTGCGACACCGAACAGATCGCTATGTATGCATTGCAATTTTCCCGAACCCCTCTATCGATGTGTATCCTCCCGAACGTGATTCTCAAACTATTGCTCGAACAACGACCAAGACCAAGAATTTCTTGAACAAACTAAATGTTTGGACTCTTGCGTTCACTCGTGAACATGTTTGGACCAACAGACCACCCAAAAAAAAAAAAAATTAACAAAGATTAGAAAAGAAAAGTAGAATGCTGCAGCTGCTGATGAACCTCTGACCTGCATTCCGGAGTCGGGGAGGAACTTATCGTCGTGTCCGAGAAGCATGACCTCGTCGTGGTGGGAGAAGAAGCTGTTGGAGACCGTGATTCCGGTCGAGCCCATGATGGCGTCAACGAGGCCGTCGGTGCAGTAAGACAGCGAGCAGTGGTCGATCCATATATTGGACGCCCCGAAGATCGAGATCGCATCGCCATCCGACTTCCCCCGCCACCCGACATGGGTCGGGCTAGCCCGGATCATGGTGTTCCCTGACGGCTTGCAGTGGTGGATGTGGACATTGTGGATGATCACGTTGGAAACGTACTGGAGAGTGATGCAGCCGTTGCCGGTGATGTGGACGTTGGCGTTCCGGCCGTCGATGGTTTTGTAGCTGTTCACCATTAGCTCGTGCTTGAGCTTTATCGTCATGCTCGAAGCGAAGGTGATCCACAGCGGCTCGGTCTGGATCACGGCGTACCGGAGGGTCCCGGGCTTCGGGTTCACAGTGTCGGAGTCAGAGGAGTCCGTGACCACATAGTAGCTGCCTCCCTTGCCGCCAGCAGCCCCGGCCCCGAACCCGATCCCGCAATCAGCCAGCCGCTGGCGATTGGAATGCCCGTTGGGGTCGCACTTCCAGCAGTCGTCGATCGGGTTTCCGGTGAGGCAGGACGAGGAGGACTGGTCGTGCTCGTCGGTCGAGAGGAGATCCCTCCTCGACAATGAAATATTCACTCTCCTGCAAATTACCCAAAAGTGGAAGTCAGAATCTTCCTCATTGTTATGAACCAACAGAACCCACTTAACAATGTGGCAAAATGGAGCAAAAGCCAGAAGGGACACTGTGCAGGCAAAAAGACGACAAACAGAGCAACTCTGTCACAACGAGCTAAACCCAGAAGAGATCATTGCTGGTCTGGATCGAAACATCAGGAAAATGAGTACATAACCTGAAGATTGAACCCAGGGGGGATTTTTCCTAAAAACACTTAAATTAGCAGGAAATCTGGAATGTTCTGGGTCATGAAACACAACCAAGACAACAAAATCAAGCAATGTGGGTAAATGCGAGTGATATGGTATGGCTTGGGCTCACCTGTGAACATCTTGAGCCACAGCTTCAGGGTCCGGGTGCTGATGGGAGAGGGTGAGGTTCAGAGGAGAAGAAGCGGTGGCAGCAATGGAGAGGAAGAGACAGAGCGAGAACATAATGCTGAAGCTCGTGGCGGTTGGGGAAGACGGAGACATCCTTGAAGGAGAGCGATATAATAATAATGGCGGGGGGAGAAGCAGGGGTAGAGGAAAGTAAGGAAAGGAGGGTAGAAGTGTGCTGGCTTGCCTGTTTGCTTCTGCAAAAAGTTCTTTCTGGGTTACAGAGAACAAACATGGGAGAAAGCAATAAAAACAATCTCTGAGAGTGTGCCGGTGTTTATATATTAAACCCAGGATCTGAGAGGCAATTAGAAAACCTTAAACTAATAAACCCGCCAAAGAAAATGTGTTTTTTGTCGTACTTTTCTTGGTGGGTGTTTGGGATTAGGGTTTCACTGGACAGAGGTTGGCAGTGGCAGCCCTGGGCGAGGAGGGGAGAATGAACACCCGACCCTCTCCCTCACTATGTCTCTAAAAACCACAGAAGCTCTCACTTACACACTCTCCCTCTCAATTGCTTTATGGTCCTAGCTTGCTCTTGAAAGAAAGGATTCTACAAGCCGACCAGATTGAGATGGGAGAGCGGGGGTTGGGAGCAGTAGCTTATCCTCAACGAGCGAGAGAGAGAGCTCTGTTCTGCTTGTGGGGTTGAGAGAGAGCCCTGTTCTTCTGTTCCCCATAGAAACCCCAATGTATGGACAAAAGATCCCTGCTTTTTTCGGATCTGGGTGAGAAGATTTCATTCGTCCATGGAGGGATGAGATCGTTGAATTCTTATTTGTCATGAAATCTGCATTGGTTTCATTAAATACGATATAAAAGCACTGCTGCTCTTTACTGCCCAAGAAACAGAGCAATCGCTGTAGAAGGAGAACGGGAATTGAAAATGGCCGTTACAAGGTAGGACTGAGTCCATGGAGTCCGGAAAATCTCATTAACAATGGAATATCGACCTTCTCTGTGAAGATCCAACTCTTACCTTTTGAATTCAGTCACTACTTAAAAGTTGGGATTAGCTGGTAAGAGTTAAGACTGCAGATCTCGAATTCACGGTGGTCGATGTCCACAGTCTCGTTCTCCTCCAGCTTGATTAAAGTGGTCCAATAGTTTCAAATTCAATTCCCGTTCTGATTCTGTAAAATTAATATTCTAAATTTTGAATCTCATCGCATGTATTTGGGTCAAAATATTTGTTAGAAATGCACTATTTGGATTTGAGTGTGGGTGAGATCAGCTTTTGTGAACTATACTATCCTCTGCTGGTGTAGCACTAACGAGAATGATATTTTGCTGGTTGTTCGATTCGTTTGATTTCTTCGCATATAAAACTGTAACGTGACGTAGTGAAATGATAATATTACCGATGCTGTTGCACTCCTTTTTACTACTTAAAAAGACTTGGGCTCGAAAAAGATTGCTTGGTCCGAGAAATTTGGTGCAATAGTATTGCACTCGACATAAAATCAAGGGATCTTAGATTTAATTTTCCTCAGTAGGAGTCCTCGTTCCCCTTCATTCCCCATTCTTTATATCCCGTTATGAACTTATATACTACCTCTGTATACCCAGAAAAAGTTTTGCTCCATTTTATCTCAAGTGTCCATATTTATATCTAGAAGTTGATATGAATCTAGAGCAATGTAGCTTCAATACAAATTGATTTTATTATTTATCTTGAATTTAAGATTTTATTTAAGAGAATAAGATATATGTAATTTTAATCATGAGAGATTCTTACGAAAACCAAATTTGACATCGATTAGTAGTTCTTCAACACATTCCTTTTTGCTCACTTAAGAGTAGTAGTTAGGTGGTTCAAAACTCACCATTGTGCAATTTGGTGAGGTCAATACTCTATGTTCGAATCCCCTCCATGCACTAGTTCTTTAGCAGATTCACGAAAAGCATTATGCCTCCAACCCCATTATTAAAATTATATAATATTTATCATTGGTGTTTTAAATAATTATTATAAATTTATCAAAACAATTTTAAATAATTATTAATTAAGCTTACCACGTGATCTGAAAATTTCTTAATTATTCTTAGTTGGCAGTGGGGTTCAAAGTAGTCCTGGCCACAGGTCGATTTGGAGCCGAAATCGATCCTGTCAAAATTAAACCGATAAAAACAGGATCGAAACCGTCCTCGAACGATAAAGTTTAAGGTTCAGTACCGGTTTTACTGATTCGTAAAACCGGAACTAGCGGGAAAAGTAAAAAGAAAAAAAGAAATTTTGAATCCCACCGCCCGGATCAGGTTACTGCTGTCAAATTTGACAGCCCCCTTTCACACTGTGCTGTCAATGACTGACAGCCCCCTCACCCCAACCGCCCAAGGCCTACCCCTAACCCCATGCAGGCCTACCCTTTAGTTTTCGTTTTTTTTTCCCTTTTTTAAATACATTTTCAGTTTTAAATATTTATTATATGATGTAAAGTATAAATAAATTTATTATATAAATTATCATTAATCTTAACACTTATAAAGTTAATTATTAATAATTATAAAAATTTTACACATTTTAAAAGTTTAACTGTAATTTACATAGCTAACTTGTTATATAAATCAAATTTTATTTAATTTTAATAGAAATAGAACAAATTAATTTAAAATCGGACGGAATCGTGATTTCTAACCAGAACAGTTAGATTCTTAAACCGTCCAAAGGAAGATTCAAGACCGATTTAGGAGGTTACGGAACCAGAACCGATACTTCCGAACCGAAATTGTCTGGTTCTAGAACAGTGGCTAGGTCCCGATTAATTGACCTCCTCGCTTCGTCCATTATCCATCTAGCATGTGGGCCCGATCACACAAAAAGCGACCCGAAGAATTGGATAATCGGGTCCAAAAACCAATCGGAGCGTCGGTCAGAGTTTTACCATTTTACCCCTGCCCTCTCTTCCCTCCGTCTCCTTCCGGAGTTGCAGAGATAATCTGCACTGAACTCCGCTCTTGTCTCGAGAGAGAGAGAGAGAGAGAGGGAGGGAGCTTGCTGCAACGAGGTTCAGCTTCGATGGAGGCCGTGTTCAGTGTCGAGAAGCAAGTCAGCTCTGCCGAAGGTCTTTCACCTCTTTCTGTTGCTTCCGCTCTGCTCCGATCGTCGTCGTTCATTTCACATTTATTCATTCTCGATAAGCAAATCTCTTACCTCTTTCTGTTGCTTCCATTCTGTTCCGATCATCGGTGTTCATTTCACACTCCACAAATTGGGCAAGCGCAATCTCGAATTTGAATTCACCATTTCCTTCTAGCACTATAATCGATCGAAGAGTGGTATTCAATTCGTTGCTGTTTGCTTCCTTCAGTCGATAGGTCTACTGAGGTCATCTGTCATGAACTTCTGGAGTTTTAGGTTTTTTCTGGGTCTCAATGCGCTCCGAATTATGGGGCCTAGAAAATGAGCTAATTTGTTTGTAATCTTACACACGGCAGCGAATTCCGTTGCATTTGTGAAGTATTTCAGCTAAACTATTGCCGGAAAGACAATTTTTAGATGATTTTTGGTGCTGCTGATGACTATTTGTTATGATGAGTCGATGATTCAGTTAATTGATTGTTCTCCATCGGATTTTAGACATCGGAATACTGGAAGACAAATTGTTGAACCCGGAAGCGGTCAACTGTGGCCTGAGGAAAAAGTTAGCTGATATTAGCAACTTGCCTCAGCAACCTAAACAAGTTAACCGAGCTGCAAAGTCGAATGCTGTTCCACTTCCAAGCAAGGAGCAGTTCAAGAAGCTACAGAAGGTTGGCGACATGGCATCATATACTTAAGTTTCATGCTCTTAACCCCATTTATCATAAAGCTCGTTTCTTGCCATTCATTTTATTGGATCCCGTGTTCTTCTCAGGAAAACATGGGCCTGACTGAAGCTCTCGCAGAAAGGGAGTATCCTTTTCATATGATTGAGAGTTATCTGTCCTGTTGAAATTTCATTTTGTGTTTTCTTAATTCTAGTACACAGCAGGATCATCGAGTTGGGTGCTATTGAGCTGCAAAAACTGAGAACTGATTTGCAGAAAGTGCAGGAGAAGAACCTGCAACTGGCACAAGCAAACAATATGATGCTAGCGGTAGTGTAAATCTCATACTTTTCGTTCAACATCTCCATTTTTGCTTGGTTGTAGAATAGTCAGTTTATATGGAGGTTAATGAATGGCTATGTTTTATAGGAACTTAATTCAGGAAAAGACAAGGTGAGTTACTTTACATTAACTTAATGCAGATAAGTTTACAATTCCGTTTGGCTTCATAGCAGCTCTGAGGTTACAACAAATCATTTGGTCTCTTCATCTTATCTAGATAAAGGTGCTTCAGCATGAGCTTGACTGCAAAAATTGCTTGCTCAAAGTGAGACAATTTGAGTTGGAGGTCTGTTTGATTGGTGGTATTTTATTCTCTGGCTGATGAAATGCAGCAGATCTGAAGCTCACCTCCCAATGCTCTTGTTTTCCCAGGAGAAAGCAAAATCGGGAGCATGCCATTTTAATGCAAGTGAGGTATAACAATGACCTTGATGGCAGTTCTCGTACTAACTAGAATTCTGATCCTTAGCTAATTCTTGTCACAGGCAAGAGATGAAACAAACAAGCACGATCATCCGAGGGCATCCTCAGAAGCTGACCAACCTTGTAATACCCGTCGGCGGCTGTTCCAGCAGAGAAATCAATGTAATTCATTTGCTGAATACTTACTTTTGAATCTCTAGTTCCTTTTTTCCCCAACAGGAAGATCCTCAAATGCCAAAATATATGCAGCTCTGGGCTCTCTTTCTGCTGAATCATTTCCAGCTGAGGAGAATGTCAACAAGAAAAGGTTTATTCATGTCTCTGTCTTTCTTTTCTCCCCTTTATTTGAGCCAAATATTTTCAAGTGCTATTTCTTCAAAAGAAATCATAATGAAAACGACATGCTTGCATCCTAAACAGACCATGTCGGAGAAGGCAATCAGCGAGGCTTAGATCCGAGGGAGCAGAATCAGGTGCAGACTCTCTTCAGATGGGGGATTATTCCAAGTGCAGTGCCCCGAACAAACATGTGGAGCCAATCAAAGAAAATCATCCGGGGCCCCTAAGCTTGTCTTTTGGAAAGGAACATGAAGAGAAAAATGTTGCTGAAGTAGAAAAACAACCATATCCGAGATCACCAGTGGGGAGACCACTGCGACGAGCTGCGAAGAAGGTCCAGTCATACAAGGAAGTTCCTCTGAATGTGAAGATGCGCCGGGAAGTGTGAGTTTGTACTTGTGTCCCCGCTAGCGATTCAACACAAATCATCAGTATATACCTGACCGCTATCACTCTTTTCTTCTCTGTATATCCTGCTATATCGAGGCCTACGAATCTTAGCCGCGTGATGAAATCACTGTCTTGTACATAGATAGTTTAGAAATGACCGGATCACCCTGTTTTCGGTGCATTTCCATGTGCAATTCTACTGCTGCTACGAATCATTCCATTTTTATTATGAGCTTCGAATCATCCCAAGTTCACGAGTTCTGTTCTTTCTTATATTTATGTGGAGCTCCTATTAATGTCCGATCCTACTTTGAAATGTTTCAAAGCAGGCATTTGTTCGAACAAAGAGTGCAGCCAGTCACTGCCTGGCTCGGGCGTTGCTCGTTTGAATAGCTTGGGCTTGAATAATTGTACTGTTTAAAGGGCTTGAATTGTTACTCTTTCAAAAATTTATTTATTTATTTTTATTAGAACTGGAATCACCGGTTCTGATCCCATCCGAGAGGAACCAGCCTGAACCGGTCCTCCCATGGTTAAAGGCTAGTTTACGAACAGTTCTGGGTTCGATTGGTTAGGGTCCAATTTTGGTTTGGTTCCGGGCCGGAACTAGCCTGTGGCCAATGGGTATATAAATGATTTAGCTCACATGATCAAAAGGTATATAAATATTATAATTTTTTTTAATATTTTAAAGGAAATCCTAGGATTTGAAAATTATATTTGTATAATTAGTAATTACGTGTCAAGTTTTGATTGGATATATATATATATATATATCACATAATCATTGATACGTGACATAATTATTTCACCGAAGACTTTTCCCTTAGGTGGCGGCTGGTCGGAAAACAAAGGAAACCCTAGGAAAATGTTCTCCATTTCATTTCTCATTACGAAAAGAACGCACTTCATCGTCCTCGAATTATTTATTTTAATAAATTGTTCGATCTCCAAGTTTGAGTTTATCGCCAATCACATCTCTTTTAAGCACTTCTACAATTTATATTATCAAAAATTTCCTAAAGATTACATAATTTGAAATTGTAAATCAATATGGCAGGCAAAGAGATTGATCTGCAGTCGTTATCGAAAATGGATTTCTTTACATTTTTAAGTCTGAACAACTGATATCTAAAAGTTCAACGGATCCTAATTAATCCAATTCGAACTAGGAGTGCCCATGAGGGAGGAGTAAAACTCTCCCAATGTGAATTCTCTCTATTCATAATACTCAAATATGAGATCTTACTTAAATGTTTATTTGGATGAAGGTGCAAGGAGGGGAAGGAAAGTGAATGAAAAGGAGGAGAATGGAAGGGAAGGGAAAGAAGTGGAAATATTTACATTATTTGGAGGTATTATAATAAGAGGAATGAAGGGTGAAAAATTTACGTTACACACATATAAATTGTTGTCAATAGGCAAATATATCATCATCTTTATATTATACATCTAAGTTCATTCACTGCAAGAAAATTCTGTTTTACCGATAGAAGGATTAGTAGATAAGCAATCTAAATAGTGTTGCAAATCATGAATAGCAGCCAATTTATCGACCGAAAAAGCATAAATGGGAAAGTGCTCGTCGGAAGTAGTTATCGACTAAATATCGATGAAAAATGTACATGGAAGTTATTAACCAATATTTGCACTGCTAATTGGTCAAAAGTTGGTTCTAAGCATCAACAAACATTGGTCGCTAGGTTGTCAAAATTTTTCGACAAAGAGGTTGTTCGCTAATTCGTCGGAAATTATCGATATATAAATTGATTTGAAAAAAAATACCGAGATGCCCGCAAATTTTTACAGATAAATTTTTATCAACAAAGAAGTGTCAATAAATAAAAGATCTATTGGAACATGGTATTGATATGGATAATATATACATTTAGAAGTACATATTACAAAGATATATACTCAATACTCGTATTCTACAAATGTTTACATAGAAGATGCCAATACATTACAATAGTAGAAGCAGCGACAACAAAAGTGAAGTATAATTGTGAACTTGCTATGATTGTTAAAATAGAATTTGCCACTGAACTTGCTTATCGAGTTTTACTATACAAAAAAAAAAGAAGCAGCAGTAGCTCGATTGTTGTTCGAGTTCGGTAATTAGCTTGAACTAAAGCTGTTTGAAAAAGGTCGAGAGATTCACGGACGCAAATTGTAGATCACAAATATGATGATGCCATGGTCGGAGCTAAATGTGATGGTCTTCTAATGATGCTCAAGCTCAAGGGAAGGGAGAGGGAGAAGCGACGACGACTCCCCAGAAGAAGGCTTCAGTGGAGCTACCTTTGATAGACATCTATGACTACGGGGATTGCTATGTGGCTCTTTCTCTTCCTCTGTCTCTCTGCCCTTTGGTGAAGATAAGTGAATGTATTTTATAAGGGAGGTCATGGAGTTAAAAAAAAAGGAAAAAATGAAAAAGAAATAGCCAAGGAGACAATAAGGGCAGAAAGAAGAGTGTAGCAGCGGCACAACAGACATGGACGTTGGCTCTGCAATATTTATCGTACTTTGTTGTGTGTATATTCAAAAAGATCTAGCATGATAAAGTATGTTGGTCCGTAGTTGGTGGGTAATTGGTTGGAAATTGTAAAGAATTAAAATAATAAACTACTGGCAAATTAGTAAAGTAATAAAATCCATTTCTTATAAAATTTGTTTGTAAAATTTGTGTCCGATCAATAGTTGCACAAAATGAGGATAAAAGAGATATTTGTTAAATAATTTCATTGATACGATAATTTAGAGATACGTATTTCAAAGAGATAAATATACAAAATATTATTATATCATAACTAAATATTTATACTAATCTTCAACCTCGGCACTAAGTATATATTCATCATCATCACTTGAGGATGCACTCGTGCTAGAAGAATTCATTCTCTGAGAGTTGTCGAACAATTTGTGTTACCTTTATGTTTGCGTGCGTAGCTAAATAAATATGCGAACATTGATTGCAAGTACAAGTAAGTCACTGATAAAGTACGTTGGTTAGTATTTCATTGAAGATTTGAGGTTAGCATTTCTGACAACCTAGCAAGTATTTTCGACCATTTAGTGACCCATTATTGATATGTGATTTAATGACCAATTACCGTATTTTCGACCATCTAGTGACCAATTACCGATAAATAATTTAATGACCATCTAGTGACCAATTACCAATAAATGATTCAGTGACCAATTACCAATTAGTGTTTTTTGTCAAAATTTTCGATCATGTAGTGACCAATTATCAACAAATGATTTAGCGACCAATTACTAACAAAATTTTAGTCGGTATTTTGAGGCAAAAGTAGTCAAAATTTTTCTATCGGTTTGGTTGTCTGAAACTGGCCGTTAGTCAAAAAATGATCTCAAACCCATCGATAATTTTACTGACCTTTTCTAAAACACAATTCTCTTGTAGCAATTTCAAGAAAAAACATGTTAAATTCTACACACCATATATCACACGGTAATATAAACAAGACATGCATTATATCGAGGAAGCTAACAATCTAAATGTAACACTGTTATAGTCTCAATTAGAGCGAGAAATATAGTTTTGTTGTAAAAACTTGTAATTTTTATCGATAATTGAGTATTATAAAACTTCTAATTGTTTAACTCATTCTTAAATGATGACCAATAATACTTATACTCTCAGAAATATACGTTGAAAAGTGATGATATGATTTTTCTTTTTGATTTCGCACAGGGGCAACTAAGTAATTTTATTTTAAACAAATTTTTGCAAATTGTTCCACTTCCATTCAATCCCAAATCGGGGGTGAAAGGAAATTGGGTTTCGGAGGGGAAGTAGAGTGAAAAATTCCCCTTGATTCCGTTTTCCTTCCATTAAAATTATGTAACTAAATAAGGAAAAATTTTCCCCTTCATTTACCGCCCGTTCACTTGATCGAACCCCACCGACAACAACGATAAAATTGAAAAATGGTATATTCATGAAATCATTATAATCCTCTTCTTGCAAAACTTTATAGCAAGAATTATGTTAAAAGATATTTTATGGTTATAATATAGTATTTGATAATAAAATCATATCGATCAATCAGGTTAGCTGATATCTCTACTCTAGGATTTTCTGACATCGAATTTAATATCATTTCTTGTATTCAAATTATACGTTTCCCTTTTTATTTGATTTTCTGAGCCTATAAATATGCTATTTATCTCATGTAATTATTTAGTTACTCAATTATTCTGATAAAGTTATATTTCCACAATTTAGTATTACAGTCGACCACATTCATCTCTTTTAATATCTATGTGTTTCTCTCTTATAAATTATATAAAATTTGTCAAATTGCAACGGAAAAGGTTCATGTGCAATTTCACACCCAAAAGTTTTTGCTCTTCGAGTGTTCCAAAGATTTCTACTGATCTAAAGTAAATGCACATTGCATCTTCATTTATTTGTTTCACTTTAAATCATACTGTAAATCGTCTTTCCCTTTTCGATCTCCGCACATTTGGAAGCAGTTCCATGCCCGCTGCTTCCGGTTATTTTGATATTCTTATCTTACTATGGAATAGTACCACCATCGTGAAAGTTACTAGAAGTTCTTGAAAATGAGAGGATGTTGGAAAATGTTTTCATTTTAGTTTTGTCCTTCGAAAACTGTTTACCTTATTTTCTGTACGATGTAAATTTGTGTCAATCTTCATTATTGGAAACATCTAAAGCTGATTGGTTTTTTTTTTCAATTCTTGCGGGGGCATGGAGGTGTTGAAGCAAGCTCCTCTATACACAACACTCGAACTCGAGAAGATAATTGAATCAGCAGAGGTGGAGACCGCACCGGGGAGCTGGAACTCCTTCATCTCAGGAACCTCTTGAGTCTTGAGCATAGCCATAAAAGAGATGTGTGAAGCACTTTGTAATTGCCAATTGCTCCTCTTAGAGAAGCCCTTGAAAATTTCTAACTGCTAAAAATGGAGCCTCCATGGAAGACCCTTTATCATCATCTTTTTTCCTTTTTTCTTCTCTCCATCTTCTTCTCTTTCTTCAGTGACGGAAGAAGACCTAGAAGCAAATGTTGCAGAGGAATTAGGAAAAAACGGGTGCTGGAAGAAGAGTTGCTTGAGAAAGGGAAGCTCTTAAGGGCAGTGATGAAGGCTGAGCAACTGCTTCAAATCTTGCTATTAGCATCCCCACTGGCTAGCTAATTGGTGCTACCCACCTCCCAAATTGATTTTTCGGACAATCCAATTCCTCGATTGGATTGTCCGAGTCCCAAGTTGTAGAATGTTGACTTCAATCAAGGAAATGCACAAACAAAACATGGCTCACATAATGCATATGCAAGAGGGTTTCATTTCATAATCTCGTCCTCTGTTGCAAGCCTCTCTAATCTAAGGTGGCTAGTTTGAAAATAAAATTAAAACTAAAGAAGCTTATTCCACTGAGGCTTCTGTCCTCTGGGTTGAATATCATCCCAAGCTTTCCTTGTCAACAATAAATACACTTTGAGCATACAGGCCAAGTCTAGACTCTCTTTTTGAATTATGGATAACAACAAAAAATTATCCTATGGGTGCAAAATATTTATGAAATATAATATTATGATATAAAACCGAAGAAAAGTTTACCCGTGTGCAATGCATCAGTAAAATGTAACATTTTAATGTGCAGTTGACACGATGTCTGACTGAGCAACACTTTATTTCAAGACTTCTTCCATTTGCACATATGTGTCACAAATATCATCAGGACTATATAAATTGAAATTGTGATTAATAACCAAGAGGGGTTGGGCCGAGTGGTAAGCAGCTCGGTGCCGCTTAAGGAGGTCTCAGGTTCGAGACCTCACGTACGCAGACACCCCTCTTGGGAGCCTCACCCGCCATTGCCAGGCGTGCGACCCGGGGCGACCAACGGATTAGTCAAGTATGGTTGGCTGAAAGATGCCATCTCACCGCTGGTGGGGCCTGCTTGGATACCGTGGCTGGCGACCAAAAAAAATTGTGATTAATACAGTAGTAAAAGAGATTGGTTTGAAGTTGCAAATCTCCTCGACCAATCATTGGAAAAAATGGATTATTTTTTTATGAATCTTCAACGGTGCAACATAAGGAAGACTATTGATTTGATGTGGCACAAGTAGAGACATCCTCAAAAAAAAAAAAACATTTCAATCCTTAACAGTATTAATCTCACGGTCAATCTCCTCCCCTTAATATGTTATTCGGAAATTTAATGAGTTAGACTAATCCGCAACTAGGCTAGTTGGTCTATCAAGAGGTAAAATCCTCTTGGTCATGTACTATTTGCTAGTGTATATGGAGGCTTGTGTAAATAGCATCATTCATTATCTTTATTTAATGTGTACCACGACATTCGTAACCTCAATGGACTTGATCATGGATAGCCTACAAAAAAGGTAAAAAAAAATCTCCCGATCGTGAATTTCACCAATTACAAGAAGGCACCGGCAAAACCCGAACCAACTCCAATTGACCATTTCTCTATTTTTGCCTACGAGGAGCTAACAATATTAGTTGGCTATATGTGCATTGTTTAAGCAACATCTCCATTTTTTTAAGTTTAATTATTAAGAAATCTGAGGGTTGAGGAAACCCTAATTTTGTGGAAGTACAGCAGACAAGACTAAATCAACATGGATCTACAAAAGTTTGTGAAGACGGATGCTTCTTTGGCCCTTCTCTTACTCCTGGCCACGGGATTCGTCAGACTTCATTGTTTGTATCTAAATATAACCGAACTCTCACTCCTCTATATAAGGAATACCTGACTGCACCGTCGCTCACACCTCATCAAAATAATCAGAGAGAAGTCGTGAGAGAAGAAGTGAGATCCATGGCCGGGACACGAGCGATACCTGCAGTTCTCATCCTGGCGATGGTTCTCATCGCTCTCATCGCGACGGGCGAAGCGGCGAGGACCAAGTCATGCGTGAGCAGCTGCAAGAAGATCTGCAAGACGCTAAAGGACGTAGACATTAAGAAATGCCCCAAAGCTTGCAAGTTGTACTGCAGGGATCCATATACCGAATCGAAGGTCTGGACCGATCCTTTGAAGGGCCTGGCGCAAGGAGTCATCGACTTTTTGCGTCAATTTCCGCCGCCGTAGTAAATTGGAGAGAAAATCTAATTTCTTTCTTTGGCTTTACCAAAAAAGGAAAAAACGAGTTATTATTAATGTTGCCGCCTTATTCTTATCATCGAACGTGCTGAATGCACCGAGACAAAACTAGCAGTCTCGTGTTTGCGTTGTGTTGCCTGGGTATTGCCGTTCTACAGTTCTTATGAGGTTCACAATCGAGTGATGTGGTGCATGAATAAAATTTTTGATAAGAGATTGATGATGAGTACTTATCCTCCGCCTTGATCGGCATGCTCCGTACACCATGACTTTGATCGTGGAACTTGGTTGGATTTCTTCATACTAGAGATTTCATGGATCTAGTTTTATTTGGTAAATCATGGGCAAGGTAGGACCCTTGTCCCTCACTCCTAATGTCTACGTCATTGCCACATTATCAAACTTTAACAGCATTAATAAAAAAAATCAATGATTCGTGCCAAATCATTACCAAAATAAAATAATTTTGGAAAAGGGTGATGTGTCGTTGGGAGCAACTTTCCCTAATCTTGTCGCAGATCCATTGACAAACAAAAACGAAGGCACAACCTCACCTAGGAAAATAACAACTTTTTAAGGGTACCCGGTTTGCGCCATTGAGATGGAATCGGTCGTTGGTCGTGTAGATTTCATGATAAACTATTGTCACAACGATGGACTCATCGGATACCGTGTTCCGTGTTTGCAACTCTCGGGGAAGAACAATTAAAAGGTCCGAGCATTATTGACTAGTAACACGGGAAATTAAAGACATTTGGATCCAGTAACCGTGGTTGCTCGTGGGATTTTCTCGTTGAATGTGGGCATGCACGTGATTCATATATAAGATCTCTAACTTCTGTCGGGGGACGATATTGATGGTGCAGTTCGGTCCATATCCATTCTCGGGGAGGAAAGACCTTATCAAATTATCTTGCAAATCATGCTGTCATGCTACACATGGTTGGGTTATTCGAGACCTTCCAAGAACGTCGTCCTAACCTTCCCGATTCAACACCTTTTGTACATCTAGGCCAAGTCCAGACCCCTTTAAAAAACTTTTGTAAAATATAACACTTTGATTAAAAAAAAACAAAATTACTGTGTGTCAAAATACCTTTGTAAAATATTACAAATTAGTATAACCGTTAATTTTTTTGCTAAATACGTTATTTCGTTGTTGATGTTGCAGCTAATATGAAATGTCTGACCAGATGCCATGCGTTGATTTCGGACATGTCTCTTGCAAAATAATTTTATATTTGTAAAAAAGGAACAAAATAAAGAACATATTGAAGAGTCTGCCTATTTCCTTTTCTAATTTTCTATTTTACAATTTTTCGATAAAATTTAAAATTATTTTTCTATTGCTATTTCATGAAAAATTGACACATGTTGCTGGGTTAGAGTTTATGTCGGGTGCCACATAAGCAACAATTAAGTGTGACGTTGGTGAAAACTTGATCCAAAAAAAAAGTGTGTTGGTCAAAAAGTGTGCTAAATAGGGGAGAAACTCTTATATGCAACGAATATACAGATGATGTAGTATCACAAATAAATGGAAATCGGTTGTTTTCAGAGTTGTCTTTTTAATTCTTAGAATTTTGTAAAAAAAATTAAAATGACGGAATCTTGTTGGTTTATGGTACCATGTTAGCGCCGTCACGTGGTACGCTCATCACACTAAATAGTCCCCTACACATGTGGACGATGTTTAGTTTTTATAGCAAACACTTACCGATCACAAATGTTTTACACCATTGGAGCAATTTTCCTGCTTGAAAATTCTGTATATAACATGTATATTGATGAAGGGGTGTCGCAAGTTAATAAAATTCACTTATTTTTAATTTTTAAATTTTTGGAATTTTATTTAAGAAACTTTAAAATAGTCGAATCTTATTGATTTGTGACATCACGTCAGCACTCCCACGCTATCCATATCAAACTCGAGTTGTTGTCGATCAGCACAAGCACTGCACTACGTATTCCTCGGAGTTACTTATTTTAATAAATTATTCGATCTTGTCTTTGGCCTGTCGGATCCTTTCACTTGTGAATTTACTTTATTCACATGAAGGCACGCACCGTCCGAACAATCTCTTCTTGAATCCTGAGCTATTTTTGGCTCAAAAACGGCTCAACGGTTGCAATTGAATACAGGAAACTTCTCCCTTTTTTACTCAAAAGATCGTAATTTTGTGAAAGAACGGCTGGAAAGACATGAATAGGCATACGATCAAGAAATGCACGTGAAGACGGACATTCCGCTTACCCTTCTATTACTCCTGACCACAAGAAGCATCAGACTTCATTACCTGTATCTAAACATAGCCAAACTCTTGCCCTCTATATATATGTATGAGAAAACCCCTAATTCCACCATGGCTCATAACTCGTAACAAAATAAACTAGAGAGAAGTTGCGAGAGAAGAAATAAGATCCATGGCAACAAAGCAACTGGTACCCGCAGTTCTCATCATTGCAATGGTTCTTATTTCTCTCATCGCGACAGGTGAGGCGGCGCCGGCTGCCAAGCCATGCATGGACAGCTGCAAGAAGGTCTGCAAGACTATCAAAGACGCGGACGCTAAGATGTGCTCCAAAGCTTGTAAACGGTGCTGCACAGATGCACTTATGGGTTCGAAGATCGTTGACGATTCTTGGGGCATTATCAGGGAAATACTCGAGAGGATGATCCGTGAGGCGCCGGTGCCATAGGGATGCCATTCTACGGGTCTTTTATGTGACAAAGAATTAAGAAATGCGAATGGAATTATATTACGAGCTTGAATTGAAAAAGGCCGTGGTGCTTGAACAAACTTCTTGATTGTAAGAGATTGAGCATTATTCCTGGTCTTGTCTTAGTTACATCGAACTCATGAAATTATAGTTTGCGAGGTTATTAACAGTGGAAAATCATTGCTCGAGCAGTATCCTCCGGCAAGGGTAGCTTCCGTCGATGCCGGGCAATTTGCAGGGTGCGTAAGCGAGAATCTATGAGTCCGTACTACCCGTATCAAAGTCGAGTTGATGCTGATTGGCATGAGCAATAGGTCTTTGAGGACTCGACCATTATTCAAAACTTCAAATTTCCTCAAGCTAGGTAGATGTTCATCCATTCCACTCTTGCAGTCTAGCACTAGCAACTTCTTATTTAAGAGGAAAGCACTACGTATTCCTCGAATTACTTGTTTTGATGAATTTTCGATCTTGTCTTTGAGCCTTGGGTGTAAACGACCCGAGCTGAGCCGAGTTCGAATCTATAAGGTTCAAGCTCGGCTCGTTTACTGATTTTGGAGCTCGGGTCTGGGCTCGAGCCCAATACTGTAAGCTTGGACTCGGCTCATTATGGGAAACGAAGGCTCTTCGAGTCTATACGAGCCAAATTAAAAAAGAAAATACAGTACGGGTATTGGCATATCAATTGCAGAGAGCAAGGAAGGCAACGGATGAAGTGAATGAGAGAGACAAAACGAGGGTTTTAAAAACAAATTTGAGCAACATGTTGATTTTTTTTTATTTTTTTATGGCTAACTAAAAATAGCAATTACGATGGTGGGTTTCACAAGTCGAATATCCTCAGACTTGGCTCGGCTCGGCTAGTTTAAATGACGAACCCGAGCCGAGCCGAGCCGAGCCGAGCTCGAGCTCATTAAAATCGAGCCGATCCCGAACTGTTCGCGAATTGTACTATTTCATTTACACCCCCGTTTGATCCCATCACGGATCACGTTTATTTCAGTTCTTCTCCAACTTGTATTATGCCAAAAGTTACTTTAAAGCTGTGTAATTTAAAAATGTAACTAATACTGCAATCAAAGAGATTGACCTTTAGCAGTAATCGGTCCTCAAAAATGGATTTTTCATGAATCTTCGATGATGCAACATAAGGCAAACTACCGGGACATAGAGGAATCAATATACCACTAGTTGATGCTTTCTAAAAGAGCATCTTGATTATAGCATGTTGCTAAATTTAATCTTGAGGGTAACCGTGCCCCTTCTGGTAGTAGAATTTGCAATTTAGATCGTAATAATCTATTCACTATGGGAATTCTTTTCCAATGAAAACAAAAAGAATATACCTGATTTTTTTTTCTCGTCACGTGATATTAAAAAACTCAATGAGATAGACCAATCCGAAATTGAGTCATTTGGCTCAGTACGAGGTCAATTTCTCCCCACTCATGCAGTATCTGAGAGTTCATTTGAAGGCTTATGAAAACAGAACGGTTTCGTACTTTTCTCGAATGTATCATGTAATGTCCAGAAACTCAATAAACTAAAGGGTGAAAAGCCTGCTACACGGTAAAAATTTCTCAATCGTGAATTTTCTTTATTTAATCCTTGAGCTACTTTTACTTGCAAGGAACAAACAGTTGCAATTGAATACAGGAAGCTTCTCCCTTTTCCGGCTGATTATTTATCGAGCTGCAAGCCCAGGAAATCGTAATTTTATGAAAGAACAGCCGGGAAGACATAAACAGACATACGATCTAGAAATATGCCTGAAGCCAGATACCCCCGCCCCCCCTCCTTTTACTCCTAACCACAAGAAACTCCGACTTCATTATCAGTATCTAAACATATATAGCCAAACTCTCACTTCCTCTATCTAAGAAAACCCTAATTGCACCATGACTCGCAACTCATAATAAAAACAATTAGAGAGAAGAAATAAGATCCACGGCAACGAAGCCACTGGTACCTGCAGTTCTCATCTCTGCGATGGCTCTTATTTCTCTCGTCGCGACAGGTGAAGCGGCGGCGACCAACTCATGCATGGCCAACCGCAGAAAGGTCTGCAAGACTATCAAAGTTGCGGACATTAAGAAATTATGTCCCAAAGCCTGCAATCGGTACTGCGCGGATGTATTTCTCAGTTCGAAGTCTGAAAGCAATTCTTGGAACGAATTCAGGGATATTCTCGAGAAGATGATCCTTGGCATGCTTCGAAGCCCACCGTCTTACTATTAAAACATTGAATTAAGTAACGTGAGTGAATTGAGTTGTATTATGAGTTTGAGTTGAAATAAAAGGTTGCAATGCCTGAATAATTCCTTGATAAGATATTGATCGCTGTTCTTCGTCTTGTATTTGTTAAATCGAACTCACGAAATCACAATCTGTGATGCAACAATAATGGAAAATGCACGTCTGCATACCCACTTTTTTCCAAGAGACTGAAGGGCATAGTACAAACATAGTAAATAAAAAGTAATAACTGGGCATATAATTCCTACCGTAATTAAACTCAAAATCGCTAGGTTTTAAGTTGAAATTTTATGTCACTGTACTAGTACCACATCCTTTTGACGTACCCACTTTTTTGTCTATTTATTTCGTAAGGAAAAATTGTATAAAATCTTGACAGTACGGTACCTTGGCCTTTATTCAGTTACGGCATCGTGGCGCCACATTGCTGTGCGCCGTTACTGATGGTGAAACTTGGTCGGACTTCCTTATCCCAGTTTCTGCATGTAACGCAATGTGGAAAAGATTTCCTGGGTGTAATATTATCTGGTAAATTGATCTTATAAAACCTTGGTAAAAAAATTAAAAAATTTTTACAGAATTATTTTATCTTGTTAGTATAAGTTATCAATTTTTGTATTGACGTGTGTCCACGCTGTGAGCCCTGAGATTTGACGACAGACTTAAAAAGCCAATCCGACACCCCTTCATTTCTTCTTATTTCCTTTTTTTTTTTTTCATTCAGAAATCATTCATTCTCCTCTACGCGACCTCCAAAGTCGCGTGGAACATGCAACGTATTAATAAAACATTTTTTGATATGAGGAATATTAAAAAAGTTAAAAAAAATTTAAAGTAAAACAGAGGGAGGGAGGCGGATTGTCGGCTGTGAAGAGCCCTCGTCCGTCACCGGCCAGCCAAGGGGTGACCGACGAATGCCCGATGCACCCCCGTGATGTGATCTGATGTTTACGTCAGTTGCCACGTCAATGAAATTCAATGTCACCGACAAAAAACAATTTATACATTAAACTATTACAAAAGCATTTGTATATGCTTTTAGTAAAAAGTCTAAATTATTTAGTAGTATTAATTTTTTTTATAAATTTAAATTTTTTATATGTCCTCACGTGACAACTTGTTTACACTTGACGCGTCCACTTAAACACGCGCTCTCAACAACTGACCTCAAGCCGAATGTTTCTCTTCCGGTCCCGGGCAATGGAGAACAAACTATGAAGAGACGATCTTCTCTTCCATCCTTTGATCAACATGCGAGTCGAATTTTTTCTCCGTACACAACCTGACTACGAGCCATACATTTTTCTTCATATCTCGGACTTAATAAGCCACGAGTTTCATACTCGAGCTTACCGTGGTGTGAGTTCAGGATTTATCCTATCTGATACCGTATCAAATTTTTATCTTAACCTATAAGAGTCTCAGTTCATTTTCAAGCGGCATCTAATTCTTTTATAAATTTAAATTTTTTCTTCAACTGTTAGATTTAACTCCCAATAAAAAATTAACGACCAGCTGTGCCAAATTGTTGCAAAGTAAAACAAGTTTTTATAAGCACCATCAATTTTGTTTTTATTTTTATTTTTTTAATCAAAATGTTTGGCTTCTAGGAATGCTAAGTCCCGTGTCTTTGATAATTTACACTGTATGATGCCAATCATTCCGTGACAACCTTACTCATGTCGAACTTCTTGAATATACAAGAACCTTTCTCGAATTTCCCATTGGCCATTGAACACGATGTATCCTTTTTGTATGACGGGTACACTATATAACGATATTTACGTCGTGTCACAATATTAAATTGTTTAATCTCATAGTTTGCAAAAAGTATTGTATTTAACGAGCATATCACGTGACAGTGTTGACGTTGTGTTACGAACCGATAATTTTTAGCGTTTTATAAAAAAAATATTTAAATAGTTGAATCTTATCGGTTTGTGATATTATATTAGTACTGTCATGTGGTATCCACGCTCTAAGCAATAATCTCTCCATGAGCCTACAGCCGATCACATCTGTTCTTTTTTTTTTTTTTTTTAATCAGTAACATGGTATTATATTCTTTTGAGCTATATTCTCAAAAGTACAGATCTTTAGATGGCAACAAAATGCCCTTTTGGCAGAACGAGTGTGCCAGAGTATTTTTTTCTCTAGAAATCTAATCAATTCTCCAATGCTCAAAAGAGGAAGAAAGAGCTAATAAATCCAGAAAAATATTATGAGACTCCCATGAAGGACATTGTTATTCTGCTACAGCAAGAACAACTTGTTGGGCGTCTGAGAGCAGTTGAATATTCCTCCATCCTGGCTTGATGACTATTCTTGTGGTTAGAAGGACCGCTAAAACTTCGGCTTGATTAGGAGATGTGGCATTGATTCTTTGGCTCCGAGAAGCGGTCTGCTTACCCTCTTGGAATGCCACCACCCAGCACACCCACCCCTATCGTTTCATGCAGCATCAACTAAAATTAAGCAACCACCAAAATCATTGATCATGGAATGAGTATGATTTTCCTTAGACCTTTTATTTGGAGCTAATATTGCATCGGAAGAATATTTATAAGTGGTGAATGCAGACTACTCGAAATACATTCTATTTATTTTATGCATTACTTCAAATAAGTCGAGTATAGTAATTAACAAGATGGTTTTGTTTCTTTCATTCCAAACATTATAAAAAATAATAGCCCCATAAAGCGTGAACCTATTTTTCTCTTATTGCCCTAATAAGAAAGCCGGAGGGTTACAAATGAATTCAATAAGTTCTTCCATGTTGGTTGCTTGTATATTCCAAATTCTTCATTCAGTACTTCTCCAATTTGCTTATGACAAAAGTTTCTTCAGCGCTGGGTGATTTGGAAAAGTAATTGATACTGCAAGTGAAAGAGATTGATCTGCAGCCTCAGTTCTTCTCGGTCAATCATCAAAATTTGATTTTGTTTTTCCCTCCATGCACCTTCAGTAATGCAAAGAGACAAGGCTAACTAAGGACTTGACGTTGCACGAGCTAATGCAATCAAAATGAATTCATGGCAGTCGCTTCCTCTCAATAGAATTCGTAATTTTGACCATAATGATCTGTACGTGAGGGGAATTCTTTTCTGATGGAAAGTAGGTATCGGATGATATTTTTCTAGTATAAACCTCCTGATATTAAAAAATTCAATAAGTTAGATCACTTTATAACCGAGTTAGCTAATCCGTTATGAGGTAAAATTCTCTTAATCACGTGCTAGTGTACATGTAAGCTTATGAAAATGTCATCCTTCACCATTCTTCTTGAGCACGCACCACGGTATTTAGAAACTCAATGAACATGACTACGGATTACCCGTTAAAGGACAAAATTCTCGCAGTCATAAATATTCTTCCTTCACTATAATGTGTCAAACCAGCTCCTGTCGATCCTTTTGCTATTTTTCCATACAAAATGAGCTAACATTTGCAGTAGAATATACATATGTGTGTGTATATATATCCATTATTTCGGTAACTTCTCCTTTTTTTTTGGTTAATTATTTACAAAACTGAAATATCAGAAAATCTAAATTTAATGAAAGAATAGCTCAGTAGAGATGAACAAACTTGTGACCTGTAAATACACTTTAAAACAGATATGTCCTTTACCCTTCTTTTACTGCCAAACACAAGAAACCTCAATTTTCATTATCTATATCTAAATATAACCAAACAGTCACACTTGTATATAAGAAAAGCCTAGTAGCACCATGGCTCACGACTCATGATCAAAATAACCGGAGAAAAAGTCGCGAGACAAGAAATGAAATCTATGGCCACGAAGCGAGCGATATTTGCAGCTCTCAGCATCGCGACGGTTCTTACTGCCCTCGTTGCGACAGGTGAAGCGGCGGAGATCAATCCGTGCGCTGGCAACTGCAAGAATGCCTGCAAGACTATCAGAGGAACAGACGATAATACATGCGCAAAAGCTTGCAACCAGTACTGCACGGATGTATACGTCGGGTCAAAGCATGCGGGCAATTTCGGGAGCAATTTCTTGGAAGCGCTCGGGAACATAATCCCCAGCTGGCCGCCTGCCCGCTGATCTCGTGGCCCTACTCTCGTCGACGAGCCGAATGCAACGAGCTAGAACCGCTGATCTTGCATTGCTAAGTAATGTCGTTCTACAGTTCTTTACGTGAACAAGAATTAAGTGATGATGTGATCATACACCTGCTGTCTATCGGCTTATTTCGCGCAGATTGATTGACATAATCCCTACAGCACGACTTATCATGGAAGTTGGTCAGATTTCTTTTATTCCAATTTGTGTTCCCAAGCAGTATACTAAAATTTTCCAATATATACCAATTTCGAACTGACCTAATGATTCCCACACTAGACATCCCATGATCGAATCCCAGGTTGGAAGGATCGACGAGAATTTTCCTAATGATCCCAGCCCGACTATAAATTAGTCTCAAGGGATGTTTCGACTGGTCCGGGTAAATTGCTCGTTATCAGACTTGGTAAAAAGTATAAAAATGGATTAATTCAGATGTTATGATACATCTTTCAGTTATTGGGTTTAATTATTGAAAATAAGTTATTGAGAGAACTTTATTTCCGAGCGGGCTCACCCGATTTAAACTGGATCAGTCAAGTCTATTAAACTTTCAAATACTGGTGATACCGATCGGAAAAAAAACTCGGTAAAGAGTACTAAGAAAATGGGTAAAAAGTGTTAAAAAATTATTGCACTTCTGTACAAAATTAATTTTTTTTTTCAGTACAAGTCATCAATTTCTTTTTGTGGACACTATTAAATCATACTGATTTACATGTTAAATGTTAACACCCCTGACATAACATTTACAATGAATTGAAAACTAAAAATTGAAAATAAAACAACCGGAGATTTCCGGATTATCAGCAGGGAAGAACCCTTGTGAATCTCCTTCACCCAGGTAGATTGCTGAAAGTCTGGCGCACATCAGACGATTTTGCCTGGTATTTATATTAAGTGTCACATCAGTAAAATTTAATAGTATTCGTGTAAATTAATAGTTATTTAGAATTGTTACAAACATTATAATTTTATAGAAATATATAAAATTTTGGCTCTTTTGGCAAAATCTTTTATTAGTAAAAAGGTTGAATTCTTATGCGCGGAATTCTTATATTCTTTTATTCCTTGTACACTGAAAAAAATGTTGCGTACCATTTGTAAAATATAAGATGAGTTGGAAATTTTATACAGTAATATCGCTCTTGATCTAGAACTAGTAGATCTTAACTTCGATTATCGTAAATGTGATTCCTCCTGCCTTTTTATTTCCTTCTTTCTCCGATCGCTTACTAGTAAGAGGACAGTAGACTAAGGATGAGGTCAAATGATTGCTTGTCTAACATCTTCCAAATCCATGATCTCTGCATTTCGGTTTCTTTTCCATGCATATTTACAAGTTTCCATAAAGAATTGCAATTGAAATGGTGGATTAGTAATAGGTTGCTACGACGCCGGACACTATCGATATAAAAAAAATATTGATTGCTCTATCGACCTGTTTAAACACGTTATTAATGTTGAGTCTCTCACTTCTGTGAGATGTCGATAGTGCAATCGGGTCCATCCTAGGTCGAGGAGGAAATACCTTACAAAATTCGCTTGCAAATCATGGTCCCACGTTAGGACGGTAGGACATTATTCAAGACCTTCCTTGAGCGCATTACTGATTTTTGAGAATTTAATCCTGCATATAAGTTCAACTCAATCAGTACGTCCGTCACTTTCCTGTGCATGAGTTCAACTGAATAGACCCCTGACTATGCACCCTTGCACAGGCGCACGAGGCGAGCACGGGCATTTGTGATATAAAGTGGCTGTGAATGTTATACGTTCAATGTCACTCTTCATTTGTAAATCCTTTAAAATGTCTTCTCCTTGAAATACTCCGTCCAATGTGGATAGTCGGAAAATAAAGGAAACCTTAGGGTTACAAAGGACTTGATGTGGCACAAGTCGATGCACCTTCAAAAAAATGTCTCGACCCGTAGGATATTATGAGAAATAATTCGTGGGCAATCGCTTACCCTCAGTAGAATTCAAAGCTTTTCATCCGTGATGATCTATTCACGGGGGAAATTCTTTTTTGACGGAAAAATAGGCATCGCATATCATTATTATTTTTGTATAGACTGTATGTTAAGAAATTTAATGATCTGTCGAACTCGTTATGTGCATACTGTATGGTGGTGCATTTGAAGGCTTGCAAAAATAGCACTCTTTCACTTTTCTTCTTTAATGTACACCGTGATATCATGAAACTGAACAGACTTGAAATGAAAAGCCCGCTAACGAATAAAATTCTGATCGGCATTAATTTTCTTCTTTCTTTGTGAAGGTGTTAAACCGGCTACGCACTATTGATCCTTTCACCATTTTTGCCTACAAAGAGCTGACAATTGCAGTTGAATATTTATATCCCTTTAAAGTCTCCTTTTTTTGGTTAATTGTAGAGCTAAAAATTCAGAAAATCAAAATTTTGTTAAAGAACAGCTAACTAGATATAACCAAACATATGATCTGCACATATAGTTGAAAACAGACAACCCCTTTACCCCTCTTTTACTCCTGGCCACGAGAAACCTCAAACTTTCATTGTCTGTATCAAAACAAAACCAAGCTGTCACTCCTCTATATAAGAGAAGTCTGATTGCAACAAGACTCATATCTCATAATCAAAATAAACAAGGAGAAGTTGTGAGAAGAAGCAAGATCCATGGCCATGAAGCGAGTGATATCTGCAGTTCTCGTCTTCGCGATGGTTCTTACCGCGCTCGTTGCGGCAGATGAAGCAGCAGCAGCAGCAGCCGATCCATGCATTGACAGCTGCAAGAGTGCCTGCATGACTATCAAAGGCACAGACGCTAATACATGCACCAAAGCTTGCAACCAATACTGCACGGATGTATTTGTCACGTCAAAGCATGGGGGCAATTTCGGGAGCAATTTCTTGAAAGCGCTTGGGGACATAATCCGCAGCTGGCCGCCTGCCCGCTGATCTTGTCGCCTTACTTTCATCGACGAACTGAAATGCACCGAGCTGAGAACCGGTGATCTCGCATTGCTAAGTAATGTCGTTCTACAGTTCTTTACGTGAATAAGAATTAAGTGATGATGTGGATTGGGTATTATTTCGAACTCGAATTGAAAAGGTTGTGGTGCTTGAATAACTTTCTTAATAAATGAGATTGATCGCTATTCTTCCTCTTACTTAAATCGAACTCGTGTGAAGATCATAGTTTGTGATGTGACAAAGGAAAAATGCAAGTCTATATACCTGCTTTCTATCGGGTTATTCCACGAGGGGATGGATTGATCAGCATAATCCATATAGCACGGCTTGATCATCGAACTTGGTCAGATTTCTTGTATCATAGTTGGTGCCGAGGTCGAAAGGAAAATTCGGATGAACAGGAGAGGAAAAGGCAAAAACTTTGTACGTAGGTGCGCACGGAAAAGAAGCCGAAATGTAGAACATGGATGATCTGCAAGATGTTAGACAATTAGCAATCATTTGACCTGTTTCTTTTGTTAGCCTTAGTCTGCCATGCAAGAGAGCAACTTTTGTATTGATTTTTCCGGTCTCTACTACCACTGGTATTTAGAAGTGCAACGCGCCTTGATCAATCCGGTTCGAGTTTGGAGGTCCCATTAAGGGGTAAAACTCCTTTGAAGTGAATTTTTTTTCCCTTCACAAGACTCGAACTCGAAATCATGCTCAAGGGATGGTAGAAGGAAGGGAATAGAAAAGGTGCAGGATGATTCCCACTAATGAGTATCAAAACTAAATTATCCTTATACTGTATTAAGAGCGATGCAACTGCACAGGATCGACTCCCCTCTGCTCTTACGTTCTACAAGTTCGTTCGAGTGCTTTTGCGTAATTTTAATTAAGATTGATTGCCATTGAGCAATGGTGATAATGCCATAGGAGTTCTACTAAGGTGTAACTAATTCCCTCTTGTTAATTAAGATCGATCTTACAGCAATTAATCTCACAATTTGAGCCTATGGACGAACATGTTTATCTAATTCAGAGGCTTCTTCAAAACTATGTAAGCTGAAATTGTAATGAGCACTGTAGCAAAAAGACCTTTTATTATTATCATTTTTTTAATTAGCACTATCAGACTTCTTCAACAACACAGCATAAGGCAAACTACTAGAGGACTTGATGTATCAAGCTGATGCATCCTAAAAAAAAAAAATATCTTGATCCTAGTACGTTGTCAAAATTAATCTCGTGCGTATTCTCCTCCCCTTAGTAGAACCCGTAACTTAGTCTATAATAATATGTTTGTACGGTATTCAAAAGCTTAATGAATTAGATTAGTCCGAAATCAAGTTTGCTGGCCCATACGAGGTAAAATTGTCCCAATTGTCTGCTATGTGCTAGTGTACTTGAAGGGGGTATAAGAATAGCACCATTCACTATTTTTCTTTGAAGTGCTCTGTGATGTCCAGATTAATGATCAAGCTTACCGTGAAAAAGCCTCGTAAAAAATAAAATTGTTGTCATTTGCGGTAAAGTTGTCCTAATCGTGTACCAAATCGGGTTGATCCCAGAGTAATTTTTGCCTGCAAATAGCTAGCAGTTGCACTCGAGTATACATTATTTAGGGAAATTGTTGTAGGGCCCGAGAGGATTCACCCACAGGTTTAAATCGAGTTATGGCTCGGGAATAATAATATCATAGTACAAACCAGAAATCCAAACTAAGTAGGATGACAAGAATAGAACACGAGCTTATACGTAAAGAATTCACTATGTAACCAAACTGTTACACGAACACCGGTCTCTCTGTGAACCGACAGTAATTGGAATACAAGAAGTTCCCCTCAATTACTGTACACTCTCTACCCGTACACTCTCCATGGAGTACCTAACACATGTACACACACAATTCCCTCACTCTCTCCCTCAATCTCACGGCCCTCTTCTCTCGTGTGTGTGTCTCCCGTGAGATTGGCTTTGCCAATAGCTTCTTCGTGAGCCTTGGCCAAGAGCTTCTCCTAACTCAATCAAAAGTATCCGAGTGCTTCTCCCATAGCACTCTCCTTCCACTGAGGGGGTTTCTCACTGAGAGAGCTTTTCTAAGAGCTATCCCACCTTGTGGTAGCCTACCTCTATTTATAGAGGATCTCCACCTCCTCCAAGCTTGGCGTGGTCGATGTGGGATAGGAAATGGTGCGGGCCCCACGTGCCAACCAAGCACGAGTTGTGCGGGCCCCGCATGCCAACCAAGCACGAATTGTGTGGGCCTCGCATGTCAACCAAGCACGAGTTGGCACGAGTTGGCACGAGTTGGCACTTTCATGCATTCAAACTTTGACCATTCATTACCAAGTTCAAATTGGATTTGAACTCTTCTTATCCTTGACTCATTTGGGTTGGAATAATTTTAGCCAACAAATTGCGCCATGACTCACAACTCATGACGAAAACAACCAAAGAGATCCATGGACATGAAGCGAGTGATCTCCACAATTCTCATCTTCACGATGGCTCTTACTGCCCTCGTCGCAATAGGTGAAGCGGGGACGACCGATTCGTGCATGGATAACTAACTGCATGAAGGTGTGCAAGACTATCGAAGATGCAGACGCTAAGATGTGCGCCAAAGGTTGTAACCAGTACTGCATGAATGCAAACGACAATTCAATCCACCCCGGCGGTTTTTGGAGCGATTTCATGGATGAGCTCGTGAACGTAGTCCGTAATTGGCCGCGTTCTGGGTGATCTTGCTGCCTTATTCTCATCGGCGAAACTGATTACACTGTGCCAGAACCGGTGATCTAGCATCGACAAATAATTCATTATACAGTTCTTTGTGTTACTGAGAATTAAGTGATGTTGTTAATCGAGCTGTATTACAAACTTGAGTTGAAAAGATCGATCACTATTAAATCGTAGTTCGTGATGTTACAATCAAAAATGAAAGTCCACACATACCGGCTTTTCACCGGGTCATTTCACAAGGGGACAGATAAATTGGCATAATCCCATACATCACAACTTGATCATGGCCGAATTTGGTTAGATTTCTTTTATCCCAGTTTGTGCACACAAGCAGTACACTAAAGGTTTTTTTTTTTTTTCCTAAATGTAATTTTATCTGATAAATTGCACTTATGAAACTTGGTAAAATGCATTAAAAAGGGCTTGGTAAAAAGTATAAAGAAATTAACTGTTGCACTTCTGTACAAAATTGTTTTTGCTTTTTTAGTATAAATCGTAGCTATTTGTCGATACTGGTAAATCATACCGCCTTTTTTTGTTGGGTAATAAACAGGAAAACAACAGTGGTAAATAAGTCATTTCCCCTATGTAATGTTCGGGGTTTTTGTGTTCGCATAGTGACTTAGATGCTACATATGAATACCCATGATATAGCACATTGATATAATTTTTTAAGTTACCCATCGCATCTATTTCGATTATTTTTTTAGTATACAGAGAAAACACATAAGTTTAGAACGAGTAAAAGGAAGATAGGATAAGAGAAGTACGGGAAGTCTACAAGTGAGATCAAACCTGAGACCTCTAAGTCACAGGACGAGAGTAGCACCAACTGTACTAAAAAATCTTTCTCTTTATTTCAGTACTTTTCCAATGCGTATTACGAGGAAAGTTTCTGCAGAGCCATAGAATTTGAAATTTTAATTAATGCTGTAGACAGAGAGATTGATATGCGATCGCAACTCTCCTCCATCAGCTGTCAAATATTGGAATCTTTTGCATCTTCGAAGTTGCGAGGTGTGGCAGACCTCTGAGATGTAAACGACTCGATGTGGCTCGAGTCGACGCGTCCTCGAAAAACATATCGATCATAGCATCACTTCCCCTTAATAGCATTCGTAATTCAATTCCTGTAATGATCTATTCAACAGGGAAATCTTTTCCAACAGAAAAATAGGCGTGACATGCTATCTCCACGTACATCATATGATATTGAGAAATTTAATGAGTTAGATGAATCCAGAAATTGAGCTGAATGACCTATTATGACGTAAAATTCTCTTAATAGCGTACAATTTACTGTTGTATTTAATGGCTTATGAAAATAGCAATCTTCACTATTTTTTCTTAAATGTGTGCACCATGATATCCAGAAATTCAATGAACGTAATCGTGACAAGTGTTCTCACCGGTAAAACTCTCTCCACTGTAAATTTTCTTTAACCTCGGGAAGGCATGGAGCCAACTCCTCCTAACCCTTTTGCGATTTTTGCACACAGGGAGCTGACAGTTGTAGTTGAATGTATATTGAATATTTAGGGAACTTCTCCTATTTTTAGTTAATTATTCACAGAACTGAAACCCTAGAAATTCTAAATTTTGTGAGACAACAACAGTTGACTGGACATAAATAAAAATATGATCTCCGAATGTATGTGAAAATAGATACTCCCTTTACCCTTCTTTCACTCCTAGCCACAAGAACCCTCAAACTAATTCATGATCTGTACCTGAACAGAAATAAACTCCCACTCCGCTATATAAGAAAAGCCTGATCGAACCTCGACTCACATCCCGTAATCAAAATCGCCGGAGAAAGGTCAGTAGAGAAGAAACACGATTCATGGCTACGAAGCGAGTTGTATCCACGGTCCTCATCTTCGCGGTGGTTCTTGCTGCCCTTATTGCGGAGGGTGAAGCGGCGGCGGCGACAACGCCATGCACGGACAACTGCATGGAGACGTGCAAGACGATCAAAGGTGCAGACGCTAACAGATGCACAAAAGCTTGCAACCGGTACTGCACGGATGTATATTTCAGTTCAAAGAACGAAGACGATTCTTGGAGCATTTTCAAGGAAGTGCTCCAGGATATACTCCGTAACTGGCCGCCAGCTTCTCGGTGATCTTCTCGCCTCATGCTTATCGTCGAACTGAATACACCGAACAAAATCGGGTGATCCTGTGCTGCTGAATAACGTCGTTATACAGTTCTCTTCAGGTGACTGAGAATTATTGATGTGAATCAAGCTGTACTACGAACTTGAGCTTGAAAATGTCGATGGTGCTTCAATAAAATTTCTTAATAAGACACAAATCTCTCTTGGTGTCGGTGCTGGTTATTCAAATCATCTAATATGCTTGTAGTTGAACACAAGAGTTAGAACATTATATGGCGGGCCACAAAATCTATGTTCGCAGTTCGATCATCGAATTTGGTCAGATTTCTTTTATCCCAGTTTGTGCACACAGGCGATATACTAAAGTTTTCCTAAATGTAATTTTACCTGGTAAATTGCCCTTACGACTCTTGGTAAAAAGCAGTAGCAAAATGACTTGGTAAAAAAGTGTTAACAAATTATTGCACATCTATACAAAATTGTTTTGCCTTTTTTTTTTTTAAGTACAAATTGTCAATTTTTCATGGACTTTGTTCAATTATGATAAGTTCTTCGGGTGATTCGGGTGGCGTATCGAGGCGGGCTTCTGGTCACCGGTGGCGAGTCGCTCCGACGAAGGCTCCTGGAGACCTGCACAAAACCGAGCCCGGGAGTGGCTCCCGGAACGGCCCTCCGATGCCTAAGTCAGAGGCGGGGCTAAGGATATAAGGACTGAGAGAGAGAGTGTGTGTTTTGGTTGTTGTCCCATACCTGGGTCTCTGAGTCAGGGCGTATATATAAGCCTTACCTGTACGGAGGGCTGACGTGGCACCATCCATCACGTGCCTAGAGTGTGTGTCTGAGTCTCGCGTCGTGGCCGGGAGGGTTTGACTCAGGAGAGTCGGCCTCGGTGGCCCTCATGGGCATGAAGGTTTGACTTTGAAGCCTCGGAGTCGATTGCCTTCATGGTCTTGAGAGTTAGACTTACTCGGGTTGACCTTGGGGAGTCAGACATGTTTCGGGTATATTGGCTATCCGTATCATTTGTCCCCCACTTCCTAGTGTGTGTGTAACATTAGGAAGTAGTGAGGTGAGGAAGTGACCTATATGATTGAGCAATGTGTTAATAATAATAAAAAATTCTAGATTTTGGCCCGAGACCTACGCTACCACCACAGACCCCAATCAGGTAGCTGCGTGTTATGCCCTTAACCCCCATGGGGGTGCGGGGGCGAAGCCCCCGCGGTACGGACTTGTCCCACTCCCACTTGTGAGAGTCGGGTGTTGAGATTCAATGCTTTGTTGTCCCCCTGCCCAAGAGTTGGCATGAGAGTCGGTCGTAGCTAGTAGTTGGCATGGGAGTCGGGCTTTAGAACCCGAGTTATCGGCATGAGAGTCGGCTATCAGGAGTCGTCATGCCGTTGCCTCTGACGCTCGGGTTGGAAGCGGTAGAGTCACGTCGAGGGAGTTGGCCTCCCATTGCTCTTGATGCCCGAGTCAGGGACAAGGGAGTCGGGCTTTGATGCCAGGTTTGTATTTGATTTTTGAAAATAGCTGTGAAAGCGGGAAGACACCGGTTTTTTGGAACGCGTGTCACGCTAGGGTTAGGTTTCCGCCCCTTGGGTTGCCTATTGGTGGTGATGGGGGGCTGTAATTACCACTCTACCCTCTGTTTTCTTCTATGGAAAGAGTGAGAAGGGGCCGTAATTACCGTTGTGCCCCCGATCTCTCCCTTTATATATATGTGGTCCCACCCATTCCCCTCATTTTTCACAGCCCCACCCTTTCAGCCGCCTCCTTCTCTTCCTTTTGCAAGATTGTTGCTTGCTGTGACTGATTTCTCGCTCGGTGAGGAGGCTTCTCGAGTGTTGCGGCTGCCACTTCCCCGCATCTTCGTTGCCTTTGGCAAGGTACGGGTACTTCCATCACGTTTCTCAAGTCTCTTTGAGTTTTCCCGAAGTCAGGTGTTTCGAGAGGTGGAATGGGTGGGTGTGTGATTTGCGCTCTCGACCTCTCTCTCTCCCGGGTGGTGTTTGCCGGGAGGATCTGAGTGACCCAATGCTTTGACTTTCGTGGGTGATCCCTGGGGGTCTAACTTTCGGGCTACGGAGTCGGCCTCTCTAGAGTCGGTCTGTTGTGATGAGTCGATCGAGTTGACACTTGGACTTCGGTGGGTGGTCCACGGGGGTTCGACTCTAGGGCTTTAGAGTCGGGCTCTACGGAGCCATGGGGGTCCGACTCTCGGGCTCTAGAGTCGGGCTCTACGGGGCCATGGGAGTCCGACTCTCGGGCTCTAGAGTCGGGCTCTACGGAGCCATGGGAGTTCCGACTCTCGGGCTCTAGAGTCGGGCTCACGGAGCCATGGGAGTCCGACTCTCAGGCTCTAGAGTCGGGCTCTACGGAGCCATGGGAGTTCCGACTCTCGGGTTCCATGGGAGTCCGACTCTCGGGCTCTAGGGTCGGGCTCTACGGAGCCATGGGAGTTCCGACTCTCGGGCTCTAGGGTCGGGCTCTACGGAGCCATGGGAGTTCCGACTCTCGGGTTCTAGAGTCGTGCTCCACGGGGCCATGGGAGTCCGACTCTCGGGCTCTACGGAGCCATGGGAGTTCCGACTCTCGGGTTCTAGAGTCGGGGTTGGTTCGCTCTTTATGTTGCCCGAGTTCCGTGCATCATTCTCTAAGGCTCTATATTTGCATGCTTTCCCGACCTATTGTGCCAATTTAGGATTTGATTCGGGTGTCCGGTTTGTGGATTGTACAGCTCGTTCTTTTAAGACTCGAGTATTGACCTTCCTACGATTTCCTCCTCTCCCCTGAGTGCGTGTGGATTTTGGTGCTTGGTGTTGTGCGTTTGAAGGTTTGGCATTTGATTGATAATGGTTCCATTTGCCTTCTTACAGGTCCGACATGTCTGGCAGTAAAGGTATTCACAATTTTAATACTGGCCCTGACTCTCGTATTCACGACTTCACAGCGAATAGTGTTAAGAACGAGATTACTTGGGCGATGCTCAAGAGGGTCGTCGAAGAGAGCAAGATTAGCCCGTTACTTGGACCCCGACTACCCGCCCCCGACGAGCCTGCTTGTCAGGCTAGCCGAAATGGGGAGGTTGCTATTTATGTGAAGCAGGTGTTAGTCGGTAGACTTAGGCTACCACTTAGTCCACCGGCCATTGAATTGCTGCAGTTTTATAAAATTAGTCCCGGGCAAGTGGCCCCGAACGGATGGCTTATATGGACTTGTTTCGTGATGTTGTGTCATAAGAAGAAGGTTGATTATCATCTAGAAGTGTTTAGAAACTATTACCAGCTTGTGCCTGTTGCGGGGGGTGGGAAAAGGGTTGGTGGTGGGCATAGAGATATCGGGTATTTTACTTTCAGGGCTCGTCGTGGGTCTCATAATGCCTTGATAAGGTTACCAGATAATGTGAAGGGGTGGAAATCCTCCTGGTTTTTTGTCGCAGACCCCGGAAACTTCCCCCATAATTGGTCGGGTGAAGTACCGGATGACAAGTTTAAGCCCTACCACTTTAGTTTATCTCAGTTAGCGGCTAAGGATGAGGCACTCAGGGTAGAGATAGGATCCGGTTTTGCTTACTCGATGTTGGTGGGGTCGGATGCTGACTGGTTGTCCACCAACTTGTTTTTCGGTGCTCGTCTGCCCTTTGAACCTCACTGGGTATGTTGCTGAGCTTTTTTCCTTCTCTTGTTCCTTTAGCAGGAGGCAGCTTTGATTCCCTTCTTGATTTGGAGGACTTACGCAAGGGACTGGTCGACCTATTGCAGGCTGACTATCAGGTGGATGAGTCCCAACAGGATGCTCAGGCAAAAGATTCCGAAGCTGATGCTCGAAAGAAGAGAAAAAGAACGACATCAAAGGGTGGAGGGAGGAGCCGTCGCGTGTCAAAGCCGGCTACCCGAGAGGTCCCTCTAGCCAGCACCCCTGAGAGGTCTCCTCCACCTCAAGAGTCATCCTTCCCTACTGGGTCAGGCGTGAGGCCGACCTCGCCCTTGGTAGCAGAGGCATCTAGGGGGGTAGAGATCGCTGGGGGTACCATTATGAGGGTTGCCTCCCCGGAGGCTGTGTCGAGGAGTCCTCCATTTGAGGAGGAGGGTAGGGAAGCGTCTCTTAGTGCCAGGCGGGTAAAATTGTTTTCTGCACGGAGGATTATTCACCGGGCTAAGCGAGTTGGGCATGCTCTGGAGCCGGATCCTGTCTACACGCCTTCTCCTATCCCTTTATCTGCGGATGAGTCGGCAGATGAGGTGGATTCCTCAATTGGTAAGGGTAACTATTGCTCGTAGTATGCTATTTAGTATGCCGACTTTGACTAATTATTGTCTGATGTAGTGGCCCCTATTGAGTCAGAGGCGAGAGCTATGGCGGGGTCAAGACCCCCTCGGGCTCCTACTTCCGCGAGGGGTGAGGGTTCCTCGGCGGGGAAAGGCGTCTCTGTTGGAGATGATGTTGATGGAGGGCGACCTCCCTGTTTGGAGTGGGGAATTTCTGAAGAGTCTCGTTTTTCAAAAGAAAGTCCCCACATACTTGATCACGTGGCACATCACCTCTACACCCCTGGGCTGGAGAGGGTATTCGAGAAAGATGGTGCGAAGGGGACATACAACCGAGCTCGAGGTTATCTCCTCAAGGTAGTACCACCCTCTCCTGTCTTGTTGGTTTCTTTGCTTCTTTCTCTTCCTGTTAGCAATCTCCTAAGGACTTTGCTTGGCTTACTGGATACAGAGCCTTGGTGCCTTTCACTTTTTAATGGACAAGTTTTACGATAAGACGTTGACATCCTTATCGTAAGGGAGCAGTATAAGGAGCTGAAGGAGAGGATGGAAGAGATGAGGGCCACGGGAGAAGCTCAAGGTTCCCGCCTGAAGGAGGTCGAGTCGGTGAGGGACCAACTTATAGCTGAGGCAAGACGCTTGGCCGATGAGGTAGTCGAGGCCAACAAACAGATTGACTCCATCAATGAGTGGCATGACAAGCTGGAGTCGACCGAGTATGAACCCGGAGGCGCGCTGGAGGGGTTACTGGAGGCCATACAAACCGACGTGGGACCCTTGTTGGAGGCATGTGGCAAGTTCAAGGCCAGGTTTGAAGGGATGAAGGCTCGGGTCGAAAGTCTACTTGAAGAGGTGGCAACCTTTCCTTCTGTGAAGCAAGAGGTCGAGAGGAAGGCTGTCGCCGATTTCCAATGCTCGGATGCCTTTTCCGGGGTTATCGAGGCTGCTCGAGTGGAGGGAGTGCAAAGATACAAGAGTTCTCCTGATTTTCAACATGACATCGCCCAAGCTCTGTCCGATTTCAAGAAAACGAAAGAGTACAAGGAAGAGATGGTGGGCGAGGGGAGGAAGGAGTTTGGAGATCGGCTAACATGCATCGCCCGACATTTGATTCTCCATGGTGTGGATCCTTCGGTCATTGAGGGTGTCGATCCAAATTTTAAGGGACTATCATCATTGCGGAGAAAGCCTCCCTCGGGGTCCCCCTCTGTAGTGTAGGATCGGTAGTGTTCTTTCTCTACCTTTTTGTCGCTTGTGAGTAAGCAAACTGTGGGCTGGCTTTGATGAAAGCGAATGAACCGTCCCTTTTTGGTTTTATTTTATTTTATTTTCATCGTGATTTGGAAATTGTCCGAGCGCCACGACAGGTTCGCCCTAACTCGTTAGCGTTGTCGAAGCCACCACAAACGGGGCCTATCGTAGTGACATAGGATCAGGGAACCCCTGATGAACTCCATTGGAGTCGGGGTTCAGTGGGATCGTATAAGGTCGAAGGAGCTCATAGAGTTAGAATTCCTCGATGCTGCATGAGTTCGGGAGAGCCTGCGACCGACTCTATCAGAGTCGGTATTCATGAGGCCCGTTGAGGTTTCTTAGGTCCGGCGGAGCCTGTGACCGACTCTACTAGAGTCGGGGTTGACAGGAGTTACACAAGTCCGGCGGGACCTGTGACCGACTCTGCTAGAGTTGGGTTTACGAGCATATACAGGTCCGGAGGAGCTTGTGACCGACTCTACCATAGTCGGGGTTTATGGTCATTACATAGGTCCAGAGGAGCCTGTGATCGACCCTTCCAGAGTTGGGGTTTACCAGCGGGACACAGGTCCGGTGGAGCCTGTGACCGACTGTGCCAGAGTCGGGGTTTATCAGCGCGACACAGGTCCGGTGGAGCCTGTGACCGACTCTGCCAGAGTCGGGGTTTAGGAGCAATATACAGGTCCGGTGGAGCCTGTGACCGACTCTGCCCTGGGTTTATCAGCGCGACACAGGTTCGGTGGAGCCTGTGACCGACTCTGCCAGAGTCGGGGTCTATCAGCGCGACACAGGTCCGGTGGAGCCTGTGACCGACTCTGCCAGAGTTGGGGTTTAGGAGCAATATACAGGTCCGGTGGAGCCTGTGACCGACTCTGCCAGAGTCGGGGTTTATCAGCGCGACACAGGTCCGGTGGAGCCTGTGACCGACTCTGCCAGAGTCGGGGTTTAGGAGCAACATACAGGTCCGGTGGAGCCTGTGACCGACTTTGCCAGAGTCGGGGTTTATCAGCGCGACACAGGTCCGGTGGAGCCTGTGACCGACTCTGCCAGAGTCGGGGTTTATCAAGTTTGGTGGAGCCAGAGACCGATTAGCGAGGGTTAGTGGAAATGGAGTTGGTCCCGAAATATTCACTTCATTAATGTGAGTCTGGATACCGGAGAGTGCAGTGCAACACACATACCAAAATGGTGCGGGACATATTGCTAGAAGTACTTAAAGCAAAATAGTGTGGGATATCACCCCAACAAGTCCGTAGGGGACCTTACTGGTAGAACTTCTTAAGCGCCTCTGTGTGGAAGGTTCGGGGGATGGGCTTGCCATCCACATTCTCCGGGGAGTAGGAGGTCGGGCCTCGAACCTCCCGGATTCTGTAGGGTCCTTCCCAGTTAGGTGACAGCTTGTTCTTGTCAGTCTGTGCCCCGAAGGTGTGCCGACGAAGAACCAACTCACCGGCATGGAAGTTTCGGGTTTTGACTCTCTTGTTGTAGTGTCGGGCTGCTGCCCTATTAGCTTCAAGGGCTTTCCTCTCTGCAATGAGTCGTGTCTCTTCCAGCCAGTCAAGGTCGGCGCGAAGTCCTGCCTCATTACTGGAAGAGTCGAACTTTTCGACCCGCAGGCTGTGAAGGCCAATTTCTAAAGGCAGCACTGCCTCAGCACCGTATGCCAAGCTAAAGGGTGACTCACCCGTGGGACTCCTCGGGGTTGTTCTATACGCCCATAGCACGCTGTCAAGTTCCTCGACCCAGGATTTGCTCAAATTCTCGACCCTAGTTTTGAGTCCATGAAGAAGGGTCCTATTAGTGACTTCAGTCTGTCCATTAGACTGTGGATGGGCGACAGAGGCGAAGTGCTGGGAGATTTCGAAGTCTTGGCAAAATTGCCTTACTTTGGAGCCGGCAAACTGGGTGCCATTGTCTGAGATCAGGACCTTGGGGACGCCGAACCTACTGAGAATATGCTTCTTCAGAAAGGCTATAATGACATCTTCAGTGATCCTGCTCGTGGGTTCCGCTTCGACCCAACGTGTGAAGTATTCGACGGCGACTATGAGGAATTTCTTTTGCCCCTTGGTCAAGGGAAAGGGCCCTAGTAAGTCAATCCCCCATTGCGCAAATGGCCAAGGCCTTGGGATGGGCTGTTGCTCGGCCGGGGGGAGATGACTAATGTTCGCATGGCGCTGGCAAGCTTGACACTTTCGAACAAGCTCTATAGCATCTTGCTTCATGGTGGGCCAATAATAGCCCTGTCGCAGAGCCTTGTTGGCTATCGAGCGCCCTCCCTCATGTGCCCCGCAGACCCCTTCGTGAATTTCTCGTAACAGGTAATTTCCCTCTTCATCGTCCACACATCTGAGGAGGGGGGAGGAGTAGCCTCGCTTGTATAATGTGCTGTCAATGAGGGTGTACCTCGCACTGGTTGCCCTTATGCGTTTTGCTTCAGCTGGATCGGTGGGAAGAGTCCCTTCCTCCAAATACCCTCTGATAGGAGTCATCCAGTTATCAGCATTGTGAGACTCCCATATTGTCATTGGGGTATACGCTTCTGAACTTTTGTGGCATCTGTACTCGACGAAGTGGACCTCAGCAGGGCTTATAGATTCAGTGGCTAGCTTGGAGAGGGAGTCGGCCGCGACATTTTCCTCCCTCGGGATCAAGGTCACAGTATAGTGTTGGAACTTGGCCAAGAGCTCCTTTGCTCGCCCCAAGTATACTTGCATCTTAGCGCTCTTCGCCCCATAGTCGCCCGTAATCTGGTTGGCAACTAGTTGGGAGTCACACTTGATGTGGAGTCTATCAACTCCGGCTCCTTTGGCAATCATGAGGCCGGTAATTAGGGCTTCATACTCGGCCTCATTGTTTGTTGCTTTGAAGGATAGGATCATAGCATACTTGAGCTGGCGACCCTCAGGAGATATAAGAACGCATCCTGCTCCCGCACCTTTGGTGGTGGACGATCCATCGGTCATGAGAGTCCATGTGTCAGGAGTAGTATCGGGGTGGTTATCCTCTTCGTCAGTGTATCTGGTTATCTCAGCCACAAAGTCGGCTAGGGCCTGGGCCTTAATTGCCTTTCGGGGTTGGTACGTGACCCCATAGCCACCAAGTTCAATGGCCCACCGCGTAAGGCGACCGGACAGATCAGGGCGTTGGAGGATATTTTTCAGTTGTTGATCGGTATAGACCACAATGGGGTGAGCTTGAAAGTAGGGTCGCAGGCGCCGACTCGTCATGACTAGTGCGAAGGCAATTTTCTCCACTAGGGAATAGTTAAGCTCTGCTCCTTGTAAGACCTTACTCGTGAAGTAGACCGGTTGTTGGGACGCGTCGGCCTCCTTGATTAAGACCGAGCTAATCGCTCTTGCCGTGGCTGCCAGATAGACGTACAGGGTTTCACCCACAATGGGTTTGGCGAGGGCTGGGAGCTGATGGAGGTACGTCTTCAACTCCTCAAAAGCCTTCGTGCACTCTTCATTCCAAGCAAATCGTTTCGCTCCCCTGAGCGTCTCGTAGAAGGGGAGGCATTTGTCAGCCGACTTGGCCAGGAACCTCCCCAAGGCTGCGAGTCGACCATTGAGCCTTTGGACCTCCTTTACAGTGGTAGGGGGCTTTAATTTCAAGATAGCATCTACCTTGTCGGGATTAGCCTCTATTCCCCGTTGTGTTACTACATAGCCTAAGAACTTGCCCGACTGGACTCCAAAGGTGCACTTGTTCGGGTTAAGTCTCATGTTGAAGCTTCGGAGGGAGGTGAAGGTTTCTTGTAAGTCAGCCAAGTGGTCCTCGGGTTGGAGGGATTTGACGAGCATGTCATCCACATAGGCTTCCATGTTCCGTCCAAGTTGATGCTGGAACATATGATTTACCAACCTTTGATACGTGGCTCCAGCGTTTTTTAGGCCGAAGGGCATGACGCGGTAGCAGTAGATTGAGTTGTCTGTATAAAAGGCCGTCCGTTCCTCATCTGCCGGGTCCATCCTGATCTGGTTATATCCAGAGTAGGCATCCATGAAACTTAGAAGGGCATGACCCGATGTCGCATCGACCAATTGGTCGATCCGAGGCAATGGATAACAGTCTTTAGGACAGGCCTTGTTGAGGTCAGTAAAGTCTACACACATTCTCCATTTCCCACATGCCTTCCTGACCATTGCAACGTTAGACATCCATTCATGATACCTCACGGGCTTGATGAAGCCAGCCGCTTTCAGCTTTTGGACTTCCTCTTGTACAGCGGCGAGTCGGGGTCCGCACAGTGGTCTTTTAGCTTGTTTGATAGGCTTTGCCCCCGGGAAAATTCCCAGTTTATGAGTGATGATCTTCCCGTCGATGCCCGGCATGTCAGAGGGTCGCCAGGCGAAGACATCGGCATTGGCCTTCAGGAACTGAGTCAACCGCGTTTTCAGGTCCTCAGGGAGGGCTGTGCTTATCTTGACCGACTTTCCTGGTTCTCCTAGGCATATTTCCTCCAAGTCACCCATGGGTTCCGGACGTTCCAAGTCCGCCTCTCTTGGGTCCGTGGTGTCGACTTGCAGGGTCTCCTCATGGGCCCCCGGATGGGGAGCCCTGTGAAGGGCATTGACATAACATTCCCTTGCCGTCAATTGATCTCCGCAGATTTCTCCCACCCCGGCGGGGGTGGGAAACTTCATCTTAAGATGGTAGGTAGATGCCACGCACCTGAAAGAATTTAAAGTTTTTCGACCAATAATAATATTGTAAGGAGAGGGAACATCGACTACCATGAAATGGACATCTTGGGTGGTTTGCTTGTCGCCGCCTCCTAGCACCATCGGGAGGGAGATCATCCCCTTAGGAATAATAGATTGTCCAGTGAAACCCACAAGAGGGGTGTAGGTTGTGCGCAGGGAAGAGGTTGGGAGCTCCATCTTCAGGAATGCCTCGTAAAAGAGGATGTCGGCCGAGCTCCCTGTATCAATAAGAATCCGCTTGATTTCAAATTTGCCCACTAGTAAGGTCACCACTAAGGCATCGTCATGGGGGTGGGTGACATGGTCTGAGTCGGACTCTACGAAAGAGATGGGCTCCTCAAGCTCCATGCGGGTCCGGTAGGGGCCACTGCCCCTCTTTTGTGCTTGCGCTTGTCGCACTTCATAGATCGCTCGCTTTCCCTTTCGCCCACCATTCATGGTGGCGTGAGCACCGCCGAAAATAACGTCAATTATCCGGGGATGGGGCGGATCCTGACCATGTCGTTGTGGTGGCCTGTCCTGGGGAAGGTTTTCCCTAGGGCGAATTCCATGCTCTGGACGAGCTCCCTTCACGTAAGACTTCAACTCACCTTGCTGAATGAGTTTTTCTATCTTAACCTGGAGTTCTCGACACCCCTCTGTGTCGTGCCCCCACCTTCCATGGTATTCACAGTACCTCCCTATGGAAGGGTTACCTTTATGCACAGGGGGTCTGGGCAGGCTAATTAGCCTTTGGCGCTTTACTTCATTCAATATCTCCTTTCTTGGTGCTACTAGGGGGGTAAAGCGATAGTAATCCGGCTTGGAAGGAGGCTTTGCCGACTTAGCCTTCTTAAAGTCGGGGTTCGGTTCATCCTGTCTTCGCCTTTTCTCAGCCGTCCTGGAGTTCCAAGGTGCTGCCGAGTCTTCCACTTGGATGAATCTATTAACGACACGTTGGAGGTCACCCAACGTCTGAACTGGGTTCTTCGTGAGTTCCACGCCAACATCCCGACTGCGGATGCTATTTCGGAAGGCTTGTACTGCTTCTGCTTGGTTCAAGGGTTCTATGTCGGTGGCCACCTCCATGAATCGATAGGTGTATGCTTTCAAAGTTTCTCCTTCGGCCTGCTTGAGGGAGAACAAGTCACCTATTTCTTTTTTGGGTTTGATACTGCCTTCGAACCGAGATAAAAACTGTTGCCTTAGGGTGCGAAATGTGTCAATGGATCGCGGGGGAAGGGAGTGGAACCACGATGAGGCAGCCCCCTTAAGAGTAGCTGGGAAGAGCCGGCACATGTAGGTCTCCGTGATCCCTCTTGCAGTCATCGTGTCCCAGAAGAGTCGAAGGTGGGCCCTAGGGTCGGCCTTCCCATCGTAGAAGGGGATTTGAGGAAGGTTGAGGAGGTGGGGGATAGGGGCATTCAACACCTCAGGGGCAAAAGGTGAGTCGGATTCATCCTCGTGGGCCAGCTTGCCAGTCCTATCCATCCCACTAAGTGTCTGTTGCACCAGTGTTCTTATATGTTCCTCCAAAGAATTAGGAGTTGGGCACGCCGGAAGAACGGGATATGGGGAAAGTCGGCCGCCACCTTCTAGATAGCTTAAAGTCGGTTGTGCTGGTGCCGTGGCAGGGTGTGGTGGTACGGGGAGACAGTCTGGTGCTGTGGCAGCCTGAAATGTGGCCGTACCCTGCCAATACGGCTGCTGCTCTGGGATTTGTCCCTCAAAAGGACCCTGAACGCATTGCCCCCTTACAGGGGGACAAGGTGGCTGCTGAGCTGCGTTCCCCTCCATTGGCAGCCTTTCCCTAGCACTGTGTTGATTTTGTGGGCCCCTTTGGTGTGCCTGATTTTCTGTGCTGGGATTTACTGTACGGTGCACTCCGGAAGGGGTTGATTCCTCCGATTCGGAGTGGTCGGGGACCTTCGAGACAATGGGCCGGCTAGCACTGACATGGACGGACGACCGCCGTTGCACGGGAGGCGCCGCCTCCTCTCCGACGAGGGGGCCTTCTGTTCTCCTCATTTGCTCCGAGTGGGGCTGTGCGAGCAATGGTTGTTCTGCAATAGCGGCCCTGACTTCTTCTCGTATCTGCTCCCGAATGGTCCCTTTCACACTTTCGACCATTGTAGCCATCATTTCTCGCATTTGGAGCGCCCATTCTGGCGGCGGCGCCTGCGATGAGGAGCTAGGAAGGGCAGGTGTGGGCTGCCTCGCGGGTGGTGGTGGGTTGAGCTGCACGGTATCAGGGAGCAACAAGCTGGGCTCCTCCTCCCCTGGAGGGGCAGGGGCTTTAGAGGCAGTTCGGCGTGGCGGCATGTTTCTGGTTGGCTCGTAGTTCAGTGGCTTACGGCTCTCAACGAGAGCACCAAATGATAAGTTCTTCGGGTGATTCGGGTGGCGTATCGAGGCGGGCTTCTGGTCACCGGTGGCGAGTCGCTCCGACGAAGGCTCCTGGAGACCTGCACAAAGCCGAGCCCGGGAGTGGCTCCCGGAATGGCCCTCCGATGCCTAAGTCAGAGGCGGGGCTAAGGATATAAGGACTGAGAGAGAGAGAGTGTGTGTTTTGGTTGTTGTCCCATACCTGGGTCTCTGAGTCAGGGCGTATATATAAGCCTTACCTGTACGGAGGGCTGACGTGGCACCATCCATCACGTGCCTAGAGTGTGTGTCTGAGTCTCGTGTCGTGGCCGGGAGGGTTTGACTCAGGAGAGTCGGCCTCAGTGGCCCTCATGGGCATGAAGGTTTGACTTTGAAGCCTCGGAGTCGATTGCCTTCATGGTCTTGAGAGTTAGACTTACTCGGGTTGACCTTGGGGAGTCAGACATGTTTCGGGTATATTGGCTATCCGTATCAAATTATAATGGCATAAATACTACCCTTGACATGACAAAAAACTGAAAATACATAAAACACAGAGACAAACGGATTCTCAGCAGGGAAGAACCCTCGTCAATCACTAGTCACCCAAGGGAGATCCTCGGGGAACATCGACCAACAAAAATACATAAAACACAGAGAGATAGACGGATTGTCAGCAAGGAAGAACCTTGTCAATCACTAGTCACCCAAGGGAGATCCTCGGGGGATATCGACCAACAAAAATACATAAAACACAGAGAGACAGACGGATTGTCAGCAGTGAAGAACCCTCGTCAATCACTAGTCACCCAAGGGAGATCCTCGGGGGGATATCGACCAACATCCACGCACATCTATTGTCATGTCAACAAAATTTAATAGCATCCACGTAATTAATAGTTCATGCCAAATTATCGAAAAATACCAAAATTTTTTTACACATATCCATTTTTAATTCTTTAACAAAAATGCTTTGTCAGTAAAAGGGAGTGACCCTTTCAACAATTTCCCCTTATTTTTTCAAAAATCCATCAGCAAATAATCTTTTGTATATTTAAAATCTTTGAAACCAGTCATTTAAAAAACAAATTGTAGTATTACAAGTTCCACATGATGATGATGATGATGATAGAATCCACACAAAGGTCATCTTTATTTGATAATGTAGTGATTTGTTATTTATTAATTATTAACTCTTTCTGGAAATTGTTCGAATATTTTCAATGAACTAGTTGATCAATTATTACTATATTATAATATTAGATACGAGGAGGGAGCGCAACTTATCTCACTTTTAAATTTCTTAAAATGTCCTTTACAAATAGATTTTTAATCGAGAAAAACACTGCAAATAGGGTAAAATTTTGATATTACTCATGGGACCATACCCGCCACTCTTAAGAAAATAACTACCATATAAAATTATAACGGATTTTTAATTTTTGTTTTCTAATCATATATTTTCTTTTGATCGAAAAATCGTATATTTTATCTCTATTTATCCAAAACACATTTTATAAAAGAGTAATAATGTTAAAAAATTTATATTCAATTGAAAAAATATGTAAAAGTAATATGATCTTGTAATCAACTTTATAAGTGACAATTTTGTATATAGTACGGGTCGGCTGCTAATATTGTCTTTTAGAAAAAAAATGTTTTTTTTTACGGCATATTAGTAGTTATCCAATAAAAAAAGGTGACATTATGGGGTCGTAATATCAATCACTGCATCACATGCACGAGATCAAAAAAGGGAAGACAATGGTGACCAAAGGGCCCTGCTTTTGGATCTCGAAAACGTGTTAAGAGCACCCAAGTGACCAAAAAGAAAAGAACCTTATCTAGGCAGATAACGGCTTTTCGTCATACCCGATCTCTTCATTCCGACGAAATCGAATATTCAACAGTGCAATTCTCGTGATCCACAACGATTGCGATGGTGATCGGCTTTCGTGCAATTTTCATGATTCACAACGTGTTCCATGTTCGCATGGTTAAATGAGCTATGTAAACTGCAGGATGGAACTTGTCCGTGTCGAGATTAACTCAAAAATCAAGCTAAGATTTGGTTTAAACCCGAACATGATCGAATACAGTAACACTGAAAAAAGAGATTTGTAGCCAAGAACAGCAGTTGCTCGTGGGATTCTTCTCATCAAACGTGGGCGCTAACGCAATTATTCATCTCGATTGATTGCTGCTAGATCCATCTAATTAATAAAGTAGAGCTAATTAATTAGTTACCTTAGTAAAATTCTTATGAAATTATAACCGTTGCTTAATGCCAACTAATCGTCTTAATTATGGATCGGGAAAAGTACTTGAACAAAACTGTAAAACATAATAAGTGTAGGAGGATTTCGTGCAGTAACATTACCATCAACCTAAAATTAAGAAATTTTAACTTCAATTCTCATAAATAAAACTCTTCCAACCTTTTTACTCATCCCTTTCTCTTTCCCTTTTAAATTCAAAGGTGGATTTTACAATTTAAAAAAAAAAAAAAAGAAGAAAAAGAAAACATAAGTGGACTTCAGGCTGAGACTATTCTGATGATTGCTTGTCTATTAATATACCTGGCAAATCCATGTTCTACAGTTTGGCTTCTTTCCCATGCATATCTACAAGTTTTGAAAAAGAGTAGTTCGAAGTCAACACAGAAGCTGCAAATTCCAATTGAAATGGCGGGCTCCTCTTTGTTTTCGCGGCGCTCTTTGTTTTCTAGTGCATGTGATGACAAATGTGCCTTTGGTCATTTGCATTGTATATTAATGCCCACTGTTCAACGGACCTGTTTAAACCATGATATCTGTATGTCGAGTCTCTTGCTTTTGCGAGATGTCGATCGTGCAATTCGGTCCATCCCTTGTCGAGGAGGAAACGCCTTTTCAAATTCACTCGGAAATCGTGCTCTCGTGTTACGTGAAATCAGTATTTTCTCCAATCACTATCATTTTAAGGAGAAAATTATTAATATAACAATACCGTTACATAATAATATTTACATGACCATATAAGAATCACACTAAAAAAAAAGGCTAATCTTGACAACTTACCTTCGTATAATTTTTCAAGTACGATTTGTCATGATCTCACACTTACAAGTTTTAGCCACTCGAGTGTGCCAAAGAATCTACTAATCTAAAGTTTTGTACACTGATTTCCCTTTTGGCCTTTTCGACATGTTTAGCCTCATGCAACCCTCCAACAATGGTGTGAAAAAGGAATCAAATTAATAAAACACCAAACGGCCAAATTTTTTTTTTGAAAAATGGGTTAAACGTAGGCACATCTACTTGGCCTAGGATCAACAGGCCTTGAGATCGGTTATTTTCGTGCCCTTTATTTTCCTTCTTTTTTCTTATACCCCTCTAAGAAAAAGAGTGTAAGAGCACTCTCTCCATCCCAGCTACTATAAATAGGAAGAGACCAGGGTGACATGATAATTCTCCACTCAACACATCTCCCTTCCAATTCTCATTGAGAGACTTCATCAATGGAGGACCAACACAGCCCCTTTGGCTGGGGGTGCTTGGAGTTTCATGCAGAAGAGGTTTGGTGCACATCCCTCATCTTATCCAATTCAAATCACGTCGGAAACCATCCTCCCTTTTTCGATCCCGGGATATTCTTTTCGAAGTATGGAGCTTTGAAGCAGTTCCGTCTCCGCTCTTTGCTGTTATTTTCAATATTCTTATCTTATTATGAAGTACGTAGTATGTCATAAAAAAAAATACTAGAAGTTGTTGAAAATGTTGAGGACGTTGGAAGAGATGACTTCGTTCTAGTTTTGTCTTTCTAAAACCATTTTCTGAACTACAATGCAACATATGTTACCTTATTTTCCCTATACTGAAAAACATGTTAATCTACCAGCATGAGTTGGTTCGAGTGGTAAGACACGTGTTCTCCTTGAGTAAATTCTCGGGATCGAGTCTTTGCGAATGGAGAAAACTTATGCTGGAAGAATTTTAACACTTAATGGAACGACTTGACTCTAATTGGATTAGTCAGTAGACCAAATGACAAACGTGTTAATCTATTTAGCTAATCAGTTTTGTTTTCAACCCTTGCAGGGCATGGAGGAGTTGAAGCAAGCTCTTCTATACACAACACTTGAGCTTGAGAAGACAATTGGATCAGCAAAGGAGGAGATCACATCAAGAGAACTGGAACTCTTTCATCTCAGGAACCTCCTGAGCAAAGCCATGAAAGAGAGGGGTGAAGCTCTCTGCAAATGCCGGTTGCTCCTCTCAGACAAGCCTCCCAAACCTTCCGACCCTGCTGAACACGGAGCCTCCACAGAGGACCCTTTGCCATCATCTTCTTCTTCTACTGCTACTTCTTCTTCTTCTTGTTCTCTTTCTTCATTGACAAAAGAAGCCCTTGAAACAGTGGTTGCAGTGGAAAAAATGGAGAAGAAGAACCCGTTGCCTGAGAAAGGGAAGCTCCTGCAGGCAGTGATGGGGGCAGGTCCACTGCTTCAGACCCTGCTGTTGGCTGGCGGCCCACTGCCTGAGTGGCAGCACCCACCTCCCAAAATTGATTCATCTAATATTCCAATTCCTCCATTAGCCTTCAGCCCTCTGGCAGTAAAAGGGTTTCAGGGCACTGTGAAGGGTTGGAAAACTCTCCGAGTCCCAAGTTCCGAAAGGTGGTCTCCGGTAGCTGATGAGGATAATTCTTTCATATGCCCATGAAGCTGATGTCTCGAGCCCGTGTGGTTGCTAATGGCAAGCGAGGATGTTAACATGGCTGGGGATCTAAAAACTACATATAAGATCAAGTGATCGATCATATTTTCCATCTGGGCACTCACTCACTTTTCCTACTGTCCCCTTCTATACATGAACTCTTTCCCGTGTGCAGGGTAAAAGTGTCTTGTGCTATTCATTTCCTCCGGATACTGTACTAGACGATGATGACGACGACGACGACTTGATTGGGGTTGTCCGGAGTAGCAATCATAAAATCTTGGAATATATTTTCCCTTTTGCCCTTCTTTAAACCAAAAGTTATGTCCGTGTGTCCCACGCCACCACAGAAAATCCTGTATATAATAAGTATATAATATGATAGTATTGATGTGATGTCATATGTTAATTAAGTTAAATTATTTTTAGAATTTTTTTTCTTTTAGATTATAATAAAAATCCTAAAAATAATTGAATTATATTGGCTGGTGTTACTACTTCCGCACCAAGACGTGGTATATCCATTATACATAATACTCTCACGTGAGAAGGTTACATCTATATATATATATATATACACACATATAGACACACATGCCTGAGATGATGTTTCCCATTGAAAGTTTTAAACTTAGGAAGCTAAAGACATGGCCCGCCAAAGGTCGGAAAGAAGACAATAAAGGGCCAAGATGGAATTTTGGGCAAAATTGGAAAAAAGAAAAAGAAAAACGAAGATGCCAAAGAGAATAACAAAGGGTGGAAATGGCACTGATGGTCAGTGCGAATGGCAGAAATGGAACACAGAGGTATCATGGCCCTACAAGGTTTGCATATAGTATTAGAGATTTAAGATTTATGATTTGGGAGTTTTACATTTTAATAGTTGAAACCCTCTATTGAATTTGAATTAAATATGATTTACTGAATTCCTGTATGTTAAGTAGAGTTTATAAAAAGAAAAAGGACATACTATTCAGATGAAGAAAAAATCTTAACTTCTGTCTCCAATTCCTTGTCTCAGATACGTGATTTTAACGTAAATCTGTATACCACGGTATCCATAAATTCAGTAAACCTGATCGAGGGCCATAATCTTTCTTCATTCACAGCAAGGTATAAAGCCAGATCCTCCTGTCGCTGTTTTTGCCCACAAAGAGCTAACAGTTACAGTTGAGTATCTATCCATTTTTCAAGAACTTCTCCCTTTTTTTGGTTAATTATTTACAGAACAGAAAGCTCAAGAAACCTAAATTTTGTGAAAGAATAGCTGGCTAGACATAAACAAACATGTGATCTACAAACACACGTTTGAATTAAAACAGATATCCTCTTTTCCCTTCTTTTACTCCTAACCACAAGAAACCTCAAAACCGAACACTCACTTCTTTATAAAAGAAAAGCCTGATTGAACCCCGACTCATAGCTATTAATCAAAACAAACCTTAGAGGAGTTGTGAGAAAAGAAACAGCATCCATGGCCATGAATCGAGCGATACCTGCGGTTCTCATCTTCGTGATGGTTCTTACTGCCCTCGATGTCGCGACAGGTGAAGCAGCGGCAGCCAATCCGTGCACGGGCATCTGCATGAAGCTGTGCAAGACTATCGAAGATGCAGACGTTAAGATATGCACCAGAGCTTGCGACCAGTACTGCACAGAAGCAAATAGAAATTTAATCCGCCCGAACGGTTTCTTTAGCAATTGGAGGGAATCGCTCGAGCAGCTGATGAAGATCGGCTGGCCACGGCCGTGATCTCGTCGCCTTATCGTGATTGTCCAACCGAATGCCACCGAGCCCAAAGCCGGTGATCTTGCGTCTTGGAATAATGTCATTCTACAGCTCCTTATGTGACTAAGAATAATATGGTGTAAAATGAGTTGTCTTACAAACTTGAATTTAAAAGGCCGTGGTGCTTGAATAAATTAAGAGATTGATTGTTCACTACTCTTGCTCTTACATAAATGGAATGTGTGATTCAGTTCTAGCCGGATGAGCAAAGGTATCCTACAACCATAACCAACATGCTTTGTAGCTGCTAACCAGTCGCACAGGAAAAATTGTCCAAGCTCTTAGACATCTTAGTTCGATGGGTTCAATTCGATTCATGTCGAAAACCATCCTCCCTTTCCGAGCTCGGAAGCAGTCCCAACCTTGCCCTTTCCTTTGTTTTTTTTTTTTTTTGGTTATCCTTATGTTACTGTTAAGTAGTACCACTAAAACTAACACTAGAATTTCTCGAAAATGAGAGGATATTGGAAAATATTTTCATTCCTTGTCTTTCAGAAACTATTCTTTGAATTACACTCCGACACGCATCTTACCTTGTTTTCTGTAAGTCGGAAGATGTGTGAATCATCAGTAAGAAAACATCTTGCTTAGCTCAATGGTTTTGTTTTCGACTCTTGTAGGCTACGGAGGAGTTGAAGCAAGCTCTTCTATACACAACACTTGAGCTTGGGAAGACAGTTGTATTAGTAGAGGAGGAGATCACATCAAGAGAACCGGAACCCTTTCACCCCACGAACCTCCCGAGGATTGCCATAATAGAGAGGATGAAACTCTCTGCAAATGCCAGCTGCTCCTCTCATGGAAACCTTCCGAAAAAGTTCCAAGCCTGTCGAACATGATGCCTCCATGGAAGAACCTTTATCATCATCATCATCATATTTTTCTTCTTCTTCTTCTTCTTTTTCTTCACTGATAGAAAAAGTCCTTTAAAGCAGTGATTGTGGAGAAAATGGAGAAGGAGAACACGAAGAACGAAAGCACAATAGGATTGGGAAATCATTGCAATAGCAAGTGTAGTGTGCTTTTGTGTTAATACAAGAATGAGCTACCACCAAATATCATTACTAATTATTACATAACATTCTGATCCCAATGATATGGAAATTATTAATCCTTTTGTCTTCTGCTCGATCCTATCCATTGCTCCTAAAGGTGCAATTTTGTTCGCACATGAAACATAGGATTCTCCATTAAATAGATTGTGGAGAGATTGTGACACCAAAGGGCCGGAGGAGATCGCGAATGAACAACAATATCCTTGGATTGTAGTAAAGCAAAAGTTATGTCTCTGTGTCTCGAGAAAGTGTTATGTTTAACGGTGTCCCCCGTGGTTGTGCCCGTATATTAGCATCAATCAGTAGAACCATGCCATTTTAGAGTTAATTTTTATTTTAGGTTTTATAAAAAAATTCATAAAAAAGTTAACTTGACTCTACTGGTTGATATCACCGTATAAGTACTATCATATGGTGACATTGTTCCACACAATATTCTCTCCTGTGTCACATGCCTAAGACAAGTACATGTATACATACACGCTTGACATGTTTACCATTGAAAGTTTTAAATATGTGAAACTATATATAGGAACTGCCAAAATTGGGAAAGAAGACAACAAAGGGCTGAAATGGGATTTTTATTTGTGTAAAGGGTGGAAAGTAGCACAACTCTCCCCCTAACTTGCAAGAATAGCACTAGGTTATAAGAAAGTATAAAAATAGCACCAAATTGTGTTGTTTGTCAACTTTGCCCTTTATTTGTCTTCTTCCTCCACTTAAATTTTATACTTCAGCCACTTTCCCTCCAAAAATTATCCCTCCCTCTCTCTTTCCCTCTCTCTCTCTCCCCCCTTCCCTTCCAGCAGCCGCCCGGCCACCCGAGCCGCCCGCCCGGCCGGCCGGCCAGCCCCCGGCCACCCGAGCCGCCCGGCCACCCGAGCCTCCCGCCCGGCCAGCCCCCGGCCACCCAAGCCGCCCGAGCCAGGCCAGCCCCAGCCCAGCCCGCTCGGCCAACCCCAGCCCGGCCCGGCCAGGCCAGGCCAGCCCCAGCCGCAGCCAAGCTAGCCGGCCAGCTAGCCCCACCCCCAGCCGAGCCCTGCCACCCACAGCCGGCCACCTCGGTGCCGAGCCGAGCTCCCCCACCCCGGTGCCGAGCCGAGCTACTTTTGCTGCTCTCGTCCGTCCACCTTGCTGTCCCAGTAACTCCAGGTAGTCCAGGCCACCTTTGATCACGCTTCCCTTAGTTAGATTTCATTAAAAATTCGATTTTTCTCCTCAGGTAAATAGGTCTCGACAAGGGAAAAATAGGTCCCGGTAATAGAAAAATAGGTCCCGATAAATAACGTTAGTCAGATTTCATTAAGTTTTCTTCTCAGTTAAATAGGTCTCGGCATAGAAAAATAGGTCCCGACAAATAGAAAAATAGGTCCCGATAATAGAAAAATAGGTCCCGAAAAATAATAGCCTAGTCAGATTTCATTAGAAACTCTATTTTTGAACAATGAGGCTAATTGGAAGAGAGATGATAATATTACATTTTGTAGAGTGTAACTAATATATGTTTGCTTTATATGAATGAATAGGTACTATGGAGCGTGTTCGGGTGGTAATTATGTTCAATGGCAAATGGGAGTGCACGGCGGATGGAGGTTCTCGATATATGGGGAGTCAAATAAAGTCAAAGGGATTAATTGTCCCAATGAGCATCACATATGATGAATTATATGGAAAGGTGCAATCAATCATTCCTTATGATAGTAGTAGGTCTACGATGGAGTTGCATTCCACAAATATTGGAGGAGGTGGTATTCCATATCAAATGGATGTGGAAAATGATGAAGATTTAGAGTTCGTGCTTAGTGAGAAAAGATATCCACCTCAGATATGTGTGACATTTATTGACCGACGAGATAATGAAGGAGTCCAACAAGGTGGTATTAATGAAATAGGCGATGCGTCCTTCCATGGAAGCAATCAACCTCAAGTAGGCATGCAAGTTGCACCACCATTTCATGAAAACATTGAAGTTGGCGAACTAAGAGATGCACATCACAATGATATAGAAGATACACATGTCCATGGTTTCTCAAATGTAGAAAGAGAATATACCCGAAATGATGGGGTCCCCTTTTCGGAATGTAGTCGCTACGGAGTGCAACATGAGGATGATGTGGTGAGACAGGCAATGGTAATGGGAGATCTTCGTAGCAATGATTCAGAACAGGATGTTGTACAACCATCAGCTAATATAAGTACTGAGTGGCATATACCAGGTGCAGATGGATTTAGATGGCAAGGAGATTTGATGAGTGACATGCCTGAAGAAAATACAGATGTCATTTACAAGGGACAGTTCTTCCCGAATAAGAAAGACATGCAAAGATTGCTTGGTCTATATGCTTTGGGACGAAATTTTGAATGGCGAGTCCATAGGTCCAATAAGTCCTTGTTCCATGCAGTATGCAAGGAGGCTAATTGCTCATGGAAATTTCGTGCCATTCGAATCAAGGAAGGTTCTTTTTGGGAGGTTCGAGGGTGGATTGATGAGCACACATGCATGCGTAATGAGGTTCACCGATGCCATCGGCAAGCTAGTGCTAGTATCATTGGAGAGGTAATTGCACCGAGATTGTCTAGTGTTGAAGGAAGAGTAATGAAGCCAAAAGATATCATTGCTGACATGAAGGAGATGTATGGAATTCAAATACTTTACAGTAAGGCGTGACAAGCACTAAATTATGCACTCTCTCTTACTTATGGATCTCCTACAGACTCATATCAACTATTGCCATCATACTGTCATGCTTTACGGGAGGCGAATCCTGGCTCACATACAGACTTGTACATTGACACTGATGATCGTTTCCTATACTTTTTCATGTCTTTCGGGGCCAGCATTAGGGGTTTTCAGCAATACCTTCGACCAATAATTGCTGTTGATGGTACCCATTTAAAAGGACATTATAAAGGCACGATGTTTGTAGCATGTGCCAAGGATGGTAATGACCAAGCATACCCTTTAGCATTTGGGTATGGAGACACAGAAAATATTCATGCGTGGACATGGTTTTTTAGGGCTTTACGTGTGGCTATTGGCGACATTACTGAGTTAATGTTTATTTCAGATCGTAATGCTAGCATCGCAGAAGGCATTCATACAGTCTTCCCAGATGCAGAACATGTTTTGTGTTGCTGGCACATTTCACAAAACCTGATCAAGCAGTTCCATCGAACCGACCTCAAAGACTTTTTTGGGCAGCAGCAAAGAGTTACACAGTACATGAGTTTGAGAAACACATGGATGAGATCAAGCGAGTGAACTCTCGGTGTTATGATATGCTTCTGGAAATAGGACCTCGTAAATGGTCTCGTGTCCACTGCCCATTACCACGGTACCAATTGATGACAACTAACATTGCAGAATGTCTGAACTCTTGTCTTAGATTTGCACGTTCCTTGCCGGTTACTACTTTGGCTAAGTTCATACGCAATATGACCCAGAGGTGGCATTGTGATAGAAAGAATATTGCATCTAGCTAGACATCTCGTTTAGCGAGCATTCCACATGCCAGGGTGATGAAGATAGATGCTGATACTCATCATATGACGTGCACCGCCGTTGATTGGAATATATTTTTGGTAAGGCAGCGTACATTATAATGGACGGTCGACCTCCAGCAACGGACTTGCACCTGTGAATTTTTTCAACGAGAACGATTACCATGTGGCCATGCTCTTGCTGCAGCAAGGTTTCCTTTTCTTACATCTAACATTTTTTGCTGATATTATCAATACTAGTTTTAGTTTTAATTACTTCATTTGTGAACAGGGGGCGGAACATAGATTGGACTACTTTGTGTTCCAATTTCTATTTGTCATCTTCCGTGGTTGGTGCATACTCCGAGCCAATCATGCCTGTTGGTGGGCCAACACAATGGGTAATCCCCGATCATTTACGTGCCACGGTCATTCTTCCACCGGAGATGCTACCTCAAGCAGGAAGGCCTCGTAGAAGTCGTATTCCTTCTTCGTCAGAGACACGAACTCGGAGGAAGTGCAGACACTGTGGGTCATATACTCACCCATCATCCAACTGTCCAAATAGAGTTGCGGACACAAATCAACCGAGTTCGTTTAACAACAGTGGTCGCTCATCCGGTAATCGTCGATGCAGTAACTGCCAGCAAACAGGTCACTACAAGCAACGATGTCCAATGAGGGTACGACTCCTTGATAGAGAAGAAGCAGAGACGTGACTTTGTTCTTATATAACATCCGGATCTTATATGTATTTTAATCCTAAACTCAATGTATTTCAATTTTTCGCCATGAATTCTAATTGATGCATTGCTCTTATCGGGACCTATTTTCCTCTTTACGGGACCTATTTTCCTATTTTCGGGACCTATTTTTTTATAGACGGGACCTATTTAACTGAGACAGAAAATAGAGCTCGGCATGAAATCTAAGGCATTGCTCTTCGGGACCTATAATACTCTTATCGGGACCTATTTTCCTATTTTCGGTACCTATTTTCCATAGCCGGGACCTATTTAACTGAGACGAAAAATAAAGCTCGCCATGAAATCTGACTAAGGCATTGCTCTTCGGGACCTATCATACTCTTATCGGGACCTATTTTCCTATTTTCGGTACGTATTTTCCCTAGCCGGGACCTATTTAATTGAGACGAAAAATAGAGCTCGCCATGAAATCTGACTAAGGCATTGCTCTTCGGGACCTATTATACTCTTATCGGGACCTATTTTCCTCTTTCCGGTACCTATTTTTCCTAGCCGGGACCTATTTAACTGAGACAAAAAATAGAGAGTTTCTATCAAAATCTCCCCGACAAAAAACATAACAGAACAATGACAAATTTCCCAACATAATATAGAATATAACATAATATTTCCCAACAGAATACATTAATATTCAAATAATATACATGAATATCTCAACAAATACATAACTACATTAGTTATGATGATCTGGGTCAGTAAATGGACTAAGACAAGCGGGAGCTTTTGTGCGCTTTCTGGCCACCCTTTTTATTCGCATCTGCTTTCCTGTACCCTGCAGTATGTAAACATTCATATTACAACTATATACCATGTAAGTCATGAAATTTATTACTTATATATTATTTGAATAATATACACCGTTACCTGTGTTGATGAGGGGTGACCAGCAGATGGAACAATCGATGATGGAGCTATTGGATCTAGAGGTTCGGAATAACCAGCAGGTGGAGCACTTGGAGATGCATGTGGGGAGTGACCTGCTGATGGACCTGCTGCAGATGAAGGAGGTTGATACGACGAATGTATAAAGTCATTCATCTGTTCTATTATCCGAGCCTCAGAGACTCGGATAGCTTCCATCAACCGGTTCTCAGATGCCATAATAGATGTCTTAATCCTTTCTTCCATGGCATCATAGTCATACCGGTATTCCCCTCGGTCACCCCCCTCCTCGCCATCACCCTCCTCCTTCACCACCTTCCTCTTCACCACCTTCATCCTCATCATTATGTCCGAAAGGTTGTTGCGGACACAAGTCTTCCACGGATGGAACATCTAAATCCATAAAATATGGCCGCCGACTCTCAAAATCTGTCGGTTCAAGTGAAGTAAATGCTTCCATCTGCATATAAATATATAGTTTGATAAATATCACAAATATTCGATATATAGTATTAAAGTAAAAACATCCAACCTACCCGTGAAGTGAAAATGCTCCTAATCATTTTCGTCGATGGACGTCCACTGAAACTCCATCGGCAAATTCTTGGGCGGTCCTCCATTCCCTCACGAGTCCTTGCTTGAGGAAGGACACGCCTCACATCCAAAATCAGCTCAAATACAAGAATCTGAAAAATAATAGTAAATGTATTAAAATACAAATTACATTTAACTAAATTTAATTTATATGAATGTTACATACCTGGAGGACCAACGAAAAGCCAAACAAATTACACTTGATTCCCCCGTGAGCTTGTTCAGGGCTGTGCAGGGATTGGCGGAACATTTTCAATGAGTATTGATAAACAAGATTCCCCCAGGGGAAGGAATCAAATTCATCTAGATTTTCTACTATTCCCCACCACCAATTGGGCACTATTTGTCTCCGATCTGTGCCCCAGATGAATTGTCCAAGCATGAGTAATAAAGTCAACTTGACAGCATCAAATTGTCGCCTAAAATTACCCCTGCCCAGCACAGCCCGAATGTCCTCAAAACCAACATCGTTTCGCCCAGAAAAATAGCTTCGTTGTACACAATGCAAAGGGGGCTCATATTGATCAACGTTTGGAGAATGTCCAAATTTAAGCCCCGAAATGAGGCAAAATTCTCTTCTTGTCATTTTCATTATTCCACCTCGCTCGGATAGGAACCACATTTCATCCCTTGGCCCCCCATGTGCAATTTCTCTGAGCAGTAAATTCACTAAAAGTAATCCACTAAATGACATGTCTCGGTCTATATCCAAAAAATGACCGAGACAACTCTGTCGGAATCTATCCATTTCTACTCGACTGCTCAGTGCATTCTCAATAATCTCCAATACATCCATGTGATTATGCCGATTCAACTTCGGATAGAACCATTCGGCACGAGGAATTCTTAAATTTCGTTCCATCTGCACAAGTAAAATATGTCTCAATTAAGATACTCAATTAATATAAATATAAATCCGAATGAAGAATAAATAGGTCCTGACATAGTTAAATAGGTCCTGGCATAATATAAAAAGATCATTGTAAACTATAAATAGGTCCCTATATAGTATAAATAGTCATGATAAACCAAAACTAAAGTGTAAATCTATTAACTAATACCTTCCAATGCATATAATAAATAAGTCTCGCATAGTCAAATAGGTCCCGGAAAGATAAAAATAGGTCCCGGTAAGATTAAAATAGGTCCCGGCAACTAATGCCTTAGTCAAATATCATGACAAACTCAATGTTCCTTCTCAGTCAAATAGGTCCCGATAATAGAAATAGGTCCCGGTTGTAGAAAAATAGGTCCCGAGAAGAGAAAAATAGGTCCCAGTAACTAATGCCTTAGTCAGTTCACGGACTCAATATTCCTTCTCAGTCAAATAGGTCCCGGTAAGAGAAAATAGGTCCCGATAATAGAAAAATAGGTCCCGACAAGGGAAAAATAGGTCCCAATAACTAATGCCTTAGTCAGATTTCATGAACTCAATGTTCCTTCTCAGTCAAATAGGTCCCGGTAAGAGAAAATAGGTCCCGGTAATAAAAAAATAGGTCCCGACATGTAAAAAATAGGTCCCGGTAACTAATGTCTTAGTCAGATTTCATGAACTCAATGTTCCTTCTCAGTCAAATAGGTCCCGATCATAGAAAATAGGTCCCGGTAATAGTAAAATAGGTCCCGAAAATAGAAAAATAGGTCCCGATAAAACCCTAAATCACGCATTCTACTCACAGAACAATCTAATCTAGCATAAGTATGAATCAACCATGAAATTCAATCTACAAACATACCAACCTTTGACTGGGGGCGGCGGGATTGAGGCCGGGAGCGACTTTGGGAGCAACGGAGAACGGGGGCACAGCGGGATCAAGGCCGAAGGACCTGGGCGGTAGATCGGGGGCCTTGGGCAGCAGCTCGACTCGGGGGCTCGGGCTTGGGCTCGAGGCTCGGCCTGTGGGAGCTCGGGCTCAGGGGGCTCGGGGGGCTCGGAGGGGTTCCGGGTTGGGGCTGGGGCTCGGCCTCTAGGAGCTCGGGCTCGGGCTCGGGCTCGGGCTAGGGCTCGGGGGGCTCGGGGCTCGGGATCTGGCTCGGGGCTGGGGCTCGGGATCGGGCTCGGGATCGGTGGCTCGGGCTCGGGGGGCTCGGGGCAGGGGCTCCTGCTCGGACTCGGGTCTGGGAGCTCGGGGAGCTCTGGGCTGGGGCTGGGGCTGGGGCTCCGGCTCTGCAGCTCGGGGGGCTCGGGGGGCTCGGGGCAAGGGCTCGGGCTCGGTGCTCCGGGGCTCGGGCTCGGCAATTCGGGTTCGGGCTCGGTGGTCGGGCAAGAGAGAAGGAAGAGAGAGAGTGGTGGAGTTACGAATGAAATGTGCTGGAGAAGGAAGGAGGGAGGGAGGAGGAAGGAGGAAGGAAGAAGGAGGAAGGAAGAAGAAGAAATTAGGGTTTTGGGGAGGGTAGTTTTGCCATTTGCAAAAAAGTAGTTAAAAGGGGAGGTAAATTGGTGCTATTTTTAGCACTACTCATAATATGGTGCTACTTTTGAAATATTATCCCCAAATAGTGCTATTAAAATTAATCCCTCTTTTTATTTTCATGCAAAGCGCAAAACTGAAAAAGGAAAAAAAAAAGGACACTAAAGAAGACAATAACGGGTAGAACTGAAATTTACATTAATGTGTAAATTGCAAAAATGGAACACAAAATGACACCAAGGGCCTTCCTAGGTTTGCATATAGTATTAGACATTTATGATATGGGAATTTTACATTTTAATAGATCAAGTCACATTAGATTTGAATTCGTTATATTTCACTGAATTTCTGTATGCTAAGTATAGTTTACAAAGAGAAAAATATATCCATTTACATGAGGGAAAAAAATCATTGCTTTCATCTAATTCCTTGTATCGATTCTATGATTTTAATATGGGTTTATTTACCACAGTATCCAAAAGTTCGATAAACCTGATGATGAAAAACCTGCTGCTAAAGGCTATAACTCACCAGGCAATAATTTTTCTTGATTCACAGAAAGGTATCAAAACAACTCATGTTAATCCAATCGTTGTTTTTGTCCACAAAGAGCTAACAGTTACAGTTGAATATACAGGAACTTCTCCATTTTTGGCTACTTATTTACAGAACTGAAAACTCAAGAAACCTAAATTCTTGTGAAAGGATAACTGGTTAGACATAAACAAACATGTGACCTATGAACACAAGTGAAAACAGATATCCTCTTTTCCCTTCTTTTACTCCCAACCACAAGAAACCTCAAAACCGAACTCTCATTTCTTTATAAAAGAACAGCCCCATTGAACCATGACTCGTATCTAATAATCAAAACAAACCATAGAGGAGTTGAGAGGAACGAATCAACATCCATGGACATGAAGCGAGTGATGCCTGCGGCTCTCATCTTCGTGATGGTTCTTACTGCCCTCGTTGTTGTGAAAGGTGAAGCACCGACAGCCGATCCGTGCACGGGCATCTGCATGAAGGTGTGCAAGACTATCGAAGGTGCAGACGTTAAGATATGCACCAAAGCTTGCGACCGGTACTGCACAGATGCGAATAGAAATTTAATCCGCCCGACCGGTTTCTTTAGCAATTGGAGGGAGTCGCTCGAGCAGATGATGAAGATCAGGTGGCCACGGCCGTGATCTCGTCGCCTTATCGTGATTGTCCAACTGAATACCGCCGAGCCAGAGCCGGTGATCTCACGTCTTCGAACAATGTCATTCTACAATTCCTTGTGTGACTAAGAATTTGGTGTTGATTGAGCTGTATTAAAAACTGGAGATTAAAAAGCCGTGGTGCTTGAATAAATTAAGAGATTGATTGATCGCTGTTCTTCCTCTTACTTAAATTGAATGCGTGATTCAATTTGAGTGAATTGAAAGAGGCATCTTACTACCTCAACTAACTAAAATAGATTAATTGAGATGGTAGAATGCCCCTTTCTCCTTAGGTAAGGTCCGGGTCCGGGTCCGGGTCTTAGTAGCAAGTGGACTACGCTTGCATATTGACACAAGAATGGGCTGCTACTAGACATGATTATGAATTATTACACAATATTCTCATCACAATAATATGAAAACCATTACAATGCGTTGTTTTTTTTTTTTTTTTAAATCCAAGAAAGCAAATTGGAGCCCAGGAAGACTCAAAAATAGCTAACTGACAGTCGATCATCAAGATTGGCAGTCCAGTTAGTATCAGAGATACGATGAAGTTTAAAGAATGAATCCCATTGAATATGCAGACCACATGTAATTGTACCCTTCAAGTAGCATAGGATTCACTTTACACCTATCCAACGAGCAGTAGCAATAGCAGTAGCGGACTCGTGTTCGAACCAATATATATGTTGAACAGTGTAGGTGACATCTAGCCCAACAAGTGCCGAATATTGATGAGGAGACGACTTATAATCCACCATAGTTGTGCAGATTCCACTGGTATAGAAGACGGCTTATAATCCACCATAGCTGTGCAAACAAGAATAGAGTAAATATACTTGGATTGTTTTAGAAGAAACCCCCTCGCTGTAGTTGTGCCGACAAGAATAGAGTAAATATACTTGGATTGTTTTAGAAGTAACCCCCTCACCATTGTTATGCACTTACATACCAAGGAAACAATGAAGTGATTCCAAGTCCTTAATGTAAAACTCCTTGTGTACTAGTCCAACAATGCAGTGAATGGAGCATCAGGTGAACCGGTAAGGATAATGTCATCCATGCAAGCACACAAAAATAACACAAGACTAGATGTATGCAAAATGAACAATGATTTGTCTACTGTATAACCAGTAAAGCCAAGCTTTAGTAAATACGAGCAAAGACCAAGAAAGCATGCTTGTGGTGCCTGCTTTAGGCCATACAAGGACTGACGAAGTTTGCAGACATAATTAGGCTGCGTGGTGTCTACATATCGTGGTGGCTGAAGAGTACAGACCTCTTCATTCATATAACAAAATGCATCTTTCGGGTCTAGTTTGAGGAACGCGTCACTTACAAAGAGGATGTAACAAAGACCACCGCATGAATTATAACCAATTTGACAATTGTGTCGAAGGTTTATGATAGTTCACACGGTGAACTTTTCAGTCGTTTATAATTTCTTGTTCGAACTCTAATGCTCAAGTCATTTATATCTTTTTTATATTAATGAATTTCCATTTAATATAGTAATTATAAATGTTGGATGGATTTATCATGTCTAAAAACATCATAGTATTTAAAAGCTAGTAATATATAATCTACTAGATTATGCTAAAATAAGTTAGGTAAATTTGTAGAATTATGAAAAAAAAAAACCGCTCTAAACTCGATTATTTGGTAGCAATTAAATGATGGAAGACATCGAAATAGTTTTATATTAACATGTAAAAGAACAAAAAATAAAGGTCAAGTTAAAATAGATACCAAAACTTGTAAACTATATAATCATACTAACGGAGAATCTCAATGGAGGATTGGGAGAGCGAGTACCCTATGCGAGTAGGAAAGTTCGGAGAAAATATTTCACGTGCAATAATACATAACGAGTTTTCACAGTTTTCGAGAGTCAACTTTACACGTGTCAAGATCTGAACGGTGATTTACATAACAAATTCGTTGCGTACTTACGCACTAAATACTTACTCGAAAATCCGGGTTCTTATTGTTTATATAATTTTATTTATTTATTTAAACACATATTATCTATTGTTTTCTTTTAATATGAATATGAAACTATTATTGTTGAATGCAACCACTATCTGTTCGAATGTAATTTTTAGGAAAGAAATATTTCGAAAATAATTATTAGTACAAAACTATTTAAATATTAAACCTCAAATTGTCCTGCAGCAGAGCGCGGACTTTTCAACTAATATAGTACAAGTTCGAATATGGTGGAATTAGATTCTTTGTTTTGTTTTGACCACGCAGTATTCTCCAAGCCAACTAAAGCACACCTCGAAGCTAATCTGGAGTCGAGCCTGGATTCTTGTAATAATTTCTGTCGACCCTCTCAATCTAAGAATTGATCGTAAAACCACCTATCCGGCATAGGGTAAAATTAGATCTGAAACTTAAGAATTTGTTATTAGTTTATAAAATATGGGGTACGTGTACGATGGAAAGAAATATACATACAGTGACAGGATCCGATGACAAAAGGGGAAAAAGTGACCAAGAGGGGTTGGGCCGAGTGGTAAGCAGCTAGGTGCCGCTTAAGGAGGTCTCAGGTTCGAGACCTCACGTACGCAGACACCCCTCTTGGGAGCCTCACCCGCCATTGCCAGGCGTGCGACCCGGGGCGACCAACGGATTAGTCAAGTATGGTTGGCTGAAAGATGCCATCTCACCGCTGGTGGGGCCTGCTTGGATACCGTGGCTGGCGACCAAAAAAAAAAAAAAAAGGGGAAAAAGTGAGGAAGATCTTTCAGGAATGAAGCAACGGTCGATTCATATCAGCGCGTCGTCTTCTTCGCGGACCCAGGGATAGGGAAAGCTGAGCTCCGATGAATTCTCTGCAGCTCCCGCTCCTTCCACCTCCGTCTAAACAGAAGGCCGTAGGCCCCCATCCCCTCCAGCGTCCTCGCCGTCACTCGCGCCAGCCGTTGCCACAGCGCCATTGTTGTCCCACTCCCAAGGCTGGAATTCCTTTGCTCTCTCTTCCTCTTCCTCCCACGGCGACTGTAGCTTCTTTTAACGGGCGCAGAGTCCCGTTTCGCTGCCAGGCCATGTCAACTGAAGCTCCTGGGTCAACTCCTCAGGTTCGATATCCAATATCGCAAAGAACGTTCAACAACAGAATGCACAGCTGATTGAAAGGAAACAGGAAATCGATCACACTGTTGGTCTGACGTGCTTAGTCTGATTGGTGCTCTTGACACTATTAAATCTGGTGGCTAAACTGCGATAAAATGGCTAATTTACTTAGTTCTCTGCTTATAGTTTTTCTAACTATTTCCGGGATGCCCACTGACAATCCCGGGGTGCGGGGCGTTGGCTAACCATCGGTCCTGAAGTGATGTAACTGGTATTGTGCGAGGGTCTCATAGTTCTGATCACTCCATGCCTAAATACCGGCCTGGGGCATTTCCGGGTTCTGTTGTGTGGTGCAGTTGCTGGCAGCCCTGTACCATCTCTGGTGCTCGGAGGTGTCTGAAAGTTTTAGCAGCTTGTCATGGTTTTCAGAAATTTATGTGGTTTGGCAGGTTTTTTTGGGGCATCCGAGGGTTCCAGGGATTCTGAGATGTACCTAGTATGCAGGGATGCCTGAAGCGGTGGATTGAATTTGTTACTCCAGAGGTTGCGAGTTTCAGATATTGGAGGTGGAATTGTGTTGAGAAGCAAAAAGAATAGTTTGTGAGGAATTTCCTACAGAACCAATTATGACAGGATTTTAAGGTGGAATTTGGCTTTGAAAGTCACTGCAATGAATTCTTTGGAATCTTCAAGGTCCTCTCATTGATTGAAGTTCAAACCTCGCTGGAGAGAGAGAATTTAACACCGGCCTATAAAACAAATTCATCTTTGAACCCAAAGTTATGGTAGAACTGAAGCCTCTCATCCTAAAGCAATGAAAGCTGTTCCATAGGATGTTCCTATCAAGTATTCTGTAGAGGTTAGTCTAGAGAGCTAGTTGTCTCCTACGGAGTTCACTATTCTAAGGGATGCCACATCAAAGCCTTTGAAGTTGAAATAAGCAGTTATATTAAAGTAATTCTGGGGATAACTATTTTCATTCCACGTGGAAGTAGCTGAGGTTTGGTTTACTCTCCTCGGATTGGAAATTTAGTTTATAGTTGAACATGGATACGTTTGAATTTGCTAGTAGATTGTTTAGGTATTAAATGGTGTCAGTGTTCATTCTCTAACATATGGCTGAAACATGTCCAGTTGCAGGATAGCTTATTTTATTCAAGAGCGTATTGGGTTAGCGAATTTTTGATTGCTTGGGATGTTGATGGAGATGCTTCATGCTTTTTATATGCCAGTAGAACTGCAGCATTAACTGTTACCAATGATGATGGTATTCAAGGTCAGAATTTGATTTCGCTAGCCCATGATATGTTCTATCATTGATAGATTGACTTGTTCATCTTCGTTAAAGTTGTTTTCTTGCATGAAAACAGGCTATGAGGAGAAAATTAAACTCGAGCAATCGGGCGGGCTTCCTGTAAAAGTAATGTACAGCAAAACTCTGTTGTTTAAAGCGGTATTTCTCATTTTACTCATCACATCTTGGGATATCAGATATCATGATCTTTGGCTAAATGCTGTTAGGTTATTGAAAAGTTTCCTCATATTCGAGACTACAAAGCTTACCAGTTGCCCCATGATGTGGATGTCAAAGGTCTCCTTAAATGTCAACTGGCAGTTGCCTCCTTTGGATGTAAGAACTGCAAACCTATAAATATAAACCCTTCTTAGGAAAGAATGCAGAAAAATGAAAGGAAGATCATGTTGCGTTTGACATGAGCAGCTGATGGGAGATGCTGCAATGCCACTGGTCTTCAACTACCTGGAGTCCTGGATGAGTTGTTTTCGTACACTGGTCCCCTTGGTGTCGTGTTCTCGAAAGAGGCAGTCTCATTCTACCTTTGGGCCCCAACTGCACAAGTATGCATCTATTATTTTCCGAGGATTGTCTCTTAAAAGCTTAACTTCCAACCAATAACACTATCTTCCTATTCCCTGTTAGAATAGAATGTCAAAACTCACATTTACAGTGATCCCTCGGGTTTGGATCTGCTGGAAACTGTCCAGCTTGAGGAGATTGGTGGGGTTTGGCGCACCAGAGGGCCCAGACATTGGGAGGGCTGCTATTATGTATATGAAGTTTGTGTATATCACTCAAGTACCATGCGAGTTGAGAACTGCTTTGCAAATGATCCTTATGCTAGAGGGTATGCCTGCTTTCTTAATTAGAAAACTCCTCTCAGTTGCCTGAGTTGTCATCACTTATACATGTATACATTAAGTAAATAAAAGAGATTTCTCGGGGTGATTTTGCTATTTCTTTCTGGATGCAGGCTTTCATCAGATGGGAGGAGGACCCTCATAGTGAACCTTCGTTCTGACACTTCAAAACCTGAGCAATGGGATAATTTAGTGAATGAGAAGCCACAGCTCCCATCTTTTTCTGATATAAGCATTTATGAGTTGCACATAAGGGATTTCAGGTGGATTTAAAAAATTTGTTTTTCACTCTCTATTTGGCTATTCTAGTCCTAAACAGATTCACAGTTTATGAATGAGAGATATCATCTACTATATAAATATTTTGCTCTGTTCAGTGTCAGGCGAAAACTAGCTCTTCCTAATTATTTTGTTGCTTCCAGCCGATTGAAGTTTTTTAGATGAAATTCCAGTTCTGATGGATACACTACCTTGTTTTGCTCGCTTCACTCGTGCACTCTAGAATCCTGGTTGACTTTCTGCCACCCAATCTGGAGTTTCAAACTGCTCAAAATGCTTATAATAGTACCATGCATTGAGGAATTTAGATTGCCTCTGCTTTATTATAATTTGCAAGTATTTATAGTTTTTCTTGCTGTTACAGCGCAAGTGACCATTCAGTGAACCCGATATTCGCGGTGGTTATCTAGCCTTCACGCTTGAGGTATTCCTTTTGAAAAGTAAAGTGAGACTCATGGAATAATGCCTTGAATCTTACAATGGATTTTTCATCAAAGTAAAAATGGCTGCAGTTTTTTGCTACAAATAAACACCGGTTGTTGTTTCGATAGGATTCAGCAGGCATGCTTCATCTAAAGAAATTATTGGGGGCTGGTCTCACACACATCCACCTGCTGCCATCTTTCCAGTTCGCAGGCGTTAATGATGAGAAGGATAAATGGAAGTATGTTGGTAAGGCTTTTCTGGCACGAAAATCAACTCTTCATTTGCAGCAACTAATCACATCCTAGCCATATTTAGTTAAAAGTTAAAAACTCACCCTATATCATTCATAGAATTTTTCTTTTCAACTTACATTTAATACTGGGAGTAATAGATTTTGGGTTGATTGAGTATTCATATCTTTGAATAGAACTGGTATTGTTAGTTGTATAACATCTTAAGAGTGTGTTCTTTAACAAATTCTTTCTGGATCTGTAATCCAGTAAGAGCCTTATTGCCATGACACTTTTTTCCTGAAGATACCAAGAAGTTGGAGCAGCTACCTTCAGATTCAGAGGAGCAACAAGCTCAAATTACAGCGATCCAAGAGGAAGATGGTTATAATTGGGGGTAAGTTTCCTGTTGCAGGAATCTAGGAAAAAAAAGAAAAAAAAGTTTCCTATTGCAGGATGGAGACAAATGACTGCTTTACCAATTCACTAGTTAAATCTATTATTAATTTTCACTGTGAATACTTTGAAGGTACAATCCTGTGGTCTGGGGGGTGCCTAAGGGAAGCTATGCTAGTAATGCCAATGGCCTATCCCGTATCATTGAGTTCAGAAAGATGGTTCAGGTTTGGTCACCAAGGTTGCACTTTCATAATAGAATTTAAGAATAAACACTTAAAATTTAAGTTCAGAATGACCCAAACCATTAAATGGATGAACTTTAAGTTTAATACAAGGTCTGCTTCATCTTGGTTTACTTTTTTTTTTTCCTTATTTTCCTTGGAACCATCTTGCAAACTATTCTTGAGTTGGTTCCTTATTAATATTCATGGTTGTGAATTTATTTATTTGTTTCCTTCATCCACCATCATCGTATTTCTCTCTTTTTTTTTCTTTTCATGATTACAGGCACTGAATCGAGTTGGTCTGCGTGTTGTGTTGGATGTTGTGTATAATCATTTGCATGGAAGCGGGCCCTTTGATGTGAACTCTGTTCTGGATAAGGTTGCCAACATGTTTATTCATCTACCCCATATGTTTTTTGTTTTATTAACATTTGCCTAGTTAACTCTAATGCATCAGGCCCAAAATAGAAAAACTCTAGTGCATAATTTCAGCTTCGATGAGGTTTCTCAGTAATTAATTGAGTTCCCTATAGATTGTTCCAGGCTATTATCTGAGGAGGAACAAGGACGGTGGCATCGAGCATAGTACCTGCATCAATAACACTGCCAGTGAGCATTTTATGGTTGAGAGACTGATTATTGATGATCTTCTTCATTGGGTAGTTGATTACAAGGTGACTATTCTACTCATTATTATTTGTTAGATAGTTGGAAATTTATACTCTCTCTCGAACCTTAAGTCTGATGAAAATGTTACCATTCTTTTGTAATTAGCAATTGTTATTTTCATCAATTGCTATGCAAAATCCTGTCTTCAGTTAGATTTCATGCATCCACAGAATTTTAATGTAATTTTTTACGATCTCTGATAAAATTGATACGTTGCATTTGATGGTCGACAGTTTTAGCTGTGAACAACATGAAGGCGGGGTAGGACCAACTGTAAAACCTTGATCCGTTATTTTTCATGTATTGATCTTACTGATTTATCAGGTCGATGGGTTCAGGTTCGATCTTATGGGCCACATAATGAAATGCACAATGGTATGTGGCCGCTCTTTCATCGTTATCTTTCAGTTTCTGCAGTGCCATCTGAAATTCGTATGGTAGCAAATGTCACATAAATTATTATGCTTACACAGATTTACTTTGGGCATTATTCATAAAACTGGTCCATGAAATGATGTGATCTCGCGGGTCTCTCTTAGTTGAAAGAAAGAGCTGTAGCATAAGCATGTACAACTCTTGCCTTTTATCAGGACAGATTTGAAGATCTCTCTCTTATTTCCTGCTTAGATGAAAGCAAAAGCAGCACTGCAGGGCTTATCAAGGGAGAGGGATGGGGTTGATGGTTCCAGCATCTATATGTAAGTGCATAGCATTGCTAAACTGAGAGTTATTTCAGGGTCACTAACTTGCTCTCTTTTTTCCTTTTTCCTTCTGAAGAATGATTTCTTTATTGTTGGTTCCATCTGCTGCAAAATATGAACTTGCTTTTTTCCTCAGATATGGGGAAGGTTGGGACTTTGGTGAAGTTGCCAAAAATGGACGAGGCATAAATGCATCACAGTTCAATCTTCCCGGAACAGGAATTGGGAGGTACTGATCTCTCTCTTTTTTAGTAACCTTTTCCTTTTAATTGAACAGTCAGAGTTGTAATTCATTAATGCAACTGTTCTTAGATATTAATGTCACTATTCTGCAGCTTTAATGATCGGATTCGTGATGCTGTGCTTGGAGGATCTCCATTTGGCCATCCCCTTCAGCAGGGCTTTGTAACTGGGTTGCTCTTGCAGGTTAAATTATCTGTAGACATCTATTTTTCCTTTTGTGCCATGAGAACTCTAATAGTACGACTAACCTCTGTTTCTTCTTCGAGAAGGGTTGTTCCACTTGATGCCACATATTTTTTTTGTATCTGATGTTTCATAAGAAAAAATACCAGTGTTGAGATGGATAAGTTATTAACTTAGAACCCACTTTTTTCAGCCTAATGGACATGACCATGGCACAGAAGCCAATATGAAGCTCATGCTTGCTTCATCAAAGGATCATATACAGGTTGTCCTTTCAGGATGAGTGGCTTAAGATGATGTACCATCTGGCTTATACAGGGGTCTAGAGGACCCTAAATGATAATTGGCTTCACTTAGTTTCCTTAACCATTATTGTAGCTCTTGAGTATGTTTTCTCAATCATATTGAGTAACCTCAAAAGATTCAGGTTGGGATGGCTGGAAATCTGAGGGACTTCGTTTTTACAAATTCTGATGGCAATGAGGTGTGCTCATGCTGTTCCAACTAGATTCTGGTTTGGGTCATTTCTTACCTTCTTATGGGGCCATTTTGTGGTTGTGATCTTAACACATCTAGCATTTTTTAATCCTTTTGCTAAATAAACTAATATCTCTTATGAAGCAATGGAAACTTTCAGAAATGACAGGATTGCTTTGTAAAATTGGAGCATTTTCATCGAACCTTTTTTCCTTACCCTTTCTGACCAAATAAGAATTATATTTGTATACATTAACTAATTTAATAATTCAAATCTATTTTAGGTAAAAGGATCTGAGGTGTTGACATATGGTGGAACACCTGTTGCATATACCCTTTGTCCAACAGAAACAGTATGAATCCGTGTTTTCTCCGATGTGTCATAATTTTTTATTGCATTTATATGCAGAATCGCTCTTATAGATAGATTTTAAGCATTTGATAGTTGTCTTCTTTTCTAGGTTAATTATGTCTCTGCTCATGACAATGAGACCCTATTAGATATCATAAGTATGAAGGTACGACTGAACCAGCCTTGCTGGAAGCACCTTAACATGAGAAGTAAACTGGAATTTTAACTGCTGATTTCCTGCAACCTTTGTCTCTATCTATCAGACTCCTATGGAGATTTCTGTTTCAGAGAGATGCAGGATAAACCATTTGGCAACTAGTATGGTAGCGCTATCGCAGGTTTCAGCCTTCATTAGAAGCTCTCTTTTCCTGAGAAATCTTTGGACTTGGCATCTGCATCTATTTCTTTAGCATCCTCTTTCCCTTGTGAATCTCATAATAATGATCCTCTCCAAAGGGTATCCCATTTTTTCACTGTGGTGATGAGATGCTGCGCTCCAAATCACTTGATCGTGATTCATACAACTCCGGTGACTGGTTTAACAGGTTTGTTTATGTTCTCAATAAACAAGTACTCTTTGATGAGAATTGTCTCAATCTCGATCCATTGATAGGTTTGATCATGACGTAAATATTGTATTTCTGCTGTCCCCAGGCTTGACTTCACTTATAGTTCGAACAACTGGGGAGTTGGCCTTCCTCCAAAAGAGAAAAATGAGAAAAACTGGCCCCTGTAAGTATATCTACACAACTGCAGTTTTAATAGTTCATTCTTTTTATATAGGGTAATATCGTATATGACACTTGTTTGGTCCATTTGGATAAACATTTGTTGAACTTTTTCTGTCTCAGAATAAAACCAAGGCTAGCAGACCCTTCTTTCAAGCCTGGTAAGAGTCACATTCTCGCTGCTGTAGACAACTTTTTGGCTGTATTGCGGATCAGGTACTCTTCTTCGCTCTTCCGTCTAAGAACAGCTAATGCAATACAGGTAAGTGAATGTGCAAGAAAAATAGAGATTTAAGAATTAATGAGTTCAACAACATTAACGTAAGATCTGATCTAGAAACTCAGATTGACAACTCCGTGTTCTGAATTATTTATTCAGGAACGCGTTCGATTCCTCAATGCTGGTCCTTCATCGATCCCAGGTGTGATAGCCATGAGTATTGAAGATGGCTATGAAGGTGTCCCTGGTCTAACCCAGTTGGATCCACTGTGGGTAAAACTAAATTTTCCAATTTTTCTACGAATCGAAGATAATTATACTTATTGGACTGTCTTGTAACAGATTCTCGTACATTGTTGTGGTTTTCAATGCGAGCCCGGTTGAGATTTCATTCACTAGCCCTTTACTGCGAGCTCGGACCCTTCAACTTCATCCTATACAGGTAAAGAAGTTATTTCAGTGATAGTCTTTAAACGAAAGCTTCAGTGTCACACAACATAACTTCCAAGCAAACTTCACAAAGCTGATCTGGACAAACCAGCTGAAGTACGCATTCAGTTGCTGAAATGAATTCAATAACAAATAGTCAAAGAAATAATTTTGAAGTACTTATCTGATATCGAAGGTAAAAGTCAAGTCATTCAAACTTGTGATCTTGCTAGGAAGTTTAATCTGATGCAAAGTGAGAGCCTCCTTATTCTCCAAGAAATGCATCATGTAGAGCTGGTTCTTAGCTATATCCTGCCAATTAATCGGTTTTCTCACATATCCGGGTCTGTTCTCATGTGTCCACTTCATTCCCTTAAAGTACGTTTTCAAGAGTATGCTTTTTGGTGAAAATGGAACAAGTCATCCTGGTCGGTGTGTCCACAACCTCTTGGAGTTCCCTTGGCATTCAGTTCTGTTCCTTAAGCCTCACTAAGTAGACTGAGATGAGATGGGAAGTAACAGAAATGCATGTCCCTACGTTTATGTCATGTTTGTGTGCGATGCAGGTTATGTCGGGGGATGAGTTGGTCAAGAATTCGATCTACGATGCATCCTCGGGATCCTTCACTGTTCCTGCAAGAACCACATCAGTCTTTGTGGAGCCACGGAAAAGTTAAGGAGAGTCCTGGTTTTTATTCTGATATAGATAATAAAGTTATCAGTATCTCCTGACTTTTATGGCCATGGAGATTATGCAATAAATCCTGATCTAAAATGAAGTAAGCCAAAGTTATAAAAAAGTGGAATGTACAAGAGATGTTGCCGTTGAACTTAATCAACTGAGTTTGCATCACTGAGTTTGTTGCCATCGTTGGAGATATGATCAACCAACTACGAGTCCTGTTCTTCTTCTTCGCTCGTTTCAGACCACAACAGTTGGTACCAGAGCCTTGATACGGGCTCGCAAAATTTGCAGGCTCGAGGCCCTGGTTAAATATCAAGAGCACGAGATGGTAAAGCTGCATAAACATGGCAAGCAGCAGGTCACTGAGCTCAAGGCTCAGATGGAGATGAGGTTCAACGAGTGGAAGGATCTCATCAAAGAGTTCATCGGAGCTCAAAAACCAGATCCGAACGGGTACTTTACAAGATTACTGGGTTGAATTCAATTCGTTGCTGAAAGAGGTGGTAATAACTAAAAGCAATGCCATTAGCTTGTTCGGGGAAGGATCGAGGGTTGAGATCCGAAATTCATTAAGCATGGTCAGGTCTATTGCTCTGCACAGTGCACATCTGTTAGCCAGGCTAGGAATTCACCTATACTTCTGTCAAAGACCACATCGAACTTAAGGTAGCCCTCTTCAAGAATCACTTGGGTACTAACAAATCCAATTAAATACCAACCGATCTATATTTGAGATGGATTGGCCCGTTGGGGTCGGAGTTATCAGAAGATTCGAGTTCAAGACTTCGGTCGGGAAGATGTGATGTTGAACCACTCGAACCAAGTGGCGTTAGCAAATTCGTTTGGTAAAAAGCTCGATAAAGTGGGTAGTGATTGCTGAAACTTGGAAAAAGTTAAAGCTTTTTTTTCAATTCGATGCTGAAAAGCAATTAAAATTTGATGAGTGATTGCTGTCACACTGATTAGTGCAGATGATGGTTGTATTTTCCCTTCACTTTAAATTCATGTCTAATTTCACCTTCATGTTCTTCATTGCAGAGAAAACGATATTTCCTATTGATTTCAGATTGTCCTTATAATTCGTCCGGATATGTGTCCATCAATCTCGCTCTTATACCCAATGTTGGTTTCTCACACATTGTCTCAATTAATGCCAAAAAAATTTCACCTCACAACTCATAAATCTAAAATTCTGAGGAATCACAGTATAATACGATAAGGGGTCCAATGCAATAACACTACCCTTGATCCAGAATCGAGAGATCCCAGATTCAATCGGGGCCGCTCTTTGTTCTTCTTCATCCCTCAGTCTGTCCTCCTTTTCTGGGTGGGTTAACCGTACAGATCAAGAGAAAAATTATAGAATGATCTCAATCCCAACCCCCGAATGCTTATGGATTAATTACTTGTTTAGCCCCCCAAAAAAGTCAGCCGATCGAGTTCTTAAGTTTGTCGTTGAAGTATACAAATACAAGTCAACCGTCGGAGTTTCAATCAGCTGACGCGGTGAATTGAAGACATGTGGAGCATTGACCCTATACTTGGCCTTCACTCCATTTTCTTGACAGATCCCACTTCCGAAAGGGGGATTTAATTTGATGAATAAATTCGTCCTTCTATCCGTGGATCAGGGACTGATCTAGGAATCGAGTTTAAGTTTGAGGGGTGAAATCTAAAGTAAGAGTAAAAGATGAGATCGAAATCGACGGCGATAATGTAATTAAAATTCTCACGAGTCAAGTAACTGCATTATTTAATTCGGTGGTTCTCTTAGATCTGCTGGGCAATTTGCAATTAACGATTCAAAATCCACTCCATATGTGGTTTGGTAAGGTCATTGTCTCATGTTCGAGTCCATTAGACTTTCTTGTCAAGACCATTGGCTAGAAGTATATATGCTTGTTAGGCCTGGCCTTTGATGGCACGTGTTTCTTGATCTATATTAAATATCTGATGGTGCTGTGCTGATAGGATCAATTTCCAGTACTTGTCCGATATGTTCACAGTCGAAACACGAAAGTCCAAACATGATGTAGTGAGGTTGACTGTATTATCACTACTGTCACAATCTTTAAAAATTAAGTACCACGAGCCGGTTCAAGCGACCAGAATCATGGGGAAGCCGATTCTAGGCCGGTTCCTCCTTGGATGGAACCAAAACCAGACCATCCCTTTGTTAAAAAATCATTAAAAAATTGAATTATAAATATTAAAGAAATAAAGTACCTAATATTCTTAATGAGAAGTTAACGATGATTTTTTATTTTGTGGAACCGGTCGGAACTGTGAACCGGAAATGGAACCGGCAGTTCCAAAATATGGTCAGGCCTAAGTACGGTGCGCGTGCCTATATACGTATGTATGCATGTATGAACATATAAATTGACAATGAAAATTGACCACAATAGTGAAGGGAGGCTCAACTTGTGCAGGCATTGAGAATGAGTTAAAAGGGATGGGTAAGTGAGAGCTCATCGTTGATTTGAGAGATCGCGACTCTCCCCACTATTCCATGGCTCGAAGTCGCCGTAGCTTGGAAAGTTCCGACCCGGTCGAGGTGCGTTCGTAAATCACCTTTGCTTCAAAAACCGACATGTCAGTACTACTCTTCCTTCTACCCGGAATCGTGAGCTCGTGAGATTCGATGAGAGGTCCTCCTAGGTTCCTGGTATGACAAATGATCTCACAATCGGATGTCCGATAATGGACTTGCAGGCTTTAGCCGATCCGTATCGATGCAGCCTGACCGACTTATCTCGAAGTGAAGAAGAAGAGATCTGCAATTCTTTCTCCACGTTTGATCAGATCTACCTGAGGTTGAATAGGAAGATGGCTTCTATTCTTGAATGATTAGGTGGGTCCAAAGGTTGTGCTGCTCGACCACATATTGCCTATTATTAGTTGACTATGCCACAATGCACAAAATTTATTATTTAATAAAATTAGTTAAAAAAAATAAGTACATTAATAATTAAATAAATAAAATTTTAATTATAACTATCGAGGGATAAAGTAGAGAAGAGAATGGGGAAAAAGACAGTTAAAAAAAAAAAAGATAGAAAAGAAAGAGAGTGAGAGTAGATAGAAAGTTACTTATGGGCATTTAAATATAAGTTAATTTACTATCACACCCGTATTTCTGTTAATTTTAACGAGTAGTAAAATCAATAGTTATGTGTCAATTTACTATCACACCCCTAAGCCCTTTGTGTATACTACATTGACGGAGTCAGTGTCAGTACTGATTGTTCAGTTCGGCTGATATATTCGCAATTGAAGGTGAAAGTCTGAACATTATGTGGCGGGGCGGCAAGGTCGCCGCTACTACTGCCCTCCCTTCACCGAGATTAAGGATCGCATATAAATGTACGGAAATGTATATATACACGTAGAAGGCATTTAGCTATAAAACCATATTCTTTTCACTTTCCCGAGCACAATACCGTCCACATTTTCGGCACACATATATAACTCATGAAGTTTAAGATTTAATATTCCTCGTAAACTAAAAATACTCGAACCCAACCCTCCCTTACAAGAATGCATCACCGAAATACGTATTTATCAGATGAAATTTAGAATTATTCGAACTGAGTCGGGAGGGAGGGAGGGTGGGTTTGCTTAGTTGCAGCAAATATGCTTTGCATTTGAGTGGCTCCCAAGTCACTCTCCCAAGGATGACTTGCAGACCTGGAACAAGCATATGCAACATTTACGTACACACATATATATAATATCTTGAAAAATAATTTTTACAATTTTTTATTATATTATATTCAAGAAGTCGGCGTGCAGAATATTCATTGGCCACCCTTGTTCTTGTATGCATGCCTCTTTTCTCTCTCTCCTTTTCTTTATCTCTACTTTGTCATATGCTTGCGGGTGACATCTCCTTTTTCAGTTTGTATCTATACATATATAGAGTGTATATATGTACTGTATAGTTCCGTAGAATTTTATAATTATTACTTACCAAAATTCAAAATAATCTTAGAGCTGGTTTGGTTTGGTGAGATAAAAATAACGTGAAATATACCATATGGGAAATACAAATTAAGATTTGATGTGAGCAATAATAAGCGGATCATAAATATAAATATTTTTAAAATCAAATAATTTTTTTAAAAAAAAAAAGTAGAAGAAGTTGAACATTTAAGAAACAATCTTTTTTTTTTCAATTACTTTAGTACGAAAATAAAATTTTCACTACATTTGAATATAAAGCTCTCTAAGAAATGAAGTCGGCTGTGCAAATCTTTAATTTCCAATTGATGCGATCGGGTACACTAATGTGTCATTTGAACACAGGGACGGATCTAGGAAATTGAAGGAGAGAGAGCCAGTGGCTAGGGTTTCTTCCTCTATGACAACCGACCCCCTATCAAGGTCGTCGGAGCACGGTGATGTACGCATGTGATGACCTCGACAGTGGCCGGTTGTTAGAGAGAAATTCCCATCACCGGCTCTCTTCACCCTCGTGTTTTGATGTTTTTCATTAACGGATGACATTTGCACGTCAAATAAACAATTCTAACGTGTGGTATTCTTGTCGACTGCCACTTAGCAGTAAATCCTAACGATATCAATAAAAAAAGTTGATCATTTATACATGATCCTCGGGTTTTTAAAAAGTTTAGTAGTAAAAAACAGTAAAAATTAGACTTTATGCCAAGGTAAAATTTTTAAAAGATTGTGTACCAGGACTGTAATTTTGCCCTATCTTAAACTTATAATCACATATAGAGAAATGCATGTGTCCTATTTGCTTCAAGCAAAAGGTCAAATGACATGAAATTCACTTATTTAGATTCCGAAGAGATTCTCTCTTGGGTTCGGTACATGAGAATTAATGGCGGGTCTGAGGTCGTATAATGTACCGTCGAGTGGATCAGTCGGTTTCTATAGGACACCATCGATATATAAAAAACAAAAAAAAAATTCCAAAAGGAAACCCATGTAATTGAATACTGAAGTAGATATGATTCCTTGTCGCTCCCTCCAAATCATTAAGAGAAAACAGAATCTGATTCTTCTGAAAAAGTTGATCTGATCCGGTGGTATCGCTAAGAGGCCATGAATTTATAAATCTTTATCAGCAAAATTCGTTTCCTTTTTCTTCGATCACCTTCTGTATTCACAGTTTCCTCTTGTTGAAAGCAAAAATCATTCTTCTTCAAGCCAGAAACTTATCAAATTCTATGTTTCTCTCAGTTATCTTAAGGTTCCACTAATACAATTATATTCATGGCATATACACACACACTTGTTCTATCGTTTATATACGCAAAAATACCAATTAAATTTTAGGGAAATTCTCATATTGTAATTTTATTCTTTGTGTATATCATCTAAAATATTTAGAAGCGTAATGTACATAATTAACCTGAGTCAGATCCGTCGCAAGGAAGTAAATCTCTCATAATCGTAGATTTCTTTCGTTTACAAAATTTAAATCCGAGATTTCGTCACTTTGATATAACTCTTTAATTGGATAGAGCACCGACATCGACATGCATTTATTTTGATTTGCTTGAAATATTATTTAAATCTAAGTGTGTATGTATAAATATATTCTTTGATATACATATATATATATATATATATATATTGAAACGTGTAAACATACATATATGCTTTCTGATGGATAAGTGGAAAAGAGTGCTTTTGATCTTCAGTCCTTTTTTTTATTGCATTTGCCCTAATCTTTTTAGGACATAATCAAGCATTTAAACGGCACACTTTTAGTCATTTTATTATTTTAATATTAACAATTTAATTAAATAATGAAAGCAGTAAGTAATGAAATTAAAAAGAAAAGAGAAAACTAGCGGGGCTGTCAGAGCCATCCTTCCACCTCCGACTGAAGGGCAGAGGTGTTCGACGAACGATTGTCCCCTCCAACCTCCCTTCTTCTCCTTTTATTTTTTAAATTTATTATTTTTATCATATAATCAAATTTTTAATATATATATATATAAATAAAATGTATACTCTCTCATAAGATTGATGATCAAATTTAAACAAAAATAATTTAAGACAAAAAAAGGGAAAAAAATAAAAGAAGAAGAAGATTAACTTTAGCACTTTTCCCAGACATTCTACATGTATTCAATTGACATATTGATTTTCAAAATGCAAAATCATTTACTGTTTTCTAAAGATTAAATATTTCTATTTTCTTATGCTTCCAAAATTGCCCACTGTACTAACCTGTTGAGAACTAAATCTAACTAGGACATTTTAGTAAACATAAAGGTTTGACCACCATGCCTCTACCAACTCCCTTCCTTTTCATATCTCTCTTCTCACATCTTCTAACAGCTCTCTTTCTTCTCTCTTGCATGCCTCAGCTAAGTAACATTTAGCAAGTTGATTCAAACCGTTCTGCACTTAATCCGCTCAAAAAAGTCTCGGGTTCGAGTGTTTATAAATGAAGAAAACTCATACTGTGAAGGTTTAACCCTTAGTGGGCCGACTCAACTCGAACATGAACAGTCGGCTGGGTGCACAAAACTTCTAAATATCAGCGGCGTAGACCCCAAAAAATAACTTTGAACCTAATTACTTTTACATGAAACTTTTTTTAGAATAAAAAAATATGCATTCTCTCTAGATTCATGAGTATTTCATAAGGGCGAGAATTCATGTAAATCGATGCAGAAAAACATGTGTGAATGACCTTAAATTGGATTGCTCACGGAAGGTGATAGTCGAATTTATACCCTTTTAAATCAGTCATAAAGTATACGCGCACTTCATGCACTCAAATGATCTTATGCTCAACACTTCCTTACTATTACACCCTATATCTCAAATTTCATATAAAGAAAATTTGCATGTATTCATATGATTAAATCGATTAAATCATACGAATTATTAATGCGTGCGTGCTTCGCAGCAAATTATAGGAACGATCGTCGAGCCCTAACAATTATTCACCTGGCGCGAAGCTCGTACGCGTATGTATCGCATGTGACATGTCCTACCATTGGAGATGTCGATCGATTGCGGTGTGTCTTGCTTAAGAACTTCAAAAAGAGGCATGATAAAGGAGAGGAAATATATATTATCAAGTGAGAAGGGTCAACGCATCATTAACCTATTGACTAGTTAATTAATTAATTAGCTCACACACAATATGCGTCGACGTGCAGATATAAAATATTTATGCAAAACTAGAAAATAATAATAATAAAATATAAAATTGTTTTTATTCTCGTAGAAAATAAGGAAAATACTATGATGTATTGACAATCAGCATGTTCTCATTGTATTTGGTTGTAATCTATTTAGAAAAAAGGGTGAATCAAAGTCTTTTTATTGGCACAATTGGCATTTGTGATTTTTCTAAGAAATTCTCGATAAATTGTGAACGTAGAAATTAGAGAGGATGAGAATGAATCTTTCCTGAGTCGGGTTTGTAAAGTTGTGATCTTCGATTTCGTTTTTTTTTTTTTTTTTGCAAACGCGAATGAGCTTGTAAAACTTGCAATAAGGGGCAAAACGACCTTCTCCGTGGCTTCTATCAACTACTTATGCTGTTACTAGTGTGCCCTTCGGGTTCAAAAAATCGAAATTAAATCTAGTTCTCGGGTGTAAGTAGATAAAAAAAATTAATCACAAATTATCATATTAATACGCAAATATCATGAACCCTTCATTTTTTTAGCTCATGAGTCTCTTTTCTAATGAAAAAATAAATGGTAAATTGAAGAATTTTTTTTTTTCTAAAAAAGGCGAAAAACGATGAATGGGACTGTGAGGGAGGGAGAGGATGCCCGCAGATACCGTATGGTGGAGGGATTGCCCAATTTTTCCTCTCACTTCTCTGTTGTGTCTATGTGTGTATGTGTGCTGAGAGAGAGAGAATCGTTGAGCAAAAGTTAACGGCATTGCTTGCTTTCTTGCTAATCTCCCCCTCTCACCGCTCACAGTCATATGCTGATCTCATATGATATCCTGCATCGATCTCTGTACAGCGATACGTCGGCTCGGACAGTAAGAGAGTTCATGTTACTCTGAAGGTACCGAGCTTGGATGCTGGTAGGAGACGACGAGAAGCAGCTGTTACAGTTAGCGGGATAATGGTCGGATCCGAACCCTTTAGAACGGTACATTTAGTTTCGCATTTGCATCCATCTCCTGGGAAGCTAGGGGGTTCTTAAAAGGGTGTGTATACGATGATGAAGTATCCCTGAAAAGGAGTCGAGAAACAGCTTCACTTACACGGAATCGAACCAGAAGCTGTAAGGGCGGTTGTGCATTGCAAGGAAGTGCGCAGACAGAAAGTGTGTACATGTCGACTGCACTCTGTGCGTGTTGAAGCGGGCACTGTCGCACGACGTGGGTGGTGAGATGATGGAGAATCGATCTAGATGACACTTTCATGGTGCATTGTTGGATCTAAATTTAGTAAGATTTAGCTGTAGTCAGTTAAATTACACACATATTTTCGATTGTAAAAGATAAGAAAGAAGGGAGTGATTGGTGCATGTGAAAGAATCCAACATCTATCTATCGATTGGTCCATTTTAGATTGTAAAAGAGACTCGCTAACTTAAAAATACCAGAGAAACGTTAACACTGAAAGTCCCGAACCGGGGACCGAACCTAAGACCCCTGATTAATTCTAGATCAAGAACGATATTATCGTATTAAATCTCTTTTTTTTTTTCCGTGTCGGTTTGCTTTGAAGAAATTGAGAAGGAAAACGATGGAGTGCGTTGGCAAAGTGTGAGAAAGAGAGTGTGAGACGGGACTCCCTATGCTTAGTCCAGCCCTTAATTAACCAACCACTCCCTCCCACCCTAATTTTGCCTATTTTCGGTTAAATTTCGGTCTTTTTTTTTCATTTTCCTTTTTTCTTCTTCTCTCTACAACTAAGCTCTCTTATAACTTCCATTGCCTGTAAATTAAAAAAAAAAAGGAAAAGAAAAACAATTTACCCAAAAATAAAAAGACAAGACTGATTGGTCGGACTATAATTAACAGTTACTGTTCCATTGGAGGGGGAAGAGAGACCATATATATATAACCACAGGTCCCTCCATCTGATGACTCTCAATCTTCACTTCTCCTCCTCCGACGACGACCTCTTCTTCCACTCAGATTCTCCCTCCGTCACTGTTTTCCGATCTCCGGCAGCACATGCCCGTGTGAAGCATCGAGACTGATCGGATGGAAGATCAAGCCGGGCCAATCGTGAAGGGCAAGCGCACAAAGAGGCAGAGGCCACAGTCTCCTGTCCCGTTCGAGGTGGTTGCCTCGTCTCCAACCACCACCACGTCCTCGGCCGAGCTCTTCTCTAGCACTACCGAGGAGGAGGAGGACATGGCCAACTGCCTCATCCTCCTGGCCCAGGGCCAAGAGTACCGGAAGCCTGGCAAGTTGCCTGCAGAGACAGACGATGACAACCGCTGCCGGAGCGGCAACAACTACGACGAGGCCATTGCCGCCACTGCTGGCTCCCCAAAGTTCACCAGCCGGAGGTACCTCGAGATGGCCACGAGCACAGGGAGCCGGGCAGGGTACTATGTCTACCAGTGCAAGACCTGTAACCGGACTTTTCCGTCATTCCAGGCCCTCGGCGGCCACCGGGCGAGCCACAAGAAGCCGAAGAACAGCGCTGCCACTGCCACCAACCACCTCGGAAACAACAGCTACATCAACACGCTACCGCTGCGGTCCCCGTCGTCCGTGGAGAAGAAGCAGATATTTACGCTCCTGCCATCAGACGACGAGGAGGGGCGGCTCCGGAAATTCACCTCCCTCTCCCTCCAGCTGGGTAGGCAGAGTATTTTCAGCCACAGCAATAATAATCCGAAGAATGGGAACGCTGGTGGCAGCAAGGTCCATGAGTGCTCAATCTGCGGGGCTGAGTTCACATCGGGGCAGGCCCTGGGTGGCCACATGAGGCGGCACAGGGCTGCTCCGGTCGGGGTTTCCGACCCGAACCCGGTAGGTGCAATTACCACCCTGTCCCTGACACCACTGGCGACCTTCGAGGACTCGGAGGAGCCACCTCCCCCGACCCCGGCACCCGACAAGGCCAAAGCCAATAACTTGTCCTTGGATTTGGACCTCAACCTCCCTGCATCGGCCCAGGACCACCAGGCCGATCACCACCACCGAGACGATGATCGAGAAAGCTGCGGGCCCATCGAGTTCACGTCTCTGATGGACCCGTCACCGTCATCGCAGCAGCAGATCGAGCAGAAGAACCAGCCGCCGGCTAATAAGTCTACGTTGGTGTTCTCTGCCTCGCCCGCTCTTGTCGATTGCCATTACTGAGGAAGGGAATGGAAGAACAGCGTAAAAAGGTTCAAAGCTTCAAAATTTTTTCTTCTTCGTTTTACCACATTGACTATTTCTTTCTAATTAGGAAGAGAGAACTGAAACTGATCTATGCTGCGACCGAGACCGAACCATTCTTTCGATTCATTCTTTTCGATTTACCGATCATGCTGATGGTCACTGACTGTTTGCTCATTGCGGATGTAATTAAAATTCTTTTCTTTCAAAATTAATTGAACAGTGAAATTAATCTGTTGGGTGATGTGTTCATTCCTTTCTTCTTAATCAGATGCATATGTTCTTCTTTTTCTGGGATATTACTTTCTTTTGTTGGGTTTTATTCTTTTTTTCAATAAAGAAAGTTTATTCAAGAATTTCAATTAAAATTAAAATTCAAAATTTTTTATATCAAATCAGCGGAGCTTATTTCTCGATTTTTTCGCTCTTTTTTTTTTTTTTTTGGTAGAAGGGAATATGTAACATGAGAAAGAAAGGGACAGAGAGACAGACTTTCCTTGTAAACAAAACAATGAAACCTCAGCCACTGACTTTTGGTTGTGTTGAGGTGGTGGTGACAAGCCCAGCCTAGCTACATTCTCTTCTTTCTTTCTTTCTTTCTTTTGCTCAGTAAACTCACCCGATAATTCAGGATGGTCTCATATCGACGGGTATAATACTTCATCATGTTCCTTAAAACGGGACTTAACATTCCTTTCAGGCACCGTGTTATGTCGGGAATCCTTTCCAGCCTCGGTGTATTACGGAAACGGTTCGATGGAAAGAATAGAATGGAATCGAAGTCGTCGAAGGCAACTTAGATTAGTTAAAATAGCACAAAGGAATTCCCCTCAATCCACTCCTTGTCCTGTTTCCTCTCACGACAAGCAAAATGCATGTGCAGAGATCCGTACCATCCTGAGATTTCTATGCGTGCATTTTCTCTCTTCCGCTGGCTTTTCTTTTAAGCACACCATTAACTAGTATTTTTTTTTTCGTATATGTCAATTGATATTTGAAAGATCAAAATTTAATTAATTTATATTCGAGTAGGTTAAGTTATCACGGATGAGGAAGGAAAAAAGCAGGCAAGTGGTAGGAACATGCACAAGAGAAGGTATTTTATCCCATTTTTGTAATCTGATCGCGTAATTTTCACGTTGTATACAAGTTGCAAATAGATCTACGGCCGTTCAAAAAATCACAAAACTGATCCGAACCAAATCAAAATAACCGAATCGTTCAAACCAGTTTGCTAACAGTTCGATTTTTTTGTCAAGAAGAGGTTTGGTTAATTACTTGGTACCGTTAGTTCAGTTAACTGAACCATTTTCTAAGTAATAATTAAATAAAACAAAAATTAAAATTAAAATATACAATTTTAACAAAAATATATTTTTTTACTTAAATTTTTTTATAGTTGGGTTCGGTTAATTTTCAAACGGATCCGGATCGATTGTATTTTTATAGTGAATTTTATTTGTTTACTTAAAAAACCAGTTAATTGAATAGTTCGAACTGGTTTTAAACAATTGGGTTTTTCTTTCTTAAATGGTTACGGTTCGGCTCCTATACCGCCCAAATCGAACCTAATCGAAAATGTGGCTCAGTTCTGTTCGGAACGGTTTTTCGAACCGAAGTGAACCATGAACACCCCCAAATAGATCGACACCTCAAACGAAGAAATTGTACTTGTATCACGAACCTGCATGGTAAAGGAAAACCAATAGACTGATTTTACTCGAAATGGTGCATGTGCATTATTCTCGTATGTCCCACTCGTTGTCTAGAATAGTAAAAGAAAGAGAGAATAAGAGGAATACGGAAAATTCCACCAGTGAGAGTAATTACAAGATTTCTCGGTCACAAGACGAGAGCGATTACCATGTTTGTGTCATTGTGTGTGTGCCCTGTTGTTTGAATATAGGTGGATTTTGTGAGGTGTACCGTTGAAGCGCAATTTCGTGAGTCGATCTTGCTTGAACCGATGAGATCGGATTGCTGTTAACTCAGTCGGGATTCAGCCATAAATCAAATTAACGATAGTGCTAAAGTATTACCTTCTAAACTCTCAGCCCGAGCAGACGAGAAAAATAAAAGAATATGAAGAGTCGATAAATTACCTTGGGACGACAGCAAGGATGGATTCGAGAAACGACAATCTGCCCTAGACTCAAATATCACACGAAATTCACTCGATTTTATCTATCAATCGGCCACCTGTGATGTCCACAATTTCCTTGTGCTTGGTTTAAAAGTTTTTATCCGTTTACTCAAATTCGATATCTTTGTTAAGAGAAAGAAGTATCAGAATCATTACCAAGCCCAGTGAAAGCTACTTCAAATGGGATATCGATTTCATATTCCCCTCACAACAAATTGTATCAGAGCCCATTTTCAAGATTCCCCAACAAGTTCATCCATCGAAATGTTAAAAGTCCATAACGTCCGGGCCGGCAGACTCTGGACCCATTAGACGAGTGGCTGGTGAGCTTCAATACGGTGCAGACTCTGCAGAAGGGAAGGCTGTTAGCAGCGGACGAGGTCGAGCTCTCGACCATTTCTGCAGTGCTCTGGAGGATGAAGGTCCGGGATGCGGTCGAATGGAGTTTCCCTCGACGGTTCGGTCTTGCTGCTCCAGCCCAGGGGTCATGTTCCATGTATTCTGTGTGAAAATGGATCAGTCCGGTAACAGATAAAATTGGAGACCTTGTTGCTGTGCCTGGCCCCGTGCTTGCTTCTTCAACTAGTAGGCTAACCCGGGATTAATCAACTACAAGTCTCGTCTAAGAAAATTTTTTATTCGAACATTCAGATCAAGACGAAAACTTCAGAGTTCAAAACAAAGTAATCTTTTCTTCATTTCCTCATTCCCAGAGCTTTTATTAATATAACAGCCCAAATTATAATATAAATTTGAACTGAAAAGGCAGACGTGGTCAATCAAGGAAGATTTGTTTATCCCAACAGCTGAACAGCCCATTTCTTTTGACATTCGTATGTACAAAATCAATCTGCCACATGTGATTGATTATCTGATGGAGCATATCACAGCATTTTCTCCACATTTCAAGGGACCTTTCATACAGCAAATCCTATCATTTACAAGAAACAAACCTATGGTAACTATATTCTTGGACAATAATATGAAATTTACAATACCTTAAACCCGACCCGAATGAATGGTTCATCATCTCGAACTAATAGAACTCGGGTACATGTGATAATCTTCAGGGCCTTAATTAGTGAATTATGCTGTTTTCTGCAGAAACTTGCCTTCTCTAAGCAAACACAGCTTAAGAGCAGCAACCTCCTCCTTTGGCATGCTGGTACTGTACTTCTGTCTGTTTCAAAATCTGCATCTTCATGACCACCGATCCATTCTCTAATAGACTGGGAACATCCAGCATCTGCAGAACCATTCACATCGCTCGGTTCAAATCTTACAACTTGATAGCATGAAACACGAAGAAGTTTGTAAAAACTGCCCCCAGCAGGACCCATGCAGTGATCAACAGTCCTAGACCGTCTGGGTTCACATTTTTAGTCACCGAGACATCCCGGAGAACTCAAAAGTAGATGAAAGACTGAAGTCTCATCGTTGAGTATGTACCTTATATATCAGCTCCCTAAAGCATTGCTGCACATTTTCCCGGGTTTTGGCGCTGCACTCGAGAAACGAGCATTTATACTTGAGGGCGAGGGCCATCCCTTCCTCTCGTGTTACAGCCCTCTGGCTCTCCTGCAAGGAATCCATGGGATATGGGCTCTGGAATTAGGAAAATGCCTGTGCATAATATACCGCATTGTTCCCCATCTGCTTTATCGTATATTGTACCCAGAATGACAGGAAAGAACTATGTACGACTTACCCGATCAACCTTATTCCCAACTAGAAGTTTAACGCAATCCTGATTCGTGGAGTAGAGCTCCACCTCCTTTGCCCATATGTTTGACAAGTTTGTGAAAGTTTCACGTCTCGTCACGTCATAAACTGCTTTACCAAAGTCATCAAAGTCACTAAGAGAGCATACAACACGCTATTTAGAAGCTTCAATTGAAGAGATGATATTACTTTTGGCCATCTCAAAATAACACACAAATGCATATTTCTCACCGAGTATGATTCCGTGAGCCCCCCGGTAGTATGAGCTTGTTACTATCCCAAACCTCTCTTGTCCAGCTGCAGAGTACATCAAGAACTCTGTGAGAAAAGGTTCCAAATAGCACGAACCTTAAGAAATTTAAGCAACTTCAGTTTTGGAGGTGATCGAATTTCATAAAGTAGAGAAAAGCTCATTACTATCTTTTATAGAATACCTGTATCCCAGATGGTAAGCTTCAACCTCTTGCCTCTCGCTGTCAGAAGCTTGATCTTAAAGTCCACTCCTAAAACAAAAAAACCAAAGACAGTATAAGAGACAGGATCAAGCTTCAAGTCCAGGTAAAAGCGATTTAGCTCAAATAATCTTAAACAACCCATATTAAAAAACCAACCATATCTCCACTTTGGGCATTGACCGAAGCGTTGAAATGAAAGCTTGAGAAAATCAAGATAAAGGAAAGTAAAGAGAAGGCACTGGGTGGCTTAAAGCACCGAATGCTTAAGAAAAGTTCAAACCAGCCTAAAGTTACAAAAACGATAGGTCCCGGAAATTATAGCAGGAAGAGCTCATATTGTTTGGGAAATTGAATAACCATATCACTGCACATCTATCAAATAAACTAGCAGTATCATCTTAAAAGATTGTACTTTTCATGGGTGGTCCACAAATCAGAAACGCGCATAAATTTTTGGATACAAAAACAAAAAGATCAGAAAAGAAAAAAAAAGGAAGGAGCCGAGAATCAAGCAATGGAGCAGAAGGGCCCTGCACTCACCAATGGTGGGAGAGAGGTCATGGTGAAGAACAGAGTTGGAGATGAAGCTGAGGAGAAGGCTGCTCTTCCCAACTCCAGAGTCCCCAATCAACAGAATCTTAAACGAGTAATCAAATCTAGCGCTGTTATTGCTATTCATATAATCTACACTACTACTCTTCTCTCCTTTTCCCAGTGAACCAATCTCCTGATCCTTGTTATCGCCCATTCATCGACAACCAAGACGAAAAACAAAGAGAGATTCTATGGATTATTCTTACAGGCGGCAAAAAGCTAGAGTTTTTACGAGGGAAATCGCTTGCCCATTTCCTGGTTCTTATCTATCAGTCACCAGAGAGCAGAAGCAGCCTCGGAGAAGGGTGAAAATCCACCTTCATCAATCGAAATCAGGAGCTAGAGAATGAATCAAGAGCTCTCGTGGGGTTGTTCTTCAAGTGGGCAAGGATGGAATCTTTGTGGGAAATTTCGCGGGCCGGAGAAGGGGACAACAGTCGGGAGTTGGATGGTAGTAGTCATCGTCGAACAACAAACGTAGGAGGGAAGAATTGTGAGAGACACTAATGAGGCTCGAGCAATCGACAAGCGTCGGATTTCGCTTTGAACGGTCTGTCGATTTTATTTGAAAAAATGTTTTTGACATTTCCCACGACGATGCCACGCGCCCTGCTGCAGGCGGCGTTGGGCGGGAACGGGGGTGTGGGCCGGACGCTCTGATTGTATGCGATGCATTCCATGTTTTGTCCATTCTTCCTTATCTTTTTTCTTTTTGGGATATTTTGTAGATGGATTTAGTTTAATTTATGATAATAAAAGGTTTATTCATGCTATATTATTTTAATAAAAATTATTAGAAATATTTATTATATGTAATTAAATAGAGTAATTATTTATAATTAATTATTTTAAATAAAAATAGCATATGTTTAATTTTTAAATTAGATAATTATCTACACATTATATGCATGGATTGCTGATAAAAGAGCGATAAACGTGATAATTAAAAATAAATATATCGGAGAGAAAAAATGTGGCTAGAGAAGCCAGATGGGAGTTTCAAGTGGGAGAGAAAAACAAGTGAGAAGTGAACAGTTCATACACAGTAAATTTACGATCATGCCATTATTTCATTCTAATGTAGCGGTTAGCGAAATTTCAATTTTTTTTAATGTATAATGGATAAAAGTGTAAAAGAAAAAAGTTCTTTCCTTAAAGTAATAATAGATATATTAATTAAACTGGTTCGATTTTTTTAGGTGACTGGATTCGATATGAGATTCAATTGTTTATAGGATTACGTTTTATTTTTAGAAACTTTTTAAAAAAATCTTAAAATATCTAAATTTTATTACTTTATGACAGCATATAAGTACTATCTCGCAGCATAACAATCGCTTCTCCAATGTTACATATCAACAAAATTACATGCATTGTAGCATGCCATAACTTTCCATTATAGTAATCATCTAAATGCGACAATGTTGTCTTTTTCCTGTATATTTTTGGATTAAATCAGATTTTTTTAAAGAAAATAATTATGAGTCAGATGTATGTTAAAGATCAGATATTTTCAGGGAAAAAATAGAATTTTTTTTTTGTCTGTGAAAAATTATGCTAATAATATGGTTTGATTACTTCACCTTTACCCTTGCTTGTGGACTGCTCTATGATTATAGTTGAATCAGTACAATCTCGTATGATCATTGAGAAACTTACAGTAATTTCAAATAAGAGGAAAAATTATCTAAAAAATCATACGATTTCTCATACGACTGTCGCATGTGTATTTAACAGAGAAAATTTACGGTGTTATGACGAAAAGTTGATGGGTGAGACTGCCAAAAAAAGGAGCAAATTACATGATTTTTTAATTCTCAACATTTCATACTTTTATCATTTTAATCCTAAACCTTTATTTTTTGTCATTTATATCATCAGTCTTTTGAGTTTTTACCATTTTGGTTTTACCGTTATTTTTTTCATTCAAAAAAAATTATATTCCATCCAAAAAATGAATATTTTATCTAAAAATTATTTTTTAACAGAAATTATTTTTCAAAAAATAAATAAAAAAGGAAAAAAAGTGAAAGTGAAAAATATTAATAAAGTTTTACAGCTGAGCACATACCCTTCAAAATTGAGACACATTCTTGATTAAAAATTGATTGATAGCTATTATCATGACAAAATCATATTTTATTCTGAGAAAAATGAGTTCTAATTTTAGAAGGAAGACTTACTAATAATTAATATTTCCTTAATCAAAGACTGAACATATCTTTTTTAAAAAATTTATTTTTGTTAAAAAATAATTTTTGGATGAAATATTTTTTTTGATGGAATATACTTTTTTGGATGGAAAACTTTAACGGTAGGACTAAAGTGGCAAAAACTCAAAAGGTTGAGGATGTGAATGATAAAAAAAATAATGTTTTAGGACTAAAATGGTAAAAACGCGAAAGGTTAAAGATCAAAAGTGTCTTTTTTTAATAAATAAATAATAATTCAAAGAAATATTAGAAAATTATAAGATTTTTTTAGATAATTTTTCTTCGTATTATTATTATTTATAAAGTCCCAGGTAGGATATTTTATAGATGATTAAATTCTTTTACAAGAAAGAGTTTTAAAATTTTTTACCTTATTTATTACACAGAAAAATCTAATTGATTAATTCAATGTTGGTACTGTTACCAATATGCAGTCCAAATAAAACAGGGGTTTGCTTGGCTCAGTTTGATTGGCAAAATAAAACGGAATTGAAACTGAATATCCGATTCAATTTAATTTGGAGTATGAAGTTCAAATTATGTGAATTTTAATTCAAAATACCTCTAAATAGGTTTTCGTGGTCTGTTTAATTACTAATTATCCCCTTTTTTTATAAAAACAAAAATAATTTAATTATAAAACCTAATCAGTTCAGTATCGAATTGTTTAAAAATCTATATATTTGACAAATAATATGAATATTCATACATTTGCTCAGTAATTAAAAAATAATATGAATTGAAATTTTATTATGAAAATTTTTATTATTTATTTTATTTACTTAATATCTAGAAATTGTTTCATGTGGGTGAATTATAAGTAACTGAATTAATTTTATGTAATTAATCGAATTTTTTTATAAAATATATTACATCAGTAGATTGAACATTTCGTAATTTGTTCAATTTGGCTTCAATTAATCGATTTGCCTCAATTTTTTGGATTCGAAGGTTAAATTGCAATAAGGCCAAAAAAGAAAAAGAAAAAGAAATTCTAATGTAAATCCCTTTAAAAAAAATATGGAATCATTACAGATTAAAGGAATGCTTGAACCACAAGCAAATCCAAATCGATAGTAATTAATTAGTTTAATTTGCCAATTAAAAAATTACATATTACATTTCTACGAAAATGATTAAATAACTCACCGCACCAATATTTAAATGGCAATTGTGGTACGTAACATAAACAGTCATCACATGGACCACGACGGTTCTTTGTAGCAGTCAAGACGTATCAAATATTATGAGTTTGACCCTCCTAGCTAGCAACGATTTACTTTCCTTTTTGCTTGGAGGAAGATCTCGATTTCGTCACGAGCGTAGAGCATACTTCGATTCGATGCGCTCGAGCAATCGAAGTTAAACTCATGAGACCTCCTAGAGTACAGCCAGGGTGGATAGAGCGGGCGCTTATAGGGTACTCCCCCAGTTTAGGAGTTCGACTCCCGACATCCGTTAGTTTAATCTCTTGGGGCCTTAGGGGGCACAAGTGCCACCCACGATGAGCTCAGCTCGATGTGTAAGATTCCGGTGGGTGTCAGATGATTAAACCTCCGTCATAAAAAAAAAAGAAGTTAAACTCATGAGAGTTATGGAAATAAATGAACATGTTACTTGTGAAGAGTACGATGGCGCGTAAAAAAAAAAAAAGAAAGAAAATTCTGCATAATATATGAGAGTCTGACATCATTATCTATCGGTCTAAATTTTTTATTAGGCATATGTCCAACCTCGTATAAGTCAAAATAAATTTTAACATGATAGCATGGTAGGTTATCGTGCGGGGTGGTAGTGACAAGGAAGGATCTACGAGTCGCGGGGGCGATCGCCACTCTGAACTCAGAAAATTTCATGATATATTATACGTATTTCCCTTTATTCTATTCAATTTTTATTGACTTACACATGATTCGTCCCCTTAATTCTTCGTATTACATTCCCTTAAAATTTCGCCCTCTGAACAAGTTTTTTGGACCCGTTCCTAGGTAGTAATCATTTGTCTATGCTAAACTAAAAAAGCTACTTCATGTCACAATGTCATCACATGATAGAGTTTATCTAGTAAATCTTACCAATAAGCATAGGGACGGATTCAGAAGATTGAATTAAGCGAGCGAAACTGAAGGAAGAACTAAAAGACTGTTTTCGTGGATAAAATATGATAATTTAATAAAAATATAGATAAAATTAGTAAATTTTGTATAAACTCTGATATGATTTTCCTGAGTTCAGCGGACGATCACCCGCACATTCCCTAAATAAAAGTTAAGTTATTTTTAGGATTTTTTAGTAAAATCTATAAAAAAAAAATCATAACTAAATCGTGTTAGTTTATGTTATCACATGAGTATTGATAAACAAATACTTTTTCCGTTAAATGAGTATGAAATAAATTTTTAAAAAAAATCAGCCTTGTCATCAGTTGTTTAAATTCAACAATCTTGTAGTCTACATTAATCCCTGTATAATCACATATTGGCATCATTAGAAAATTGGTTTTGATTCCTCAATTAGGAGAAAGTATTGTATGTTAAGTAATGGTTGTGTTGCATGATAGTACTGACGTGATGTCACAAACTAGCAAGATTCGGTCATTTTATAATTTTTTTAAAAATAAAATTATAGAAAAAAACCTTACAAATAACTTAATTTTATTAATTTGTAACATCACGTCAGAACTTAATATATCTGTTAAGCAGAACATTCTCTCTCCCTTGGTTAGCTTTCTTTGTCGTAGCAGAAGGATTTGCTTCCCATTTTGTTTACCAGAATGCACCTATTTCACAACCTGAATCCCCCTTAAAAGAATTGTTAAATTTGGGCGATCTGCCACGTCCACGTGCGCACACCCACACACACACACATACGTATATAAATAAATATATATATATATATATAATGCAGCGAAATGCGTACGCGACCGGTCGATCTTTGAAAATACAACACAGATAGATAGTGAAACATGTCTAACTCTGCGCTTCCCAGTTGTATTAATTCTACCCCCATCCACCTTATATGATCCCATCTCACCATTTGACGGGAGAAAATGCTAATTAGACCGTGACAGGCGAGTAAGTTAATATTAATCGCTCGAACAGTTACTTTAATATTTACTGATCGGAGTAATTTGATTAGTTTTTTCACAATACAGTACAATGAGGTAGTATGATTATCAAGGTTTTTCCATTGCATGGGAACTAGATGAGATCTCACCGTGTGTTTGATATTAACAACATGCACGATATGCGTATATCTATATATAACATGTATAGTATGTCTTGGGGTTTGAACTAATATCCGAGCGTCGATCGATTCTCGAAATAATGAAGAGGTTTAGCTACAGATTTTCACCATATCAGGATGGAGCACATAACTCGAACAGTAGGCACTCTCTCAATCACTCTCATATTGACCTTCGGATTCTAATCATCTTATTTGTATATTTATACAAGAGAATTATATATAATCGAGGAATATATAGAAAAAATATATCTTATGTTTTGACATATATATCTGATTTGAGAAAATTCTACTTAAAAAGAAATAATAAATAACACTCTCCAAAATCCTTATAATTTAGGAGAATTAAATCTGTAGATCTCCTCCTCGTTTTTTGGGTCGATAACTCGACGAATATAAGTCACATCTCGACAATATGTTATTCAAATTGTAGCAGTAATCACTTACTTATTCAGGTTTGAGTCTCGTCGTTTTATTCAATGACAGATCTCTTCAACTCTAGAAATTTTTTTTATTAAAAAAACACGGTAATTTCGAGTTATATCAACTTTATTTAATACAAAGAGCACTATATTACATTTCGACTCGCCTTTTTTTTTTTTAAGGAATTTTATGGTAACTTAAACTTTCACCAGCCACGTAGTCGGCAGTCTAACAACCCCTCGATCTCAGAACCGCCTTTCAGCAATTTCGTTCCTCGAGTTTTCCTCTGGTGCACGTAACCTCCTCGTTCATTTCACAATTTCCTCGTCGGGTTTATTACACGTGACATTTGATCGGGTGCGGCACGTGCTACGATTGACGTGTCCGCCGCCGCCAAGTATTTTCCTCACGGGACAGATTGAATAGAATGCCTTGACTGGTCTAGCAAAAAATAAATAAATTGAACCCCGTTCATTGCAGTGCAATGTGAAAAAAAAAAGGATATTTTTTTCTCCAATGAAATGCATGAGAAGGTGAGTCGAGAAATCTCTCCCCAGAGCCGCAGGTGGGAGCTCAGGTACAAGCTACGTAAACTCTTCAAATCTTACAAGACATCCAGCCAGATGCAAGTTCGGAACAGGCCTAGAACCAGTCAAATCCAAAACCGGGTCTAAATTGATTTCGGGCTGTAGCCGAAAATTTTAGAAGGTTTTTAGAGATGATCAACCAACTTATCTATCAAATTACATGCTTTTTAAGAATAAATTACATTTAATTTATTTTTAATTCAATTTTGTTGTAATTTATCATAATTTTAATAATTTATGTATTAATTTATTTTAAAATTACCGAACCAGAACCGGGCTATTTTGGGCTGCCAGTTCTGAACAGTCTGTAACCACGATTCTAAACTAGAATTGGACTGTTCCAAACCGTCACTGAATCATCCTAACAATGCTTTAGGGCACCATCAATTCTGAACTGTGGCCAGGCCTAGGTACAAGGGCAGCATCGAATCGGGTTGGGGTAGGTACTTGAAAACCAGGGTCTGACCCATCATCATGTCTTATTCTACCTTGTTACAGGTCAAGACGCAGCGGGTCGATTTTTAAATATTCTCGGTTCAATTCAATTCGTTCGATCAATCAAAAGGATTTATATATTAAAAATTTTAAAAAGTTATAAAAATAGAAATTGTAAAACAAAATTATTGTTTATTTTCAAATTTTCTAAAAATATATTATATATACATGGGTTGGTCAAGTCGAGGTACAGTGAGTAGCTCATGATATCCGGACCGACCCTGACCCATGCACTGGTCAACACTTAAGACCTGCACCTGGTCTAAGCTCTACACGGAGCATGTCAAGCACAATCCAAACGGGGCAGGTTAGAGCGGGCCGACATGGAATGAATCAAATTCCCATCCCTAATCAGACTTGTAGATCAGAGAATTGGATAAAAACACCTCCGTCTTGACAAGTTCTTAAAAGGTTGTAAATTTTAAACTATTTCGTGAATATTGTTTTAAAAGAGCATTTTGAAAATGCGATTTCAGTCTTGTATATAAAGAACATTTTAAAAATGCGTTTTTTCGAAAATTAAAAGCGCATATTTAAAATACTCTTCTTATGTAAAATTGAAAGTGTTTTTAAGATGGTATTTACGAAAACAATTTAAAATTCACTAATTTTTAAGGATTTATTCATTCATGGAATTGGATGGTGTTTGCACCCAAACCCAATTCTCGATGATTTTCTCCGCGAAGCTAGGCAGGAAAAGAACATGCCACTTTTGTAACTAAGAAAAAGATATACCTCCATTTTCTTTAATTAAAAAAGTAGTCAGTAGAGCAGAAATAATCGATTGTTTCATTTTTAAAATTGTAATCACACAGCACAACTTTGATTCTTGTTTTTATTACGAGTGAGATCAATGGATCTAAAAGGAGACAGCAGAAAGAGAGAGAGAGTAAAGGGCAGACAAGTCCCATTGAATTCAATTCAACCAATAATCCTTTATTTTTTTTTGGTTTCCCACCCGGTATCCGGTACCCGAAGGCCCGACTAATCCGGATTCGGGGTACTGTCAGGCGGTTTCCCGGGGACCCCTCCCAAGAAGGTTTGCTGCGTTCACAGGGGCTCGAACCCGGCACCTCTGCTTAAGCGACACAACCAATAATCCTTTAATTACATATCGAGAATACCTCCGTACCAGGGTCTCACTTTATTCAATTTTGATCATATTACTTTTACAAATATATAGCAGAAATTTTTCCAATAAATATGACGCAAAACTCCAACTCATAATATAGGGGTCGCAGGTTCGATCGTTACCATGAGAGTTATGTGCCCATTTTATTTTTCTTTATTTCTTATCATCCTTATGTTAGATTTATATTAGACTCATGAACCTCCCATATTACTGGCAAAAAAAAAAAATTATATAAACATATTTGTTAAGCGGTCCTTTGGTTTCGCGCCTTAGAAAATTAGTCCTCTGACTTTTCGTCTTCGCGGCAAAGTATAGATTTTAGGGTTTGCTTGTAGCCAGCCCTCTTAACTCCAATTCCAGCACTGTACCGATCAAACAAATTTATAAGAATCTCAACCCTACTACGTCTTCTCATCCAAAAAGCTAACTCCTTGTATAGACTGCATTAAACGTCACTACAACCTTAACACTAGCGAGCATCTGCGGCCTCGTTTAAGACGGTCGTGGCCGACCCCGAGGCTCGTCCGCCATGATTTCAACTTAAAACAAAAGTTTGATCCGATTCAAAATTGCGTGCAATGAGAGGCGGTGTCTCGATCAAAACAAAACCTTAAAGGGTCCCGCATTATAATAGTATATGTAGTGAGAAAAAACTGATTAAATTACTTTGACCGATCAATAATTATGAAAAATGTTCACGTGACCGGCACTAATTTACACTTTTCGTTACAATTTTGATAGGACCACATAAGAATTTCTCCTCGAGATGAAACGGGGGTTGGTGTGAGAGACCTGGGATGCCAGCTATATTACCATCCCACACGAGGTTGTCTTCCAATGTGAATTTGCAAAAGGAAACAAAATCTAACTAATCACCATTCAAGGTCAAATTACAACAATGACAAGTTTCTTACTTAATGAGGACAAACAAAATCCAGAGTTCACATGCCATTATTGCAGTATGTAAATATTGAGAGTGATCGGGTTAGGATCCCTGGGGAAAAAATTCCGGTCGACCCTCCCAAACTGGGATTTGATTGTGAGATCACTCATTTAAGAATTTAGCGAGGGAACTGTTAGACTGATTCCAAGTTGGTTACGTACTGAATGTTTACTTATTAATGCAGCATTACTGCCATTGTGTGAAACATAACGGGCTCCCCTCACGCTTTTCCTGTTGATTCCCTTTTGCTATTAAGGAAATTACAACTAATGATGCCAACAGTATTTGGACTTATCTATGCTGGGAATTTCTTACCAATATAGTCCCTATTCTTTTTAGTTGTATTCAATTCAATCACTCTAAACTCTTGTATTTAGCATGTACACCACATGGCAGCCGACATGGTATAACTAACCAATAAAACTCAGTTATTTTTCAAGCTTATTATTATTATTATTATTTAGTATTTTATTCAAAAATCTTAAAATAATTGAATCATATCGGTTTGTGATATTATATTAATATTATCGCATTGTATACCCGTCACACGCAATACTCTCTTGTTGGAGTGGGCCTTATATATACACCGGAGGACGGTTCGTATTAGCGAGCTACCACGCATGCACTTGTATATGGATTTACCTGAATTTGTAAGATTGTTGGACTTAAATGAGATTAAAAAAAAAAAAATCTTATACGCACACATACACTAGAAGTTTGCTCATATTATGCAAGGATTTTGTTATTTAATATAATTAGCGCAGAAAACCAACGATTAAAATTAGTCTTATTTTGCAAGTATATGATTTTTCGAAAAGTCAAATATAAAAAATATTATAAGAAAAATTGTGTGATTTTATATAATGAAAATGACAGAGAAGGAGAAGAATGTATGTGAAATAAGAGAGAAGACAATAATGGAGAAAAAGTAGGTAAAATATATCAATGAATTTTCCATTAAAAATTAAATTTTTTTTTTGGTCGCCAGCCACGGTATCCAAGTAGGCCCCACCAGCGGTGAGATGGCATCTTTTAGCCAACCATACTTGACTAATCCGTTGGTCGCCCCGGGTCGCACGCCTGGCAATGGCGGGTGAGGCTCCCAAGGGGGGTGCCTGCGTACGTGAGGTCTCGAGTCCTTAAGCGGCACCGAGCTGCTTACCACTCGGCCCAACCCCCTTGGTATTAAAAATTAAATTTACACATTAATAGATAATATGGAAAAGTAAACAAAAGGAAAAAAAATCTTATAAAATTTTATATAATATACTATAGATATAAAAGGAAAAAGCTTTAAATAGTTTCTACCTCACAATGACATGATATGATGGGGAAGAACTAATTAAATTACTCTGATCAATATTAATTATGGTAATTACTCGGGTAATTAACACTAATTTATTTATTTATTGTATTTTGATTGATATTTTTTCACACAACGTGGTTAGGTACGATCATCTAATAATTTCTTGATAGAAGAGGGGGTAATCATATGGGATTCCAATCTATCAAATCGCTATTGCGTCCCTAAAGTGCTGGGCCAAAGAAAGCAAAGCAAAATCATATTTTGCAAAAATATAATTTTGCCTTTTTAGGAGTAGATATAAATATCAAACAGTCAGACATAATTTCAAATTATTTAAGGATCAAATACGGCCTGAATTAGTTGATATGATTATACATTTTTTTAAAAAAAGATTTAGATTTAAAATATTTTGATTAAAAAAAACTTATAATTGAAAGAGATTTATCATTCAGTAGACTGAGTGGCTAAGATCTTAATCAATTCAAATCAATTGAATTTTAAACATCAACCCAAAGTAAGATGAGGGATGAAATTAATGGACTACTCATTTTGCACATATTAACAATAATAAGATCACTATCTACAAAACTCGAAAAGACTGGCATGGTGGTAAGAAGAAGAGTTAGTATTCTGCTCATTCAAGGTTCAAGTCCTATTGAGGCTAACTAGTTGGACAAAATCTAAATACCCTGTTAGAGGCTAGATAAAAGGTAGTTATGTGGTATCACAAATCAATAAAATTCAGTTATTTCTATAGTTTTTTTATTTTTAGGGTTTTATAAAATATTTTAAAATGACTGAATCTTATAGGATTGTGACACTGCATAAGAACTGTCATGTGATATATTCGTTATACAGAATACTAATCCAAACTAGAATTATAATTCATACCATAAAAAGTTTTCTATCAATAATTAACATGATATAATTGAAGTAATTTGACATATTTTCTCCTTAAATGAGATTTTAAATTTAAATTTTTATAAACGAAGAAAATTTGTCATAAAAAGAGTTTTACAGTTCAAACCTAAATTAATTAGGACTTATACAACTTCTAAATAATGAAAAAAATCTTAGATTATCTTATCTCATAATAAGGTAGTAATGTCAAACAAATTAAATTATTTTGATTAGTAATAATTATGGTAATTACTCGGATAATTAATATAAATTTACTTATTTGTTATATTTTAATTGGTATTTTCTTATATTACGTGGTGAGATAGAATTGTGTAAAAATTTCTCCTAAATAATAGGTAACATACATTTAAAAAAAGTTTATATATTAATATTGTCAAAGGATAATAATAATAATAATAATAATAATAATAATAATAATAATAATAATAATAATAATAAAAAATATTATTCATGAAAAATTATAACTTAAAAAGAAGAAATAGAAAAAAAATAGCTTGCAATCAAAGAAACCCCATCTTCCCCTTTCCCTTTGCCCTACTCTTTCTTGAGCCACTGTACCAACCCTTATCTTCTCCTTCCCTCCTCCCAAGCCCCAAAGCAAGATGGTTCCCGAGGCTTCAGCCCCCGCAGCACCCTCTCCATCCGCTGCCGCCGCCGTCACCAGCGGGTCTCCGGCCTTGCCTGCCAGTACTGTTGCTCCTGCACCTGCAGCCGCCGTTGCCATGGCGAGCTCAGGTGGCAGTGGCGGAGCCGCTACTGCTACTCAGCGGTCGGTCACTGCTCTGGCTCCTGGGTTTAGGTTTCACCCGACCGACGAGGAGCTGGTGATCTATTACCTAAAGCGCAAAATCTGCGGAAAATCCTTCCGCTTCGATGTTATCACAAGCGTGGACATCTACAAGACCGAACCGTGGGACCTCCCAGGTTGGACGTCTCCTTTTGCCCCCATTTTTTTTTTCCGGTTTTCGCAGTTCTATTTTGTTTTGTCCCTTCTGGGTCTTCTATCAGGCCGACCTCTCGATAACTTGGGTCGAGGGTTTCGTTATATTTTGACATTTCGGAAAGGAAAAGAAAAGAAAACCCACCTGCGCGGTTTCTTTACTTGAGGGTCTTTTGATTTTCTTGCCCCCCCACTGCGGAGGCTCTCTATCTGGGTTTTCTGTTTACTGTTCTTCCGCTATTTTTAAGTGGGTCACAGATTTTCTTGAGATTTGATAAGTAGGCTATTTTTCTTTCGTGCAGATTAGCGAGTCTGTGAGCTGTTTTCTGCTCGAAAAATCGTAATGTGGCTGTGAAACAGGCTCTTTCTTGATCTTTAACTTTTGTTATTTGGTTTCAGATAAGGCCATGATCAAAACTCGGGACCAAGAATGGTATTTCTTTAGCGCATTAGACCGCAAATACGCGAATGGAGCAAGAATGAATAGGGCCACAGACAAAGGGTACTGGAAGGCCACTGGGAACGATCGGATTGTCAAGCATGACACTCGTGCTGTGGGCTTGAAGAAGACCCTTGTGTTCCATTATGGGAGGGCCCCTGACGGTAAGAGGACAAATTGGGTAATGCATGAGTACAGACTTGTGGAAGCAGAGCTCAACAAATGTGGTGTTGGTAAGGTGAGTTTGTCATATGGATCGGTGTGGAGTTTTTTTAAAGATTGTTAGGCTCTTTTATGTTTAAGGTTATAAAACGTTGAGGCCTAGTTAGTGGGGATCGGCGCAGCTGAGGGAATAGTGAGAGCTCTGAAGCATTATTGAATTTCTCAGCAATGTATGTCAGTTGCAATGTCTTTATGTTTGTTGAAGGGCTGAATAATTGCTTGAATTATGCATATGATGTAAAGGGTTTGACCAGAAGTGTTGTTTTAATTCTTTGCAAAGGACCCATATGTGCTATGTAGAGTCTTTCACAAGTCTAACATGGGCCCACCAATCGGACACCGGTATGCCCCATTTGTGGAGGAGGAGTGGGATGATAAAGATGCAGTTCTTCCCGGAGAAGTGGTAGGAGAGGAAGTAGCAGCGACTGACGCTACTGAAACCATGAAGGTTGGATCTTAGTTTAATATGATTCTGAAATTTCTGAGATGGTTATCAATCATGCTTTTCAATAATGCAGGACTTGCCATCCTCCGAGGTTGATGCTGTTCCTCGTACTGACCTCCCAACCAAGACACGTTATCTGTTGGATGTCTGCAAGAGTGAGAGGCTTGATGCTTCTCCTGGTCCTGATAATGGGGATAGCACTCCTCCAATACTTAGGTACAAGAGACGAAAGAGCATAGACTTGAACTCAAAAGCTTCTGACTGTTCAGAGAACTCGATCAAGGCACCTCAGGGTCCCTGCTCTTCTTGTACAACCACAGCAACAACCCAGGAGACAAATCAGTCAAGTCGCTTATCTGCTCTTGTGGAGTATTCCTTGATGGAGTCTCTGCAGCTGAAGGAGAGCACTTCTGTGCCCCGATCAACATTCGATGCTTCTGTTCTCGATTCTTCTGTTCCTGCAGAATATGTTGGGCTCATCAGTAATCTGCAGGAAGAAGTCTATAAGGTCTCAATGGACAGGGAGACTCTGAGGCTCGAGATGTTTAGTGTCAAAACCATGGTAAACATTCTCCAGACACGACTCGAAAACCTGACCAAGGAGAACGAGGAGTTGAAGAAGAAAATTCAAGATGGTTAAATTTTCTTCTCTCCTCTTTGACTTTGGTCTGTCGAGTTATCTTATTTTAGATGTCTATCGCATCTTCGTAGAATGTTTAGAGTAGCTGTGTACCATGGCCATTGATGGGGCCCTTGTCCATCATCAATCAAGAAAAGCGCCTCATTACTTAGGCCTTTTTCACCTCTGTCTAGTTATGTTTATGTAATAGAGTCAGTAGTGTACCTTGGCTATTGGTGGGGCCTTGTCCATCAATTTAATCAAGTTAATGATGTTTTAGCGAAGCTCATAACTTTTTCCTCACTCTTTCCCTCTGCCCCTCTCAGTGCAGCTTCACCTCTGTAATTTTACTACTGCATGATGGCTCATTCATTCATTGAATGGTTCTGTACTGGGGAAATGATGTTGAGCAGAGTATGGTGTAATGTAAGTCTGTATATGCTTAACATTATCACATTGATGAACTTTGCATCCTCTGATCTGATCTGATGTTATCTTTTGTAGGGTGGACCATGGACCGGGGGGGACGAACTGGGCTCTTTTTTGGCTTGGTACTGATGATTGTCAATCTCTTTCTAAGGCTTAACATCCATTCACAGGTATAACCATCTTTTCCATACTAGCACCAGAGAGAGAGCATCACTGTACTATTTTGCACTCCATTTGCCATTCTAATTTATTTCAGCAGGAGACTTCAATAGAAATGATTAAGCTCCAACATGTATAGTTTATTTCTTGATGGCACTTCCAAACAACTCTCTCTCAACATGTACAATTTCTTCCACTCGCTTAGGATGAACTTATCCTCTCATACCTCAAGTGTCAGATTTTGGGCAAACCTTATTGGTTTGATTTCAATATTAGCTTGGATATCTATCCTTGTCAACCCAGAGAGCTCTGAGGTTATCAGAACTTCCCATTTCATTTTTCTTCCTGTCCATTCTATATAAACATATATGGATTGATACAAACATATATCCATGCCTATATTTGTCATATGAGGACAAAGCCTCGTCAGTGATCATGTTTGAAACCTCGAAGGGTTTCTGGATTTTAATGATTTTTGTTGCTGGGATTGAGGAAGCTAACCAGCTTTCTTATATGATCATTTGCCTGTTTTTAGCTAGGTGATTTTTGTTTGTGATCTTTCCTCTTATTATCTGATGCTTTTGCTTTATATTCTTCTGATTTTGTTTAGAAAAGGTGCCAATAAGATCCAAAGATTGAGAATGGTTCGTCTTCACTGACTTGACTGGAAGTTCAAGAGTGGAGACAGAATGAACCATGATACCTCAACAGTATTCTAGATGACCACCGGGAATTGGCATTAAAGTGGTGAGACTTATAACGTAAAGTTCGATTTCTTTCACATGCTCACCTTTTTCTCTTTTTCAATGATATCTCCTAAACAAGTATAAGTACATTCAGCTGTTGATCTGGAGTCCTGTCACTTTGTTTTTCTTCTCATTGTTCCGTTTTCTTTCATGGAGGACATGGATGCCATGTGCAGAGTCTTCCACGAGGAGAATCTCAGAGCCCTGACCAGGCACTTGTATGCACCCTTCAATGAGGAATGGGTAGGTGAGTGAATCGAGATTTAAAAGAACCGTGCTTGAAGCAAAGAAATTGTGAATGAACCCGTGCCTGAAGCAGATACAAATGGCCCTGAGAATGAACAAGCTGGGATTCCAAGAGAAGAGACCTCGGAAGAAGAATCTGTGAAAGTGGCAGATGGAAATGACAATGAGAATGAATGAATGGAGATTCTAAAGGGAAGACACCGCAAATGAGGCTGTGCTTGGGGCAAAAAGGAAATGAAGACAGAAAAACACACCGACCAAAGACTCCCAGGAGTAGAGACCGAGGAAGAGCCAGTGCTTGAAGAAGGTCCCATACGGAGCCAAGAAGGTTGGCGCCTTCTTTCCCTCATTCAGTTTAGATTGCCTGGACTATTTACATCTTCATATGAATTTTTGGGTCTTGTGGCTTATATTATCTGTTGACTGCTACCATTTGTTGCTAGTAGCCAACTCCAGTACTTCAAATATCTTATATATATATATATATGTATGTATGTATATGTATATATTTCTGCAACATCATCTCCTAACTTCCATTCCGTCTAACACGACAGTCTGATGTCCGTTTTCCTTGATGGAAAACCGACGTGGCGTCCTGTATGGCAATAACGGCGTTAATAGATGTAAGGAAGAAAAATAGGCGGGGGAATTCCGGTGCTAGTTAGAATGGAACTTGTGGATGAGGTTGCCAAAAAAATTTTAAAAAAAAAAATAGAGGTCCTGAAGTGTTGACTACAGAGGTGAATTTGATAAGATAAACAACATGGTATATGTCATAGGTCAATGAGAGGAACATATTCAGTGCAGTATTTGTAATCTGTCAAATATTTATGACTGTTTTTGCATGCGTCGAGTTTTGTAACAACAATTAATCCTCATCCTAATCAACTAGAAGTAAGTGGTGGTTCAGTAAAGTAAATTTGACGCATAGCAACTACCATACGAGAAAGTCTTCAGTGGAGCGGTTATATCACATAGGTGATGTTGATATGATATATTAGTCCAATTAGAATGCAACATTTATATATTTTTTAATTGAGGTTCACCACTTATTAAGTTTTTAAATATTTTTTTATCATTTATGTATCTTTTTCCATTTATGGTTCACCATTTATTTAGGACTTTTTCTAATTTTTAATGATTTTTTATGATTTAATAATTATAAATATATAATTATTGATTACGTATCAAGTCTTGATTGGACAGATGTATTATGTCAGTATCTCTTACGTGGTATGACCACTTCACTAAATACTTTCTTCTACTTCTACTGTACAATCAAATTTAAATCTTATTTTTTCAGCAGTGAAATAAATTTTGAAAATGTCTGCTATAGAGAAATAAGGCAACATTTATTTGTCTGACAAAGAGGGAAATATGTAATCCCTCTAATTCCCTGCCATAATTGGCCGAAGTCAAAGCTAAGAATTCTTATCTGAAGAAGAATGGCACTTACCTATTAGGTAAAATTGGCAAAAGACAATGTTCGTGAGAAATCTAATTGGAGTTTCCCTCTGGATTTCATGTGGTTTTTTTTTTTTTTTAACCATCAAAGGTAATATCCTAATAGTTCAAAACTAACTCAATTTTGAATTGGTGAATTCAATGTATCAAGCTTGAATCCCTTCCTTCCATACGAGAAATTCTTCGGTGATCCAACATTGTCATTTGTCATGAGAAAATACTAATTAAAATATGATAAAAAATTAATTAATATTAATAATTTGAGCATTTGTTATAATTAATACTAATAAAAATTATTTAATTGATTATTCATCAGCACGTCATCGTGTGGAGGTGATCAGCTCAATGCTGATTTTCCAGCTCAGTAGAAAGCCGAAATTCAACAAAGAATGCATGCGGCCGAGCTCGAACTGAGCAGAGTAGACTTACCTCGAGTCTGACAATTCCCGCGAAATTACAGCTGGCGTGGCAGAGTCGGACGGAGAGCCTCGAGGTGATAGTGCAGAACTGGCGGCGGCGCAGCTAGGGCCGGAGCGCCACCGTTAAGATCTCTCTCTCTCTCCGTGTCTGGTTTCTGGAAAGGGCAATCGGTAGAAAGAAAAGGTCAGAGCGTCGGTCTTTGCACCGACAGAAGGTCTCCTGTTGACCGAAAGTGGCATATTCTCAAGCAGAAACCCCAGATGTTCGAAATTGTTATAGCGGAGATAGTTCAGGCACCATTTCGTAATAATGAGAGAATTCCCACCCTTCATTCCGTAAACTAAAGCGAACCTTCTGGTCCTCCATGTTTGAAAACCTTTCCAATTTTATCCTTTCTATTTCTTTTCAATTTATGTCAAACACGACCGATCCAAGGTTCTATGTGGTTCCCCTCTCCTGCGCGCTTACATGTTTTAACCCATAAATTATCACCTTTTTTTTTCTTCTTATATGTACAATTCTCTTTCCTTTATTTTAAATTTCTACATCGTGCCATTTGATAATCTATTAAATGTCGGAGATCAAGAAGATGTGTATCTCGTGATCGCTTCCCAAGAGGATCAATGCTAGAGAGAACACCTTCTTCGCGCTGTCCAGCATGGTGCATACGATTCTATAATCAAGTAGTACTGGTAGTCAGTTTGTCTATTGCATCCGACATCACCGACCGGTATCTAGAGACTGATGAGTTGTGACTATTCATGGTTAGAGTCGAATAAGTTCACTTAGAGATAAAATTCTATGTAACATGTATACCACATGATAGTGTTTACATGGTATCAATAAGATTTAATTATTTCTAGTGTTATTTTTGTTGTTTTTAGGTTTCATAAAAAAAAAATTAAAATGGTTGAATCTTATTGGTTCATGATACCATGTAAGTATTACCACATGGTATACTCATTGTACAGAAGACCGAAAATAGAATTAGGGGCTGCAATAGGCGATTTTCTTTCTGAACTCGAGAAAACTTGCAAAGGTCTATACAGATTTTGCTAATTTTGTTTATAATTTTTAGTAAATTGTATTGTTTCTCTCTGATATATGTCCTTTTAACTCTCTATTGAGTTTCATATTCTGACTAGAACTTCTAGATCTATTCCTGCACAACATTCTCTACCAAAAAAGGGTTAATGGAAAGAGATGAAGAACTAATTCAATCAACTGCATGGCGATCGTAATTATCAAAAGAAAAGCATGCTAATTATAATTAAATTTCCCACAACTGATGACGAATCAGTCATTCCTAAGCCGTATTCGATCGACTCGTCATAAACTTACAAACAGGCATTCACAGCTCCTCTATATATCTTCCATCTCCACCTCCCTATCTCCACAAGACAAGAGGGACAGACAAAAGGAGCTCGCCAGAAGAAGAAGGAGAAACATACGATAATGGCAGCTAAGATTACCATGTACGTGGCTTTCCGGGGAAGCGAGGTGGTGCATGGACCAGTGTATGCTGGTGTGCATGAAAGTCGAAAGCGCGACCCATCAGGCATGCGTCATTGCATGCGAAGGCTACTGCGACCAGGTCGAAGGGAGTTCCGGCGGATGTCATGCGTGGGCTTGTCATCGATGAAATCTACGGTCTCTCTTAAATATTCTCGGTACAACGATCTTCATGATCGGTCGCTACAAGTCGATGCGGTGGGTTTCGTGCTATGCATAACTTATGGTGCATTTATTTAATTGTGTCGCAAAATCTATGCATCGGGTCCTAATGCAATGGACGAACTTGACATTTTGTAACACGATAATATTCTACTTACTATTATCCATTCTCTGTAAGTTGTATTTTTGAAACTCCTGGATTCGATTCCCTTTCACCGACGGTTTCAATTTCTTGAAGCATTGTCTAATACGTAATCATTCTGGACGATTTGTACCTTCCTAGTACGGATCAAAATTTGAGGTAATCGAACTAATATTTTGGCTCAAAGCCGCCTTCATATGGAGAGACAAAGAAATTTCATTGTTCAGTGGATCAGCAGGCTTCAATATGAATAATCAATTAAGATAAGGGTATTTTTGCCCTGTAGGCCATTAATTAAAGGAGTGAGAAACTTAGTAATGTCACCTAAGACATCCGATACACTCCAAACTTTTTTCTGAAGGAGTAGATTAGTAAAAAAAAGGTTAAAAAAAAGAGAAAGAAATAGCCTCCAGCCAGTTAAGAAATCTAAGACTTTTTTTTTTTGTTTAAAAGGAAGGTAGTAGTAGTGGTGACCGGATCTCCAATGGCCTCTGATATGGTCAGCAAATACCATCTTGGGTTGTGGTGGCCACTAATACGTGTAAAACATAGAGAGGGGGCAAAATTGTGAATAAGTGGAAAGTGAGGGGCTTCTTTGTAAATACGAGATCTTTTGCAATTACCAGTTGGTTAGTTTGGGGAGGGTTGTTAAAGGCTCTATTTCATGGAGTTTAAACATAGTAGACCAGGGTGAGCCTATAGAGCCCTATCATTGATGGATGGATGGCATAAATGAAATGTTGAAATTCTGATCTCTCTCATTCCCATTACTCTCCTTGTTTTCCTCTCTTCCTTTCTCATTCTTTCCGTAGTCCAATCGGCCTGATTGGTTCTGCTGCTCTTCTTTCAGAAATTACCCATAACATTGGTATGTATCAGAATGACTTTCGTGCTCGCCATGGCTACCACTCGCTCCAAAGATGCAAACAGATTTGAGTCTATGTTCAGAGAATAAGAACACCAGATCATGGAGCTCTAGGCTCAACAGAGTGAGTTTATGGTCTGTACTTATCAAAAACTTGAGGAGTTGAAGAGTTGCTTTGAACAATAGATATGGGAATTGATGGAGATGTTCAATGATTGGACTCTCCAAAAAGGCCGAGTAGCAGTGGGAGGACCGGAGTTGATCGATGGCCAGGAGGAGGAGCTCGAGGCTGCTACTTTAGTACATCTTGATGGGGAAAGATAAAGTCCCCCAACTTCAACAAAGAAAATGTGGAGTCTTGTCTGTACCATTGTCAGCAGTCCTTTGAATTTGATGCCACCCCCGAAGAATCCAAGTTTAAAATGGTATCTGTCAATGTGGAAGGTAAGACACTTTTTTGGCACCAGTCGTATATGAGAAGTGAGATGCTAAAGGAGATATATCCTCGTTGGATCGACAACGCGATGGACATATATGCGAGATTCAACAAGTGCCCATGAAAATCCATATGTTGATCTTAAGAATCTACGTTAGATGGGAAGGTTCTAAGAGCATAACAATGAAATTGATATGTTGTGTAGTACGGTGGAGCTTCGTGAGGATGTGACATTGGAGATGTTTGTGGGAGGAATCAGAGAAGAGATTCGAAGAATGGTGTTGATTCTGCATCCGAGGCTTCCTTATGAGGCATGCGCCTTGGCACGACTACAAGAGGACAATTACCAATGTATGAATTCTTCATTCGCCTGTAGAAAATCTCTTACAAATTTGGGATCTCGATCCCTTCGTCGATATGAGTCTTGCTCCAATGGGGTTAGACCCGTGACTACTGCAGCTTCTGGTTATTACCTTTACCAACTACGGTTATGCCATTGAACTAGAATAAGCCTTCAACTTCACGGGGCTCAAAAGACATATACCAATAAGGAGTTTGATGAAAGAGGAGGGCCAAAGGATTGTGTTTCTAGTGCAATGACAAGTATGAGCTTGGGCATAATTGTTCAAAGAGGCAGATTTACTTGATGAAGGTGAAGGAAGCCGCTCAGGTTATTGAATGTATTGAAGAAAGTGAGGTATGGAATACTGAAGCATAAGTCTCAATCATGTTCTCGTTAGGTCGGCCAATTTTCAAACCATGAGAGTAGTTGGGCAAGTGGGAAGGAAGCAATTACATAACTTGATCAACTCAAGGAGTACACATAATTTTCTTGATCGGGAAGTTGGGAGCATAGGCACCAAGATTGACAAACTCGAAGCGTTAGTAGCCAATGGTACTAAGCTAGAGCGCAGTGCTATTTGCAGGGGATTTCAGTGGCTACTGCAAGGGAGAGAGTTCTATCTCTTTGGGTATAGAATGGCTACCGACGTTGGGAGATATCCAATCGAATTTCAAGAACTTAACCATGGCATTTTTCGAAGATGGAAAGGGCTGTGAGCTCAAGGGAAGTGACAAGAAAGAAGTAAAATTAATAGAGGGGAGTAGACTCGAGAAGATGTTCAGTAGTAAGAATGGATATCTTGCTTGCTTGCAATTGTGGAGTGTGGAAGGAGTATGCAGGTTGCTAACAGGTTATCGCCACTCCTCGAGCCAGAAAGATGTCATAAAGCAAATGACAAAGACGTTGCTTGACTCGAGAGTTATTCGATGCAGTCACAGCATTTATGTATCACTAGTGTTACTTGTCAAGAAGGAAGATGGTTCGTGATGCATGTGTATCGACTTTCGAGCCTTGAACGAGTTGATTGTCAAAGGTAAGTTTCCTATCCTGTCATCGAAGAACTGTTAGATGAACTTCATGGGACATGATTTTTCTTAAAGATTAACTTGAGATCTAGCTATCACTATATAAGAAAGCACAGAGATGATCTGTGCAAGAGAGTTTCTTGTAATGCCATAAGGCCTTCCTAATGTTCCCTCTACCTGTCAAGCTTTAATTAGTTACGTGTTTCATCCATTTTCGAAGAAGTTCGGGCTTGTGTTCTTCGATAACATTCTCATTTACAGCTCATATTTATAGCAACGATTGGGCTATTCATGTGTGATTCTGCAGCTTCTTCGACAACATTCCTTGTTTGCAAAATCAAGTAATCATAATTATTAAAAAAAAAAAAAGGCATGCTAATTATAATTAAATTGCTTGTAACCGATGATGGATCAATCATTCCTAAGTTGTATTCAACTTGCTTGTAATAAATTTACAAACAGACATTTGATCCCTCCTATATATGATCTTCCTTCTCCACCTCCCCATCTCCACCAGACGAGAGGGACAAATAAAAGGAAAGGAGTGCACCAGAAGAAGGAGAAGGGGAAGGAGAAACTTACGACGACACGATGGCAGCTAAGAATACGATGTACGCGGCTTTCCTGATAACAATGGTCGTCCTGGCGGCCATTGCTGCGCTGGGGGAAGCGAGGTGGTGCATGGACCAGTGTATGCCGGTGTGCATGAAATACCGCAGTGCAATCCGTCGGAATTGCATCATTGCATGCGAAGGCTACTGCGACCACGTCGGAGGCAGTTCCGGCTGATGCCATGCATAGGCTTGTCTTCGATGAAATCTACTGTCTTTCTTAATTCTTGGTACACGATCTTCATTATCCATTTTTAAAGGTCGATGCGATGCGTTTCGGCTATACGTAATTTATTATACATTCATTTAATTGTGTTGCAAAACCTGTGCATGGATCGTCCTAATGCAATGAATGGACAGAGAAGTTTCATTGTTCAGTGGACCGTACTTTAATCTAAATAATCAATTGAGACATGCTTGATTTTTTCAACAATAAAATTATGGACAACTCATAGGCAACGTTTTTTTTTTTTTTTTGAGTGTGTACTTAATAGGCATAGGCAAAGTTGATAGATAGTCCCGCCGTCTGGACCAAAATGGCACTTCTCAGATCTCTCATGAAATTTCATGGGCTTCCCTAGCACGTGCACTCTGTGGTTGCAGGATTTCACACGTGTGTCCGCGTGACAGCACGCGCGCTGTTGGCGCTCCACGAGGAAAACGACAACCGAGGCCAAATCCTCGGCCAGACGACAGCCCGAGGGAAGAAAACTGACTGAGCCTAACGCCCCCCCTGCTACCGTGCCTGCTTTCCAGGCTCTAGCTCTAGCTCACTCCTTCATCCGCCGCTCGCAATCACCCCCGCGAATCAGCTCGGAGGTCCAATGGCGGCGGCGAGCTCGGCTGCCCTCGCTTCTTCCTCCACCTCCATCAGGCTCGGCTCCTTCTCTTACCCATCCACAAGCGCCCGGAGGTCGCTCTCCTTCAGTTCGAGTCTCTCTTCGCCCTCCGAAGAGTCGTCTCCGAGACCCTCGGTTCGGGCGTCGGCAAGCACCAGCACGAAAGCCCGGTTCGTCGCCCGCCGCAAAGAGTCCGTCACTGTGAAGCAGCTCGAGCGCCCCCTGAGTAACTTCTCATGCACTCGAGATTTTGGTTTTGACCTAGATTTTTCGATCAATTCGGTAAAATATGTTGCTTACTCATATAGGTGATAATTTTAATTTTTTTTTGGTTATTTTCAGCAGAAATTATCTGAGAAATGCATTAGTATCTTTTGGGTAGTTCAATATAAAAGACAAGACGATCATCTGTTGAAACTTCAAATTTCGTGATTGAGCAACGGTTTTCTGTAACAAAGTGTAAAGTTGCGAACTTGCTGATTCGCTTATGGTTACTCGTTCCTTGTTTTCCAATGGGGATTGAGTTTTCTTGATTCGGGCTTTACAGGTGAATATATGAGCTTGCCTGCGAGCCAATACTCGGTGTTGGACGCAGAGAGGATCGAGAGGGTGGATGACAGCACTTTCAGGTGCTATGTTTATCGGATCAAATTCTTTGCTTTCGAGGTTTGCCCAGTGCTTCTCGTTAGAGTGGAAGAGCAGCCCAATGGCTGTTGCATTAGGCTCTTGTCTTGCAAGGTTCGTGTATGCACACTCTGATTTCCCACTCTCCAGAGTTTTCCTTGTTCTGTTTACTCCGGTGCCACATAGTTGCTGAATAAGTCGGAAACTTGGTGACGAGATCCAATCAATCGTTCTTAACTTGGCTGATCATCTGGTGTTACTCTGCCAATGTAGAGTAAACAAAAGAACTTATTATGTTCCGTTGATTGATTCACATGTTTGGGTTGTGATGCTTAAGTTTTGTTTAATGGCAGCTCGAGGGCTCACCTATCGTAGCCGCACAGAATGATAAATTTGATGGTAAGGCCATCTTTCTTATCATCATCTCTTTCTTTTTGGGCAAGGGATGGGATACCTACAACATAGAAAGGTAGTAAAATATGAACTTGGGTAATTCTGTGTTGTGAAATTCTGAATCTGTTCTTTTGAACCAAATGAAGCATTATTATCTTCTTTAGATGAAGAATTTGGTATTGCTCCATCTTCTCGATTATTACAAACTGAGCCCTCTAAGAATCATCCTGAATATCTTTCAATTTGATTTATGGACAACCCTCTAGAAGGCAGTGACCTTCCCTCCCAGTTCTTTTTGTGCTTGCTGAAAATTCAATCACTATCACAGATTGCTACCATTACGGTCCATTACCAATGACTAGAATGACACGAGTCTGTTGTAGCAATCGAAATCAAGTGTTCTGTTTACAAAAGTGGGCGTGAATATCCATCAAATTGTTCTGTTTAATTTTCTTCTAGGTGAATTAGAGAGTCACACATCGCTTTCCCAAATTTGGGCCCAGCAGCATTTTTTCTGGAATGCTCCCAACACTGATTTCATATGTGAAATGCAGCTTCCATGGTGAACCATATATCTTGTGATAGCAGCCGAACCAACTCATCAGTCCAACGGCTCACGTCCGATACATCCATTGAGGTACTTGTATCGACCGAAGGAGATTCCATTAAACATGTTCACTTCTCTTGCTCGACCCATGAGAAATTTGAGGTTCACATAGTGATTCCGAAATCAGGTTAGCATTGATGTTCCTTTCACATTTCGGGCAATCCCAGTGCAAGTTATTGAGTCAACTGGAGCTCAGGTCCTTGATCAGGTGTTAAGGATCATGCTTCCACGCTTCATGGCACAGGTACCCTGAAACTTCTCAAGATCTGACGTCTGTCCTTAACTCCATTGGAATTTGTTATTGTTAAGTTGTGCAAATAGGTTCTGCATTTATATCAAACATGAAACAGGGCGAAGTAAAATGACTATACCAGTGCTAGACCTGGTGTACACTGCTGTTCCCAAGTTTAACATTGAAACATATCAACTTCCTTTTACAGTGGAATCTATGCTAATAAGCCTGAGTTATATAGTGATGTTGGAAATGCATATTTCATTGTTCATGCCAAGTTTCTTGCAATAAGGTCTCATTCTTTCTTTTTACTCGGGTAGCTTGTGAAAGATTACCAAGCATGGGCATCGGGCGATACATCGAGGCAGGCTCTGGGAACTGGTAAAATTTGACAGGGGAAAAGAACGTCAGCTCCCACTTTCACTCGACGTCCTGCGAACATGTGCGATCCGATCAAATGTGGCTTTAGCAAATTGTTAGGCTGTAAGTATCGTCCGGTTTGGGATAAAAGTAGGACTCGGGCGAAATCTGTTCTCATGGCTTCTGTTGTTACAGCAATTCATAGATCTGTAGTTGTTCTGTTTTTGTTTATGCACCGAATGATCGGATTTGTTTATTCGGACTGAATGAAACAAATCGCATTTGTTCCATAGAGATGGATTTGTTCCTGCTAGAGCTTTTTTACGTTGATAGATACATTTGCCTTTTGTAGACCACCAACACGATAAGTACAGCATGAAACATCGGCTGCAGATAATTAAGATCTCAAAGTCTCATGGGTAACCTGGCAGTGGTAGTGAGGTATTATAAATTAATAAAATTTAATTATTTTTAAGATTTTTTTGTGAGGTTTTAGGGGAAATTTTAAAATAGTTTAATTTTGTTAATTTACGACGCGTCGGTGCTTTTACTTGGTATACCCGTTACGCGCGATACTTACAATTGGTAAATTAGTTCATCATGTCCTGCATTAACTAACTCAATATAAACGGCTGGGCTCTCATTTCTTGGCCCATTGGGCTGGGCAAGCCCATTTCCTCACCTTCAAGCCCAACCATTAATGTCTCCCAATTCTTAAATTTGTATCTTTTTAGCTTTTCATATATTGGATTTAGGATGCATTTGGTTCGACCATTGTTAGATTACGGGGAAGTTAGATTACATAAAGGTTATTATTTTGTGTGCAATGTAAGCTATAATACGAAATTATTGTGTTTGGTAAATATTTTAGATTTATGAGAAATTAATTGAGAATATAAATACTATAACATGCGATGTGATAGGAAATTAATATAAATTTACAAAAATACCCTCTCTTTCTTTACTTTTTCACTCTCCACTTGTCTTTTCAAATGGACAAAGTGGAAAAACTGGATTTTTCCACTTTGCAATATGAGATTGCATGGCAATAACCCAGCAAAGTGATTGTCAGGATTCCACACTGGCCCAGTAAATTTTCAAGAGCTCTTGATAGTAAGGTTGCATCCCTTTTTTCATCCAAACCTGGTAAAGTTGATGTAAAGTGGTAAACATTTCATGTAAAGTTTACACTTTACATCATACCAAATACACTCTTAGGAGAACTTGAGGAACCGATGCCCCTCCAAGAAAAATCCGTAAAATGTAATTTTCTCTAGTCTTTGCTAAATTGTCTTATTTCGTCCCTCTTAAATTTGTCGTATTCCTCTTCTATGAAGTTTAACCTTCCAAACATATTCCTCTTATCCTAGAAAATTACAAATTACTCAAGAATTCCTTAATGTACCACAAGCTTTTTTTTTTTTACCTAGAAAATCACAAACTATGCTCCGTTTTTTCTAATATATCACGTTGTTAATTCTAACAATTAATTGCTATGTATACTGTTAATTTTGTTGATTGTGCAAACGGAGTCAAACGTTGTACCAAATCTGTTGATTTTATAGGTAAAAAAAACCTTATCGACCAAATCTGTGTTAATCCTTCTCACAAAACTCGTGTCGAGCTTATCTATAGATCGGGATAGATTGAAGGAAGGTGCAGAATGTGATTCACACATTGTAATATATTATTTAAATTTTCACTTATTTTATTTTATTTTTTTTAAAATCTTATTTCAGCTCATAGTTGTAGTGTTTTTCTCTTATACCGAGTTTCGCTCTCCTTAATTCAATTCCTAGTTGTAATTCCATGAATCAAAACGGTTACATCTCTTTCTTACGGTTTCATTTTTAAGATAATACGATATATTTACCTATATCATCGCCGCGACTCTTACATCACGAGTAGTAATTGCAATAGTAAACACAACTATAAGCCACTTGCAATGTTTAATAATTTAAAACTCATTTACTTTGTCTGATCGAGAGCCGTTCCCGGCACCCAATGAACGGCTCTGGATCGTAAAAAAATGATCGATCTTCGAATAGGTTATGTCTGATTAAGAACTTATAAACAACTTATTGATTTCTAGCCATGTGACCCTATTAAACAGTATCGCAATCGATCACATGGAAAATCAATCAAATCGGAAGTTGACAAGCCCGAGTGATTTTTTAAAATTTATTTTTTCAATGATTACTCGGGATCGGAGCTCTCTAATCAAAGAGCATACATGTTCCATCATTTAAATACTTATAGCTTTGCCAGTGGGACAGCATCCCCACTGGTCGGGCACTAGGAGGTCTACGGGTTCGAGTCTCGGGGACGTTTCTTCGTTGGTGGGGGTTTTATAACTTTCAAACCCGTCAGGCTCGCCTGACTTACCCGACATATATGGTTTACTAGTTGTTGAGTGTGCTTTGAGGAGGAAGTGTTGCAATCACCGCTAGTCAGGCCCGAAAGGAGTTCAGATACGCCGGTTATAAAAAAAAAAAACTTACAGCTTCGTCATAAAATGTGGCTTTTTTTAATAAATAAAAGGAGATCAGTCGGTCACTCCGGTACAAGATGTTCGAATTTCCGTGTCATCCCAGGTTCGCATCAACCAAATAAATAATCAGTAATAATACACATGTTGTCAACGCAGCACTACAAAAAAAAAATAATATAGCTCAAGGTTCAGAAGTGAAACTTTTCTAGAAATACTGCTTAAAGGGAGATTGGAATCTGGGATCTTAACCCCACCATACTGTGTAAGAGTGAATTTCACTGACCTTGATAACGTGGCTTAGCTTGTACTATTCAGCTCCTCTTCTTCTCAATCAATATCTCGAATTCAAGTCGTGCAAATGAAAAAGAAAATTCACGAATCTAAATCTCTTAGTAGACAGACGCAGTTCACATTCAAATTATTTAAGATTTATTAAATTTTAAGTGTGGATTAAACTTATTATTATTTTATCATGGTTAATCCTAGGAAAGGACAGACAATAAAAATCCATTGGGCAAACTGACATCTTAGCCTGACAGAAATTAAGATTAAGTTAAACGGACATCTCATGATCGTACGGCAGTCATTATTTCAGAGCATCAATTGGACAGGTAGGGCTCCCACAAGACCAAAGGGTTTCTGAGCTCACAAATAGCGCATATCACGTAACCGGGTTGCCGATAAATCGAGATCAATAACAGGCTCCGAGCCAGTGCACCAAAAATAATGTTGTAGAATGGTTCCGAACCCGAATGAAAATTTGAGCTGAAAGGAGTAAATTCTGAGACAATAATTGTCGGGATTTTAGGATCAGAATCGAACTTGTACGGTGGAGGGGTCGACAGTGCATGGGAGAGAATTGCGCAATACAGTTATAGTCCGTATGTCCGTGGATTTTGTCGAGTAGCACTATTTCAATGTGGATTACTTCCGAAAAAGAGACGTATTGTCATCTCAACTATCTCACATCAGTCCTAAAATATAAATTACTTGATCTGTTAATTCTTAAAAAAAATAAATTACCGAGAGAACAAAATGAAATTTTATCCACGTAAGATTCTATAGAAAAAAAAAGCCCATTAATTGAAACAAATAATTTGTGTCAACTACGTAATCAGTCAAAAGGGAGCTATCCGATCTTGACTCAGACACATCGACGCTGCAACGACGTGGAACTTCATCGGTGGCATACGTGGAAACAGTGTGTGTGTATGTGTGTGTATATATATATATATATATATATAGGGTTAAAAAGGAGATCCATGAGAAAGAATGCTTAATACAGTTGATACTGTTCTCATTCCGTAACATCAAGGTCATTGGTTTGACCTTGTAGATAGGACTTTTCGTACCCATTTTATCTCATCTTTCTTCTATTCTTATATAGGGAAAAAAAGAGGGAACCAAAATGTGAGAAATAGTTGAGTAAATCTCACGGATGATGTGGTGAATTTAGCAAAAAATTATTTGACATATCAGTAAAAAGTGTCACAGTATAATTAAAAATAAAACTTTTAATGGTTAAAAAAGTTGATATGATTTCTTTTGTTAACGTTTATTCATTAATTGAGTTTATAGACGATGTGATGAGTTCGACGGATTCAATAAAAACATCGTCCAAACGAGCAGAATGGGATAGCAAGAGAAAGGGAATAACAAGATACGACGAGTTTCACTTACAAAAATCAAATTCAGAGTTTATCAATCTTAAATTAAGGCGGTATCATATCACTATATTAAGCCAATTAATCTTAAATTTTTGTGTTTATATCATGCACAGAAATGATTTAGAGGTATACAGAAACGATCACACCAAACCCTAAGAAACATGCAAGATCTTAAATAAAATCTGATAATTCTATTTATATTTTATTAAATTATCTTATTTCACCATTTTACAATTCATACTTTTTCCATTCCCCTCTCGGTCTTCTGGATAGTTGATCATATATATATATATATATATATATATATCTGTGTGTGTATGTATGTATGTATATACTATATACTGTGTGATCCCTAGGACGTGTCTGATACGGAACAAGGGAAAAAAAATCGTCAAACAAAAAAGTTTAGATTGAATTATATTAATATTTTTTTTTATTTTATTTCCGCCCCGGCCAGGTAGTAGAGTTGATTTCTCATCGTGCACTAAAATTACAGCTAAACCCCTCTCCCCGACCGTTGGAGTAACTGACACGCATTTTATCAAAATTCAACTTATTCTCTTCTCATTCATGGAAGAAAAAGCCTTACAGCGAGTTTCGTTTATTGGAATGACTATTCCTTGGAATATCTATTCGGTGAGAAATATCAATTCCGATATTTGATTGACATATCAGAAATACTTACTCCGGATACATCCATAATAGAGGGGAAAAGGGTATTCTCTGCCTTCCACAAAAGGAATGGTTATTACTTACGAGAAATGAAAATAAAATGATAAAATTACCCTTAACTTTTTCTGAAATTTCAACTTATGACCGCCTCTTTTTAAAAAAATTAATTTTAAAAATAATTATATTTATAATCATTTTAGTGTGTAATTATTTTTACTTTCTTTATTGTCTTCTTTAAATTTCATCCAATCAAATAAAAAAATTATTCTAAAAACCTTAGGTTCTATTTCCTAACTATTCGTTTTGTCTATTTTATTTCCCATCATTTTCTTTGCGGCCAACATAATGACCCCTTATTGTCTACCGGTAATCATCCCATTCTCTCTGTTTACCTCCACCAGTTGTATACAAAATTCTAATGGTATCACTGATACAAATTCGAGTTAGATTAGTTTATCCAACAGATAAAGGTTGCGTTAATCATAAATTTTTTTGTTTGCAATACTCCGACCCAAGACCGTATCTAAAGAAACAATAATCCGAGCAAACTCAACCAACTCCACACATGATCAAACTATTCAATAAAAAAACAATATCTATCAATTTTAACATGTCAAAATTAACTGTAGATACATGGAATATCGCCACGTGATAACAATACTGCTGCATCTAGTCTTTCATTGGATGGAAGTACCACATGGGCGTTGTCGTGTGGTACCACTACTCCACCTAATAGTTTCTTGAATCGTAGAGTCTCCCTGTACTATGCATATCTTATCTACTAAACTTAACCACAAATCCGGAGACAGATCCAGAAACCGAGTCAATATGGGCAAACTAAAGAAAGAGCTTGTTGAGATGTAACTCATATTTGTTGAGATATCCACCCAAGGAACGTAGAGGAAATTCATAGATTGCATTATCCTAAATTATTGAGATTTTAGAGAATATCTATTATATCTTTTTGAGTAGGATTTCCTTATATCAAATATATATCTCAAGATACAGGATATATATTTAGATATATTTCCCAGTTTTATGTGATTATCTTATATGAGTATAAATAGGAGATCATGATTTTAGGGTTGATTATGAGAGTGTTGAAAGGTTGTACTCTATCCTGATATAATAAAATGTCTGGCTAAGCCTCGTTATGCTGTGGAGTACGGTCTTAATTGTCCAGAACCACGTATATGATTGTGTGATCTTCTTTCTCTCTTTCTTCCACTATTATCTTCATTGTTACTAGAATCGATCGTCACTCGGATATCTATCTGAATTCCCAACAAACTGGTATCAAAGCTAGGTTTGCTATTTTAGTTTATCGAAGTATCCAAGATGTCTACAATAAAGATTGAGATGGAGAAGTCCAATGGAGTTATAAATTTCAATCTGTGGCAGATCCGGATGACTAATATTTTAGTGCAGAATGGTCTAGAGGCAATGATCAAGGAGTGGGACTCCGCCATGTCTAATACTAATTGGAAGAGACTCGATAGGAAAGCTCTTTCCACCATTCGCTTATACCTATCAACGACATATTGCAGGAGACACACATGAAGATGACAGCAGCCAGATTGTGGAGTAAATTGGAGGCATTGTATTTATCAAAGTCCATTGCTAGTCAACTTGTTTTGAAGCAATGGCTATATACGTTTCGTATGGCCAAGGGGACTTCAATTAAGTCTCACATTACTAAGTTTATCACTCTCATCAATGATTTAAAGACTGTTGATGCCAAAGTGGATGATTAAGATCAAGCTATTTTGTTATTGTGTTCGTTGTCGTCTTCTTACAAGACCTTCTAGGAAACGATGATATACGGGGAGGACATCCTTGACCTTTGATGACATAAAGGAAAATTTGTTGAGTAAGAAGAAGCTGGATAATGATTTCGGGCCTACCAAGAGATTCGATGAGCAGACTTAAACTTGCTTGTGAGAGGACAACAGAATCAAGGTACCGGCAAAGACAAACCTAGATCTAAGTGGAGAAACATGAGTAAGACTTATTTATATTGTAAGAAGATGGGACACATTGTTATCGAATATTAAGTTTCGAGGTAAGAAAAAACCCAACTTGGACGATGAGACAGGGAGCGGCTTATACATGCTCAATGATTCAACAGTGATGGATTCAGAATTAGTGCCATTCTCGACATTAGAAGCTGAGCAAAAGAATCATGGGCACATAGGTTCATCGCATAAAAGGAAGAAGCGCATCTTGAGTAAGAGACGTCGTTACAGCATAAAATAGTTGTCTTTATTGAAAAAAAAGGGTGCTTTAGGAAGGACATAGTTTAAGAGCAAGCAATTCCTCCTGAAAATAAGACATTGCCTAAACTACCAATTATGATGACTCAAGATCAACCAAGAAGATATGAGCATAATTATGCCATATGTGCTGTCGAGGAGTCTTCTGATCCAATTTTGAAGTATGAGGCTACATCAGTTCTAACTTCCAATCAATAATTGAGGGAAGAAAATAAGTTCCTTTGTCAAAATGGGACTTGGGAGTTGTTTCAGCAACTTATTAAAAGAAGTTTGTTTGATAAGTAAGGAGGATCGAGGAGAGAAGATACCGGATTCAATGCTTGATTTGTTATGCCGGTTATGGGGTTCAAGCATTGTTAGATTTTGGGTGGTGTCCAACGACATTCGTGGTAGGCCCAACAGGGTCATGGCTAAGGAGAGCTTAAGGAGTAAATTCAAGTTTTGTTCGAGGTGGAGTTTTCGACTTCAACCAGATTTGATTCAACATGAGTTCTCCAACTATGAGTCAAGGTGGAGATTTGTTGAGATGTGACTCATATTTCTCTAGATATCGATTCAAGGAACGAGAAGTAAATTCATAGATTTTATTATCCTAAATTACCAGGATTTTAGAGAATATGTGTTATATCTTTTTTAGTAGGATTTCCTTAAATCAAATATTTATCTCAAGATATATGTGTATATTTATATATATATTTCCCGATTTTATGTGATTATCTTGTATGAATATAAATAGGGGACCATGATTTTAGGGTTGATTATGAGAGTGTTCAATGTTGTACTCCATCTTGATATAGTGAAAATCTCTATCTAAGCCTTCTTAGCCCGTGAAGTACGATCTTAATTGTCCAAAGCCATGTATATGAGTGTGTGACCTTCTTTCTCTCTTGCTTCAGCTATTATCTTCATTGTTACGAGAATCAATCAACACTCGGACATTTGTCCAAATCCCCAACAAACTATATTAACGATTTCGGGTGATCCAGTGAGTTAGACTTAAACTTGCTTGCAAGAGGACAATAGAATCAGGGTACCGATATACTGATATAGAATATTCTTATTTTTATCTCAATCCAAAAAATTCTAAGATATAATATATCAATATATAATTTTTCCAAAAGATAAAATATCCAATCTAGAAAAATCAAGAAAAAATTGGATCTAGACCACTTCCAAAATTCAAGATACAATCCCAACAGAGTTAAATGATTGATTTCGAAGACGAAATAACATAATTTTTTTAAAAAAATGTAGATAAAATTGATAAATTTTGTATAAGTTTCACGAGTTTAGAGGACGACTGCCCCCGTACTCTCTAAATCCATCCCGATCTATACACAGCCTACGTGTATAAACTCGGTAAGCGTGGCTTCGTTTTAAAATCGATCTGCGTACTTAGCACGTCGAACATAGTTGTCAGTCCAATGGGTTTACTGCATTTGTCGATTCTTAATGCTTGACGGAAAGGTTTTCCTTCCATTCTCTGATGATCTGTCTATGGAAGAAAGCAACCCGCACAAGGGATTGATCCAGCTGTCATCTTTAAATTTGACCTGTTGAACAGCTTAGCTCTTGGTAGCGCAACCGCTTGATCAAAAAAGAATGGTGCGATCTGATTTACTTCTGCAATAAAATCGTCTAATAATCTCACTTTAAGATTATTATTATTCCTTACATTTGATATTAAAAAAAAACTCTATAATTGTTCGCCATTCTCTGTGATATGAAAAACCGGATATTCACTCACAAAATGATTATATATATATATATATAAACATGCTTCATGCATACTGTTCCATTGCTGTCAATGGATAGCAAAAGATGAAAGAGCAGAATAAAAGGTACCATATGCTATTTTCAGGGGAATATTCAAAGGGCTATAAATATTCAGATGGCTTTTATTGTGCATCACCAAAAAATCAATCGGACCAATTATTCTAATTTTGAATTATGAATTTTGTCCATATATAATTTCCGTATCAATTAATTTATATCGGTAGAGATATTAGATTTTGCACGTGGTCCTTGACATTTTAGCTACCGCTATGAATTGATTGTATTAAAACGCTGACAGCACTTTCATCAAGCGGAGAAAACTCTATAATTTCAAGTATTTTTAACAATAAATGAGCCGGCCAACGTCGAATACAATTTATTGGTAACATTAACTTCTGAATAAGATGTGCTACAAATCCAAAAAAAAAAAAAATCGTGATGTTATCGATTGTCTCTTTAAGTGGGAAAAACATTACGCTCAAGAAACGCAGGCAAAAAATGTTTTTTTAAAGTCAAATTAAGAAATAATTAAAACTCATTAACTTGGGATGCTGTGATTACTTCAGATCTGAATTTCCTTCAGTGATAACATATGTGGTCTGTTACATGAACATATGATGTGATCCGATGCTCCAACACCTTAACGTGTAATGGTAACGTGTTCTTTTCCTACGTACAGATTTAATTCTCCCGTCGAGAATTATCAAAAAAATGAAAAGGAAAATTAATTAAAAGAAATTGTAGAGAGAGAGAGGGAGAGAGAGAGATTCAGTTACACGAACAGGTCTTCTTCGCCACCGCGCGAAACCCGCCAGCGCCGGTCGAATTCAGCTCGCAGCTGCGGAAGAACGCCTCGATCTCCTCTCGGCTCACCTTCCTGAGCAGCTCTTCCGCGTCCGACGGCTGCATCCTCTTCCGCGTCGCCGTCCGCCTCGGCTTCCGAGGAGCCGGAGGACAAGCCAGCTCCGCGGGGATCCTGTGCTCGGCCGAGGTCGGGGTCCGGCATCCGCCGTCGCGATCGGCGGAGCTGCTGGGATCGGCGGCGGGGGAGGGAGTAGGTGCTCTGATTCTCGGCGGACTGGGGAAGGAGGAGTCCTCGGGAGCTGCGGTCGACATCTTCGTCCTCGGGAGAGTATCGAGAGGGATCGGTTCCATGTTGGCGCATGTGGAGGACCATTTATGGAGGAGAGGGATTACTCAGAGAGAGAGAGAGACGTGCGAGAGAAGGAAGAGGAGAGAGAAAGAGAGAGGAGGTGGGAAGGAAGGCCGTCTTTTAAGTGTCATTCCAGCCTGAGCAAGAAAAACGAGCTATGAAGTTGTCTTTTTCTTTCTTTCTTTTTGATAATCGAGATATTTGAACACCTTTCGAATCCAACTAACAGGATTGCGACAAATTTTTCCTTAAGGTACACACGATAGCCTGAAAATTACGTGTGCCGGATAAGACAAACGAATCCGACGGGATCCACGACTATAAAGCTCACACCCACGAGAGAATACACATGTTAGAGGTTGAACTTGGGAAGTCAGGAGCCCCCAATACCCTACTAGCAATGCTGCCCTCATGGACCGAGCTATGGAGGTGTCGATTTCATATTTTCAAGCTAATCCGCCCGGTTTAGTAATTTCCCAATATTATAATTTGTGCATAGTTATTTTTTTAATATTACAAAATTAAATATTTTATGGTCATTTCTCGGGTGAATGAATGTTTTATTATGGTACAATGTCCCTTTTTTGCATTTTTAATAAAAAAATCTTTTAAATTTGTTTCATGTTAGTATAAACCGTTAATTTATGATTGATGCCACTATCGGCAGGTGATGTTGCAGGGTGATGTGGTTGTTAACTCATAGGAATATTATAATTTTGCTGAAGCGACACTAGAAAAATAATTTAAATTTAGTTTTAAATAAGTTATTATACCGGATAAGTAAAAAAATGAGATTATAAGAAATTTTACTAGCACTAAATTTAAATTTTTAATCTGATAAATCATGCGCTATCTCCCATATTATATAATCCGTTTTACATATAAATTTTTTAGATAAATTCTCAATTCACATTCTCACGTGGCAAAATGGTTTGTGCCATCGAAAATCCACCTTCAACCATTGATTGCGGTGCGGTCATCTTTCTTCCCTTATTCTAGCAAAGGGGAAGTCATGGCTTCACCGTCACATGTTGTGTGATAAACTGCAGAGTCGAATTGGTCCGAGTAGAAACTGGCAGCAGTAAAAGACTTTTAAAGATTTCTGATCGGTACGACATTGCACATAGATGATGCCCAAAAGCATTGACAAGGACCTAATATTAATCTTTGCATGGTGCAAAGGGGATGGTACACCAACTTTTGCAACTAAACCCTTTGAACTTGGCCCCCTCAGGCCAGCATCCTCCATGTCACTTACGAAGCCTACAAAAAGAAAATGGAACAAGATTTTCTGTCACCCAAGATTCAAAATCAACTAATTTCTCATAAATATTTCCATAAATTAATTATTTCTAAGTTCCTTTTTTTTAATTAGAATTTTAGTCGAAGGAGTGTTCCATCATCCATGCATGCGGTCAATGGCTCGAGGACCCCAAGGGGAAAGTAAGTTTTTGAGGTAGAATTTAAATAGATGGATTTTGAGAAATAGAAATGGGCATGATGACGTTGTCTTAAGTTCGAGATTAAGAGGTCTTAAGTTCGGTTGTCTTCGGTTGTCGAGCTCTCTGTAACCCTTTATTCGTCTTTTACTGTTATCTCTTTTATAATACTAAAAAATGAGGGGATTTGTGAAGAGAAATTATTAAAATTTTCCCCATATACTGCCAAACCTGTCCACGTAATGTTATTGGGCGTCTTGATTTCTCATTAAATTTAATTGATTTATTTCCAGACCTCCAAAAGGGAATCGAATATGCCTTTTGGGGGAAATAATTAATTACACCTAACTGCGGGGTCCAAATTGTTAATCAGTAGACTTTTAAAGCCTACTACTGAGATTTGGTGGGCAGCTTTCAATCTTCACCCCACGCGCTTGCTGAGAAGCGCTTGGCTCCACTCTCTCCCTCTTCCTAATTTGCACCCATTCCTTCGGCCTTTATTAGGACCTAAAATTTATTACAATATTTAGTAATAATAAATTAAACACATTAAAATACAGCATATTTTATTAATATTAAATAATTATAAAATTAACATAAAAATCACAATTTTTATTGAATATTATATCATATAAACTAAAATTTTACGGTAAAGTTTTTAAAATTCAAATTAGCTGAAGTCTCGAATTACAGTTATGCAGTAATTCCACCTATAGTTATTGAACTTTACCAATCAACTTCCAAACATAAAATTCACACATTTTGATTTATAACATAAAAATTATCACAATTAAAAATTTTTTCGTAAATTTTACAGTCTCCATATTATAATAATACTCGAAAAAACTCATAAAATAAAATGGTTAAATTATACATAATCTGAAGAGATAAAAATGTATTATTAAAATGCGGCAGTTATATCACGTGTACATTTAATAAATAATAGTAAGAATAAGGAAATTATTAATTCTCCACTAAAATAATAAGAAATCGGGATTATATTAAAATAAAAAGTTTAAATTGTTAGCGGATGACGTCAAATCATCTTATGTTTTCAATTTTTATTTTATTTTATTTTATTTTTTCTCACGTGAAATTCCTTTATTAAGTAATATTACACGTTAAAGGGAGTTGTTGCTACCTACGGTGACCATTGTCAACAGGTGACAGCTAGAGATTATTACACGTTAGTTGTTACCTGTTGCAATTACCACCATGCAACGTGCGCAACATTTATTTTATGTACTGTAGATTTATAGTCACCATTAATTAAAAGACAACTTTTACCGTCCAGTGATCACTTGACCATTTAGCACGGTTCGTAAACAATTGTTCAAATTAAAAAAAAATTAATGGGCCACGATTGTTTTTTTCATTCACTTAATCGTACGGTAACTGTGTCATAGAATTTTTCTCAGTTAAAATGGAAAATCATCCGCTGATGTGAGGAATTCATTAATTGAGCCCATTTAATGGGATAAGTTTTTGGTCGATTTCAATGAATCCGCTAGGTTTTAAGTAAAACAAAAAAATCAAGGAACCGGTTTAGGCTCATAGAGTACCTGAATCCGATGCTGGTATTGGCTACACTGACGATCGGTTGCACTGTAAATTTTAACTATTCATAATATTCTTGTTGAACTCTGCTTCTAAAGATTTTTGTATTGTTATATTTCTAACTCGATCTACTTAACATTTATGTGGACATTATGCAAATTTGATAATTTATCATATATTGTTATATAACTTAAAAGTTAATAATAAAAAAAGTAAAAAATATTTTTTAAACATACTTAAAATTAACCATAATTTACTAAATTATGTAATAATAACTATGTTAGATTATTAAAATCATTTTTACTTGTATGAAAATCCACGAAATCAGAGGTTTGATTCTCTCTTTGAGCACGTAACCCTTTGATGAGATCACCCACACATGTGTTTTGTACATGAATTTACGTGAATTCATGAGGTTGTGAGATGTTTAGGGGGTCGCGGAGAATAAACTCCACATTATTAGAAAAATAGTAATTAAATTCATTAAGAATACTGAAATAACTCTATAATAAAAGAATAAAAATAATGAATAAATTACGATATAATTATCAGAATTTATAGTACAATATAACTTTTGATTAGGGTTAGATTTCTAGGTTTAGCTGATAACATTCCTGTAGTGAATAGGATCCGAATATCTTGAAAAGTAGAGAGTATCCATCCAAAAATGAACTGTGATGAGTTATACAGCCTGAGATTACTGATTTCCTGGATCAAGAGTCAAAACAGACCCGAGGAGGGTGAACCTCAACCGCGCTAAGCGCGTGGAGCCAGTTTATCCCACAGAAAATGGCTGCTCGCTCAGGTCATTCAGTATCCTCCATGGGCGCATAAGCCCTGGACTCGGATCCAAGGCAAGTCTTCTTGGGATCACATGCACCCGGAGTACAGACGTCCGGACCTCGGTTCCAGCATAGGATTCCGTTCGGAGATGCTTTACCGAATCCGCTTAACCCATCCGACGTGGGAATTGAATCTTTGCACGTGAGGTTTCCGCCTCCGTCTCCCCAGACCAAACATTGTCAATCGCATCGAATGCATTCCTTGTATTTTTCAAATTTAAATAAATTTGTCACAATCCGTCCCGAATTTCTGAAATTTCCTCTTTTTTTTCCAAAAAAAAATCTATTCACGCCGTCATTAATTAATTAATTATCAAGGTTAAAAGGCGCGAGAGTTAATTAGAAAAAAAAAAGTGTAAACGAGCGGAGTCAAGTTTGGATCACCCCGGTGAAACTCCGCTCATTTACCGATTTACGAGCTTGTGCTCGAGCAGGCCTAATATTATTCCAAACCCAAGCTCAGCTGCTTGTAATAAATAAATAGACAAAGATTCGGTGAGCCTATTCGAGCTGACGAGAGGACAAGGATGTGTGACAAGTGTCGGGCTAATGTGTCGATTATTGAGGGGAAGGAGGATTAAGATGGAGAACTGATTACAATTCGGATTTTATAAGTGAGTGAAAAAGAACGAGAAGAGGAGTTTTAGTGAAAATTGAGGAGGTGATATGAAATACTAGCATTTATTTTTTATTTTTCAAAATATAAATAAAATTTATCATTATAAAATATAAACTCGTTTAGATTCGGAGTTTCTTGAACTGGGTCTTATTGGGCTCGGCTCAGCTCATTTAGCTCGGTGAACTCGAGCTCGACTCGGCTTGGGCTCATTAAACTCTAGCCGAATTCTAATTTTCACCGAACTATTCACGAATTTATTATTACATTTGATTAGGAGATTTACTTAGTTATTTTTTTCATAGTTATATCTGTAATTTTAACCAAATGTATTGGAGATTACTGTAATTGATTGGTTAAGGTGATATGATGTTTTTGTCTTTAAATAAAATCTTGAATTCGAGTATTATAAATGGAGAAAATTCACCTTGGGAGAACTTAACCTCCTAGTAGACCTCATCTCGAATTGAATTAGTCAGGTCTGCTAGGGTTCTGGAGACCAGTGGCACAAACCAAAGAAAATGCATGGGAGATTTGATTTCCCTATTATATTATGAAGTAATATTTCGAGTATCAAATAAATAAGGTAGTTTAAATATTAGGATATATTAATTTTATTTCATATCAGATTTTTATAATCGTCCGCTATTATATTTCCTAAATTTTCATTATCCCTTAACTAATAAATAACTTGTCTAACAACTCTAATCGTTGAGTCATTTAATAAACAAATATCCCTTACTCCCGTGAGTTTAGCCTTAGGGACCACTACTACTCTTTACCTTCTCCTTACTCTCCTCCACCTTATTTAAAATTTGACATTTTATTGGAGCGGGTAAATCACTGGGATTAATTGAGGTGATCTGATATTTATTATCCTAAGTTTATGGTTTGACTTTTACAAAAGGAGAAAATCTATAATTTGAAAGCATCTACCTCTTCGTGAGCGAATCAATCTGTAATCTTCGATCGGTTAGAACTTACTGGACTTTTGTATGTCATACGTAAGCACCGACTCTGTGATGTTATAGCACGGACAAATGCGAAATATGCACTTGCCTTTTGCTCAAGGGAGCCCTTTACATAACGGTGGTACGTCACATGACACATATCACATGCAAGTGAGTACTTAACACATTAACATGATATGTATAATCTGTCATATATTTATAATTACTTTTACCAGTGCATTTTGACAACTATTGGCTTGTGACATAATACTCTTTCTCCTTTTGTACGTTTTTCGATTTAAATTGCCTGTATTCAGAAATACTGTTGATCCTGACTAATCCAGATGGAAATTAACCATAATTAATCTACACCATAATTGGAGCAGGAAAGATCCCAGTTCTTTTCCATGGGAATACCTTCGGTCGGAGAGAGTTTTCTTGTACGTAACTATTGTGTCACATGATAAATATCATGAAGTCAATTTCTATTTAATGCATCCATATGATTTTTTTTAATCTGTCAGATATTTATAACTATTTTTACCGATGCACGAAACACATTTTTTGTTTGTAATGCATACAACGCGTGATATTAGGTACAGGCTGTTTCCGAGAATAGAGGGAAAAATGTTTGACAACCCAGCGAATGCCTCAGGAACATTCCATGTCTTACTCTTACCTCGTGAATCACACTTAATTCCTCATGTGGTGATGTTTTTTTTTTTTCTCTTGAAGGGTTAATGCTTGGAATAAAAGTTGGTTTCCCACTTTTTTTTCTCATTCATATATATATATATATATATATATTAGACACGGATTAGTAGTATGAAAGAAGAATTAAAATAAAAAGTAAATAAGAGATAGTTAGATGAATCTGTACAATTAGATCGTTCATTTATAACTTATTACAATTTAATTCATTTGAAGTTCATTAACTTACGGTAGTAAGTAGTGCATTTTCAATTGTCATTAGTATAATATATTAATTCTACATTTTCAATTTTACAATTTCAAATCATTCCATTCAAAAAACATGATAGATTTTTAATGTTAAAATTGTAGATATTAGTTATTTAGGGAATTTGAACAATTAATGAAAAATTTTTACCGTTAAAATTATAGATATGGTGAGAGAAAAATGACTGAAATTATTATTATTTTATCCTTAATATGGAAATCAGATACATATCATAAATTTTAATATGTAAATTATATTAAGAGTAAAATATAAAAATAAAAAAGACACTAATATCCCAAACATTTGCAGGATCAAATTAATTAATGGCTTCTCAGATCCAAAGGAAGAGGATGAGTTCATTAAAAAAAAAGTGCTAATTAATTAAGTTTCTCTAATTAGGGTTCTTTGTGTCTTCTGTTTTTCTGACCTCATTATACACATGAACATGTTTTTGTGTTTATACATATGCAAGTATTTACATAATCAAATAGTGCAAACAGCACTATTGGGGTCGTGGTATAATATTTTAAAATTCACTGCCATGCAATTTGTCGAGATCGAAGTCTCAGATTCGAATCTCCTCCATACAATATTTGTTAGAAAGTGCTCTTTAAGCTTAGACATGGTTCGGGATGGATTTTGGACGATTGCCCCCAGCTCGGAAAGCCCTTTGTAAGATCTTATACAAAATTTACTAATTTCATATATACATATATATGTATTAGTGTTGATCACCCGAATAATTGCCTTAATTATTACTAGTCAAATTAATTTTATTAGTTCTTTTTCACTGCATCACTGTGAGATATGATCATATAACATTTTTTTCTTCATATAACCCGGTTCAATTTTAGCATTGCCTTTGATCTAATAAGAACCTCAATGTAACTGTCCGATGGATTAGTCGGTTGCTACTGTGCTGGACATCATCGACATAAAATAAAAAAGGACCTCAATGTAACTCGACCCTGTTGGCATTATTTGTTTCTACTGAAAATTTATAAAGACCTTAACAATATAATAATGTTCAGGTTAAAAAACTTGTAATTCCAGTTCAGAGAATTATAATCTCCCTTTTAAAAAAGTTGTAAAATGATCGGTTAGTACTCCTTCAAAGAATTCTAAATGATCGATTACAACTTCTTAAATTGAGGTTACAAATTTCCGAGCTGACATTATAACTCAAAGGTCTACCATGAATGTTCTGTAAAGACATCCTCGTATCCTTTGAGGCCATTTGAGCATTTTGTGGCTCCTAATTTGAATTTTCCCTATGAATTTACCTCGAAATATTTACTACAAATATACTCTTTGAACCTAGACTTAAAAATGTTCAGACTTACAAGAACACTAGCTTCCACGAATTATAGGTGGTACCGCGCTGATAGAACCGGTACTTTGCACAGGTTATTCAATTATCTGATAAATTCGCAAAAAAAATATGAAAATTCGAATGTGAAACAAATACGAATGCGACGTAAGAGAATGACCAGATTGCCACTCTCTCACTGATCAACTTAGCATCAATTATAAGAAAAAGAAATAAATAAAAAATACATTGCCAGGTTTCATCTGAAATGGTGTGCCCCTTGAGAGTCCGGCGGCCCCTTATCGATCGACGATGACGGAGCTCAAAAACCGAACGTAGGATTTGCATACGAACGAGAAACAGGAAAAAGAGGAAGAAATATTAAACTGAGAAGGCAAAGAATTCTTACCAAAATCTCCTTTCTTAGTAGTGAGATTGCATGTACATAGGAAAAGAATTGAAGTCTCTCCCTAAATCTGGACCTCCTAGCCTTAGGTTTAAAAGTGGAAAGAAAATCCGAACACTGAACCAGCATTCTCGGTGTCCGGCTTTATATACCTTTCGCCGCTTGAATCGAGCCCCATCGAACCGAAAATGAAAATTTCAAAATGCGAATAAAGTCTTATCTCAGACGAGGAAGCAAATCAGCTTCTCGATCTTACCTGCTTGCTACCAGAAAGAATGAACAAATCGATTTTGGAGTGATCTCCCGGGACTAATTTCCGCTGTGAGGTTAGAATGAATCAATTTTCACACCCTCGATCTCCCGCATCTTTGGGCTCCGCGAGTCTCCCTGGGGAATCTTCGAACACAAACACCTCGACAGAATTTTCTGAGGCAGAAGGAACAATTTTCACTCACTGCCCTCATCTGCCAAGCGATTTCTGCTTATACCCAAACTTCATCCTCTCGTAGAGTTTCTCTCGGGTTTTCCTCTTCTTATCCATCTTCAACCTGTACCTCTCCTCCCTCTCCCTCTCGTAGACCCCTTGCCAGTGGACTTCGCCCGTTAATGGCCATAACCAGAGGTCCCAAGGGTAGTCACCATCATCTGCAGCTTCTGCCAGGTCTTCATCCATGCTCTTGAGAAGCGTGAAGTTGAAGTACTTCGCCCACATGAAACCTCTCCTGAGCTCGATCGGGTGCTGCTCTGACAGCGAACCTGTGTGGGGGTCCATGTAGACCATCTTCCTTGCACTGTGATAGGCCCAAACATTTATGAGCAGCTCCAGAACACGACAGTAGCAGTGCCTTCTCTGCTCATTGAACAAGGAAAATGAACATCAGAACACAATTTCCATTGGTTTTTCTCTTTTTCAAAATAGAAAAATTCTTTTTTGGGTTCTTCAGATCGAACTGGAGCTCAAATTCCACTTGTTCCCCAAAGAATGTTCTGTTTGGTGGAAGATGTCTGAAGGAAGTGAGAGGCCAAAGGTAAAAAATTTTTTTCAATGAACCGTGTCATTGAAATGGAGGGATTCTAAAATATGAAATTCAAAACTGCTCACCTCAAGTTCTGTGGAGCCAACCAAACAGAAGTTCCTTGCGCTAGAATTCAAGTGCAAGGAATCTAGGGAGTCGGCAAACATCCTGCAAGATCCAAAACACAGGCTAATTTCAATGTCGAACCAACAGAAAAGCGCCTCTTGATGTCATATGAGACAACAATTCTTTAAAAGATAAGCAGCGGTTAACTGCATTAGAAGGAAGTTCACCTAGCAAACCTTATGAATTAATGTGGAACTAACGGAACTATGCCTCTTTTAAGTGTGGGAAGACAATTATTCTAAAGAGAAGGACCAGTTAAATGCATGAGAAGGAAGTTTACCTAGCAAACATTATGAATTCGAGAAACGAAGGGGTTGGCATGACCCAGCTATGGAGAGTGGACCAGTAACCACCATCTTCGGGCATTGGGGGCAGAGCTTCCATTTGAGGCGGTAATGAATACCTCTTTCTGAAGGCTTGCTCGAAAGCATTTCTATGCATATTCAAGAAAAGGACACAGCTATGAGCTACAGACACTATTATGACTTATGACCAGAATAAATGCATGAAGATCGAGACATTTGTGTGCTCAAAGCATTTATTAGATCAAAATTATACTTAACTTTTTCTGCCTTTCAAGTTTTCAGAAAATGAAGTAAGTTTCCATGTTTTTGTTGCAAGATATACCTACCAAAGGCCTGAGTTCAAGTTTTCAGAAAATGAACCGTGTGCTCATTAGCTTCATTTATGTGTAACTGAGTTACATGCAACTGAACGGACAGCCAAAGGCCTGGCCAGTCCAAATGCTACCCACTGATCAAGAAGTTGATATCCTACTACGCAGATAAATCTACTATCTGTGCTAAAATGGTAAGGTTGATAGCATGAGTCATTCACCTATATATTTAATGGGTTTCCTGGCACCATTGACAAATGCAATGCATTCTTGCACTGGTTAAGATAAGTACCTGCAGCCACCACCATTCAAAATATCGCAAATTGACCAAAATTTGAAGACATCTTCCATTCCCGTAACTCCACCATCCATGTCTAAGCGTGCCCAGAAGTATATCACATCACCTTTTGGTTTCTCTTGTATCATGTCTTCCAATACCTTCTCTGCTGCTGTCGACAATGAAACCTGCCGTGGCAAATAAGGTCAATATTGGCTAGAACAGCAGGAGCTGATTAGAGAGTAGGTTTCCAAACGACAAGGTAAAAAATTGAATGCATATGATGAGGATTACTACCCGAATGGTGTCCTCTTTGAGTCGTTAGCTTATTTGATAATAAAAGATCATATGCAATCAACACCTATAAACTTCACGAAGAATTGGATCTTCTGCCTGAATAAAATGATTACCTTTCTACCTGCAGCTCGCCAGGATTGAAATCCAATCCAAGGTCTCTTATGAATGTTATCGACCTTGTTTGCAACTGCAAACATTCCTCCCATCTCACAAAGAAGATCCCGATAGTAAGAATCATTTAAAAGTGGAAGACGACCAACTGCATCCACATCATCTGATCTTGACCTTCTTCCTCTCTTTGACTGAAACATGAAACAAGTCATCAGTGGAAGGCTAAAGAAACCGCCAGCTGATCCATCAGAATGCTAATGTATGAAAAATACAAAGTCCCAAGGGGGGGGAAGCAAATTTAAAAACCATAAATTAAGAATAATTCCTATTTGAAGCCAAAGTTTCCGGTTAGAAAGAAAATGGTGATGATGGTCATAATTAAGAAGCTTACAAGACTTAAACCACGGTACAAAGAACCATGGTGCAGAAATGGCCAGGCTCCACCCCCACCATATATCTCATATATACACACTGGTTGTCCAGTCCTCTCTAATTCTCCTTCATCCCTTTCATTTGATTCAAAATTAAGCTTCTCGGATTTACGTGCATTGCGATATATATCATTCCACTCGCCGGGGTCTTTCTCCATTCTTTCTTCAAGCTGAAACCGCCAGAAAGATAAGATTTTTAGCTCTTTTTAAAATGAAAGAGGAAGAGGACAACGTTTTTCGTTGATAAGGATTGGGGGAAAAAAAAGAGAGAGAGAAGAACTGGGGCTTAGGCAAACCGAGATTGCAATTGGAACATACTTCTTCCATTTCTACATTCTCAGACTCTTCAAACCTCTCTATTTCCTGCAAAATTTCCCACTCATCTTTACTAGGGAAATCGTGCAAAAGGATCTCCCTATCATTCTCCAAGGTGATTCTTGGATGTTCACTCAACTCCTCCTCCAAATCATAAACAACACTAAATTTTTGCAAGGGAATATCCTCATGATCTATGCGAGGCATGTCAATTATTTCTTGATTTGTCATTTCCTTAGCAATAAAATTCCACTCCCATGTCAACTGCTGAAGCTGAGAAACAGAACCAGGCAAAATAACATCCGACGGGAAATGCAAAAGCCTCTCAAGAAGATTTGCATATGTAGTAACACATTCTGATGCCAGCATGTCTTTGGCAAGCAGCTTTCCAGAAGAGGCAACAGCAAGAGCGAGCTCAGAGAGCCTACCATCTGATAACAGAAGGGAAAATGCCCTCGTTAGAGCATCAGGATTAAGTTTTGGAAAAATTATCCCATGAACACCATCAATAACCTGCAAGTTTCAGAAATGTAATAAGCATGTGAGGAATAAAAGATGCAACCACCAATAATTTTTGAAACAACTCTGTGTAAAATGCAAAGTGACATACATATTTTGTTATGACAGGAATATCTGGTACAGCAAGAGGAATCCCAAAGGTCATAGCTCGAATGAGCAAGGGTGGAAACCCCTGTTCATCCTGAGAAGAGCCATAAAGAACAATATCTGCCATAACTAAGGCACCATTTACATCTGCATTCATGCCAAAATGCCGAACTGAACCTGGAAGAAGACCTAGGCGTGAAGCGACCTCCTGCAGAAGAAATAAAAACGTATGCATCAGTAGCAGAAAACACAGATAAGTTGATAAAATAAAACAGTCAAGCGTTGCCTGAACATGACTTTTCTAGCAAAGATAAGCTTTTTTTCCTGCGACAACAAGACCCGATGCATTCCCTATATACAATCAGGAACGCTTAATAACTGAAAATGTAACAAGCAAAAATAACATCCAAATAGTTATTGCCTTGGGATGTAATGGTTAGACAAAACTCAACCACGAGAAGCCCAGGATGTTGTACCACAAAAGACATTATTCATTGCCTTTTTATGAGGATCTTATAGTCTCAACATTGTGAAACAAAGATCACCAAGCATTCCAATCTAGTTCAGCAAACACTCAGACCAACATCCCTGTTTAATTGATACATTAAGGTAAATAGAGAAAAGCTCAAAACTGGAAGCAAGACAATACCGTTCAAATGAAGAATTATTACCTGCAAAGCCTCGTCATACCCATCCGTTGAATTACCGCACAAGAAAATAAATTTATAAGACCTTCCCATATCATTTCTCCTCGCATACTTAATGAGTAGAGGTCCAATAGAATGCATTGCAACTGCATAATCCCATGTTAGCTCATTGTAGAAGAACGAACCCCCGATAACTAAAATTACCAAATCATCTTCATGGAGTCCATACTCCTCCCTCAGTTGATACCTAACGTGGGTCTCAAGGTACTTCTCTGCAGACCACACATCTACTGGTGATCCAGGAATGACCAAGAAGTTTCCAGTGTCAAGCACACTATATAACATCTGATAGAGGAAGGAAAAATGATTACAAATGACAAAGCATGGCCTTCTGAATGGGGAGTTAAGACAGAAAATTTAATGGGGAAGAAAAAAAAGACAAGTGTACCGGCATAGTGAAGTCAGAAAAGAGGATGATGTCTGCCCTACTAAAAGCGCCTTTCCATTGGGAAATCAGATGATTCCATCCCATTTCCTCGTAAAAAGGAAGTCGCTTTGCAAGAATATCCTCTTGAATTATCCATATAAATGGTAGTGAACAAAAAGGCTCTTGCATAAGGCTGCACAAATAAAATCAATAATGCTAGCAATATAGAAAAGCGAAAGCCTATAGGAAAATAACTTAACAACTTTGAGCGCCACCAGATCAATGCATCACATTTACCAAGAAAAAAAATATTGATGAAAATTGATTCAACGGATATGGTACCGGTCTCTCTTACAATTAATACCGCAAAAATAAATAGTAGAATAGAAAATTACTCATTTGTTTATCCAGAGAAAGCATAGCATATTTGTTAGTTTGCTGCTTGAAACGGGCACCTTAAAGAAAATCATGATCCCCGCACAAAATATCAGGACAAACTCGACCAACCATGTCAAATGATATTCAAAGAGATTACTAGAACAGAGCAATCGAAATAACTGCTGAATGAGGACACGAACACACCTTGAAATGGCCTCTTTGGATTCAACAGAGTCCACCATTACACCTTCATAACTGTGAAAAGTGAACAGGGCTTAAATTAATTAACAATTTACCTAAAAAATAAGACCCATCACTGTATTAAGTTGGAAGATATCCTATAGGTATGCAAATTCTGAATAAAGTATCATACATTGACCAATCAATATGACCATATTGCTCAGGACCTAGGACTGAGATGTGACTGCCAACAGTCTCCCACATAGAATGGGTTACACCATCTTCAACAGCATAAATCTGCCAAAGGACATCATGACAACGTTTAACTATATAGGAATGCAAAAAGAAGAAACAACATATTGACTGTCAACACATACAGAAAAAATTACCTTAAAAACATAACCAAGTTTCTTTAGATTCTTCACCACAGTAAATAGCATCAAAGATTGCGGATCCGACTTCATGCTGCCTAGTATCTGAAATTCGTCAAAAAATATGTAGAATCTTTAGCCAAATATAAAGGGGAAGAAAGGAACACTGCTAATAAAATGCCTAGGATGATATGTTGTTCTTTTTTAAAGCAGATGACTGCAGAGCCTCAACCCCAGAAAGAGAAAGCACAAAGCACCAACTTCAGTCAAAAAACTGTAGCCAAAATGCAAAACCATGAATATCTGAAACAATGACTGCCATTAATGAACTGACAGAAACGGTATTTTCTGGGTTGTTCTATCACAATTTACATTCTCAAACAGCTCCATACCTAAATATGAAAACACCAAGTGATGCTAATATGAACTGCACATTTCTTTCACCATCAGCAACCACTGCATGCTTAAAAGGGCCACAAGGATTTCGTTGGAATAGCAAATGCAACCTATTGAGCTTCAAAGCAGCGCCTACTTATTAATCTAGATGTCCTTTAAACTTCTTCAGCTTCAGTGAACAATTAAGAGAATTACCAACAGGTCATGCAAGGAAGAAGAAAACTCTCAGAAGCTAATCTCCGCATGAGAAACACACTCACAAGAGCGATACTTGGCGGTCGAACTCCGATCCTCCTCTCCAGCCGGGCTCGATCCAGCCCTCCGCTCTCCACAAGCTGTTGAAGTGGCGTTACAAACCTCAGCGTGCTCCCAAACTTCAGCCCTTCCTTCAGCATCCTCCCGCGCTCGCCCCCCTGCCTGCCGAATACGGAGGCGATCGAGCTCTGCAGCACCATTGAGGCCAAGGCAAACACGAACACCGCGAACAGTATCGCCGCGTAGAACAGCGACTTTCCCCGAAATGGGAACAGCCAGAACAGCCCCTTCCGGTTGAACCGGTTCCGTCCGAACCGGCCGCGGCCGGAGCGGCCTTGATGGTCCCGGAAGTGATCGGCGTCATGGTGGTGGTTGGGATTCCGCTTGACCGGGAACCGATCGCGAATCGAGCCGAATGCGCCGGTGCTGGGGCTGTCATCCATATCGGCTGGCGAGTTCCGGCCCATGAAGAAGGGCGGCTCCTTCTGCTTCCCGGGAAAGCGATGGACAACCCCGGGAAGCCTCAAAAGGGATCTGAAATGGAGCTCCCGATCAACGTGAGAGCCGAGCTCTCCGGCTATGGCGAGTCGACGTGAGCGGAGTGAAGAGAGAGAGAGAGTTTAATTACTGATTGTTTAATTTAATGCCGAGTTTTTACTTAGATTTGATGTGATTCGTTGAATTTTGTTCCTCTACCTTTCTTTTCCCCCCTCGAGAATTGTTTGAGTTTGTTCACGTCCTTATACAATTACAAAATTCTCTTCAACTCCCCAAACATTAGTGGATCTCGAAATACAGGATAAGATATTCGCCAAACTACTGGTAAGTAATATCCCAACGAAAAGTTTAATTTCCAAATGGTCGTAATCGTCTTGATTTGAAAGGTCACAAAACTTGTCTTCACAAGAAAACAAACGATAAGAGCAACAATGGAGACTGTTCTCACTGACTTTACAGGTTATAACACCAAAGAATAATTGTGCATTTGATTTACAGGAATAAAATAGATAAAAAAATAGAATAGATAAGGGATGGAGTTAAACGAGGAATAATAATATTGTTGTTTGATTGAAAGGAATAAAATGATATGAAATAGAGTATTTAAAAATAAAAGACAAAATTATCCTCATTTGTATTTATATATATATATATATATGTATTATATATAATAAAATTTTAGAAAATAACAAAATAGTAAAAAGGGTCGGGAATAGTGCCTTTCACTGTCCATCTTCTTCCCAATCACCCCCAACCCCCGTAACCAAGAGCCCGAGTGGGTGAGCCCCACCGGCCCCCACAAACCCCGAACCCCCGGGCCACACTGAACCTTGTCGTCAGCCAGCTAACGACTCCCCGAGCTTTCCCACGCCGCCAAGCGACCGAACTAGCAAACCCACTCAACCAATCTCACGAACCAAGGCAACTCACCTTGCTGACCCAGGCAACCCACCTCCCCAACTAACTTGACCCACCTCTCGAACCCAGGTCATCAGTCGAGGCTCGGTAGTGGCCAAGGTGACTGCTCGATGTTCGATTGTGAGCCTCCAGTGGTTCGATGGTGGTCACAAATGCTAGTCGAGGCTGAATGGGGCTCAATGAAGGGTCAAGGAGGTCGGCAGTCGGTTTGACAGCGACGGTTGAGGTGGAGCACTGGCGACAGCGAAGGGGTGGAGCAGTTGGTAAATGTTGAAATACTCAAAAGGCATTTTGGACTTTTTTTTTTTTGTCGCCAGCCACGGTATCTAAGCAGGCCCCACCAGCGGTGAGACGGTATCTTTCAGCCAACCATACTTGACTAATCCGTTGGTCGCCCCGGGTCGCACGCCTGGCAATGGCGGGTGAGGCTCCCAAGGGGGTGTCTGCGTACGCGAGGTCTTGAACCTGAGACCTCCTTAAGCGGCACCGAGCTGCTTACCACTCGGCGCAACCCCCTTGGTTGGCATTTTGGACAATTTACATCTATTCCTGATGAGGAATAGCTATTCTCTACTTCATTATAAGGAATAACATTACCCGTCTAATTCTAATACGTATTCCGGATCAGAACAGGTATTCCGGATGACCTTGTTTGGTTTACCGAAATAACATGTGAAATAACTATTCCCCTGTTATTCTATCCAACCAAACACCGATGAAACCAATAGTATCTTGGGTGTTTTCGAAGGATAATTACCAGAGAAAAATAAGTGAAATCAATGATAATTTCTTGGCTAGCTATCTCTAGAGGATGATTTGGACACAGCCTATCCTTACAGAAGTAGAGCAAAATCTTAAGTTTGGCACGATTCTGATCTTGAGAGTGTTGCATGACAATTTTGCAGGTGTTTCAGACCCAAACTTTGGATTATTAATTGTTGTTAGTGCATCATATAAGCCCATTACAATCCAAAAGACAATTTCGATCAACTACTACAAGTAGAATGGAGGCAAAACACCAGGATGATTTAGCTGTCCAAACTTTACTCTTATAATAGCATGTCGAAATTCTATATTCAAATACCATTTTACACACACATATATATATGTGTGTGTATATATATATATATAACCTGTGAGAAGTGTGCTCTTACAACTTGGCAAATACCAATTTTCTATATTATAACCTATGCCTTTGTTAGTATTACTTTAATGGGACCGTATAAATTTAGGGAGTAAAATGTTAACATCAAAAGTTCTGAGGACTGGTTTGGCAACAGTCCATTTCCTTCTATTCCACTTGCTGACTATGAAGGGTCCCTCTCTGGTCCGGTTTTCGTTAGCATTTCCTCTGCTCGGACGGCGATTAATGAAAACGCTCACTTCGATGTTCAGTAATGTTATTGCTTGGGACAGCTTTACAGCAGCATTTTCTTTCATCTTAAAAATAAAAATAAAAAAATAAACCACTTTTTTTTAATATATATCACGAAATATTCAGAAGTTTCAATCAAACCCTTTCAATTATACATTTTCATAACTAATAAGACAGATTCAGAGTCCCAAGGCCCGTGGAAAGGCGTGCCCCTCAGCCATAACTGGCTGCACCGTCCATCCTATTGACCGTAGGTGTCAGCTTATGGGGTCCAACCTTGGCTGATCAATATCAGCATCGGTTCAACCCATTCCAAGTCGTTACTGCCTGATCGCTTGGATCAGCACTGATCTGACCTAAGCAAGCTCCGATGACTCGGGCATAATAGACCTTTGATCAAAAAGTGTCACGGTCAATCCCAGCTGGGTTGTTGAACCTAGGTAAGGTCCCAACTGGAACAGCCCAGAGGTCAGATTTGACCTAGGCTCAAGCTAGTGATGATGACACCGGCCTGGCGAGCTTAGACCCGAACTGGACTCACCGGTGGGTCAGGGAGATGCAAGCTTGCGCCTCCCGACCTTCAAAGGATGACATCAAAGAATTTACTCCAGTTATATCTAAATTTATATGGAAAATAGGAAGTAGACTAAATCCTTATGCACACCAAATAGGAATGGTCAGGAATGACTTTGCAGGAAATTAAATTCCCTGAAACAGACCAAAACTAAATGCAAATGATCTTATATGCAGCAGACTAGAAATCAAAAGAAAAAACATCGGGCGTACTGTAATGTGCAGGATCAGCTGATCATAGTGGAAGAAAACGAGACAAGAACTGAGACAACTTAGATAATAAAATAAGTAAAACTCGTAAAATCTTAAGTGCAACAACAAATAGTTCACTTTGGTGTAGTCAGGAATGGATGATTCTGCTGGGCTATTTATTTACTATGATAATGGAATTTATTGATATATTATGTACGTGTATATTTCTCTATTGTCACTGGCCAATTTACGCAGTAACGTTTACAGTCACATGAGCTTCGTGCATATATGAAATTTTCCTGCTGCAGTGTAAGGAAATTTCGTTTACTACTGGTAGTATAGTTCGTGCATCAATGTACCCGTGTTCACATTCTCAGTCCTCGTCAGGGTATGCTTCGAGAAACTGCCTGATTACCATCCGTTCATGCTTTGTTAGATCTGGGTCGTCTGATGTGAGCCTCTTCCTCAGGGTTGCACTAGCGCTGCTGGGATCTTCATCAATGACCTGTGCAGAGGAGTATGATCGAAAAAGTGGCGATTTGAATTGCACAAGAATAGCTTTGACTTTAATTTGTTTTTGACCAAAAAGAGACAAACGGAAAACTGGAAAGATTTTCTCCTTAAGTCTTGTACAACCGTTGGATTGCCACTCAATGTCTTCAGTAATCTATGACCCAGTGAGCTATAACTAAATTGATCATATGGTTTGCAGAATGTTTGAGCTGAATAGAACTTACTGTAATGTAGTTGTTCACGTGGCCTTCCTTATTTGGAGATGTAACGAGCTCATTCTCATTGCACGTCCATTCACCATCAACAATATACTTGTACTCATAATCTCCTTCCTGTCAATAGCAAGCACCACATAAATCTCTGTGGTCACAGCATGCGTCGGTTTAAAATCCACATTTCACTCCAAGAAGAAGGTGAACACTTCCCGAAAATGAAATTCAAAAGCAAAATGAAATGAAAGAAAGGCTGGATATGTCTTCAAGCAGAACAGTCATTCAAAAGGAAAAGCTTCATACAGCAGTCATTAGAAAAAATTACTCGAGATGTGATGAAAGGATAGATACCTAGATGATATATTGCCAAAGAACCAGGGGAATTATTTTATTAATCTCTCCAAAAACTATGATTCACCAGATTGTAGTAGAATCATAGTGGATCTATTTTACTGCAGATGCCAGAGAACTTTGTATCTAAGGTTAATTATTGGATCACTGAGTAAATTAACATTTGGCATACTTCCCAACAATAGAAGTAGGTGAAGTAATAGTCAAGCACAAAGATCTTATAGCATAGAGCACTTACAGGTAATTCCCTTTCGAGAATCCATAATCCCTCCTCCTCGTCAAATTCAAGGGGTATTCTCTGGGGAAGTTCAAAGATACAATCAATTGGGTCAAGGAAAACAAGATTCATTTAGTATGTTACTTATAAATTAGTCAACTTTGCATCCAACAGATATTGCATTTTAAATAACATTGAGCCAATAATCATTCAGCTAGTTTTGCTCAAGTATTTGGATCCACCAGCCTATAGTAAGGTGCTCTTGACCACACAATGTTTCCATCATAAGGATGCTTGACTAAGCATATTTTCTCAGATTCACAATACTTTACGGAGAAAGTAGTTTGAAAATTATATTAGCTTTAACCTTTGAAAAGAAATGCTACGAGGAAAATTGATAAGAGTAATATTTGAAGAATACCGATACCTGGCCCCATCCAATATCAAGTCCAGAAACTTCCACAGTAGAGAAGTTATCATCTTCCCATGTCAAAGTTATTGGCTTCTTTTTAAATCCTGTAAGCTTCATTTAAGGACAAATATGATCAATTTGGGATTCAGTTGCCATATAACATTAAAAAATAAGTAAACGCTACTTTCTGGCATTGTAATTTCCTCTCCAACCAGATTCTTAGAATCTTTCAAGATGATCTTAGATATCAAATTTATATTTCCTAGCCCATGCTCTTGCGTTTCTTCTTCCACCTTATTAGCATAAATCTAAGATTCCTTTTCTGAGCCCATTTGCATCAGCAACAAAACTTGCACCTTTTCCCTAAAGAAACCAGTCAATAGAGGAAAGACCAGTCTAATGTCTTAACTTCAGTTACATCTATTAGTTGACTAACCCTGTTTCTATCAACTCTTTGACTGGAAAAGTTAGAATGTCCTTTAAGAAGATAGCTACTAATCTGTGTTCCTGCATTTAATTGGCAAAAGGCTGCCAAACAGGAACACTATCCAATCTTCTCGTCTGGTAGCTAAATGTTTGTGAAATGGCAAGTGGCCAGAAAAGTTCTCGTCTCAGAATCCATAAGCCAAAATTTAACATTCATTTGTAATATATCTTCTGTTCCATCAAATTTGTTCACAATATCAAAAATAAAACAGGCAAACAGAAAATTTGGGTATATATAGATTATGTCAAGGCATTTGAGAATGAAAGCCACTCACGATATCAGCAGTCGCACTTTTTATTGCATAAAGCTTTGGGAAGGATGACCTTTTGCTCTGCAATGTGGCACATAATTTTCAGTTCATCAGTCATAGCTATAACAATGAGGAAACAAGTAGGTATACTTAAAATTGATATATATGTGTAACTATTTTCATGCAAGCTATCTGTTACCTGAAGCAATCTGTGAGCATTATTAAGTTTATATCCCTGAACCCAAAACATGTATGCTAACTGAAATCCATAGAAAGCATCAGTGAGTTATGCATTAACAACGATCAAACTACAAACATAAAATAATTAAAGAAAACTAAAAATTACATGAACTGCAATTTCTCTGCAACACATGCATTTAGAAGAAAATTAAAAATAGTACCAACAAATTGCATGAAATTTGAACCCTTCGCAAAAAAATGATCCCTAAGATGTTCTCTAATGTAGGTTAGTCGTTTGAAAAGGGATCAACTAGTATTGATTAAAAGTAAGAAACAGTTCTAATCCATTTAACTCAACCCATCATTATTGTGAAAATGACAAAGATTGATGATTACTAAAGGAATAAACTGGCTGAAACAAATTCAGGCAGCTCAAGATAGCCATGTGTTCAAAGGAGAGGTAGCAACAGATACCCTCCATTTAAATTATGAAGAAAGAAAATTGCGAGAAAAGAGGGGAAAGAAAAGGGAAAGAAATGATCAGATATGAGTGTACCGCAACAGCAGGAGCTCTTCCAAGTCCAGCAGTACAATGTATATATGTAACACCTCCATTTCGGTTTATTGCTTTGTACAGTTTGCTAACCACAGCTGGTAGCCGCATACGTAAATCAAACGCATCAAAATCCCTGCTACATTGCTTATTAGAGTACTGCACTAGATGGTGAGTTGTATCATGCCTATAGTAGCATTTATTTGGCAAATATAAACATGCATAATGCAAAAGACTAAACAATCAGATCAAATGGTGCTTTCTAATTTTCAACGCTAATTATACTATTGAATTGTTGTTTCCAATAGTTAAGTGAAGAGTTATAATAGGCAAATGAAAGATATGCTGAGTATTTAGAGAGCAAGTACGAAGATGCAACTCATTTAAGAGCCACGATGATAGTACTGCTGAAACAGCCACAGTACATTCAAACATGCCCTGGTAAATGTGCTTGAAGAAAATTTTCCGCATGTTTCCAAAAGGCTAAACTTGGTATTCCATGTAAAGAAGTTAGAATTAAGTACAGTATATTGACTGCATGATTATTTTTAGGTTTCAGCAACTTAGGTACCATTCATGCTTTCCATAAGTCTATTTTATTCACCAAAGGCAGCATTTTTTCATGACTAACCTTATCTGAGCGCGCAAGTGTTGAATGTCATCATGTGTCCTAGCATACTCTTGAATTGCTTTAATGTCAACCCCGAAATACCTGGAAGTATTAGTTAAGGATGGAGATAACAGTAGCTGAAGATAGCCCTTTTTTAAGACACAGTAACTAAAATAACATGGTCATCAAAAACTTTTAGCTGATGATGTATGGATACTCCAAATCTGGATCTTGTTGTAGACAAAAGATCGTTTTGACTCCAATATTACGGAGCTTGTCAACATCTTCAGGGGTCTGCAAATAGGAAGTCAAAAGGAAGGAAAATTTTCAGGTATCAGACCAACGTTGAGAGCCAGCCACAATTAAACTCAGAAAAGAGAATAGGTTACATCTGTACAGTGATTTATTTTTTTTTTTTTTGTTTGCACCACGCAGTATCTCGGGCCAGCCGAAGTGTACCTCGAGACTAATCTGCGGTTGGACCGGAATCCTTGGGAAAATTCCTGTCGACCCGGTTGGGAGGATCGATCATTGGATCACCCATTTGGGTCTAGTGAAGGAACAACTAGGCCAACCTCACGTTGGTGAAATTATTAATAATCACCGAGCCTAGTGAAATTATTATTATTATTATTATTATTATTATTATTATTATTACCTGCAGGCATGATCCCACAATCAAGTCCGGGCGAATGAAGTTGTAGTTCATTCCGAGCTCATGCCTATAAGTCAAAACTGGATAGACAAGAGTCATCAGCTATCATGGTGAAAACTAATAAGTCAATACAAATTTCACACAATCACATGATCACTCTTACCAGCACCCATAGCTTCTGTCATGTTATGGCTATACGTCTCCGACTTTTCCTCCTTCGTGTCAGGGCCACTCATGTCTGCAGCACTAGAAGTCGAGCCAGAAACTGCCTGGAAGGATGAACACAATCAAGTCCAGTGCACAAATGAGTTAACTAAGCGTTGAGATTATTAAATAACAAAAATCATAGCAAACATATTTAAAGAAAATTGGAGTACATCCAGTGACAAACGCTTAGTTCCGAATTCTTAAGTTTACCTTCAAAGAGATGCGACAGTGGCGATCCGAACTTTCCGCAGCTCCCTGCCTCAGCTCAAGAAGCGAGTCAAAAATTAACAGTGTCCACTACCTAACAGCAGAGAAACAAGCAGCCGTTCGCCGATGCAGATTATGCTCAAATATATAGTACCTTCATGCTGAGGCAGCACGCAGCCTTCCGCTGATGATGGCACTTGAAGCTTCGCAGAGGAAGAGACGAGGACCTGGAGTGTACTCAAAGAGAAAGCGGATTTGACAGGAAATCGTTACAGATTCGTGATCGAGACTGAGAAGAACAGCAGATTCGACAAGTTGAAGCGCGTATTAATCACCTCGGAAGGCTCTGAAGGCAATTCATCTGATCCGCTTGCGCACAGAGAAGAGTGAAAAGGAAGAACAGAAGAAAAAGGAAGATGCCTTTTTTATTATATTTTAATGAAAGAGAAAAGTTTATAAAAATCAAACTTCTTCTCCTTCTACCTGAAAAGTTTCTAAAAAAAAAAAAACCAAGAGGGGTTGGACCGAGTGGTAAGCAGCTCGGTGCCGCTTAAGGAGGTCTCAGGTTCGAGACCTCACGTACGCAGACACCCCTCTTGGGAGCCTCACCCGCCATTGCCAGGCGTGCGACCCGGGGCGACCAACGGATTAGTCAAGTATGGTTGGCTGAAAGATGCCATCTCACCGCTGGTGGGGCCTGCTTGGATACCGTGGCTGGCGACCAAAAAAAGTTTCTAAAAAAAAAACCACAAATATTCGATACAGTCTTTTCTCTTAAATAAGACTAGACGCCAGCCTGTATATAGTTTATTTTAAGTTATATTTTTTATTTTACATTTTATATTTTGTCAGGGTTTAAATAGAAAATAAAAATTATATTTAAAAAAATAAAATTGATGAGTAGTTAGTGATAGCTATAGTTTTAAAAATGAATTTATCGTTTCAACCATTTATCATTGTTATTTATTTATTTATCAATGGTAGTTTTGAAATTTCAAAAGTGATACTAACTACCCTCACATATAATAATAGATATTTAAAGTAATAGAGATCAAGAGAAAATGGAATGTGGCTCAAATCCCTTCTAAAATATCCTAAACCTCTGGATTTATCTTGTCACCTATGCTTGTAGGCACGCGTACATTGGAGATTGGTTGTGAAAATTCGAATATCTTGTGACATAAAAAAAAAAGGATTTAGTATATAAACTATGTGAATAAAAATTATTCAGTAGAGTTTTATTTTTATTGAATTGAAATGGATTAAATCAAGACCTATTAGTTTTTGCATGAAAAAAAAAATAAAAATAACAAACATAAGGACTTTATTCTCAAACGGCTACTAGAAGTTCTCTCTCTTTTTAAAGAAGACGCTTAGATCTAGAATGAATGGAAGTAAGAGAGAGTGAAAGGGGTACGGGAAGTTTCACAGGTGAAATCGAACTCGAGATCTTCAATTCATTGAATGAAAGCGATACTAACTGTAACAAATGCACTTTTTCAGAAGTTGCAAGGTCACGTATAATGAATATGCTACCTATGATGACATAATAAGCTTGTATCGGACATATCAGTATCTACTATCTATGAAAATATTGATAGTCAATTTTGGACCATCATCAGTTGTCATTGTGAAGATAACACGTCTCGCACTGGGCACGCGGTCCACGAGGTGCATAAAGGCAATTTTTACACCTGATGTACTTTCTTTTCTCGTGAGAATTCGAGACATCATTCTTATCGAATAAGTGAGGGGCTTCATTTGTACCACCACGTGGCACTGTGATCTAAAACTCACTTCCATATGATTTAGTAAAATCGATGTCACATGTTTAAGTCTCACTCTAAGCAATATTACCAGAAGAGACTTTTGAACTTGTGTCTTGTCGGACATCGACTTTTTAGGCCATACTAAATCTTTGGTAATGCTCAGTTGATGGGCTTAGTATTAGTACTGGCTATTTCAAATTTATGATAGCTATAACAGACAATAGCGGAGTGGCCAATACTTATCTCTATTATTTTAAGGGGTAGAGACAGTTTTGATCTCTTTTTCCCTTTTTAAAATTACCCTTCAATTTACTTTATTTCACAAGTAATCTAAGGATTTAATTGTCCTTTCACAAGCAAGGGCTACTTTTTTTTTTTTTGATCGCCAACCACGGTATCCAAGCAGGCCCCACCAGCGGTGAGATGGCATCTTTCAGCCAACCATACTTGACTAATCCGTTGGTCGCCCCGGGTCGCACGCCTGGCAATGGCGGGTGAGGCTCCCAAGGGGGGTGTCTACGTACGTGAGGTCTCGAACTCGAGACCTCCTTAAGCGGCACCGAGCTGCTTACCACTCGGCCCAACCCCCCTTGGTTGCAAGGGCTACTTTCTTCTGCCCACATTCCCTTTCTCATTCCTTAATTGCCCATGTTCCTTCTCCTTTTGTTTCTCTTCCCGATCTCCAATCATCCGCAACCCAAATGATTTCTGCTATGCCAAATCCCACGGGACCCCCTACGGCTTTGGTGAATCATTGACGTTTGAAGTTCAGAAGACGAAATCCTGTCTCTCATCCCTTTAGTTTCCTCCTTTCTTCAACCTTTAATTTTCACTCTTATAGTGCAAACAAAGTTTTACGTATCTGATCTGTACATTCTGTTGTTTATATGCTGTTTTCGTTGATAGACTTCTCCCAAATTTTTTCCCTTTTCTCTAATTCGATGGTTCAAAATGCACTTCCTCCATTTCGGTCATCTGATTCATTTGCCGCGGGCAGCTTATTCGACGTCACTGGCTGTAAAGTAAGCAAAGTTCTCGCCTTTTAACCTTCAATCATTTGATCATACTTCGATCGTTTCATTAAATTTACACAACTCAGTTTGCTGACCACTTCAATGTCTGACGTTGCTCACAGCGTATGATACGGGTTGGGTCCCTATTGTAGCTTATTATTGAAAACAAAGTCTCTATACCTGTGGAGATAAATGAGATGATTTGAGAAGAAAACTTTAGGTATCATTTCATATATATACATACATACATATATATATATGTGTGTGTGTGTGCGTATATATATATATATATATATATTTTTTTTTTTTTGGTTTCCCACCCGGTGTCCGGTACCCGAAGGCTGGCCGACTAATCCGGATTCGGGGTACTGTCGGGCGGTTTCCCGGGGACCCCTCCCAAGAAGGTCTGCTGCGTTCACAGGGGCTCGAACCCGGCACCTCTGCTTAAGCGACACAAGCCCCTTCCACTTGCGCCAACCTTCGTTGGTGTGTGTGTGCGTATATAAAAGTTCGGGGTGATCCCCTCAAAATATCCACGTGAATACTGAAAAAAAATATGTACATACACAGACATCCACGAGGGCGGCGCCTGTGTTAGGATATTTTTTTTTTCAGTACATGCTATGCTACCTAGTATGCAGAGCACATTGGATCCTGACTAATTCAAATTTGAAACGAATCGGTCGAATAAGAGGTAAAACTCATTCGATATGAATTTATTCAATTCACAATACTCAAACATGAGAATTGACTCAAAAGAAAGATACTTCACCTTCTTCGCCAATTCGTGCCGGTTTGCCAAGATTTTTTTTTGGCAAAAAACTGAATAAAAATTCGGAAAAATGAACAAAAAGAGACAGCCTGACAGAAAGAGAAGTTTCACTTGTCTGCTACCAAAAGAATAGAAAGTTCACTGTCCACTTCCACTTGAGATTCTTCCAATAAGAAATGGCAGATTTTCTCTTTAAAAAAAAAAAATTACAGGCACATTGTTCTCCAAGATATGTGCTATTACTGGGTAGTAGATTGAGAGGTATATAATTTGATATTTTTTCTCTTTAATTAAAGTATTAATTTTAAAATTTATGAATCGAGAAAATTTATTATTAAATCTTGGTAACTTATACAATTTAAACCTAAATTAGTCGGACTCATTAGTTTTCTAATGATAAGAGTTCACGGTAGCCGTACACAGTGATAGGTTCTCCTGGCCCGAAGTTCATCTGAGCTTGCAGCCTAAGTGGGTTCACCCCTGCCAGAGTTCGTCCTAGCTCGCAACCCAGGTGTGTCCGTAGTCATTCATGGACAGTGTTGGATTCAACCTCGCCGGAGCTCACCGGAGTTTGTAGCCAATCGGATAGAGTGTAACAATGAATTAGTCGCCAGAGGATGATGATGAACCAGTCAGGAATGAGGTTACTAAATGTGAGACGGTCTGCCGAAGGTGAGGGGGTCACCGGAGGAGGAGGTACAGGCACGGACAGATGGGTTGATGGAGAGGTGGCAACATGAAAATTCAATAAATAGGGAAGGGTATTTAAGGGATTGTGTTATCTATTACGGGTGGGAGTAGCTATTCCCCCACAATTCAATAAGTAATAACTAAACTTACCTATTCCTCATCCTATTCCCAACCGGAATAGATAACATGTGAACAAAACAGAGGTATGTTATTCCGCACGGAATCTATCCATCCTCCATGGAATAGGAGTTCCAGAGTTCCAATGAACCAAACACAGCACGTGTAACTCAAAGAAAGGAGTGAAAATTTAAATAATTCAGCTAACAAAGTTCGCGAAGTACTTCACATGACACGACACTAGCAAATATTGCAAACCTCAATATTGACAACAATTGACCCAACTACAAAGCATTATCTTGAAAAGCATTTTTCACAACCCCTCAAAGCTGGTAAAAGATTTCACTCACCCCATTACGTTGGATTTTGGCAGATACAGGATTCCTTGGGAACCTGCTTACCCGAAAGCTTCAGGCAGACACGGAGACTCTCTCAGCTTCGACTCCTGTGGATGGGTTGTTCGCATATCCCAACATCTTGTTCAATGCACCGATGTAGGCCTTCACGCTCGAAACAACGATGTCCATTCCCGCTCCAGTCCCACTGAAAATTCAACTTGTTGCTATGAGTTGGAAGCATTACAAAACAGCCCCCAAGCTTCCCCAAGTAAAGGGAGAAGCTGATATCAGTTACAATTGAAGAGAAATTTTCAAGTTTCCAGACAAATAACACATTTCACCCAGCAGATGATTGAACTAGTTAAATTGCAAAGATTTCTTCCTGGCCTTTTATTAACTAATCGCCTTTAATACCATGCAATGAAAAGGCTTCCCCTTTTTTTCTTTTTTCCTGAAGATAATTCATTGCTACCATGGCACTTGATGAAATGAAATGAAGATAACTGTTCAAAGTACAAAAAAGAGGGGGAAAAGACACTCGTAATACCTGAATGTTCGATTTATTTGCTCGCCCGTTACAGCATGTGTGGCCGTCGCATTGTTTTCTCCACGAATCAAAACACGTGTGGTGGCAATCGCATCAATGCCTTCTGTCACGGCACTCATGGAATATTCAAGAAGTGTCACCGGAACCTGCAGGGAAAGAGGAGAGATTCCTTTAAAGCTTAAAGAAGTATATCTTTGTCAATGCAAAGGGTGACAAATTAATCCTAATATAAGGTTAGGAAAAATTCAAGTGCATATACTACATTTTGCATCAATTTATTTCAATTTTAGGATTTTTTTTTTCAGTTCCTCCAGTGATCGCATCTGATGTAGCTTGTTTTTGGTGGAGTAGATCATATTTTTCACACCATGGCATTAGTTCCTGACATAGCAAGACCTAGAAAACTGAATCGAATGTACCAACCTGACCTGGTCAGGATTCATGGGTCAAGCTACATTAGGAGCTTACTCAATAAAGACAGTGACAGGGGTACCAAAACAACCAAAAGTTTCCAGCATTGGTGTAAAGGACCGGAGAAAAGAAATCAATTATTAATTTGAACCTTCACGATGAGATCAATAGCCTTGTAAGCAGAATCTACTGGCCCAGTGCCTACAGAGCAAGCGATATGCTCCTTCCCTTCATGATCAATTAGCTTAACAGTTGCCGTAGAAAGACCAAGAGTCCCGCAAGTAACCTGCATTGAAGTACATTTTTATTAGCAATGTCTTCATGTTCAAATTATAATGATACAACTCCCTTTTTCAGGATGATTTTCAGAGACCGGTCTACTTCTCTACCATGAATCATTTGGGACTAAAGAAAAAACATAAATTTTATAAGCAATTGTTGGTGAATACAGGCTGCAATAAAATAGAGGCTGATCCAAAAAAATGATAAGGATTTCAATGGGAACCTGAAGATCATGAAGCTTCCACACAACTGCTGGTTGGAAAACTTCATCAGATACAAGTGCTCGGATGTCAGCATCAGTTACACGCTGAGACAACATAACCAGTATAAACAAAGTGAGCATAAATTACTGACATGGAAAAAAATTGCGAAAAAAAAATAATCATGATCTATGTGACTGTCAAGTTAAAATGAAACCGCTCCATACAATTGCTAAATAACTCTAGTTGAAAGCCTTAAGAATACGTGTGTTACATTCACCACTTTAATATAGATAAACAAATAATTAGCTTAAATAAAATATCCCACAGGTGAAAAGTGACATCACGAGGCCTTTTCGACAGAAATAGATCATAAAAGAGAAATCAATATGAGGAAAAAAAAATTTGGAAATTACCTTTTTCTGCTCGGCTACTGCTTTAAAACGCCAGAAGATACTATCAAACTGCTCACTTTGTATATCATATCCCAGCTGAATGAGAGAAGAGTGTTAGATTTTCTCAATGATGAAAGCAATGAGGATCCTATGTTGCCAGGGAATGAGCAACCGTTGCTTACCTCGTTGAGTTTCATTTTCAAAGCATGACGACCGCTGTACCATGGAAGGGGGTCAAAAATTAAGTTTACATAGTTTGCTAGAGAAACGTGATTGATAGATCACTGATGATAGTCATCTTATTTGGCAATAAGTTTCAAGCCAACATATTTTCTTTCAATTTTGAGAAATTCATGTGATGGACCTAATGGTGTTATGTTGTATCTAAGTTTTAAAAAAAAATTTTTAAAATACTAGTGCACAGTCATATTCTTTTACATACCTAAGTTTTCCAAGGACAATACCGGCTTCATTTGATCTTTCAAGCCCAATATCCTCGGGAGATATTATTTCATATGTTCCTTTATTTTTAAGCATCCCATCCTGTAGGTGTGAAATTACTTTTCAGCAGGAAAAGAGAGAATACTAAAGAGATATTAATCATCGATTGAAAAATCACAATAACAATCGAAACACACTCGTAAGTAGTGCTATGTAAGAGTGGAATAACCTCGTCAAGTTAAATTTAGAGAACTGCAAATATCTTTCACTTTTGAAAATGTTTCTACTTAAATATACCACAACAGGTTGCCAACAAAACAAGATTCATCATAAGAATTAGCACACAAATTCATCAAAAGAATTAGTTCACAAACTCACCACATTGATCAACATGCATTTCAGGCAAAAGGTTCAAAGCATCTTTCAGGCGATAAGTGCAAAAGGTAATTTAGTAACCACTTACAAGTTGTCCCCGTATAGTAAATTCTGAGCATCAAATGCCAAAGTTAAATTGCCATAAACCTGATGAATACCACTTTCATGAGCAAAAGCGTTGGCTCCAACAATTGCTTTGTGTGGTTGTACATGCAAACCAGAGTACTCCTCAACCTAAGATAAGTTTCGTTAAGTCATCATTTAGATTAAATGACAAATAAAGAAGAATAGAAAAGGTCAAAACAGAAAGGTTATTAAAGATACCATCTTGCTGGTCACGGTGATATGCTGTGTATTTATTCCCGTATACAGACCTCCCAACATCTGGTCTCCTTTGCACTTTATGGCCATCACCACCTGATCCATTTTAACCCCAAACATCGGATCGTATATGTTGGTAATTGAGGCAGATCACATGACAAGATAAATGAATACAGCCCAGATAAAAACATGTCATGTCCTGCAAAGTATCCTAATCTAATTCACTAGCTTCTCCAACTCAATAGTAAGGGGCGGAAATCATGAGATTAGGAAGCAAAAATAGATTTGCATGTGAAATCTTACGATATACATACAATACAATACAAGAGATCCAAACTGGAATTTGAACAGAAGATTTATTCCAGTATCGAGAAATCCAACAAAATCACTTTTGATTTAATTTCTCTTCTACCTCCTAACATATTCAAAAGAATTAAACCTCATACCTCTTCCAAGGATGCATTTCCAGCTCTTTCACCTATACCATTAATAGTTACTTCTACCTGTCTTGCCCCTGCATACGCCCCCTGAGACAATCCTTGTTAAAATACAGCTATCAACAAATAAGATAATCGAACTAACAAGTAGAGAAATTAGATTAAAAAAATAAAGAAAAAACATACCGCCAAAGTATTAGCAGTGGAGAGCCCAAGATCATTCTGACAATGCGTAGAGATGATGACATTTTCTATTCCAGGAGTGTTGGCTTTGATATCAGCAATCAATTTCCCAAATTCAGCTGGCAAAGTAATACCAACAGTGTCGGGTATGTTCAAAGTTGTCGCACCAGCCTTTATGACCTCCCCCAAAATTTCATACAGAAAATCCCTTTCAGATCTGAAATAAATTAAGAAACATGTATTTAACATACTACTTATTAAAGAATTAGTGAACTAAAGTGCTCAAGTCTTATACTAATATATTTTTCATAAATATTGAAAAACAACATAGGATACACTACACAGGCACAAAAGTACAGAATCATTCGTTGTTATCTTAAATGATTTCTCAATAATTCCCATCAGCTTGGTGATTCTCTTCTCATGTTCTCAGTGGTCTACAAGAAAAATTACACCCTTTTGTCCTTTGGGGCACATTTAGCACTAACTAGACAAGATTTTTCAACTGCCATTAGTAATATATATCAAGGGGAATTTCTGAATTCTTCACCACTTTGTGGAAGACTTACAAACCATATTTACCATGGCCTCTTGGCCAAGGATTTCCATTTTTTTCCTGTAAAGGACCAAGTTATACCAATGATGGCAGTGCAGAATAAGGTAGAGACTTATTTTCAAACAAGTTAGCAAGTGATAGCACAAATCAAATGACTAGTATTACACTTACAAACGCAGAGGCATTACAGAGATTCAAACTTATTAATCAAATATAGCAGTGGAAACCAAGTTACAAATAATCAAAGGCTAAGGTGCCGTTATGGCCTGCAAAAAATGGGCTGACTTCAACAAGTACCATGAAATAGACTAACCTAAGCTCAAATGTAACAAGTTATCCTCAACAATTATGCTAGTAAGTTCTGCAGCCTCCTAGCTATAATATAATACCCTCAAAAGGTCCAACCTGCCAGCGTCCTCGGGGCTGAACTCCACGTCCTCACAACCCAAGCTCCTTGCATACCTCACCATGCTCCTTGCGATCTCAATAACCTCTTCCTTGCTCTTCTTCAGCTTGTACTCCATGTGGATGGGGCTCGTGGCGATGAACGTGTGGATCCTAGGCCTCTTAGCGTATTTCACAGCCTCCCAAGCAGCCTTGATGTCCCTCTCGTTGCACCTTGAGAGCCCACATATAACTGGAACGTAGCCCTCACTGTCCACCGCGTTTCCCACCTCCTGCGCAATCATCTTCACAGCCTCAAAGTCGTCCTTCGAGGCAGCAGGGAACCCGGCCTCGATGATGTCAACCCCGAGCCTTGCCAGCTGTCGGGCAATGTCAAACTTCTCCTTGGATGTCATGGTTGCCCCAGGGGACTGCTCACCGTCCCTCAGGGTAGTGTCAAATATGCGGACATAATTGGGGTCCGAGATGCGGCTGGGGATGTAGTCCGGCCGACGACGGGGTGGCGATGAGGGGGCGGTAGACGATGAGCATTTGATGGCGGCGACGGTGGCAGAGGAACAGGTTCTGGAGGAGAGGTTGCAGATGTGGTTTCTGGAGTTTTTGGGTAAGTAGAAGCGACGGTGAGGGACAGAGACAACTTTCTGGTTCACAGAGGAAGAGTGAGTTTGGCAAATCCTAGGGCATGTGATGATAGACGATGCCATTGAGCTCCGTCAGCGAAATCTGTAAGTTGAAAGAGGTTAAAGTCATAAGAGGAAGATCATGACAGAGAAGCAGATCATACGAGAGGCAGCGGCAATCGCTCTACGGGACCTCTCGGAGAGAAGCAGGTCACCGAAGGAAGGCCGAAGGCGGCGGCGGCAGTTGCTCTACAATACACTGGACAGAGGGAGGGGAAGAAGCAGACGGAGGAACGCCGAAGGCGGCAGCAGTCGTTCAATCCGTCGGAGGCGGCAGCAGCCGTCGGAGAGAAGCAGACCACGGGACAGACGGGAGCTTTCTTCTTTCGCGGCAGTGAGCAGTCTACTACATGCACTGTCACGAGACAGTGCCGTCTTAGGGTTCTCTTTTGTCTTTAATTTTTTTTCATTTTTTTAATTAACCGGATTCGACAAAAACCGGTCGGACCAGCCGGGTAACCGAGTTGAATTCAGCTTGTAGATAAAACCGGACCAGACTTATACTCAGTTCCCGGAGAGTCTGGACTCAGGACTCATGCTCTGTCTCGGTCGGACCGGAATGACCGGTCGGATAGGCTGGTCGGGTCCAATTTTTGAAAACTGTGCACCTCTTCAATTGCGCATTGGGAAACATAGTTTTTAAAACCGGACCGGGCCGGAAACCGGTCAAGGTATGGGTTTTTGGGTTCTTGGGTTCAACCGGAGTTCGATGGGTCTAACCGGATTTTTACAAATAATACTTATAATAGTATAAAATTAGTAATATGAATGTAAAATTGTTATATTCTATACATTAATTTATAATTTCAACTTTACAAATAAGATTGCTATATTCTATACATTAATTTAGAGCTTAGGTTTCCTTTTTTTCTATTTTTGACTCTTGTTTTTTAATTTTTTTACTTTTTTTATTTTTCTTCATAGACCGGTTTCTTGACCGGTTCGGTGGAAACCAGATCAGACCGGCCGGTTCGCACTGTCCAACCCTGTCCTGGATGCAAATGGAGCAATTAGCGAAACCGGACCGGGCTGGTGTCCGGTTCCCGGTCCGGACGGTCCGACCGGCCGGTCCGGTCCGGTTTTTAAAACTATGTTGGGAAATTTGGCATTGAGAATGAAAAGACATTGCTCGATAAAAAGATTCATATACAGTGAAAGGAAATAAAATTTTATTTTATATACTATACCATTATTAATTAATTACTTATTTGTTGAACCCAGATCATCCTTACAATATTTAAAAATGAAAATGGAAAAATAGTGACAATTTTTGAGGTTATCATTTTTGAAAAATAATTTTTCGTAATTTATCGATTTGGCTAAAAATCTAACGATAAATTAGCAAATTATGCCGACCCGATCCGATAAAAGAGATGCGTAATAAAATCGATCACGACATGACCAAATTTTCTTATGACCCAACAAGCCCGACAAAATATTTGTAATATTAATTTCTTTGCATATTTTCAAGAACACAGGAAAGGATGAAATGGTTAGACTGCTGATAAAAATATCGCTTGATGTATCTATACCGCGTGATACGATAAGATTTCTTAGACCGTCCGCTCCAACCATAGTCAAAATTGTCACATGCTTTATTTAATTTTTACCTATATTTTTATGAGCTCTAATATGATCAATACTTATCTTAAAATCTGACTTGACAAGTTACTGATTTATCCGTATTTACTATTTTACTCCCACGTGGCACGAGTTGTTATCTAGCATACGTGTCTCCCATCTTTTCCCACCACTGGAATAGACCACCTGTTCAGCTTATCGCATCAAATTTTAGTGGTATGATTATGGGATTCACCCGTAGTTCAAGTGGTATGACAAGTGAATTCAATTTTTATCAGTAGAATTTTAATATTTTTTATTCCTCTTTTTTATCTAAATTACTTGTATTTAGAAGTTCAATAGAACCCGACTAATTTAATTCGAACCGAACTCGATACCTCACTTAAGAGGAAGAAGCATTCCACCACTTCAACTAATTCACTTCGCGGCAATATCTTTTTTTTTTTGATTGCTCACCCGGTGTCCGGTACCCGAAGGCTAGCCGACTAATTCGGATTCGGGGTACTGTCGGGCGGTTTCCCGGAAACCCCTTCCAAAAAGGTCTGCTGCGTTCACAGGGGTTCGAACCCGGCACATCTGCTTAAGTGACACAAGTCTCTTCCACTTGCGCTAACTTTCGTTGGTGCGGCAATATCTATTTACTTCTCCCGATGTCGACCTTTATGTACTAAATATATAGTTTTATGTCCAGCACTTGTAACAGTAGCAGCCCTTGGCGGCTGGCCGCTCCTGTTTCCAACGGAGTGATCGAGGTTCTATCCGCGTTAGAGGCAGGTTTGTCATTAATTTTCAAGTCTGATATTTTAACTAAATTTTCAATACTTTTTCTGATTTTTAGGTCATATTTAAAAAAAGAGTATAATTTCATAAAGACGTCGATATTATAAAATGATTATAGTATCAATCTGATCATTTTGCATATTATCAATCATAATTTTTTATCTGACTAGACACGTTAATATGATAATTTTATAATTATCTATGTACAGATGTATGAAACCCAAATTCCTTTCTCACTCCACATGAAGAGTTTAGACAGTATCATACACACACATACGCTTATCTTTTTGTTACGGTTAACATATTTGGCCAATGCAGTTCCCTCAAAATTCACGAAATACAACATAAAATTAATATGAATTTATCTATTTATTGCCAGATTATTTTATTTTACCTCTTTAAACTTAACATTTATTATTTTATCGAGTATTAACTATTCGATAAATTTTCAGATTCCATCATTATTACCACGGTGTAGCGCGGCCTTGGTTCTAGTTATACAAGAAGTTCAATTTCTCTTTAAAGAAATCTGAAAAATAAATGAGAGAGATGGACTCAACTGATACAGAAGTTTCATCTGTCTACTACCAAAAGCATAGGATGTTCCTTATCGTTTTTCACTCACATTCTTCCACTTTTTTTTCCCTATTCATTTGTTTTTTTATGAGCATATTGTAATTTGTTATATAAAATATGTGTTATTATAGTATGTCTAAACATTCACCAGTGCTACGCACGAAATTATCAATTATACGTTATATCGTAAATATTTAAAGTGATCAAAGAAATACAAAATTGACCAAATTCAAGTTTAGGTTAGATAAAACAAGAGTTGTTCAAATCAAATAAAAATGAAGCAGAACTAGGGAATTTGGAAAGTTTCGGATGAACAAAATAGATTTTTACGGAAGTTGCGAATTCTATTTCTGCAAGGAGTTTGCGGATTTTAAAATAGTGAAAATGAGATTGTACGGTTAAGAGAATCATATAAAACAGTTTAGAGGATCGTGAAAACATTTAACAAAATATGAGAAGTTAATAAAATGAATAAATATGCTGAAATTACGAAAATAATGAAAAAATGATATGATTTTCATATCTTCTATTATTTTATTTTAAATTAAATTTGATCGATTATAATTTGAGTTTGATTGAGCACTTTGTTGAAACTCGAAAATGTGATCAAATCTGCTTTGGATTTTCTTAAAGTAGTAGATAAGATGATTGAGGTGGTTTAATAGATCTTAGTGAGCCAATCCAACTCACATATGAATTAATCAGATATATTAGGCTTGTTAATATCAGGTGGTGTATATAAAAAATGCATAATTAATTGTATTTATTTTAGTCTAGTGAGAAAAGGGAAAAGTTACCTTTGGTTCTATTGAAGGCAAAACTTTATGAACTAATTGCTACACCGTTCAACAAGTTACAAAAATAATCAAAAGTTATTTGGTTCTTTAAAAAAAAAGAATGTATAATTTATTATGAACCAATTGATTAAACTAGTTCCTATTCAAATATGGTTAAATTATAGAGAATTTAATAATATAATAAAATTTTAAGATATATTCAAAATTCTTTTTAAGTTATTTGTCAAAATGTGAGATTACTACACTTAGTAAAGTATGTCAAAATGTTTAAAATATATATATATATATATATATAATTGGTTGTAAGGTTTGTTTAGTGTGGATGAAATATTTGTAAAATTAATTATACTTAAAAAAATTCAGCATATTTCTAACGTAAATATGTTACTACAAACCATTTAAATTGATCCATATTATAATAAAATTTTATAACTAAATATTTATATTTATATAATGGTTTAAAGTTCCAAATTACAATGCAATCTTAATGGTAAAACGCACCCACAGGGGGAAATTCTTACGTGATCCTACCTTGTCAAGTAACGTGAGAAAGTATCAATTAAAATATGACATTTCGAGAAAATTAGTATTAATTACCTGAACAATTACCAAAATTAATACTAATCAAAGTAATTGATTGATTATTTCTCACCACATCATTGTGAGGTAGAATATCTAAGATTTTTTTGTGCAAGTGCAGAGCATAAGTTTGTGTTAACCCTATCCCAAAAAGATTCCAGTTTCAAATTTTATAAATAGAGGAAATTTATTTAGGATGAAACTGTTAATTAATGAGCCGATTTGATTCTAAACTAGATTTGTTTTGTTTGACCACTGAATACCACATGGTCGATATGGACAAAAAAGCTTAAATAATATTGCAATTGTCTAAAATAAAAGTTAAAAAGGCCTAAAAAGAAATCCAAATACAAGTTATCAATGAGATAAAAGGAGAATACATAACAATAAACACTACAATTAATTTGGATAGTAATGATGGCATTATTTTGCAAGTTAATGGCATTGGAGATTCTTACATGGGTTCAGCTTCTCACATCGTCTGTAAACTCGGTTACCATTTCCTTTGGGAAAAGATGTAGGGGCCTAAATCTGCTGAAATGTTCTCACATGTCTAAGGGCCCAAAAGCACCCCACATGTTCTGCTCATCGGAAGACTGCGGCTCCCCCAAGAAAGACCCCATCTTTGGCCTTGCCGGCTGGTCTCTCCCGAGAGGAAAGTTCCAGAACGAGTCGGAGTTCTCATAGAATATGTAGAACGCCACTAAGGATGCCAAGAACAGCCCCACCAGTACTAGGTAAACTTGCCACTCTGCAACACAAGGAAATGAAGAATCAGCTCGACATATGATTAGGCCCGCCACGAGCAGCACTCACCTGCCTCTCCAAGAACAGCAAATAGGGATTTTGCATGTCCTTTATCGATTCCTATATTGTATGTGTGCTAAAATTGGCTTTCTATCAGCAAGTACACGCTTTTAAGTGTTGTCCATGGAACCTCATTGAATACAACATGTAACTTGTCAATTCTGTCCCCGCACGTGACACATTTGTGCCACAGCCACAAGAAAATGAATGTAGTAAGTACCACAGTTTCGGTTCAAAATTTTTTTTTTAATGCTTTTCTTCAGATCAAGCAAATGTTCACCTTTCCAATCGGCAGGGACATTTAGCTTAGTAACCATTGCTCCCCACTGGTTGGAAGAAGTAAGCACAACCCTGCAGCATCACCACAGAAATAAGTGATCATGTGCATGCAAGCCTGCGCAAGCTATTGGAAAATTCACTGGCCCGGAAAGAAATGATACAGGTCAATCATACACTGGGCATTTCAGATTAAATGGGATTATGTGAGACTGATATTGACCGACAGGACCGGTGGAAAATCTTGTATAATTGTTCATCCATGTGTACAAATGAAATCGGACAATGAAAATATGGTCATCTAGTACTATAAAATAACATTTTAAACAGGTCCCAGTGCTGGGAAGGAAATCGAGCAACAATAGAAAACTTACACTCCAAAGTACCAAAAATCCTTTATCTAGAAGTGGACCATACCTCTCCGTGGGGCAGAACTCAAGGGCTGTAATGGAGGTACCAAGGTGTAGCCGCCTGCTCCAGTGACTGATCTCCATTTTCTTGACTTCCACAACACAGACATCACCATCTTTGCTTCCCCTAGATTTTTTCCCAAGGAATCAGTATCAAAGGCCTTGGCAAGAATGGAGGCTCTTTTTTCTTTTTGGCTCCTATTTTGTAGAAAATCTATGTTAATCTTCGAAAAAGAATCATGCAGTGGAAGGAGAATCACTTACTGGGCAAGATATTTCCCATCCAAACTGATTGACATAATGGCCGCAGGCTTTCTGAGCAGTCTCTTGTAACCAATTCTGTTCCATGTACTAATATCCCAAACTGCAGTGACAGCTCTATCTCCTGCAGAATTAACATGTGCCACTCACCCAATCAAAAGATACAAACTCGTACCATTACAATAAGCAAGACACATGAGGTTGATAATCTCACATAATTTACTTATTCAATAAATAAGATAAGTGCAAATGTCTTGACTCACCTTTCTGAACAGTGCAAAATAGAAATGGTTTTGTCCCGTCCTTCGAGAATCGACACAATTCAATACTTTCGTCCTGAAAAAGGGATATCCGAGTGAGTTAAAAAATATTTTTTTTAAGGAGATAGTGCTAGGTACTACCACCAGCAAAAAGCAGCAACACATACTGGTTTGCGTGTTAACGTAGTTAAAGGGATGCCATCTTCTGCCTTCCATATTCTTGCTGAGCCATCCGTAGATGTTGAAGCCAAGTATTCTGAATCTAGACTGTAACAGGACAGTAAAGTTTAAAAAAATGTTGCCCCTTCAGTCAGATAACCGAATTGCCCCAGTGCGTAAAAAGTTTGAGTTAATTAATTAATGTAAACAATGTAAAAACCAGATTTCCGGTCTTAAAGGTTTCAAGACTGTTCCCCAGGTTTATTGAGACCTTAATTATCGGGCAAGCTCAGCATTTCACTGAATATCTGAGCCAAGGATATTGCATGACCCCATTTATGACAATATTTAGGCATCTTGTGGTTAAAACATGTTGCCATGCATCACTTCATTCATTCATCAGGTTGTAGAAGTATCTTCTTCAATTATTTCAATGTTACATTATTCATCCTTAAATACATAAGGGAAGTCCTACCTAAAATCCATATCCCTGAAGGATTTGTGTGCCCTTGGTTCATCCAATATAATGCGAAGACTAGGCCACTCCAAGATTCTTAGATGACCGTCCTGTATAAGACCAAAAAAAAGAAGAGATAACGGATAGAATTAGAACAAAAACATGGGATGCAACAGAATTAATCTGAGTAAATCATTGATCACATCATAAGATGCTATTGCTTACCAATCCACCGGCAGCAAATCTAGATCCATCAGTGCTGAAGGCAAGGCACTTTTGGGGACCAACATCTTTAAGAGGAGGTAATTCCTTGGTCTGTAGCTTCAAATATGATTCATGGCCAAACAGCTCAAATAATCTGAAAGGCATGGATGGAATCTAATTTCAGTGTCAACGGAACCTGTTGCAAAATCAAGTCTCTGTAGCTTAATGTACTTATGTAGTATAACTCAACCAACCAAAGCTATTTCCTAGATACTTTTACCTGGGAGGAGAAAAGTTGGACATATGGATCTATCTTAAGTGATATCCAAGTCAGCTAGGTAAATTCGAAGAGGATGAACTTAGAAAATCACATTGCAGCTAAGTGAATAGTTTTATTAAATATCAAGCATAGCTTGTACGATGAAAAGAAACAAGCTATGCAAACATGTAATGTCAACTGGCTTAGTCAGTCTCATCCCATAAGCAGTTCAATTTACGAAATTCCCAATGCTTCAAGCACAAAAAGTCTATCTTCTCTATGACATACTGGGGAGAAAAGATGAAGATCAATTTACATAAAACCCCATAAACAGTCTCTTGCTGCCCAAAACTTTGCATAATTTGAAACTCCTTTCAAAAGCTGGTCATTTCCTGAAATTGCTAGCGTCATAAAGAGAATGAAGATGACCCAATACAATGAACAGGTTGAACAACACTCACTTGCAGCCACCAGTGCTTGTAGAGCACACAAAATCATCTCCACTGGGGTGCACAGCAATCGCTGAAGGACCCCCATCACTTTCATCGAACACATGAGTTACCTGGTAACAGAGCAGATTCACAGAAAACCTGATAACTAATAATGGAAAGCCCAACAATATTGAAACTGAAACATAGAGGAAGAGAGTGACAAATTACAAAAACTCAACAAAATGGGCTACAAAGTATTCATCACTGAAAATCTCCCAAAGCTGATTTTGGCAACATATGATGACACTCTTATAATAAATTCCTCAACTTTAGATGGATTCCATCAATTCAAGGCCAAATTCCCCTTCATCGTCAGGTCACTTTCCACAAGAGGTCCTTGTACTTGTTAACTGCGCAACCGTCCTCTGCAATTCCTCCCCGATAATACATTCAAAGCATGTATCTCCATGTGAAATAATCAATTCCCACAAGCAACGAAAAGATTTCAGACGAGTCGAGGCGTTAAATTCCGCTATTTTCGTGTATCTCATGTAAATATGTGGAAGGAAATACTGAGTAATTTGAGGATAGAGGAATAGAGAGTGAATACCAGAGGGGAAGAGGATAGAGAAGCGGTCTTGGGATCGAAGGAGAAGATCTCGACGACAGCCGGCGAGGAGCCGCCGCGCCTCAACTTCCCGAGCACGACCAGGTTGACATTCTCCGGTCGCCGGATCCACGAACCGCACGCCACCGTAGTTTCCATTCCCCCGCCGTCGAAATCCACCGGTCAAGGACTCAGGTGAGGATTTTTCTGAAATTGACGGGTTACGGAGAGACCAATCTTTTGCCGCGGACTGGTGTCGTTCCAAAACACCGGACAAAGCAGAGTTTACATGGAATGGAAGGAGACCGGCGCACGGTGGAATCGGCTGCAGTGGATCTCTATACCTATGCACGGTCGGTGGACCAGAGACGGTTGACGCTGGAAATCGATTATTAGGAAATTATATTCTGCACCCTAACCTTTCCAGTCTTTTGGCATTGTAGAGGGATTTTAAAACCGAAAGCCCGGGGCGGTCAGTTCGGCACGATCACTTCAAGGGGTGAAATTGTAACAGAATCAAACGACAGGATGTGGAGTGAAAATATCCTTGAATGTTTGGAAGAGTTGAACGTGGGGCCCGCAGGCGGATGGAGCAAAGTCAACGCTCTCCGGAAATTCGGATATTCAGTTGATTATTCCTCGGGAAAGCCCGTCGAGGGCAACGCTGTTCGGACAGCCCTGTCTTGTGTCTTCTAGCTACGCGGGCCTTGCATTATTTGGATCGGCTCAAGATTTCTCTCAGGCCCATCTACGCCAGGCCCAATGGCTGTGTCTAAGTCATCATCACCGACAATCAAGTGCTTTATGTAAATTCTATCATATTCTGACATAAGTAAAGTTTTTACTGTTTTCAAGATTAACTTTAGAGGTGTCAAAATCTGAACGACGATTTACATAACGAATTCGTTACGTATCACACGTTGAATATTTACCCATAGTTATGATACCATATACCTGGGAGAATGGAAATTGGATCCTAGGCTCCCGTCGCAACCCAGGGAAGGCAAACAGCCTATCGGCTGGATTCTAAGGGACGGCCTACTAGTGGCCAAGGAGCTCGGGTTTCGATCGATTATTGCAAAACTCGATGCAGAAACAGTGGCGCAGCTGCTGAACTTTTTTTTTTGATAACCGAGGTATCCGAGCGCCTTCCGGGCCCGACTAGCGGTGGTTGCGACACCTCCTCCTCGGGGCACACGTAATAGCCCGCAAACCACTTGTGCCGGGTAAGTCAGGCGAACCTGACGGGCTCAAGAGGGCTGAAAGCCCCCACCAACGGAGAAGTGCCCCTCCTGGGGCTTGAACTTGGGAGCTCTAGGTGAGCTCCCCAGTCCCCACCAGTGGGGCTACCGCCCCGTTGGCGCGCAGCTGCTGAACTACTTAGTTCTGTCTGGAACCTGAACTTACTTCCCTTTTTTTATTGGGTAAATGACACTTTTGATCTTCAATCTTTCGTACTTTTATCATTTTAGTTTTAAATCTTTATTTTTATTATTTACGTTCTCAACCTTTTGAGTTTTTTCCACTTTAGTCTCACCGTTACTTTTTCTATAAAAAATAGCGGATTGCATTAAAAAAAGAATATTTCATTAAAAAAATTATTTTTTAACAAAAAAATTTTAAAAAAATAAAGAAAAAAAAAAGAAAAGAGTGAATGAAAGTCGGTAGAGTTTTACAAGCGAGTACGCTCCCTTCAAAATTGAGACACATTCTTGATTAAAAATTGATAGATGACTATTGCGATTATAAAATTGTGACTCATTATAATAAAAATGAGTTTTAATTTTAAAAGAAATGCCTATTATTAATCGATATTTCCTTAATCGGAGACTGAATATACTTATTTTTAAAAACATTTTTGTTGAAAATAATTTTTGGATGAAATTTTCTTTTTTTGGAAGGAATATAAAGTAACGGTACGACTAAAGTAGCAAAAACTCAAAAGATTGAAGATTTGAATAATAAAAAATAAAGATTTAAAACTAAAATAAAAGAAGTGTAAAATATTGATGATGAAAAGTGTCTTTTTTCCTTTTTTATTTGTGATTGTAGGACGTTGTTGAGGACATTTTTCGAGGTGTTAGGTGTTGCGCATCTTCCGGGAGGCAAACGGTGTAACCGATAGCCCGGCACACTTTGTCGGGGACGGGGTGCGGGATTTTATCTATTTTGACTTGCGACCACTGGATGTGGCTCCATCTATTTAGTACGGTAGATTAGGGAATTATCGAATCGGGGAAGTTGGGCAAATTCGTGCATAAAATTGTGGACCCATGTACGAGTCGGTATCGATGCTATACATAAAATTGCGGCTCTTAGGCATTTTTTTTTTTGTTAGCTAAGGATACTTCAATAGAGAAAGTCTTATATGTAACAGTACCACAATATTAGTACTGTCATGTAGTGACATCATTACACAGAATACTTACTCCAACAACAAGAGATGATAGGTTCCAATATGAATTTTCTATATTTACATGTCTCGAATTTAAGACGCTAATAGTTAAAGGAAAAAATGGTGAATTATTTTAACTTATTAATTTCGTACTTGATTTAAAACTAAATTACTTAGCAAATTCCAAAGTTCAGAAATTACAAAAAAAATCTAATGGTCCTTTTTTTTTTTTATCAAGAAATATCTAATAGTTTAAACCAAAAAAGGAGATTATCTAATAGTCATATCAGCCTAGAAGCGGAAGGCCCATGCCATCGATGAAGTCCATGAGTAGCATCTCATGTTCTGCATCATGATCCACTCCCTTTCTCCCTCCCTCTCCTTATCCTGTTCGTCGTCGGCGCCGTTGCTCTCCTCATACGTTCTCCGTCTCCGCCGCCGGCTGACGTCTGCCCGCCCTCCTTCCCTCCCCCGGTTCATCCCACTTCCTGTCCTCAGGTCCTGCCCTCACGCTCCGACTCTGCTTCAGTCGCTCCGCCCTTGCGCACTCGGCTCCGGATCCACTGCCGGAGCTCTGCTACAAGATGCAGGAGCTACTGCTGCGGTGGTCGCCGGCGCTTACTCTCTGGTCCTCACATTCGACACTCTCACTGAGAATAACCTCATCCAACAGGTCTCTCTCTCTCTCTCTCTCTCAGTCAACCCGTGCCTGCATCGAAAAATCAGCTAAAGCTCTGAATGCTGTTACGAGTTCTGATGAGGCTCTGATTTCAAAAATTAGTGCGGGAAAGCCTGGTAGCACCACTTTTCCCTTAGTGCCTGCAGTCAAGATTTGCGAATGCATGTGCTATCTTCGTTACTCTCTGTTACTGAATAAGGTTTTCGACCAATTGCCGTGATAGATTGCTTAAACAGTCGCCAAGTATACATAAAACTAGCGAGATGAGACGCTTAGAGTAGCTCAAATCATAGTTGCTTTGCTCAATAGATTTCCACTGGGGCGGATCTGTTCACGTCCTGAAGCAGAAAAGCGAAAGGAGAAAAATAACTGGGGACTGTCAACATGAATGGTTGAAAAACTCGAATATTCTTGTGAAGAATCTCTCTTTGTACCTGTAGTATTGATTGTGTTTCTAATTTAATCGACTGGGCACCAGCCATGTTCCTTTGATGGCCTGCCTAGATAGCCATTCGTGTTTTTCACTTTGTTGCAGAGTCTTAACTGAAAGAGCTTTTGCATCATTCATCTAAATCTTGCATATTCCAGTTTGAATATAAGCAGAATTTGAGCAGAAAGTTGATCCATATCTTGTCCGGATTGTGTTTCTAATTTAATCGACTGGGCACCAGCCATGTTCCTTTGATGGCCTGCCCGGATAGCCATTCGTGTTTATCACTTTGTTGCAGAGTCTTAACTGAAAGAGCTTTTGCATCATTCATCTAATATTCCCGTTTGAATATGAGCAGAATTTGAGCAGAAAGTTGGTCCATATCTTGTCCGGGCTGCTCTTCATGGCTTCATGGCCAATGTTCAGGTACCTTGTAGCCTCCTTGAAGTTGAGAGATATATTAATACTTCAACCAGTGATTATTAACATTTTCAGAGCTATTTCAACTGACAATTTCCAAAATCTAGAATAGCAACTCAATGGAAGCTCGCTACTTTGCTTCCTTGGTCCCACTCTTGAATTGCCTACGGCTTGTAGTCAACGGCCTCTCCGTGGTTACCGATGAAGGACTTGTGAAATCTGTGACACGAGAAGGAAATCCAGAGTAAAATTTGCTCTTATCTGTACTCACTCTTTTGTGTCAAAACATTACCGGAAGGTTACTCTATTCAGCTTCCTGGATCAATTCTTGCAGGGAATTGTTAAGGGGACCCCTTTACTATGTCCTGATGTTGATCTTGTGTGCCGTTCTCTTCTGGCGGGAATCTCCCACAGGAGTAATCTCAGTGGCCATAATGTGCAGTGGAGATGGTAAGACTGTTTCCTTGTACAAATTAACCATTCTCATGCTCCATAGTATCCTGTCTGATTCAATGTTTGGATTTTGCAGGAATTGCTGATATTATAGGGAGAAGGTTTGGGTTCCAAAAGCTTCCATATAATCAACAAAAGAGCTGGGCAGGGAGCTGTTCAATGTTCATATTTGGTTTCTTAATCTCGATCGGGTGAACAAAATCTGTCCCTCTCGCCCACTTTATAGTCTTGTGAACACTGACGTGCTCCAAACTGACTTGAACATTTACTTTGAATATACAGAATGCTGTATTATTTTTCAGCGCTTGGATACTTTCAACTGGATTGGACTGGAACAGTGCAGAGAGTCGCTTTAATCTCTTTAGCGGCAGCAGCAGTGGAGTCCCTCCCAGTCACTCAGGTGATCGATGACAACATCTCTGTTCCTCTCGTAAGCATGCTCATTGCCTTTTTGACGTTCGGTTATTAATGGTCCAAGGACCAATCTTTCTGTCCAAAACGCCGATCAATGAAACGTGGAGTGCATATCATTTAGATTATTGATATCATTGCAGCTCTACTTTTCATTTAAATTAAGCAAGTAATTAAGTCCTTTGTTTTGATTCAAGTGGTAGCTAATTCTTTGCGTGTACTTGGTCTTTTTGGGCCAAAGAGAGAGGAGGGGGAGATCGGCCGGGGTCCCGCCAACTCCCTCCCCTCCGATGACTAGATGACCTCCACAGCAAAATTCTTCTAATTTCACATTATTTTATTTACAAGACATAAAGTATAGATCATAGTTCAAAGAAATTGCGCCATCGTTTATAGTTATTCAATTTGCATTATTTCCTTTCTATATTTTTCAAATTTGTAAAATATATGTTTATGATGAATGTACAACTAGCTAAAAGGAAAAATGAGATAAGTGATTTTTGGCCATGGGCATTAACCCCTAAAATGTATAAAACATGTTTCTTTTCCATGTATTTTATTTTTAGAGTATTGGGTGGGCCTCCATTACTTCATCAACTCACTATACTTACCCGTAATTGGCATTCTTGGCTCGAACTAAATTAATAATAATATATTGAGTTTTTGAATATTAGTGGTTTAAACCGAAGAAATAACTCAGTATACACTAAACAGGACTACAATTTTTTTCTGCCTCTTGTCAATTTGCTTTTCTTCTATTTTTTTTTTTTTAATTTTATATCCTACAGAATCTCATCTTCCTTTTTTTACTCTAAAAACCACCTATGACTTATAATGAGTTAGAATGAGAGGGGAAATAAAGGGCATACAGAATTCCACCTGTAAAAATTGAACACATTACTTCAAGCAAGCCTTATGTGTAACTGTGTCAACATGCAATAGTGCACCTACGGTGACACCAACTAATGGAATTAATCTATTTTTAAGATTTTTTATAAAATATTAAAAATTGAAAAATAATCTTAGAAATAATTACATTTTATTAGTTGATGTTAACATTGTGGCACAGTTAGATACAAGATTTATGCAAGACTTTTTATTTTAAATTGAAAACGAAATTTTCTTTTCTTTCTGTATAAACAAACGGGACATATCTGGTCGGATAAAACTAGTGGTAATGGAGGCAACTGTTGAAACCGATGGGTTCCAACCTTAATAACTGAGCAAATTTAACACCATCACATTCTTTTTTTAGCTCATTTAGATTTAAATAAAAAGTACAAGTTGTCGTATCATTAACTCTATGATTAGGCGAAGAGTGAAAAAGATAATAAACCCGACTTTGAACCAATCAAGATACATGGAGTTTTCATATATCAAGTGTTGCAAACCGAAGAGAATGGCACAAACCTTTTCGGAAAATCTTGAACGGTTGAAGATTAATCATACTGCTTCAAAATCGTTAGTTGTTGTATTTTATTCATTTTTCTTATATGAACAGGGAGAAGAACCATGAAAAAATTTGAAAAAAGGAAGAAGAAAAGGAATAGAAGGCCAAAAGTATCGATATCTTTTCCAATTTTTGGCCGGAGAGTAGCAGTTCTATGATTCCAAGGATCTGTCATTTTCTAGTCTTTGTGAGTTAGCCAAAGATGTGAACGCGTTTTCGTTTTCTTTGTGATCTCCTCTGCATTAGCTTGGAATATATGTGATGGTGGTAACGGTGGTGGTCTACAATTTGAGACATCACATGTCTCGATAAAGAGGTATTGTCTGGTTTCTAACATAAATAATTATATGTGATTTTACCCTTTAAAAAAAGGATGTTAATTGTGCTGTTAGAAACCCTCGAGCCTTGCAAGAAGGGAGGCACTTCACTTCCGGCCTTGTCTCTTACGCCACAGGACTCCACCTGCCAAACTCTTCGGCTCTACTTTCTAGTGTTTTTTTTTTTTGGTTGTTTGCTCAGAAAATTATAAACTATTCAAGAATTCTTTAATATATCATGAATTATTTTTTCATCAAATCAGGAATTATACGAGAATTTTTCAATCTACTACGAACTATTTTTTTGTTCAAGAAATTACGAACTATACTATGTTTTTTTTAATCTATCACGTAGTTAATATTGACCGTTAGTTGCTAATTTGTATTGTTAATTTTATTGATTATGCAAATAGAATCTGACGTGGTATCACATGTAGCATCTATCTGATCATAAAAATAGAGAATATTTGCTTGCACATTCATCCTCATGATAAAATAGAAAATTTGATAGTGGTTCGTGTATTTTTTATGGTCAGATGGATGCAATGTATAATGTCGTGTCAAATTTTTTGGTACAATCAATAAAATTAATAATATGTATAAGCAATTAACGGATAAATTAATAGCGTGGTAGATTAGGGAATTCTTAAATAGTTTGTGATTTTAAAAGTTCGTGATAAATTAGAAAATTCTTGGATAGTTCGTGGTTTTCTTGAAAAAAAAAAGTTCATAGTAGATTGAGAATTTCTTAAATAATTCGTACTTTTCTGGATAAATAACCATTTTTTCCCTAATTTAATGAATTATAATTACCGAAAAAAAAAAAAAAAGTCTTATGCTCGATCACCGTGGCCGTCCTCGTCCGCGGTGGTAGGGGAGAAGGGTTGGAAAATGGGAAAGATAAAAAGGGTTTCTACTGACCCATTTATTTATAGAGCTGTGTAGGCATAGGTGTTTTGGTGTAGCCATCCTATAGTTAGAAGGCATGGTCGATCATAAATTAAAGATAAAGATGGAATGATCAAGTTGAGCTTCAATAACAGCACAAGTCTCTTTTTCATAAGTAAAGTATCGGGTTCGATATTTGTGAGTGAAAAAAGTTTGTAATAGGAATTCCTCTACCCTTTAATGGACTGATTTAAATCAAACGTATATTAATCAGGATCTAACTGCAAAAGTGTTCTTAATGGCTCATTTTTATTAACAATTTTTTATGTTTATGAAGAAGGTTCGTAAATCTTGAAAGAGATATCATGAGAAAAGATAATAAAAGGGCATGCGAAGCATCATCGATGATAATCAACATTTAATGTTTTTTAAGTATAAATCGATGATAATATTATTGTATCTGATCTCGACAGCATAATTGTTCTAAACTGAGACAAGGGGACCCTCAAATTGTACAATAACCGAAGGGGAGGATCCATCCAACACGCCCTGTCCCTTGCCAACTTTTGATCGCCAAGGAAACTTCATGAGCACCTTCACCTTTGGCTTCTTTGGTTTCAGGATTTGTGGCAGCCCACCTGTCCCTGACTATCAGCAAAAATAAATAAATAAATAAATAAATAACAACTAGATAACGATAACAAGGGATCAGGCAGAAGGGAAGAGAAATTCTTAGGTGATTCTATCTCGTTACGCAGTGTATGAAAATATTAATTAAAATATGACAAACGAGTAAATTTGTGTTACTCATCCGAGTAGTTATCACGATTAATACTAATTAAAGTAATTTGATTAATTTTTTTTTATCAAATTATTGTGAGATAGACTGTCTAGCTCCTCGTTTTTACCAACAGAAAGAAAATGTTATCTTTTCCGTGGAAATTAATTTGATCCAAAGTTTTGAAAATGAAATTGATTCATGTGATTGGATATACTTTTTTTACGTTGGATTTTGAATATGAATCTTGTTAATAAAAATTGCATTTAAAAAATATTTTAATCGTTAATCTACGAACCCGATTCCAACTTTTTTTGTCGAGATCGATTCGAGCTTGAACTACTTACTTCTAATGCACTCGTGGATAATGAGCATTCCACCGTAGAAGACGACTTCGTAGTCCTTACAGACTTTTCAGTATTCTACTTTCTAGAACGCCAATGCGCGATGGTATGAAAAAAATTCTCCCATAGGAGAAATGGGAAGAGAGTCTTCAGTGGAGTAGTCATACATACCACGTAGGCAATGCTGATGTGATATATTCGCTCAATCAGAAATTGTCTTTTCCATATTTTTTTCATTTATGATTCACCATTTATTGGTTTTTTTATTTTTTTACCATTTGTATATTATTTTCAATTATAATTCACCATTTATTTAAGATTTTTTTATTTTTTAAAGATTTTTTAAAATTTAATAATCATAACTATATAATTATTGATAATATGTTAAGTCCCCATTAGATGGATATACCACATCAATATTGTCTACATAGTATGACCATTCCACTGAAATCTTTCTCAAAACAGGGCTCACTCAATTAAATCCAGAAACTTGTCTCGTCAAGCCGCATCTCCTTAGCTCTTGCTCGACGTCAAGCCATGTGTCCTTTCGAGTCCTCTACTTCCCCTCCGCATCCAAGTTAAGTTCCCCGTTTCGAGGGAGGTGGATTAAAAAATCTTGGATGATCTTATCTCACAGTAATTATATAAGTTAAGTTTGCTATTCTAAGAGATAGTCGGTTTGACTCGTATGAAAATCAACTGCTAATCGTTCTGGCTTTTCCATACCTGAATTTTTAATATAATTAGAGTCAAAGTCCGTGCTATACTGAGAGAAGAAAAAAGTTAAAGAAAATGATATATGTAAAAAATTAATGAGAGAATTGTAAATACCGATGTCAAACTGAGATATATAGTTTGTTTATTCATTGCTAATCATCCAACTTGAGATACATAATTTTAATTCAAATTGTGCAAGTCGTGAAGAAAGACATATGTACATGCACATATGATACTCTTTATACTTGCTCTATATAGTAAGAAAGATGTTGAGATTTAATGGATTTATTTATAGATGATTATACAATTATCATATTATGAAAAATAATATGTAAAATGACTAGATTGAGATTGCTTTTATTTTACAATATTTTCATGATTAGAAAACTCTACTTTTTCTAGATGTTGCACCCTCTTATCCAAAAATTTTAAAAAATAAAAATTTAGTTCAAAATATGCTTTATAAATAAATAATATTTTTCGATTTGGTACACTCATTTCATCTCTCATATGCATAAGTTTTTCAGTTATAGGATGTCCACTAAAACGAAGTGGGAGAAATTAAATTTTTCGGTAAACTTTAATACTTCTTCTTTCCTTTTTTTTTTTTGGAAAATTGGTGAAATTTATTCTCACTCAAAAGGATTTACAAAGCAACCCAAACTATGTACAAAGAATGCCCAATAGTGGAGCAACTTGGGATCTACTAATCCGAAACGCTAAATGGAAAAGGGAAGACACTTTCAACTATACTATATCCACAATGTCATGCACCAAATCCTCTTCACAACAGGATGCTCTCCAAAGGATGCACCTATTCCTTTCAATCCAAATAGCATAGGCATATTGCGCGCCAAGTAGATTTAGAAGTCCAGTCAATAGGCACACGAGTGTCGCCCAATTGAGCAAGAACCGCACTCCAAACACGGTTAGTAAAGCAACAAGAGAAAAACAAATGATCTTGTGATTTTGCCTAATCCCTGCAAAATTCACACAAACTCGATGAAATCGAGACATTCCATCAAAGCAACCGATCCTTTGTGGGTAGTCGGCCAAGCCAAATAAGCCAGCAAATAAATGAAACACGAGGAATATGTCCACAAAACCAAATCCTCTTCGTCTAGGGCAAAAAAACAGAGCGGACCTAATCCGCTCCTAGGTGCTCTTGGACAAAAATTGACCTAAACGAGATGGAGTCCAAACAACATCATCCATATCAGGACAGACAGATTGGCAGTAAGACTATGTATGATAGATGCCTGCGGATCAGAACTACGAGGCCAATACCATCCATTCAGTTTCAACACCAAATTGACTCGAGTAGAAGTGGAAATGGAAGGAAAGCACTGAAAACCTCGAGCACAGAATGAGAATAAAGGCCCCATAGTTAACCAATTATCATACTAGAAAGACACTGTCGAAGCCCGACCGATGTTATACTTGATAAAAGGTCAAACCAACTCCCTTAATTTTAAAATCTTGCGCCAACACCAAGAACAATCACCAGGAGCTTGAATAGCCTAAAAACAATGCCCTTTAATTAAATAGTGATGTGCCCAAGCCACCGAAATAGATCCCAATCGTAGAAGCAATAACCAAATATTCTTAAGAGTACCAACACAACTCCATTGCCGAATGTCACAAAGCCCAAGTTCACCCCCACTACAGGGCTGACAAACAGGAGCCCAACTCACCCGTACACCAGGGGTGAAAGCATCAGAACCGTGCCACAAAAAATTCCTGCAAAGACTCTCCACCTTCGTAATAATAGAACGTGGTAGGATGAAGATCAAACACCAAAAATTCAACATATGAGAAATGACAGAGGAAATAAGTTGCAAGCAACCTGCAAAGTGTAAATACCTCACTATCCAACTCCTCATCCGAGTAGTGAGACAATTAACAAGAACAACACACTCCTTTACAGAAAGATGCCCGGACATAAGAGGAACACCCAAATAACGTACAGGTAAGGAACCACTCTTAAACCCTAAGGACTCCAAAAGACTAGCCACCAAAGAAGGAGCAATACCTCCCAGAAAAAGCTCATATTTATCAAGATTAAGTTTGAGACCTGTATGCTAATAGAACCGTCGCAAAACACAAAGAATACATTGTAGGGAAGGAGTAGAACCATCACAAAAATATAAAGAGATTATCTGCAAAACATAAGTGTGTCAAGCGAAGGCTCCGACATCGTGGATGGTAACGGATAGATCCCTGCAAGGCCGTCGAGTCAAGAAGAGACGATAGATAATTCATAGCAAGTACAAATAGGTAAGGAGAGAGGGGATCCCCCTGCCTCACCCCTCAAGCACCCGGAAAATAACCTATAAGAGATCTATTTAAAGCCACAGAGAAATAAGGAGTGGAAATGCAAACACGAATCCACTACACAAACCGAGTAGGGAAACCAAGGGCCAAGAGCATAGTAACAAGGAAATCCCAGCTAAGAGAATCAAAAGCCTTCTGCAAATCAATTTTAACTGCACCTCTAGGCATAACAGAATGCCTATGATAGCCACGAACCAACTCATGTGCTAACAAAATGTTGTCTTGAATCCATCGCCCCTTAATAAAAGCAGAAAACTGATAAGAGAAGGCAGAAAAAGACCAATCCGATTAGCAAGGATCTTTGTAATACACTTATAAATAACATTGCAACAAGAGATAGGCCGAAACTCCTTCATTCGATCAACCTTCTCCCTCTATGGGACGAGAGTAATAATCATGGAATTACCTCCCTTCTCATGTGGACAACATCAAAGAAATATTAGATAGCTCGAATAAAATCTCCTTTAACAATAGACCACGACTCTCTAAAAAAGTGCGCAGTAAATCCATTAGGCCCCGGACTCTTGTTGCCATCCGCGGCAAATAATGCAGCCCGGATCTCATCATCAGTAACACCAGCCTCAAGTAATTGCACCTCATCAAGAGATAACCTCTTTTGCATTTGTAGAGCAACAACAGCGGCAGAGGAACAAGAAATAAATGGATCAAGGGTACCAAAGAGTTGTTTATAAAATTGGATAGCCTCATCTGTGATGCTACTAATACTATCAAGACGTTCACCATCATCTGTATAGAGAACCTTAATAGTTTCATGACTTTCCTAATATTTTTATTTCTAATATAGATGAAAAAGTATTAAAGTTTGTACGAAATATCATAAATTTAAAAAAACTAAGGAGAAAAAGAAAAATGGGATCCATCAAAAGTATTGAAATAATAAATTCATCCAACTTTCCCTTAGAGGAGTTATTGAAACCCTCCTTTATTATAAAGCATAGATACGGATAATATGATTAATAACAAAATAATAAAATAGATTTTATTATAATGAAGGAGACACTTAATTGCAAATAACTTGGTGTATTTATAAGTTAAATGACATAAATAATTCATGTTCAAGTCTAAAACATTAAGGGAGCGTTTGGTTCGAATATTGTTAGATTACGGTGAAAAATTAGATTACATTGAAAGTGTCATTTTACGTGGAGTGTGGGTTGTAATGGGAAATTGTTGTGTTTGGTAAGTATTTTAATTGTGTGGAAAGTAGATAAAAATATAATATTGTAATATTTAATATGATGTGAAGTGAATGTGATTTTACAAAAATAACCTTCCTTTAAAACATCTCTTGAAGGAAAGAAAATGGTAGATTTGAGTTTTTGAATATTTCAAAGGTGGAACCCACATGTAATTTGAGAATCCCACTTTTTCACATTGTAATCACTTTCCCCTCAAAATGCCAAAGCTGGGGAAAACTTTTGTGCCCCGGCAAAGACAAATTACATCCAATTTTACCACAAAATAATGTACAGTTGGATGTAATCCTTCAATTGTCCATGGAAAGTTAAGGATTACACCCAAACAAACACCACCTAAAGATATCATGTTTGTAATTAAAATCCAACAACTATAAAATTATTTAAATAGGATGTTTTATTTCCACGTGATTTCACTTGGCTCGGACCCGGTAGATTTTTCTAGTCAGTACCACAATTTCTCCGGTTAAAATGAAAAAAAAAAGATAAAAAGGTTATTTTTTTGTTGAGTAAAGATAAAAATGTTATTACCTATGAGTTAAACGCTCGAATTATTCAATGAAGCAAAAAGAGGTGACAAGGAAAATTGTAGATTAAATCTTTTGTCAATTCTTCTTTTCACTGAAAAAGTTGTGAGGCTCGAACCTATCAGATCCATTCTACTCTTTTAATCAAAATTAGAATTTTCTAGTAACAAATTATACACCGATGAGATTTATTTATTTTTGATAATATAATCTATACTTTATTAATAATATTATATTCACAATTATTTTAGGACATATAGTGTAAATGTTGAGTTAAATCTTACGTTGACTAAATTGGATAAGAAATTTAGATTTATAAGAGAATTTATTGCCGCCGCCTAATAGTTTAAGCTTTTGAGTTGAAAACAGATCCGAGATTCTTGTACACTCATGTGAATATTTAACAGTTATTATTGTTACATATTTTTGTATAAATGATTTTTGTATTGTATTAAAAAATAACTTTGCTCTATCTCTTTCTTGTATAGATACATTTTTTTTTTTTGCTCCAAAGATTAATTCAACTCTTTTTATATAAGCAAGTAAAATTTTAGACAAATAATAATAAGAGAATTAGATCTCAAATTTTGAATTAAACTAAACAAAAACTAACCGAGGGACGCTGGCTAGTAAAAATGTGACACGTGACAAGTTATTATAATGGAAAAGATTATCCTAAAAATAATTAATTAGAAGTATAAAGATTATTTTACCTTCATATTTTTTTTAATCAAAGAGGATGGTCTTCTTAGGTGCGAGGAACTCCTGTGTCCTCTCACACCCACAAACCCGAGAGATTAGTACATGAACAAAACTCTTTGCGTTATTAGTAAACTCAATCGGTGATCATTTGATACGTTGATAAAAAGTTTCACATTAATTTTTTTTATTTATTAAGAACATTCACTTTTAATATAATGTGACATGTTTTGCTTACTTGTTAAACAAACATTTTACGTTCAACAAATCATATATCAACTCAATTCACCTGAGAATTCCCGCACTAACTCAATTTGAAAATTCTTGATCTAAATATTTTTTTTGCTAGGCAATCTAAATATTTTTTGGGGTAATTTACCTAAAAAAACACAAACTATTACAAAATTCACTAATCTACCACGAACTTTCTTTTTTGCCTAGAAAATCACGAACTATACTCTGTTTTCCCTGATCTACCACGCTGTTAATTTTGACCGTTAATTGCTGACGTGTACCGTTAATTTTGACCGTTAATTGCTGACGTGTACCGTTAATTTTGCTGATTGTGCCAACAGAGTCTAGCATGACGTCTAGCTTTGCCTATTCTTCCATGAACTATTATCGAATTCCCTATTCTACCGCGAACTATCATCGAATTCCCCTTTTTCTACCACGAACTATTATCGAATTTTCTATTATATCACGAACTATTGTCAAATTCTTTATTATATCACTAACCATTGTTAATTTCCTATTCTACCACACGTTATTTTTTGTCAAAAAATTCACAAAATTGTGCTTCATGTCCCCCATTTACTATGTTATCAATTGAATGAAAGAAAATTATTATTATTTACCTCTTACTCTCAATAATGTTTGTGGTACTTCAATTAATATTGCACTATTGTATGTTACTATATTATTTTATATTTTCTTTTAGAAATAAAATTAAAAGAACACAAATAAGATAGAAAAAATCAACTTATATGTTATACTACCTCATGCTTAAGCCTAGCAATTTTTGACACGACATGACACCGAGTTAGGCAGATTTGGGTTGACCCTAAATGAGTTTAATATCTAAAGGGGCTGACCCATGTAACCCGTTTACATAATCGAGTTAAACTCATTAACCCATTTAAATATATTAAATTATAATTACAATTATAGCATACATATTTAGTTATATGAGTTAAAAGGGTCATGTTCGTGTTTGCTTTTTCTAACCTGTTTGTTAAACGAGTCGTATACGGGTTGAGATACTTTAGACACGACACGTTTAAACATGACACAACATATATTGCCAGACTTACTCATGCTACACTCTTAAAAAAATAACGTCAACATGTGTATTTGTATTCCTTACAATATGAGAACACCAAATAATTATTAAAATCAATATATACCTCACTCTATAATAAGTTGATTTTTTTATGTCCAATTATATTCTTTTAATTTTATTTCTAAAATAAAATATAAAATAATATGGTAACATACAATAGTGTAATATTAATTAAAGTACCATAAATATTATTAAGAGTAAGATGTAAATAATAAAAAATTTTCTTTCATTCAATTGATAACATGGTAAATGAGGGACATGAAGCTCAATTTGTGAATTTTTTGACAAAAATAACTTGTGGTAGAATAGGAAATTAACAATAGTTAGTGATATAATAAAGAATTTGATAATAGTTCGTGATAGAATAGAGAATTCGATAATAGTCCGTGGTAGAAAAAGGGGAATTCAATGATAGTTCGTGGTACAATAGAGAATTCGACAATAGTTCATGATAGAATAGGGAAAGCTAGACGCCACGTAAGATGTCACATAAGATGTCTCGTCAGACTCCGTTTGCACAATCAGTAAAATTAACGGTACATGTCAGCAATTAATGGTCAAAATTAACGGCATGGTAGATTATGAAAAATGGAGCATAGTTCGTGATCTTCTAGGCAAAAAAGAAAACTCGCGATAAAATAGGAAACTTTGCAATAATTTGTACTTTTTAGGCAAATTACTCTATTATTTGGATAAATGGTAATCTAAATATTTTGTTGGGATTAAAAAATGTTACAATTTTCAAGTTTCTCTCTGTTTTGCTACAGCGAAGAAATCTCTCTCGCACGAGAAAGTCTGGGATGCGGCTGCAAGCATAGTGAAACAGCACTGACATATGTCAGCGCGTTACTGGGTGGAGGCACCACGTGGCAGCGCCAGGTGATGGAACCGCTCCACTCAATACACACCAGTATGGACGTGCGTCCCTCATTAACGTCTTCCTCTGCGGAACCGAAAACCTCTTCATCTCCCTCATCAATTTCTGTCACCTTTCTAAAGAGAGAGAGGGAGTGCAGAGCAGAGAGAAAAACCGCCATAGCTAACAGAGCCGATCGAAGAAACTGCTCATTTACCCTAATCGAAGTGACCGTGAAAGACCCAACAGAAGCGTTGAAACGTAACCGCCTCTGCCCACCTGATTCCTCCCCTTCCGCCTCTTCTCCTACTATCACTGTTTAATCTGGGCCACATGGGTCGCCGTCGGAGCTAAACCCCCGGCGCCGATTCCCTCCATTGACGCCCTGAGCATCCTTCTGTTGCCCAACTCTCAAGCCGGTATGGGCATCGCCTCCAGCCCGATCGGGGTCACCACAGCCCCCGACGGCGGCTACGTACCCTCCGGCTGCTGTGATTTGAGTCACCTTTGCCGGTGCAGGTGGAGATGCCACGAGCAGCAGCTCCACCACCACCAGCAGCCGCACAGGGTTTTATCGTCGTGCGTGGTCTTCTTCCTCGGGTGCCTCGCGGTGTTCGGCTCGATCGGCGCACTCTACGCGTGGCTCGCCTTCACGCCGCTGTACGTCGGCACCGGCGGCGGCGTGGCCTCGCTTGGGTGCCGGGAGGACGGCGAGGGGTCTTGGTCGGTTGGCGTTTTCTACGGCGATTCTCCGCTGGCCCTCAAGTCAATCGAAACCGTAAATCTCTGTCAAACAAACCGTATTTTTTCATGAAAGGAGTGAGAAATTATGAACCCAACTAAGCTTTTCTTTCTTCAGTCATTTCTTTGGTCCAAAGAAATAACTTTTTTTATCAGCTTTGCTCTTCAGCATCTCAGAATTTATCTGGAAAATCTTTTCTCCGCCATTTTAGAAAAATAAAAGCAAAATTTCTGCAACTTTGCGAAGACTACACTAAGATCATGCATCTCAATTATTAAAAGAAAGTTTTTTTTTTTAACAGAAGAGGCCATGAAGGATAAGAACAGGAAAAGAAAGGGTGTTAAAGGCTCATTCACGGAAAAGGAACGTTAATTAATTTGAATGGAGCCACTTTTTCATCATCTCGAGGTTGAACGAAAAACAGGCAGTGAAACTGAGGAACATCCACTGTCTCTATCCTTTTTCTCTTGATTAGAAGATTGCTTATTTTACTTTCCGAACAGCAAAGTGGGTTCTCACGTGACGTCTCATGACTGGGTTTCTGGAGGGGCACATCAATCGGAAGGAAGCCTTTTCAACTTTTTCTTTTGTCATTGGATAAGCTTGCGGAATTTCCGTTCTCTTACGTGGGGCCTCTTGAGCTTCTGCCACTTTTGAGCTGTTTATTTTTATTTTTACTTTGTTTGAATTCGATCTTTGCGGGTACTTGAAGAAATGTTTTTCTTCCCAATTTCTTTCTTATGAACGTTTGCTGAATCTAAATGGGTATTTGAATCCCTGGTTTTCTTGATCTGATTCGTGGAAAGCCAATCGAGCTGAGTTTTGCAGTTTTATCTCATTGAATTACCCACGCTGCTGATACAATCGGCGATTCGATTTTACATAATTGTATTCCAAATTTGTCTGTGCAGGCTAATATATGGAGGGATCAGACTGCTGCATGGCCAGTGGCTAACCCAATATTGACCTGTGCTTCTGTGTCCGCTGCCGGCTACCCCAGTAACTTTGTTGCAGATCCTTTTATTTATGTGCAGGTAATTTGGGCTTCCCTTGTTCAAGCTTTTCATGTTTAGTCACTGGGTCGATTAAGTCCATTGTAGATCTAACATTCGATCCAAATGTTTGAACTCTGATGGCTATAGTGGGATCTAGCTCGAAAATTGAAGGGGGCATTGGGTTGGTTGAAAATTGATTGTGAAAAGAAAGGTGGAGGACCATAGAGAGCATTCTTTTATGGGGGCCAATAGTTGGTATTGTATCAGCCCAAGGCTGTTATCTGAACAGTAAAGGAGAATCAGATATGCCCTTTTCATTGACTATGCATTCTCAATTGTTTATGTTTTTTTGAGCCTTAGAGAAGAAACTTCTCGAGCTGCAGAATATGTACTTGGCAATGTATTTCTTTTTTCTTTTTCGAAATTTTTAATAGTGGTCCCTGTGGGAAGTATCCTCAGATGCATATGAAAGTTCATGGTACAAAAATCTCACAGATGTCACAATGGACCGGATTTTCTATTACATTTGAATATTCGGCATGCACCACTTGCCTTGCCAGCTGACCTATGCCAGTACTTGCAGCCGTTTGACAGATAATTACTGATTTGTCTTCATATTAACTGGTGTAACATATAGTCGGGTGGGGTCGTGGTAGTCATAAATTAAATATTTCTTGATGAACTGTGAATCAGTACCCGGGTGATTGTGAATCTGGGAAGTGTTCCACTGATTTAATCAATTCTATGACCTGCTCTTTCGAGGTTAATTAATGTAGTCGTCTTTCTCATTATGTTCAGGGAGATAATCTCTACCTCTTCTACGAAACCAAGAACTCCATAACAATGCAAGGCGACATAGGAGTTGCTAAGAGCATGGACAAAGGAGCAACATGGGAACAGTTGGGTATTGCATTGGATGAGGACTGGCATCTTTCATATCCATATGTTTTCGAGTACCAGGGACAAGTAAGTCATCTCTGCTGCCTTCAAATTTAGCAGAGCAAAGCTCGATCATTTTCAAACTTTTCCACCGATCAATTGCTGACTTAATTCTCCTGGATATGTTTGTTTAGATATATATGATGCCTGAGGGCAGTGCGAAAGGAGACCTCCGAATCTACCGAGCCGTTGACTTCCCCTTGCAATGGAAGCTCGAAAAGATAATAATGAAGAAGCCCCTTGTCGATGCATTCATAATAAACCACAAGGGAAAGTACTGGCTTTTCGGGTCGGACCACACTGGTTTCGGCATGAGGAAAAACGGCCAACTAGAGATCTGGTACAGCGACTCTCCGCTAGGTCCTTGGAAACCTCACAAGAGGAACCCTGTTTATAATACTGACAAGAGCATGGGAGCTCGTAATGGAGGCAGGCCCTTTGTCTACAACGGGGACCTGTACCGTGTGGGTCAGGACTGCGGGGAAACATATGGGCAGAGGGTTCGGGTCTTCAAGGTGGAAGTTCTCACCGAGGATGATTACAGAGAAGTTGAGGTCTCTCTGGGCATCGAGGAGCCCACCAAGGGAAGGAATGCTTGGAACGGGGTTCGATACCACCACCTCGATGCCCAGCAGCTCCCAACCGGCGAGTGGATTGCAGTAATGGATGGTGACCGGGTTCCCTCCGGAGATTCCTCTCGTAGGTTCATCCTTGGCGTTGCTTCTGTCACTGGAGTTGCTGCAATTGTTATCTTCATGGGTGTTCTCGTGGGAGCTGTGAAGTGCATTATTCCGTTGAATTGGTGCAGCTATGATCTGGGCAAGAAAGGCAATTATGATAACAGTGCGATGTGGGCTTCGGAGCGGTCTGGTCTCTTCTGCTCGAAGGTCTGGCGGCTCTGCACCCGATTGAACCGGGCCCCATCGCTTCTCCGTGGCTGGGTTAGGACTAACACTTGCACCGGGAAATTCATCCTTGCGATAATCTTTTCAGTTGGGGCTGTTCTGATGTGTAATGGTGTTAAATATATCTACGGAGGAAATGGAGCCCAGAAAGCTTATCCATTGAAGGACCACTACTCCCAGTTTACCCTCTTGACTATGACCTACGATGCTCGTCTCTGGAACTTGAAGATGTACGTGAAGCACTACTCGAGGTGCTCATCAGTGAAGGAGATTGTCGTGGTGTGGAACAAGGGGATCCCTCCAAAGCTGACCGATTTCAACTCCGCAGTCTCAGTGAGGATCCGAGTCGAAGGCAAGAACTCACTGAACAACCGGTTCAAGATGGACTCCCTGATAATGACCCGGGCAGTCCTGGAGCTGGACGATGATATAATGATGACTTGCGATGATGTGGAGAGAGGGTTCAATGTTTGGCGTCGGCACCCAGACCGGATCGTGGGTTTCTACCCTCGATTGGTCGCTGGCAGCCCGCTCAAGTACCGAGCAGAGAAGTATGCTCGAGCACACAAGGGCTACAACATGATCCTCACTGGCGCGGCGTTCGTCGACTTAAGGCTTGCATCCGAGAGGTACTGGAGTGCCGAGGCGGAGCCGGGAAGGGAGCTTGTGGACGAGTTCTTCAACTGCGAGGATATCCTGCTGAACTATCTGTACGCGAACGCAAGCTCGTCGCCGGGGACAGTCGAGTACGTGAGGCCAGCTTGGGCTATAGACACGTCCAGGTTCTCGGGGGCTGCCATAAGCCTAAACACACAAGTGCACTACAGGATAAGGAGCAAGTGCCTCGGGAGGTTCTCAGAAATGTACGGTGGCATGGGGGCACGGAAGTTGGAGTTTGACGGGAGGAAAGACGGGTGGGATTTGTAGGCATTACAAAACCGAGGACGGTAGGAATCATCATCGAGAAGTTCGGAGCTTGCTCTTCTTCACTAGGTAAATTCTTCTACTGCAGGTCATATGGATGTAAATACTTCCTTGTGCTGTGAATAGAGAGGTGGGAGTGGTTTGACAGTGGATGAATGTACATTGGCACGTACTGCAGATTGTTCCATTTTGGCAGGTGTTAGATTGCAAGAGTAGCAACTTTCACCTCTTCATTCATACTTTTTGTAAATATGGTTGTCATCGATACGCGATCAAGAGAGGTTTCTTTTTCGATTTATCTTCTTCTCGGCTCATGGCCAATCGGTTCTCGGTATTGGTTTCGTCAGCAGAATTATCAAAAGCCCATGATTAAAAACTCTTTTTTTAACGGATATTTGAAAACAAATGCGTGGAAGGATTCGAATGCAGAATCTCAGACTCACTAAATCACATGAGAATGAGTTCTATTGGGTGACTGGGTGTATTATTACATGATCTTATCATGTGATAGTATTTGTGTGATGGTGTGATGACACCGACCAATCAGAATCAGCTAATTTTAGATTTTTTTCATAAAATTTGAGAACAAAAAAGACAACCAAATGACTAACTGTTTCTGATTAGCCGATACGTGATATAAAAAACTTCTTTACGTGCTTCCAGCTGCTGTGTCGTGGGGACGTGCATGGACTTTTCGATCATATGCGTTGACAGTGACTAAGCGTACAACATCTGGGCCACCTTTGTCCCCCAACAATGCTGGGCCCACTTGGTGTTTACAATTGTGCCAGTGGTTGCATTTGATTCGGTTGTTAGGTTTGTCAAATTGGAACGGGACCACTCGTAATCGGCGTCGATGATGTCAAGTTTTTTTTCATTAATACGTAACTTTCGGCACGGATTTAGAAAATTTACTCAATGAAGCGAACCCAATAGATGCACAAGAGTACGAGTTCAGAGGAGACAAAACATGATGTCGATTCATGAATTTTCTCCGGTTTAGAGCGCCCCTCTTGCAGCCCCCTTTTATCGAAAAATTCGTAAGTGAGCCGAACTCACAGATGACGTTGTGAATTAAACCAATGGATATATGATTGAAGAACGAGTCTGAATAGAAAAATGTGATGTTAACTTAATAATGACATGATAAAAATCATTGGTGGAGTTTACGAGTGATGCAGCGAGTTGAGTTCATTCATGAATCTCTCCCTTTTATCCATCCTTGCACGAGTTTTACTCTCTCGCCCACCTAATTCTAGCAACAATTTATGCTAGCTAAGCGGCCCCACTGGTCGGGCGCAGGGAGGTTTGCAGACCTTCGGGTTCGAATAGTAGGAGGAACGTTTCTTCGTGAGTGGGAGTTTTATACTCATTGAGTTTATCAAGTTCGCTTGGCGTACTCAACACATATGATTTGCGGGCTATTGTGTGTGCTTCAAGGAGGAGGTATTACAATCACTACTAGTCGGATTTTGAAGGTGCTAAATATCTCAGTTAAAAAAAAAGTTTCTTTCTCGCTTCGAGGAAAGCATCAAGACTACGAGAAATCAGCTCGTGGAGGCCGTACAGCTGCTGTTTCTGAATTAGCTGGAAGAGGGATGATGTCATAGATTCGTGCCATCTCGGACTCTTGCATGTTTTCTGATATTGGTGGTTAATAAACACGTGGCATGTGCTATGATTAAGTTCAGGTACTCGTGGAATTTCTCGATTTGCACCGAGGAGTGTGTTTTACTCTGCCAACTCCCGATGACCCCTTCAAGGGTTGTGATGGCAAAAAAGTAGTTACATTTCAAAGCAAACCATGGCATAGGGTAGATATCGAATCTACAAGAAGCCTACTCTTTTGGATATGTTCTTTGCAGATATCAATAAAAATAGTGTAGGTTCTAGAGAATGAATCGGTTGGTTCCAGTTCTAGACCGATTTATAGTTCTAGGACCTGAACATGTTACTGATTTGTGTGATTAATTTTAACCGTTTGTAATTTTCTCGCTTGAATTTTAAGTCACGAATCATTTAAAGCGTTGTATTCCTAACACACCCGATGAACTTTTTGATTGATACAATGGTTACGAACATTTGATGAATTTTTCGCATCTAAAATATTATTATAAGTGAAAATCAGTAGTAAAAGGTATTTAAATATCGTGAAAACATACTTGAAATTACATGTATTTAATTACGATAAAAAATTAAGTGAAAATAATAATTATTATTATAAAAAAATCAAAATAATTTATATTATAGAAGTAAAAGAATAAATAATAAACATGTTCTAATATGATATTTGAAATATGTTATATCTTGTAGGTTCCAGACAAAGTCCGCTCTCAAAATTTAACAAGGTACGGTTTGGATTTAAAATTTAGTAAATATCTTTATATAAAATATGGTTAGGATACTATGAAGAAATACATCGTACGAGGACCGATCTCCTCTAAAACCAATAGGAGGACTCACTCTCCATTGGGCGAGAATGTTGAAAATAAGACCACTGAAATCCAGGAAGACCAGCTCAGGTCTTAGAATGTTGAAAACAAGACCACTGAAATCCAGCAAGACCCGCTCGGGTGTTGAAGACCACGCGAGTCAACCCGAAAGAATCAACAGGTCTAGGAATCACGATGTAGAAAGGTCCACCCGATAGGTATTGTCCGCCCGGTTTTGTGTTGGAAAAAAACGTGTGATTCTCGAGGAAGAATATGCTTCCGTAGATCTCGTAAAACCTCGAGACAGTCTACCCCTCTCAATGCGGAGAGTAAACCAGTGGGTGTTAATATAAATTACAAAATTTAAGCAAATTCTCGAGATCTTATAAATAAAAAAAATTCATATTGAGAGAGTTTTACTCATCTCGTGGGCTGTGAAATTTTTATTTGAGGTATAAGAGGTTGGGTCCATGACCCATCTCAAAAACTCAAACTTATAGGATGATGACACTCGCTCTCATATAAACTAAATTTCAATCCGTCAACTTTTTGATGTGGGACTTATATATCTTAACACTCGCCCTCACATGACAACATCTAAAAGTCTAAAGTGATGATAGGTGGGGCAACTGACCTCAAGTCGGACGTTTTTCTTCCAGTCTCGGGCAGGGGGATAAACTACCGCAAGGCATGTATTCTCTTCCATATTCGAGCTAATATACGAGTCAAACTTTTTCCATACTCTATAAACTGACCATGAGTCAGACATTTTTTTCCGGTGTCGAGTTTAATGGATTACAAGTTCCACACTCAGTCTTGGCGTGTTATGAGTCCATGATCGACTCGCTCTAATACCATGTGAAATTTCCACTTGTCCCATAATAGGTTAGGCCCGTGTCTATCCCAAAAACTCAAACTTATAAAATTGTGATATTCGCTCTCTTATAAATCATGTTTCAACACATCAATTCTCCGATGTGGCACTTATATATCTCAACATGGCCTTTCACAACTTAAACTAGATTAATTAATGTACATTAAACTTCTGGATACTAGTGATTCAGATTCAAAAAATTAAATTACAGATTCGACCCCGAAGTTCTAATTCAGGTGCTGTGGATCAAACTTCAGGGTGTCATTACACACCCAGGCCCGAAATAGGCGGGCGTGAAATGTCCAATTTGCTCCCATTTCTCTTTAACATAAGGTGGGTGTTAGTGCTCCTAAGTTTAGACAATGGTAGCCATTGAAATCTGCATGGGAGCAACACACCGTTTGACTTTGATTCCCTCCGGCAACTAAAAAGTTCAATCAACAGATTCAGCCGAAAAAAGATGAAGCTGCCAGGTTCACGATTTTCCAAATATGGTAAAGAATCTTCCTGATGCTCCTGTCGAAATTCCAACTGTACAAGCAAGACTTTAACTAACTTTCAAATTTAGCAACCCTCGGAGTCTTATTGTAAAATCTCTTCCCCGGACGAGGAAACGAGGTGTTTGAGCTGTCGCTGGTCCGAGGTACGGGAACAAGATGGGTCTTGCTGCTCGAGTGCCGCCGCGTGAAGAAGCAGTGACCCGCTTCGTCTACATCACGTGTGTGGTCGCTGCCATGGGCGGTGTTCTCTTCGGCTACGACATCGGTATCTCAGGTCGGTTCGACGGATCGCAGGTTTAATTTCTCTGCCCTTCATTTTCTTTGATTTGGAAGAACAGATGGTCTGGAATTGGGACCAGCTGGAGATTTTCTTTACCCAGAATGAATAAGTGGTTTGTCCATTTTTTTCCCCCTACAACTGTTTTTTTGGTAGTTGCACGAATGGACTTTGGGTTCAAAATTGAGAAAATATATAAAATATTATATAAATTTTACTTGATTTTATTCATTTTTAGTTGAATTATTCAATTTCACTCGCGTGAATTCATTTTCTCACTCTTTCATGGAGTTTCACCTCTCAAATATAAATGTCCCTGCCGAGGGACCGACTCGAGGTCAAGCCCATGGCTTGGGATGGACTTTGGTTTGGCCGGGTATCGCTTTCGCCAAAGCCCTTGCTCAGACACGTAATCGACCGGCTCGGGCTAACCTTGGCTACTAGAGATTTCCTTTTTGTTTATCCCAGATGAAGCCGGAATGAATCCTGATAAACCAATTCCTAGGGAAATGACCGATTTCTCGCAAATCTCCTGAGACGAGCATTCCCGGCTTAAGTTTGGAGCGGGCCATAGGGTCGAGCTCGGTCTGGCGGCTATGCGTGCTGATAGGTTACACGATAAACCGATTTCCAGGGAACTGACCGTTTGCTTTTGGTCGGGAAACAAAAAATGCAGGTGGGGTGACAACCATGGACGATTTCTTGAAGAACTTCTTCCCGAAGATCTACGAGAAAACAAAAGCCGGATCGCCGGTCCACGAGGACGGGTACTGCAAGTACGACAACCATCTGCTCACACTCTTCACCTCGTCCTTCTACCTCGCGGCGCTCGTATCTTCCCTCTTCGCTTCCAGGGTTACCAGGAAATACGGCAGAAAGGCGTCCATGTTCCTGGGAGGGCTCTCCTTCTTCGTCGGGGCAATCTTCGGTACAACTGCATCCCATGTCGAAGGGGTCATAACCGGTCGCTTGTTGCTCGGTCTCGGTGCCGGGTTCGCCAACCAGGTAAGCATCCAAAGATTACAAATGAGCAGACATTTCATTGTATGGGACACATATCGGGATAATAACATTGGAAGTTTTGTACGCTTGTCCTTTCTGATAGTCGAGTTCTCTAAGTTTTAAAATGGTTTATTAGGTCTCTAGCAGTTCCATTAACGGGAGGAAGTCCACATAGGCAAAACAATGGTAATTCGGATTGAAAGTGTAATGAAGTTAATCTTATGAGACCTAATTAGTTGTCTTTAAACTTATAGGATTCGATTGCCGGAAACATAAATATGACATGTTATCATTATCTTGATAATTATGGTAGAAGTATTACAAGTTTGTTACTTTCGACATCGATTCCTACCTATTTCAAATAAGCTAAGCTGAGTCTTAGAACATTAACCAGTCACACGGTTAGTCCATTTCGGGAGGACCATTAACCCACAATGACGTGGCACTAACGCCATTGTTACCTATGCTAACTTCCGCTAACATTGGAAGCACACGTGATGTCACATGTACAAGTAGATAATGTGATGAAATAATTTGATAGGCACATGCGTAACACGTGCTTGCTATGTCAGCAAACAACAATACGAGCAGTCATGCCTTCGGTGCCATGTCATCGTTCCGTTATAGAACGGATTAAACCATACGATGGAGTTATACCCATTTAGTTGATTTAAATATTTATAACTTCATATCAAAAAACGACAAATTTATATGACTTTCATTGTAATTTCTTTTTTATTTACCATCGAATTTAATGTTAGTTCTTGCTTCTCTTGTCTTTGCAAAATCCGTGAAACAGTCCATCCCCATATACTTGTGCGAAATGGCACCTACAAGGCTTCGAGGAGCGATCAACATTGGCTTCCAGATGGCGGTCACGATCGGCATTTTCTTATCCAATCTCATCAACTTCGTGACCGTGAAGATCGAGGGCGGATCAAGCTGGAGAGTCTCGCTAGGCCTGGTGGCGTTCCCTGCAATGTTCATGATGGTCGGAGCTCTTGTACTATCAGACACCCCGAGCTCCCTGGTCGAGAGAGGCCACACCGACGCAGCCAAGAGGACGCTGCAGAAGATCCGCGGAACCCTAAACGTGGAAGAAGAGTTCCAGGACTTGATCTACGCGAGCTATTTCTCGAACCGGGTCGAGTACCCGTGGAGGCACATACTTTCGCCACGATACAGGCCTCAGCTCGTCATCTGCGTCCTCATTCCAGTGTTCCAGCAGCTCACCGGCATCAACACTATCATATTCTATGCACCGGTTCTCTTTAAGACCTTGGGCTTCGGGAGCGATTCTTCGCTGGTATCTGGAGTTGTCACAGCCGCTGTCAACGTCCTGGCCACGTTTCTTGCCATAATCTCCGTCGATCGATTCGGGAGGAGGGTCTTGTTCCTCACCGGCGGTTTGCTGATGATGGTTTGCCAGGTAAATGTTCTGAACTACCTCTTGTTGTCCGTGGGGGGAAAGAGATTCAAACCGAATCAACTTTGCATCATCAAGGTCTGAGCTTGTTTCTTCATGTGATTAGTGTTAAGCATTAAATCGGACAGTGTAAGAACTGAGACTCACCATCTATATCTAGGCTTTTTTCAAGAAGAGAAAGGTATCAGAAGTCTTAAATGTTTGTCCATTCTTGTAAATGAATTTCAAATATTTTAAAGTGATAATTAAATACTATATATTACTCGCGTTATAAAATTGAGTCCTCTTCGTCACCCATTACTTCAAGTTAACATGGAATAGATGTGATATTGACGTGAAATTCACATACGTCAATTTAAAGTAACGATAGATGATGGAAATGACTCGATGTTATAACACACGCAACATATAGGACTTGATTTATTACTTTAAAACATTTATGATCCATTTGTAAAAATTTCCAAATATATAAGACTCCTGACGTTTTTTCCTCTTTTTTAAGTGAAAATACCCAACTCGTGGTTAAAAATTTGAGCAGGAAGAAAAATGACGATTTGAGTAAAGTTATTAGCTCGGGAATGGAAGAAAAATGTTCCTCACGGTTGTCAGCCGAGTACAGAAGAAAAATATCCGATTCGAGATCCGTTGTTGATGATACAAGTGTTTAAGGATACGTGTAAGGTGTGGCACGTTATCACGTGCGAACAAGGTATCCCATTAGATAGTTGATGAAACAAATTGTAGAATATAAGAGAATTGAGATATATAAGTTTAATCGTTTTTTATTGGATTTGAGTTGGATTTTTTACGGGTCCCATGGATATTTTAGAAGAAGTGTTACCAAGCTGCTTAATTTGTGGGTTTTTTTTTTCCCTTCTTTTTCAGATTGGTATTGGAGCCATCGTAGGCTTAGGCTTCGGGGCAACGGGCGAAGGATCCTTAACAAAAACCGAGGGGCAGCTAATGCTGATCTTGATCTGCGGCTACGTGGCTGCTTTCGCGTGGTCTTGGGGCGCCCTCGGGTGGCTGGTCCCGAGCGAGATCAGCCCCCTGGAGGCCCGGCCGACCGCCCAGGCAATCTCCGTGTCGGTCAACATGCTCTTCACCTTCATCATCGCCCAAGGCTACATCTCCTTGCTCTGCTACTTGAAGTTCACCACCTTCTTCTTCTTCGCCGCCTTCCTGGCCTCGATGTCCCTCTTCGTCTACCTGTTCGTGCCAGAGACCAAGAACGTGCCCCTCGAGGGAATGAGCATGGTCCTGAAGTTGCACTGGTTCTGGGGCCGGTACATCCCTGACGAGGTGATCTTCGGGGACACGGAGAGCGTGTATGCGTACTGCGTGGACAAGCATGGCTCGTCGGTTCGAGTTCCAGGATGACAGGCGTACGGTACGGAGATATGATGGGAGCTTGCGCTGACCAGGATTTCGAGGATTTCCACGAAGCAACCTCTCTGGCGCGGGATGTAGCAGGCAGAAACGCTCCCCGTGTACATACACTAGGTTGTCTCTTTGAACTTGTGATTTATTCGAGCGTGAAGAGGACGTACAAAGTTGACAGTCAGGTGATACTCATGTTTTTTTTTTTTTTTTTTATCGGACTATGTAGTTCTATAGAATTTTGTCGGGTCCATGGAGCTGTGCATGTAGCATAATTTGTCGTGGTCAAGACCATGCTTGCAATGGAACAGTGACGGAGATTTCAACGGGTAGAAATTTTCATGTACTTCTTTCGGGTTGAAGCGGGGAGGAGAGTGATGAATCTGTCGTGGAGGTCCTCTATCGTCGGCTTTCAAGAAGCAAACCGACTGTCTCGAGCTGTAGAATCGGAGGTTATGCTTGATCGAGTGTGGCTCGAAAATGAAGTCGAATTCGAGCAGTTTCATGGCAGATCGAACTATCGAAGAGTTATTGCCAAAATATAGAATTAAGCTGCCGTGGCCAGAGCGTTGCCGTTGTATGGGTGGAAGACACTTAAATATTGCCGATTTCAAATATTTTGTGGATAGCATCATTTTTATGATAAAAGAAAACTATGTTTTTGAATTTGAACCACCGATATTTAAAAGTATTACGAGTATCTGATTAATCCCGTCGGAGTTAGATCAGTTACAAAGGAACAAAATTCTCTCAGTTTGAGCCTTTCCCGTTTACAAAAACTCAGATTTGAAACCTTTATTTAAAGGAACCGAGTGTCGAATCACTTGAATCAAGTCATGTTGATAAAGTAAACCATGTTCCGTTAAAATTAATAATATTTACTTAATATAATGAAGTTGAGTAACTATAAAATATCTACCTGATTCACAAGAGGCTGAGCCCATACAAAATCCAAAAACTTTAAGCTGATAGGACGGTGGTACCTACTCTCTTATAAAACAGACTTCTTTTCATTATTTGTTTAGTGTTGGATTTCATTTCTCAGTACCTGCCCTTGCACGATAATGTGTTCACACTTGACATGTGCCTTTAGACATCCATCCTCAACAACCGACTTTGAGTCGGATACTTTTCTCACGTACTCGGGCACCGGGGATAATTGTCCACAAGCCAGATATTTTTTTTTTTTGATTTCGAGTTTAACGGGTCACGAATTCCACACTCGGACCCATCACAATTTGGACCCATGTGACTAGCTCTGATATCATGTAAAATTCTCTATATCAGTTTGTAAGAGGTTGGGTATCAACTAAAGGTTTACGTTTTTGGGTGGAATGCTGCTCCTAAAAGTGCCATCCCTAATCCATTCCCTTCCGGTTCTCCTTGAAAGGATAACATATTCGGCCCAGGCCCAACCTCACTCATCCCCTTCCTTACTAACTGAAACTAAAGCCCAGGCCCATCATTGATCCGTCCTTGTCGCCTTCATCTCTGCGGCAATATTCACCAGCAGCCCGAGCCACCGTCCTTCCCGTCTCCGTCGAAAGTTCGGATCGTTCCTGGTTCCTCGCTGTTTGCGGTCGCTTCAGCTCTGTCGGTGACAAACCCGGAGGCTCGGTCAGGCTCCTTCTTCGTTTCTTCTCAGCCTAGATTCTTGGTTAGCCCCTCTCTCTCACTCTACGTCTGCTTGCTCCGGCGCGCTCTTTCATTTAAGCGTAGCAGATTAATTTCTTCCCCGAAGACGGACAGCCGGCATCAATTTCCCATGATTAGTGGCTCGTGAGATTAATTGTGTCTTTTTCGGTTCATCTTATTGGCTTTGTTAATTGTATTGAGACTTTTGGGAAGCCAATTTTAGCACATAGTCTAAATTCTTCAAACCGTGCTGTCTGCTTTGGACAAGGATGTTCCAGTGTTTGGTATTGTGTTGGGCTACTAGCTGAAGCCTTCTTCACTTGGTTGCTTGCACAGCATATTGGTTGCGAATTGTTGAGGCAGCTCTAGTTGAAAAGATGTTCTCGGGTGTCAAGTTCATCCCGCGTGATCAGATAAAGGTGTGGTCTTTTTATTCCTCGATGCTTTTATTTATATTCATTCACTAGGTTGAGTTTTTCAATATTCTACGTCAGGGGCAAGGTCAAGACTTGGATTCTGCAGAGAAATCTGGTGGTTGTAGTAAGGAGAAGCGCAGCAAGGCAAAGAGAAGGGCCCGGTATAGTGGTTCAGAGGATGACGATGATGAGCTTGAGAAAATCGAGAAAGAGCCTCGGAGGAAGAAATGGTATTCTTCTGAGGAGCAGTCATCGAGTGGTAGTGAGAGCAGTGATGGAAAAGACACAAGAAAGCGCAGAAAGAAGAAGAGTAGTAGGAGAAGTAGGAGCAGTAGGAAAGGCTATTCATCTGAGGACTATTCGGATACTGAAGAATCTGATGGTGCGAGGCATTCCAGTAGGAAGCAGAAGCATCGAAAGAAAGATAAGAGCAGAAGTAGAAAGGAAAGGACTTCTGATGATAATATATCTGGAGATGCATTTGATGACCAGGAAATTGTTAGAAAAGAAATGGGATTGGAGTGGATGCTTAGACCTGCTGACAGGACAGACAGAAGGCCTGCAGTGAGCAATGATAATGCACCCCCTGAAGTTTCAAATGAAGAAGAGGTAGGCTAATTTTGGAATGAATGTTTCACAGGTCACATTAATTGATTTGCTTTTGATTTATTCATTTGGATTTTGTGATGCCTTGAGACACTGTAGACCTTTCATTTGGATATTTCTTTAGCTAATTAATGTGGCATTTCAAGTTGCATTTCATTGAATCTTATTTAAAGCTACCAATGTCCTTACTCTTACTAGAAAAAGCAGGCCTGAATACTAGGCCTGCCTGTCAATGGTTACCTGGTGTTTTGGAGCCTGAACTAGTAATCCCATATGAAGAGAGAGGAAGATACTGATGGTTGTATATTTTCACCCTTTGGATCCAATTGGTAAAATAGGAATTTAACAAACAAGTGCATTGTGTTTTGACTTGGAGGAAGATGTCTGTAGGGAATCTATAGTTTTATATATATACATATGTATGTATGTGTATATTTATGTAGTTATAATTTCTTGTTTTGCTGGTTATGAGCAACTGTTTGTAGCTTGTTTATTTTCTTGGGATTATGTTGACATTGCTCTTATGCCACTGTAATGAATTATGCTGGATGTACTTCTTCGGAGGAAAGGACTGAAGATAAAAAATTCATGTACTTAAGCTCCTAACTAAAAGAATAATGCTCGACTCCAGATGGGAATTGAAAATCTTCAATTGGTTACCCTGCTTTGACTTTCTCAAATTTGGAATTTTTCATCACTATAAGCTGCAGGTTTTCCACCATGGCGGTCTTTTCGTTGGCATTTTTGGTCCTTTATATCTTCAGTTATTTATTTGAAGCTTCTGGTTACGAACTAGTTCACGATCTGTGAAATGCATTGGGACAGAGCTAACATTCTATGCGATTGCAGTTTATGTGGCCTTGTCTAGTATTATGCTACAGAGACAATTGCATGTTGACTATGTTCTATTTGTTGTGTACTCAGTTGAAGAAGGTGAATCCAAGGGAATTAAATCCTTACTTGAGGGACAATGGAAGTGGTTATCCTGAAGAAGATGGGCTGAGGTCTACTGGAGATCAGCTTTTGTCATCATCAGTTGGAGATGGGGGTGCTAGTTGGAGACTGAAAGCCTTGAAGCGAGCTCAAGAACAGGCAGCTCGTGAGGGCCGTAAAGTTGAGGAGGTGTTTATCAATACTATTAGATTTCTTATACTAATTACCACAGTGAACTTCTATTGAAGCTTCATGGGTTTAACTATGTAGGTCGTGGCTGAAAGATGGGGTTCTCTAGGTCAGCTAACCGCCTCTGTATCATCTCGTTCAGTAGCCCGATCTCATGCCCATTTGTCTGCAATAAAAAGCAGGAAGAGGGGATCAGCTGAAGAGGCAAATAATGCAGGAGATGAGCAAAATGGGAATGCTGCTCGAAAAGTAAGCTTAATTGTCTTTGCATAGTCACACTTTACCTCATCTAAGGCTTTTTAATTCGTTCTGCATCTGATTTTCATTCTTAGGGTGGTCGAGAGTATTTGAAGGATGTCTCTGTTCGGAATACTGAAATGAGGAAACCTAAGGTGGATAATTCTTTATCGTGGGGAAAGCGGAAAGGTCATAATGTGTCTGTAGAGGATGCTAATCTCATATCTCAGGCAGCATCTAGTTTGAACAAGTTCTCCAATGACGGAAGCTTCATGGAGGATGTTCTCCGAAAGCAAAGAAATGATTATACATCTGCTGTTTCTGCTTCAGTTTGTGAGGGGGAGCGGGTTATGCATAAAGTACCTGAACCCAGTGAAGCAGTTGGAGAAATACTAAATGAGGGGTTGAGTGCGAATCAATTAGCAGCAAAGGCTTTGCAGCTTCGCATGAAGGGAAAGCATGATGATGCTCAGAAACTTATGGTACTCAAATATATATCTGGTCTATAGTTGGCTCTTTTTGTTTCAATCTTGTGCGGATACTTTTTGCATCATCTTATGCTTATGTTAAGCATCATCCTTCTTTCCTTTTTCCACCCGTATTTCCAGGATGAAGTGGAGAATCTAAAACACAAGGAACGTGCTGACGTTGGTGATTCATGCAAGGTGCAAATAACAGGAAGCACAAGCAGGTAAATTGTTTCACTTTTTTTATTTTTAAATTGCGTGTATTATATTATTCGCTGTTTGCAACCATTGCGCATGGTTATTTTGGTATGTTGAAGTGGGACTCTACCAGCAGAGAAATATGATCTCTTGTTTTCTTTTTGTTGTTTTGGATAAAAGCTTCAGCTAAAATTTCCTTGCGATTAACAGTACTGCTTCGCTCCTTTTCTTTTTCCCCCAATAGTTTTCTTTTGTTTTTAATATTTAATTTTCTAGTGGTTGATTTTTTTCCTTTTTCCTTGGCTGTCTCTGGGTATTGGTGCTCACATGAACGTCTTCCCACTCTTTTGCAGCCATATGTCACGGGATTTTTCTATGCGGAGAAATAAAGAGGATGATGCTGATATGCATCTAGCTCGAACAATTATGCAAAACAAACAGTACAGCATCTCTGGCCAAGAAGAGGATGAGTACGGTTTTGAGGTTGCCCCAAAGAAGAAGTCCCGACAAAAGGGTGCCGAAAGCACCAGTAAGGCCAATCAACCTAGTGCTCTTTCGAGGAGATTATTAACACAGCAAGAACGCTGCCTCTTCTGCTTCGAGAATCCCAACAGACCGAAGCATCTAGTAGTTTCCATTGCGAATTTTACATACTTGATGCTACCTCAGTGGCAACCTGTTGTGTCTGGTCATTGCTGCATAGTCACTGCTCAGGTATGCCTAGGTGTTTTCAGAACTGAACTGGACCAATCAGTCTGATTGTTTGAACTGGGAACCACCTGTCCACTAAATAATCTTTACAACCAGAATAAACTACAATTGGTTGAACCATTTCCTACCTGTGGGTTATGGCCTGGGATTTCCTATCAATGTGATCTGGTTCTTTATCTGCCTGAAATGGGCTGTGCTCATTCTTTAATATTGACACTGATCGTGTCACTTTTTGAGAAGACTTAGGAAGGGGAGAGATAATTTGATTGGACAGACCTTAGAAGAGTCCTTGCGGGTGTACAATGAAAAGATGTGGTGCTGCAGCAGCATCACTGCCTTAATTTTGTGTTGTGCATTGTCCTTTTTTTTTGGTATTTACTACATCGATGACATATTAATTGAAGTTTCTTCAAATATTGCAGCATGAATCATCCACTAGAAATGTGGACAATAATGTGTGGGATGAGATCCGAAATTTCAAGAAATGTCTGATCATGATGTTTGCTAAGCAAGACAAGGAAGTTGTATTTCTCGAGACTGTGATGGGCTTGGCTCAACAACGTCGTCATTGCTTGGTGGAATGTGTTCCTCTTCCAAGGGATGCTGCAAAGCAAGCTCCTCTTTACTTTAAAAAGGTGAAAGCACAAGTTCCTTGGTACATGTTGTGGGAAAACAGTTTTTGATCTTCTCGTTTTTTCTTGTCTTGAGAGAAGTAGAAAAAAGGGTAAACCTGTAGCAAGCTGCACTTTGTAGAGTAGAATAATGTCTCATAAGATACTGTGCAACCCGGTAAGCTGTTCATGATACTCTCCATTGAACCCATCTAACAAATTGGTAACTGTGCTTTTCCTGTCGTTCTTTTCCATTTTATGCTCGGTTGTACCTATTACCCTATTGTCTATGCTAACTATGCTTTTCATGTGGTTTTGTTCAGGCTATCGATGAAGCCGAGGATGAGTGGAGCCAACACAATGCCAAGAGACTCATCGATACGAGTGAGAAGGGACTCCGAGCATCCATTCCCAAAGATTTCCCGTACTTCCATGTAGAGTTTGGCCTCAACAGAGGGTTTGTCCATGTGATCGATGACGAGCAGCAGTTCAAGAGCAGCCTCGGCCTCAACGTGATAAGGGGAATGCTCCGCCTCCCTGAGGAGGACATGTACCGCCGCAGGAAGGCAGAGTCGATTGAAGCCCAGAGGCAAGCAGTGGCCAGTTTCGCTCGGGAATGGGAGCCTTTTGATTGGACCAAACAGCTGGACTAGATTCTACTCCATCAGGCATGCTGCTATGAGGGAAGCTCGTGCAAAGGCTCGTTCCGGAACAGATTCTGTCGCCCCAGGTCGATCCTGACCACCGATTTTTGCACTGCTCTACGTGGCCATACCGAGCAATGCAGGCTTTTGAGTTCATGGGTTTTGCTGTCAGCTGACTTGTGTTCTTAATGTGTTATATATGTGTTGTTTGAAGGTGATCGATCTTTGGGTTAGTTTCGAAATGGATGATGCACCTTTTCGGCAAATATTCTCTCAAGGTTTCGAATTTGAATCTTGAATTGAAGGCGAAAAAAAGATCCTTTATGTGGATTGTCCTCTTTTGAACTTGGATCAATCTTAATCCATTGGTTTTTGCACATCCAATGAATTTTGTTGAATGTCGGAATAGTTCTTAGTTGATGTTAAGAAATCTAATTGGTCTTGATTGATCCTATTAAGAAATAAAATTTTCATAACTACGGATTTTCTCAATCTTGTGTAATACAATAAAAAAAGTTATTGAGCCATTTGTATGTTCAATGTCACACATGTATTTATCTGCCAATAGACTAGTAAGTAAATTATTTTAAATTAATTAAAATTAAAAAGTATCCGAGAGATCATGTATGTATTGATTTCATCACCTTTTATCTGTATATATGTATCATCTTTCTCGATTTTAATTTAGTTATCCCACACTTTAATCTTGTCCTGAACATTAATATCGCCCTTCTGCACGTTACGAAGTCACTATGAATGTTGTTAGAATAGCCTATTCCTTATTCTAGAGGGGATAATTTTGCCTTTCTACGTATCAATTTCATGGGTAGGTGGATCAAATTGTTGGAGATGGACTTCATGGACCAATTTGAGACTGATGTGTATGTACAGGGGCTGAAATGGATTTTTTCCTTTAATAGATACTGATTAAAAAAGGAAAAAAAGATGAGGACCTAATCGCAAAATTAAAACCCTAAATTAAGCTCCCTTCCTCCGCACTCTGTCGCTCTCACACACCGTCTGCTCTGCTCCAACCGCCTCACCCCTTCTCCCTCTGATCTTCAGCAGTGAACCAGCTGAGTTATCGCCGACTGAGGAGAAAAAGGTGCGAACTTTTAATCCCAAGGCTTCTGATTCGTCGATGGTGTTATTCTACGCATGCATGGAGGGCTTCTGTGAGGAACTTCCGGGTTGTTTAATTGCTTCTTGTTGACAGAGATGGGGGCTAAGGATAACAAACTCATGAAGAAAACCCTGAAGAAGGCCTCTGCAAATTCATCCATTTCCGCCACTAAAAGCGACGCTGCTGACTTCTTGGTATGTTAATCCTTCCCGCAAGCTTCGAATTTGTATCATAACTATCTCAGTTTTTTTGTCTGTTGGAATTTCAATTCGCAAGCGAAATTATTTGGGGTAAATTGTTGATTTTTGTGATCTTGTTCAGCCATTAGAAGGCGGTACTGGGCTTAAGCTGCCCAAACAGCGGGCGTTAGACAATGCTGCCACGGTTCTATACATCGGTCGAATACCACACGGCTTCTATGAGAAGGAAATTGAGGGTCAGGGCTAGTTCTTATATTGCTAGTGTTCAATTTTTGCGTCATTGCTTTGCCTTAATCAGCTTAATTGTAACAGGCTTCTTTGGCCAATTCGGCACTGTCAAGAGATTGAGAATTGCCAGGAACAAGAAGGTTCGATTCGCCATCTTCTTGGGATGATATTAACTCTATAAACTTGTGTTACATATGTATTAATCTTTAGATGTGTAGCTAATTTCTCCCTTTTGGATAAATCACAGACAGGAAAGTCGAAGCATTTTGGTTTCATTGAGTTTGAGTCTCCTGAGGTTGTTCTCGTCATCAGTGCGTTTCATTCTGAAATGCATCTCATTCCATTGTTGTTGCTTCTATAACAGTACCTTTCTACCAATTCCAGGTGGCTAAAATTGTAGCTGAGACTATGCATAACTATCTACTGGCTGAGCATTTACTGCAAGTCCATCTCATTCCTCCTGAGCGTGTTCATCCTAAACTGTAAGTCCTGTTTGTTTGGCTTTTCTTTCTGCTTCTTTGGTCTGGGTTAGTATGGCATAGTCTTTGTCTAAGTATTCGCTTCTCTGGATAAGATGGTCACTTGAATGCTTATATAATTAATGTATAATGATCCTGTTGCCTATTGCTTTGATGGAATCCAAAAACTCGGGTAATATATGGTATATTGTCATATATACCCTACACCTCTTTGGACCTCGCAGAGCATGCTGACCGATCATGTTTAGCTTTTTGAAAAGATTTCTTGATACCTCTTTCTCTATGTTTCTCAGATGGAAAGGTTTGAACATCCGATATAAGCCTGTAGATCGTGTCCTGTTACAGCGAAAGGAGCATAACAGGGTACCTTCCTGGATAGTCCATCTTTTCGACATGCTGATATTCCATGGAAGAGCACATGATGACTATGTTTCAACTGTGCAGGAAAGGACGTTGGAGGAGCATAGGAAGCTGGTGGAAGGAATTATTAAACGTGATAAGAAACGGAGGAGAAGGATAGAAGCGGCTGGGATTGAATATGAATGCCCAGAAATTGTAAGAAGCCATTCTATACTAATATACATATATGCTAGAGGTTATTCGGGAAAAATATAATTGGTATATGATTAGCAATAAATACTATTCAAATTTGATTAGCAATCTGTTTGCTTGACTCTCGTTCTGGGCAATGTCCTACTGGTAATTGACTCTGTGGTGAATTTGCAGGTGGGAAGTACCCAACCAGTGCCCAAGAAGATTAAATTTGGTGAGGATTAGTTGGTGAGGCAGGACAATTTTGTTCTTACCAGCTCATGTATCAGCAAACAAGGGAACAATCAGAAAGGCTGATCTCTGGTAGCAATGAGATGGTTGATTTTTCCCTCGTGCACCTATGGCAATTGGTTCTGCTTGTGTGGCAGTACCTTATGATCAGTGCTGGCAAAAGTTGCTGACGAGGTATGCAATTATCACCGATTGCATGTGCTCTGGCCTCCACAGAGGGCTTCATCTGCACCATGTTCATTCTAAACTATAACTTTGCGTCTGTTATGATTGACACAAAGCAACGACCATCATCAAGGTTGTGTTTGTTCCTTATTGAACAGTCCGAAAGGTAGAACTATATGCTTTGATGGATAAGGTTTATTAATTCCCCATTTTCAGAACAGTGATTGATCTTGCTTGGTCGGGGGTCCCCCATTGCAGGCTCGAAGAAGCCAATTGTCTCATTCCAAGGGTAGTCATCCATAAGACAACGATCTCCACACGTGAGTTACGGTACAGTAACACTGACTTGTGTAAACACGGAAAAAAATTTTTAATTACAATTTGAAATAATAAATATTTTGAGTAAATGAAAAAGTATATTTACACCTAATGCATATATATTGAAAAATCTAAAGATGTCTGCTAGCTAAGAAAATTTCGAAAGAACATAAAATTATTGAAGAAAGCTTTACAAGCTGTTGCTATTACCTACTATGAGATCACTTTGAATTCGATTACCCACTTGTTGCTGTTGCTTAATCCGAGGGGATTACTATGTAGAATGACAAAATAACCCTTGCAAATGTAGTATAATGTAAATATGGTATCGTAGAATAAATCGTGCATATTGATCGTTTTGGTATCAAGAAGTAAGATGAAAACTGTCTCGCTCTTCGAATATAGTAATAGAGACATAAACAGGCTTTCTCTGTGGATTAGCCTCGCATGTTATAGGAACAAATGTTTCGAAAAAGGCCACGGAGAATTCAATTTTTTTTTTGGTATTGATGTGGATGGGATTAGAATCGTCAATATGGAGGGCTCCGTGAAGAGGTATTGTCCGTTTAATTGGTAGAGCAGCGGCTTCACCCTTAAGGGTTTATCCTAGAAAAGGCGACTCTCAAGGGAAGAGGGGTGCGCATGAGCTTATAAGAAGCTCATTTAACCGTTATATCTCCAATGTGAGATTAGTCCCATCACACCCTTCAAAGAGAGAGAGGTCGACTCTTAACGAGAGCACCAATGATGTGGATGGAACTGGAATCGTCGACATGGAAGGCCCTATCGAGACGACTTAGCTCTCATGGGTTTGTACTAGAAAAGACGCCTTTTGAGGGTAGAAGGGTACGCATGAGTTTATAAGAAACTCACTTCACCCTTACCTCTCTAATGTCGGATTAGTGCCCATCATACACCATTCGAGAGAGAGAGAGGTTGAAGTTTGGGTTCGACTCTCAACGAGAGCATCAATGATGTGGATGGGACCGGAATCTCCGATATGGAGGGCCCTATCGAAAGGTACTATCCGCTTTGGGTGGCGGCCTGATGGCTCGACCCTTATGGTTTTGTCCTAGAAAAGGCATTTCTCCAGGAAAGAGTGGTACGCGTGAGTTTATAAAGAGCTCTCTTCCCTCTTACCTCTCCAATATCGGATTAGTCTCCATCACATATCCATTGAAGAAATTGAAGTCGAATTTTGGGTTCGACTCTCAGCGAGAGCACTGATGATATGGATGGGATAGGAATTGCCGGCATGGAGGGCTTAGTCCAAAGGTATTATTCGCTTTGGGCAGAGCTGTGATAAATGATAGTACCTTTGAACGACCTATCATGACAAGAGGTCTTCGGGCAAGAGGATGTGGGTGGAGAGCTCATCGTCTTCTTTGGAAACCTGCAAGAAGTCAAGTCCGGGGTGAGTCATCGGAAAAGCCCTCTGATGCTTAAGTTAAGATGGGACATGAGTAAGAATAGTGGTAGAGAGAAAAGGGAGAGAGTGGGTTCAGATTGATTACCCTTTACTTGGCCCCGAAGGGGCTTATTTATATATTTCGTTGGTATGGAGGATTGACATCAACCTGTCTCCCATGTGGCTAGCATGAGAGTAAACTGTTTGAGTAGGTCTAGTACTCCATATGTGCTTAATGGCCAAGATACCCAACTTGTGCCTTGGAGGCCGGGACACTCATCTTGCATGCGCTGGATGTACTGGACATGCACGTGATCCACCATGCACCTTGTTCTTGGTGTTCATTGCTCCTACCGTCCTATGTAGAGGTTCGGGTCGAGTATTGGCGTCTGGTCTTATATCATTTGTCCCCTACTTCTCGGTATTCATGATGCTGGTAAGTATATTGTACGAGGGATCTTGTCCCCTAGTCTGGGGTTGAGTGAGTCGATAGCTTGGACCGGTTCGATGTTCGACAGTGCATGAAAATGAGGATTGGGCCTTAGTTGGTGGTTGTGTCGGCAGACGTCTGGCATGGTTTTGTGGTTGGGACGTCTGACGTGCCTCTTCGTGAGGTCAAGTATAAGATTTCCAGAGATTTTGAAATGATCGTCTAATGAGAAAACAAGGTCTCTTTGGTTTCCGAGTGCGAATGTTGAACTGCTTCGACAAATGGCGAGTCCTCATTGGTCTTTCATGATTTGAGGAATCCGAGATTTAATGAAGAAAAGACGAATACATTTATATTTTTTGTCCCCACCCCATTAACTATCCTCTCTCCTCAAAACCTCCACTCACTTTTTTATGCGGCCTAATCGCACTCTCTCTCCATTGGCTGTTCTCTTTCTCTCTCTTTCCTTTTTATCTCACGTCCCTCCACACTCTCTCTAAATTGGTTGTCCTTCTTCCCTCCTCTTCTTTCTCTCTTGCCCCTCTTCATCCACCAATCCTCGAGCATTCTTTGTTGACGGGTATGATTCTTGCCTCCTTTCTCCAATCTCATTGTTTCTTTACTATGTCCGTATTTTTGGGTTAGTTGTTGTTGGTGCATTTCTTGAATGCTATGGAGAGAAAAGGAAAGAACTTATTTTCCTTTTCTCTCCAGAAGGAGACTTTGATCTTTACACGGGTACGTGGGGCTTAGGTTTTGTGTTTATGTAGCGGGTGTTTGGGATTCAAGGGTTGGGATGATCTAGGCATTGGAGTCTGAGGGTTCCTGTCGTCGATGGCATCGGTTGCCGAGTCTGTGGACTTTGGGTCTTGTTGACGCGAGGATTAGGGATTGGTGAGAGATTGCGAGTACTCGTGTTTGGGCATCAAATGTCGAATGCTCGGGCTTAGTTGTAAGGCCGCACCACATCGAGTGGTTGGGACAGAGCATCGTGCTTATTACGACAAGCTTCTTGACATCGTACTGTCGGAAGTCAGGCCACTAAATGCTTGGATGTCTGGTTTTGTTGAGGACGGGTATCTAGGGATGTTCGGCTTGGGGAGACGTCGGGTTTTTGGGGGATGTCGGGGTCATAGGGAGATGCCAGGTATTTTGAACATCAATTGTTTGAGGGGAGTCGGGTTGTTGGGTATTGAGCACTAGCCTGAGATGTCAAGTAGTAAGGCTTCGGCGAGGGATGTCGGATCTTTCGGACTTAGGAGAAGGACGTCGGGTCTCTCCAGAGTGAGGTCGAGTGTATGGGGAGTCGGGCATGTTGGACTTGGTCGTTGGGTATGTCAAGAAGCTGGGCTTGGATGTTAGTATGATGGGATAGTCGGGATGTTAGAAAGCCTTGGCTTGAGAGAAGTCGGGGTGTTGGGAAGCCAAAGCAACGAGTGTTTGGGACGTCGGCTTGGGGGAAGTCGGGTGTTTGGGACGTTGGATTGTCCAGGACACTGGGTTTGGGACGTCGAGTGGCTTGACAATGGATTATCAGATGTCCAATTGCTGGATGTCCGGAAGTTGTGTCTTTGGAGTCCCAGACGTCGGGCATTACTGGAGTCCCGGACATCGGTGGTGTCAGGTTGGTAGTGTCTGAATGTCGAGTACCATTGAATATCGGGCCTGGTGCAGAGTCCGAGCTGATTGATGTCACTCGTTGGTTATGGGAGAGGTGCAAGCTTGGGTTGTGTTTGGTAGTTATGTTTGTGACCTCTCCCGAATCCTGATGTTCATATCGTCCTATCCTCTTTATAGATCACTCACGGCCTCCAAAGGTACGGAGAGCTTCAACATTGGCCCTTATATTGGTATCTGAGAGTTTTCAACTAACCTCATCTAGAATGAGATTATTTGGTCTTTGTTTAGACGAGTCATAGAGCAGAGTAAGATTAGTCTTCTCCGTGGGCCCTACCTCCCGATTGTTGATGAGCTCGCTTGCCAAGCGAGTAGGAAAGGGAAGGTCGCCCTATATACTTGCCAGGTGTTAGTTGGTCGGCTAAGACTCATGTTTTTGCCCCCGAGTGGAAGAGTTCTGCAATTTTAATAGCTTACTCTCAAGCAGTTGTCGCCCAACAGGCAGCTAGTATGGATACGTTTCGTCCTTCTCTGCAAGCGTAATAATGTGGAGTACGATCTAGAACTCTTTAAGCATTATTATTAGCTTATCTCGGCTGTTGGGTGGTAGGCGTGCTAGAGGTGGTCACAGGGATGTCAGGTACCTCTCCATCCATGCTTGCAATGGGGCGCATAATGGTTTAGTAACGAAACTCCTAGATAATGTCAAAGGATGGAAATCACCGTGGTTCTTTGTGGCAAACCCAGGGAACTTCCCCACAACTGGATCTCGAGAGTTCCTGATGATAAATATAAGATTTTCAAGTATTCTCTTCCCTAGCTCGAGGCTATCGATAGAGTATTTCGGATGAGGGATGCCGGGATCCCTTACTCTACACTAGTGGGACTAAAGCCTAAGATCGATTGGGAGAGATCCGGGCTTTTTTCCACCTACTCTCTTCCTTTCAAACTTAATTGGGTATGATTGTCGAATCTTTCTATTTGTTTGTTGTTTCATAACTGTCATTTTGCTTTAGATTCGATGACTTATGAAAGGGGTTTGCTGACTTGGTACAGGGCAACTATACTGTGAACAAGTCCCAAAGTGCTGTATGTGATAAGGATGTTGAGAGAGTGGCTCGCCCATTCCAGAAGATTAGGGCAAGAGGATTCAGCATCTACTCTTCCTAAGGGTCCTCTGCAATGTTGATGCTGTTGAGACTAAGGGTAAATCTCGCCAATCAAGTCCTTTCTAAGGTGGACTAGGTGGTGACAATCCCTGCTCTACGCCTGAATGGACCCTTGTGACGAAGAAAATCAGAGTAGTGATAAGGGAAGTGCATTCCTCTAATCGGGAGGCGACACCTTCAGTCGCAAGTAAGGGGAAGTTGAAACAAACACTTCCTGGTCTCTTTGAGCCTTATGGCATTCCTTCTTCAGAAGGTGAGTCGATGGGTGGGGAGGGCTCCTTCACAGGTGGATGCTTATTTTTCTCTTGCATCTAGCTTTCCTTGAGTGTATAGTTTCCTAACCTGATTTCTCCCGTCATAGTGTAGTTGCCATGGCTAGGATATTTGCATCTAGCGTGAGGCCTATCCCACCTCGTGTGCCCTTCCTTTTGCTCAGTGATGCATCGCTCCATGCTGGGAAGTCGAGTGTCAGTAGGTCATCCTTCGAGAGAAAAGTCTCCATGTACTGAGTGAGGGATCCCTGAGGGTGTCATCTTTTTGGTTGACAATCCTTAGATGTTGGAATTCATAAGTGAACACCTCAACACTCGCATGTTCCAAGAGGCAAGTTAATTGGAAGGTGTGGAGTCGATGTTCAACCGTCTAGTTCAAGTAAGAGTTTTCGTACTTGATCTTGTGTCTTGTTTATTACGCACAGGCTACCGATTGAAGTTTTGTTTTGTGCAGAGTGTTAGCACCCTTCATTTTTTGAAGTTTGAAATCAGAGAGTTGTAGGAGCAGTTCTATGAGAAGAACGCTGACACCCTCTCCATCCACAAGCAATAGTTGGAGCTGAAGAACAATGTGGACGAGAGCGGGTTGCAGGAGCCGCCTTATGCAAGAGGTTAGAGGAGTCTGAGGCGGAGGTGGTTCGGTTGAAGGAGGAGTCGGCTGTGACGAGAGGCGACTTGGATCTTGCAAGGGCCAGCTTGGTTGAAGTGTGTGCCAAGATGGCTAATTTGGAGGGCAAAGTTCATGACCTGAAGGAGCGTTTGGGGGAGGTTCTGTCACTCCTAGAGTGGGCCGTGGTTGACTTTCAAGAGTCTGACGCTTACCATTAAGAATTAGTGAAGGCTCGGCTATCTTACCATGGGTCTTCCTAGCATCAATCTAACATCACCGCTACTATGGATGAGTTTCGAAAGTCAGACTAGTTCAAGCAAGAGTTGGTGAATGCAGCTCAGAGTGAATATAAGCGACTAGTGATTAGTTTATGTCAGGGCCTCCTATCTCAGGGAGTGGATGTTACTAAGAGAGAGGCTGCCCCGTCCGTACTTTAAAGGATTGGGCTCTTTTCTTGGGAAGCCATCTAGCACAACCTCTTCGAGTTCCGGGCACTTATGATACTGCTAGGCTTCCTTGTTCTTCTTTTACTTTTACCCTATGTCTGGACACTTATGACATGTATTGTAGGCAAACTTTGTTCTGGATTTGGTTTGTGTTGATGATCAAAACTTTTTTCTCATTATTCCTCCCTTGTGACCGATTTAGTGAATCACTTCGTCTCTTGCGAGAACTTCTCTTCATGCCTTCGTTATCCATGATATTGATGAGGCACACATGGGTGCACTCAAGCTTTCAGGTCATGTCAGTTTGGTTGCTCATGACTAGAACATTCAACATATCCGCAAGGTCGTCTGTGACCAACACGGAACGTCAGGTTTGGAGGCACTATGTGAGTCGTCCGCGACCAACTTGGGGACGTCGGGTTTGGAGACACGAATGCGGGTCATCCATGACCAACGAGGGACATCTGGTTTGGAGGCACAGATGCGAGTCGTCGGTGACCGATGCAAAACGTCGGGTTTGTGGGAGTCGAACTAGGGGAAAGTACTCATTTAATTGATGTTAGCACTGTTACAAGTAAGGAGGGGCATATAAAAGCAGGGAAATATTCTAAGGCAAGAAATATTCTGAGTTGTAAAATGCAACTTGATCTTACAGATAGAATTTTTTGTGTACTTTCTCATGAAAGGTGCGAGGTAGGGCATGTCTGTTCATGTCTTCAAGGCTGTAAGATGCCAGGCCACGTGCTTCCCTGATCTTGTAAGGACCTTCCCAATTTGGAGATAACTTGTTTTTGTCTGCCTGGCCACTAAAGATGGCTCGAGAAGGACAAGTTCTCTAACGTGCAAGCTTCTTGGTTTGATCGTTTTGTTGAAGAGTTAGGCGGCCACTTTGCTAGCTTCCAACATTTTTCTTTGAGCATGAGGTGCATTTCCTCATGCCAGTCAAGGTCGGCCTAAAGGACCTATTCGTTAGTCTGAGTCGAATTTCTCCATTTGAAGGCTATGGAGGGCCTATCTCTAGTGGAAGTACTGCCTTAGCTTCACAAACCAGATTGAAAGGGGAATCGTTAGTCAATCGTCTGGGTGTTGTCCTTTATGCCCATAATACGTTGTCTAGTTCATCCACCCACGAGCCCCGAGATTTTCCATCCTTGTTTTGAACCCATGTAGAAGCATTCTGTTGGTTACCTTAGTTTGCCCATTAGACTGAGGGTGCGTAACCGAAGTAAAATGCTAGCAAATCTTAAAGGCTTGACAAAACTCCTGAACTTTCATCCTGGCAAACTGTGTCCCATCGTCAAATATGAGGATTTTTGGGACCTCGAATCGGTTGAGGATGTTCTTTTTGGGTCTCCTGAATCGGCAAGAGCCCTCCTCTTTTGAGATGCGCGAGCCACTCTCTCAACTTCCTTGTCATGTGCAGCACTTTGGGACTTGTCCACGGTATAGTTGGCCTACACCAAGTCGGCAAACCCTTCCTGTAAGTTGTCACGTTCGAAGGAAAAAGACGGTTCTGAAACAACACATAAATAGAGAGATTAAGCAATCATACCCAATTAGGTCTGAAAGAAAGAGATTAGGTGGGAAAAATCCCAGATCCCTCCCAATTGGTCTCAGCCTTTGGTCCTACAAGTGCAGAGTAAGGGATCCCGGCATCCCTCAACCGAAATGCTCTATCGATAGCCTCGAGTTGGGGAAGAGAATGCTTGAAAGGTTGATATGTATCATCAAGAACTCTTGAGGTCCAATTGTGGGGGAAGTTCCCTAGGTCTGCCACAAAGAACCACGATGATTTCCATACTTTGACATTATCCAGGAGTTTCATCACTAAACCATTATGTGCCCCATTGCGAGCACGGATGGAGAAGTACCCAACATCCCGATGACCACTTCCAGTCTGTCCACCACCCTGGTGATCGGGATAGGCTGATAATAATGCCTAAAGAGTTCTAGGTCGTATTTCACGTTGTTGTGCTTGCAGAGAATGGTGAAGCATGTCCATATTAGTCACCCATTGGGAGACAACTGCCTTGGACTAAGCTAGTAAAATTGCAGCAGCTCCACCACTTAGGGGCACAACGGGAGTCTTAGATGGCCAACTAACACCTGGCGAGCATATATGATGACATCTACATTCGTACTTGCTTGGCAGGCGGGCTCAGCAGGAGCCGGGAGGCAGGGCCTATGGAGAGGAATGATCTTACTCTCCTTTATGACACACTAAACATAGACAAGATAATCTCATTCCGAACAAGGTTGGGTATAAACTCTAAAATACCAATACCAGGGCCAATGTTGAAGTTCTCTATACTTTTGGAGATCATGAGTGATTTGTAAAGAAGACATGACGGTACGAATATTAGGACTTGGGAGAGGTCACAAACATAACTACCAAACACAGCCCAGACTCGTCGGGAGAGGTTACAAACATAACTACCAAACACAGCTCAGACTCGTCGGGAGAGGTCACAAACATAACTACCAAACATAGCCCAGACTCGCGATTCTCCCATACCCTACGACCAGTAGTTATGGCATCTCTCACCAAAACCTAAGCCCTCCAACTTTGCTAGACCCGTTATCCAATGTTACTTGACATCCGGACGCTGCCAACCTGACATCACCTACATCTGGGACTCAACTAACGCATGATGTCTGAGACTCCATAGACCTGACATCTGAACATTCAACGGCCTGACAGTCGATAGTAAGATGTCAAGGAAACAACGAGATTGGAGGAAGGAGGCAAGAAGCATACCTGTTAACAAAGAACGCTCGAAGATCGGCAGATGATTGGAATTTCGGGCACGAGTAGCATAGAAGGGGTCGAGGGGCAAGAGAGGAAGAAGGAGATGGAAGGACAACCAATTCGAAGAAAGATGCGTGAGATAAAAAGGAATGAGAAGGAAGAAGAATAGTCAATGGAGAGAGAGAGAGAGAGAGAGTGAGAGATCATGCGGCACAAAAATAAAGTAAGTAAACAGAGGTTTTGAGGAGAAAGGATAGTGAGGATTTAATGGGGTGAGGACAAAAAACATGAATGTATTCGTCTTTCTTCATTAAATCTCAGATTCTGAGAATCACGAAGGACCGGTGAAGACTTGCCATTTGTCATTGCAGTTCAATATTCAAGCACGGAAATTGAAAGATCGCACTCGGAAACTGAAGAGACCATTTTCCTCGTCGGACGATCATTTCAAAATCTTAGGAAATCTTATACCCGATCTCATGAAGAGGCACGTCGGATATCCCAACCACAATACCACGCCAGAAGTTAGTCAACACGACCACCAGCTAATGTCCAAGGCTCGACTTTCGTGCACTGTCGAACATTGAACCAATCCAGGCACCCGACTCACCCATCCCTCGTACAATATACTTCATGGTGTCACAACACCGGAAAGTGGGGGACAGATGATATAGACTAGACACCAGTACCCGACCCGAACCTCTACATGGGATGACGTAGGAGCAACAAACCTCGAGAACAGGGTGCACAACGGATGACTCGACCACGTGCATGTCGAGTACCCCAAGCACAAGCACATCTGGTAATCGACCACGTGCACGTCGGGTGTCCAGGCCTCCAAGGCACAAGTCGGGTACCTTGGCCACAAAGCACATACCGGGTACCAAACTTACCTGGACTAGCTTACCAGGCATGTGGGAGATAGGTTGATGTCAATTCTCCATACCAAAAAGATCTATAAATAAGTCTCTTCGGGGCCAGGTAAAGGGGAATCAATTCGATCCCACACACTTTCCCTTTCTTTTCCACCACTATTCTTACTCAGATCCCGTGCTAACTTAAGCATCAAAGGCCTTTCTCGAGACCCACCCCTAGATTTGGCTTCTTGCAGGTTTCCAATAGAGACAGTAAGCTCGCCACCAACCTCCTCTTGCCCGAAGACCTCTCAGCCTGATAGGCCATTTGAAGGTGCTATCATTTCGGTGCTCTCGTTGAGAGTCGAAAAGTTCCGACCTCTCTCTCATCGAAGGGTATGTGATAGGGACTAATCCCATATTGGAAAGGTAAGGGGGAAGTGAGCTCTTTATAAGCTCATGTGTACCCCTTTTTCCTAGAAAGACGACTTTACTAGTACAAATCCGTGAGGGCTGAGCTGTCGGGCCACCGTCCAAAGCTGACAATATCTCTCGATGAGGCCCTCCATGTTGGTGATTCCGGTCCCATCCACGTCGTTGGTGCTCTTGTTGAGAGTCGCACTCAAGCTTTGACCTCTTTCTTCGAAGGGTGTGTGATGAGATTAATCTCACACTGGAGAAGTAAGGGTAATGTAAGCTCCTTATAAGCTCATGCATATCCCTCTTCCCTTGAGAGACGCATTTTCTAGAACAAACCCGTAAGGGCCGAGCCGCAGCACTACCGCCAAAGCGAGTAATACCTCTCGACAGGGCTCACCATGTTAGCTATTCTGGTCCTATCCACATCATTGATGTTCTCATTGAGAGTCGAATCCAAGTTTCGACCTCTCTCTCTTTGAAGGGTGTGATGGGGACTAATCCCACATTGGATAGGTAATGGGGGAGTGAGCTCTTTAGAAGCTCACGTGTACCCCTCTACCCTCAAGATGCGCCTTTCTCAGGACAAAATTGTGAGGGCTAAGTTGTCGTGCCGTCACCCAAAGCGGACAATACCTCTCGATGGACCCTCCATATCGGTGATTGTGGCCCCATCCACATTAGGTATTAAGGATGAAATTTCATGGTTTTCAATGTAAAAAAATTCATGATATGGCCGGACCTCACTTGGTCCATATCAATGTCTTCACTTCAGAACCTGTCAATCTCTTCTCCTTGCTAACATTACTTCCTTCCTATGAAAAGAGACATTTCCAAAACACTAACTAACAAAAAAGGTCTTCTATATGTAAGATCTTTTCAGGCATATTCAAGGCACCTGTAATTGTTAACTTGTTCCTATGAATCTGAAACTGTTGTGTTTGTAACAACTTTACACGAGACACTGGAAATTGTCGACGAAGTAAAACATACAAGTTTGTCGTGGGAGCATCATCCTCTGCGAGTCTGAGCATCTTTGTCGGAGTTGTAAGCCATGCTTTGCTAGATTTTCGATGTGCTTCTTAAGTTCGAGAAATGCAGGATGATATCTGGATGGAAACTTTACTAACCAATCGATCAGATTTTCCTGTCAAATTGTATAGAAGGAAATCGTATAGAAGGAAAGAAACTAGTAACTAGGAACTTCCAACCATTTTCATGGGCAACCATAGTTCATTCACCTGTGCAGAATTTGGAATCATGTTTAGAAATGTATGTGTCCACAGTAGTTCTACGCTCGGTATCACACTGTCTGGTGCAATTGGGATGTAACTTATAAACCTTAACCCCCTTTGACAGATTTCATCTCAAGTTTGTGCAGAAGCTATTCCAAGAGAAGCAAGTCGCCACCACATTTCAGGCTGCTAATGTGTTAGATCAATAGAAGTGGATTAATCTTAGCCCAAGTACTTGGCTCGAGGACAAAAGACATGCTTTGGATAGGGTTTCTTGATTCCACATCCATGTCGTCGTGTTTGAATGAAGCCCGCTCTTCTTTTGGGATACAACAAGACTTATCTTCCAAGTTTGCAACCTTTGGTTATCCGAAGGAGGTTTAAGTTGATCCTCAATGTTTTACTTCAGGGGGAGGAAACCAGAAGAACAATGATGTTTCTTGGAGAGAAGAACTGTTCAATACGAAGAGAATTAGTATATGGAATCACAATGTATGGCTCAGGTTTGCACTGGGTGTTAGAATGTAAAGTCGTTTTTATTAAGACGGCTTCTCAGTTACCTCTTATACAGCCTATTGATTGGCTGATGCATTAATTTCCTAGCCTTCAATTGTCTAGTCTTTAAAATCTGCACACCTTTCCGTCTTCTATTTGTTACAACCAAGTCTCCACAACATGACGATGCAGCGCCCTCAACTAAAACAACTGTAACGGCAATGTTCTGCAACTCTGTTCACTTGAAGTTGGTGGAGTCCACCAATTTGGATGAGGAGATAGACAGAACCGGTTCGATCAAGAAGTTCAACATGCTTATTAGAGCATCAAGCACCGACTGACAGTGGATAACCTGATCCAGTTGCCCGTCGATACTGCTCCATCAATCTTTTGAGAAATGTAGCGTGACTTGCTTTCAGTATTATATAATTTAATCATGAGTTATGCTGTAGCAGGAAACCCTTAACTCATTTTTGCCATGGATCCTTGGAATGCTTTTGGGGTGGTGATCCAGGTAACACATTGCACTTTCGAGGATGATTTGGAATCAAACACGAGTTACAGTGCCTGATTGTTTAAGCCGATTCGAAGGCTGGAAGAGGATTTACACTGCTCATGCACCAATCCTGCACAGGCGATCTTGATAAATTAAAGGGATATTGAGTTATAACAAAGAACCGGACTGAGATGAAATCACACTTAATCGGTGAGTTCAAAAGATGACAATAAATATGGAAAAATGTTTTGCCATGAAAGATAGCATTTAAGACTAGATTTCGAGACAGTACATATCTAATCGGTTAACTCTTCGAAAACCGAAACCAGTGACCCATCTTTCACTGCAGAATATCCGAAAGAAAGCAAAATGATTGGATGAATTTTTTTTTTTTTGGGCTAAGAGCCATGAATGAATAATTAGGTGAACTTTCTTCAACAGATAGTGGAGGAATAAAAGCACGGTCTGACCTGTAAGGGACAGCATGATTACAAAGAGGGATAGAAGCATCCTTAAAAGCATCCAAAAAGGAACAGCAAATTGCCCAAAAAAACATCATCTGAATTCTAAGAATTCGGAAAGCAGAAAAAAAAGTTGGGATCCTTTCAACGGCGGAAAGGAAGCTGCAAGGCCCACGCACTCACTGATAGGAATCCGATAAGCCGATCTACTAACCGATTTCTACTGCCGAAGTGGAATCCCGACCCCTCCCAGTACCACCACTCAAGGAAGAAGGAACCAAACCCGACTTTCTTTTTCTGATACTGTAACTGACTGTATACACAGTCGAATGAGTTGTAAGAGAAGGGGAGAAAGAGATGCACCAACAGCTTCAGCAATCTTTTCAAGCTAGGAATGTAAGTTCTACACTTAGATAGCAAAACTGCCCATAAAAAAAGCTACTAGTGCTAAAACATGATATCAAAAATCAAGAGGGAGGAAAAAACACTATTTTGATATTTACAGCAGCGAACCCAAGAGGAGGAGACGTCAGCAATGGATTGCGATGCTAGAGAAAGATGCATTCTGGATGGAATCCATCATTTCAAGCTCCTCACAGTGACAAGTTTGAGGAAACCCCATACCCTTCAGTTTTAAGATACCTGTCAATTTGATGGGCTCTCTGTTTGTTTGTCCTCTTTGCTTCTCGAGAGCTGACTTTGCTCATCATCCACGGTAGGAATGCTCTCCGGGGCTTCAGTGACGGTGTTCTGGGGCCTCGGGCTATCTGCTTGAACAGGGCATGTGTGATGCTGGCCAACAGTTCGTGAATCGTAGGTCTGACCAGCATAGACACAGTTAGGGGAGTGGACAAGGAATTGCCCCGGCCCACGATGTGCTCGGAGAGCCGAGCTGAACAGGGGCTGCATTATGCGCTTCTTTTCTGAATATTCTCGCAGGGAGATCCTGCAGACAGGACAAGTCGAGTGCTGCTGGAGCCATTTGTCTATGCACTTCGCGTGGAAGGAGTGCCCGCAATTGGGAAGGATGCGCAACATGTCTTCCTGGTGGTATTCCGTGAGACAAACTATGCATCTACACAAGAAACTCTGAGTGGTCAACATGGAGAGAAACTTCAAGTCATTCGAATTAAGGGAAGGAAAGATGTTGTTTATATTAGGAAGCAGACAATATAAAGTTCTGCAAGTTCCGCTCCTGTTGCTCTCTGTTATGGTCAATTGAAGTCACTGTTTGAGCATCATCACTCCATTGTTCAGCAAGATATAATTCACATAATATATCAATTCAAGCGGCAGTGCAATATATGCACTTTAACAGATTAACCAATAGACGGTCTAAATCAGAAATATCTGCCTAGGAAAGAATATGCACCCATTTCAATGATAAGCAGACAGAGGGACAAAATAAAAATCATTGACAGAATATTCTTCATCAGCAAAACCTCGTCCTAATTTTGTAAGCTTAGGCAGGTGAACTCAACTTGGTGGATGCCCAAAACCTAAAGAGACTACCAAGATATGCTGGCACTCTTCCACTTGCCAGTGGAGATGGAAGCATAAGCCAGAGTTCAAATTACTACTGGCAAATAGAATCAAGATAGATCGAGTTATCATCCTTAATTTGAACACAAAATACTTATCAGCAAAAGTGATAACCACTGTGAAAGAAATTTATTGACAAAAATGGCACACAAATATCTAGCAAATATAATCCACATAAATAACTGGAATTGCAAGGATTTATCACACAAGAATGTATTAAACTGGGTGACCATTTACAGAGCAGCTCCAGATTTAGTCACAGTAAATAGGATCCTAAGATTGATTTGCTTACCACAGTAAAAGAAGTTCCTGAATGCAAGATCAAATATTATACGCATATGCATGTGAAAGATGTATTCCTATTTGAATGAATTTTTGCAATCAGATGCACGTCCTTCCAGATGAAATTTCTCAGTAGTTAACAACTCGGTTGAGATCCAATTGCCTTTCACGTATTCCTTGTGCAATATCCTATAAATATCAAAGGCTAAGAGCAAAGTTCCAATAAACTAGATTCGCCGACTTGCACACAAGGCCAAAGTACTTTTCCTAGCAGAGAATTCCCCTTGGTTTTACAACCTTAGCAAAGAAAAGGAAAAAGCAGATCACCACAGACTGAACATTTCGGACACTATATAGGTATTGGATGAATCGCATTAACCACATAAATCTGCATCTGGAATTGTCCTATTGCCAAAGAGGAACATATACAATATAGTAGTGGCTACTCTAACAAGTAAACCGTCTAATCTTTTGAGACGGACTGCAGATAAAGAGCTTTAACTTCATTGCAGACTGTTGTAGGAAAAAAAAACTCACCAAGCAACTAATGCGAATGCATGAAAAGGATACATATGCAAGTGTCCTTCTGTTAGAGGCATCTGATCCCGTATAAAAGGCACGCTCATTACCCCCTATGTAGTTAATAAAATACATCTGAATGGAGAAAATAGAGAATTTTAAACTCAAACTTGATTAAGCAGCAGATCATCTTATAAAATCAGCCTCATATTACATATGATGAAACGTTAAGGTTGTTTCAGCTATGATCTATATGCATAGGGAGCAGTACGACACAAACAAGCAATCCTTTCAATTGTCAATGTGGATAAAAGCACACGAACATTGTGGATCAGTCGCTCATTCAACCTCAGTGGTAAATGTGGATATGCATTAGTTGCTCATTTAAGAAGCCATAACAAGTTACTTTATAGAAGATGTGCACCCAAGAGCAACAATACAGAATTTTTTTCCCTTTCAAGCTAAAGGTACCGTCTGCCAAAACAAACTTCAACACTGGCATAATAGAGCTATGTACTTTTGTATGTGTCAACAACAGAATGAACTTTTGAAGATACACAATAACGACAACGAAGAAAGCAACATTAATCGTAAGGGCAAAAATGGGAACGCAAATGAGAGAACTACAGAGACAAATAAGGTTAAAAAGGCACTTACTGAGTATCATCAACAGCAGAGAAGAACTCGTCACCATATTTCTTTGTTGGGAAGTTGGATACCACTACAGGCTCCAGACCATGTAAACCGCGTTCCATCTGTAATCAGAGAAAGATGAGAAACAGATTTAAAAAACCCATTTTCAATACAGATTACCCCAAAACACTCAACTGCAATGTTGAAGCCAGAAGCTTTATTAACTCTACTTGAACTTAAAGAGAAAAAAGCGGCGCATAGCCCTTCTGTGATTCATCAGTTCAGTGATGAAAAATGAAATGAAAAGAACAGCCTTAAGCGATGAAAAGTAAGAGACAACACCACCATCACCAATAGGAGAAACTGAACGCTGTTTTGGAAAGAAATGAACAACACAACTAAAAGAAAAGGGGAAAAAAGAGAAAAATAGTGATAACCTTTCAATGATCTACGACTATATCCTGACAGAAGCAAATATCAAAGTACTGAAAGAAACACAGCTCACGGTTCATGATGACCAATGATGAGCCAAACTAAGGAACAATAAATTTCCACAACGGTGTAAATGCCAAAACAAACGAAAAGTTGTGAATATATAAGAAAAAAGATGGAGAGGGAGACGAAAGGGTGACCAAAACAGTTGGATTTGGCCAAAGCTGACCAAACCACCAAACGGCCGGTAAATAGATAGGACCCTCAAATATCCCCTGAATTTGAGTCAGATGAAAAACACGAAAAGGCCAAAAGAAAATCAGAACCAGCAGGGAAACAAAACCGAAACAATGAAATCATTGCAAAGCTTTTCTTTTGTGTGAGAAATGACAAAAAATGAGTCACGGAGGGAAAGGTGCTTTCTTGGGTAAAATAGTGATCAGTGTGACAGGACTTAATTCAGAAGCAGAAAATTTTAATCGAAATATGTAATTACTCACAGCTAGCAATCACTCGGACAATATCATAGAGATCAAGAGACCGATTTGTGAGGATCAATCATTCCAAGGCGAGAATGAATTGACAATGACAATAGCTTACAACAAACCACAGAAGTTCTGCGACGAGTTCGGGTTAGACTGAGTAGGAATTATGAGGCACCGGAACGATCGGTACTCACAAAGCTAAGATCGGATCGGGAGGCGAGACGGAAAGTGCGGCGGGACGCGTTGAGATGGATCCTCGCGCAGATTAGGCGCGTGCAGACGAACACAATGAACATCGTGCTCACTGCGAATCCTATCACCGTCATCACCAGGTTTATCCCCGTCGATATCATTTCTCCCCCTCGTCTTCTTCTTCGCCCAGGAGACACTCCACTCTTCTCTTCTCCCCAAAAATCCGGCGCTCAGCAGCTCCGAGACATTCCTACCTGAACTCCTTCCGCTTAATTTGTAAGCATCGCCGCGAGCTGACAACGGTTTGAAGCGGAGCGGTGCGGGGAAGTTTTAGTCAGCAGAGGGACTGAGCGGCTGCAGTGACTGAAGAGGGTGGCGGCGGCGGCGGCTGTGAAGCGAGAAGGGAGCTGAGGATTGGAGCCATGGGAGAAACGCACAGCACTCTCAGCAGCAGCAGCGACAGGAGGAGGAGGAGGAGGAGAGAGAAAGAGAGAGAGAGAGAGGGATCAGATCTAAATCGGACGATTGAGGCCTGCTTCTGGAAACGGAAGGCTCATTTCTTCAGGTGTAGGATGGTGAGTAAAATATATTTTACCTTTCCACCACCTCATGAAATAGTTATTAATTAAAGAAATTGACTTTAAATCATATTTAATTAAAGATTAAAAAGAAATTTTTTAATTTTTTTTATAACAAGTTATTCTCCCGAGTCCAACACTCCCCCAAACGGAAATTCAACGGGCAAATTTTTCTTTGAAAAAATCCAAATTTATTTAATCAAAAATATCACTTTTACCTCAAACTCTTCCGTCATATTTTCTATCTAATTGCTGACGCGGCCTTTTATACCGTCCACGTGGATCCACAGTCTTCCATGTCACCGCCCTCCCACTCTTTATAAATTACACAAAAACCCAGGTATTAATCTCTCAGTTTCGATTCACGTAAATGACATTGAATTCCATTTTTAATAAATATACAGAAAGATGTAAGACTAAACGATGAGATATTTTCAATGCAAAATCAAAACAAGTATTCTGATTTAACAAAATAAAATTTGGGACAAAACTGTGATTTTGATCAAAATTTGGATTTTGGGTAAAATGGAGAATGAGCAGGAAGACATGGATATGGAAGACCGTGGGGCCCACACGGACGGCGTTGAAGGGCCCCATCAGTAATTAGACGGAAAATGTCATGGAGAACTTCCGGTGGAATATTTCTAATATAAAATAAAATATGTGTTTGTGTTATTTTACGAAATAAAATCCAGGATAAAACTGAAAACTCGGCCAAAACTTGGATTTTTGTCTAATTTACACAAATTATATGAAGAGATTTGATTATCCGTGCTATATTTCCTTACTTTGATATATTAAAAAGAGTTAAAGTGAAAACTTAATATTATATAATATTATTAGATTATTACAAAACTTTTTTGACAAATTTTTTGAAAAATTACAACGTTTCACGAAATTTTTTACTTTGCCATGTCCTTTAATAATACGAGATTTTCATGTCCTTTAACACCTTTAGAACTTTTCGTTAATCGCTGACATGGAGTTCTGATATGGTATTTTTATTGCACATGGAAAGAAGGAATCGTTGAGAATTGGAGCCCATATTATCAAATTCCCTCCGTGTAAATGAAAATGACACCCCAGCAATACAAATGGCACGGCACACCGGTCAGCAATTTCACTGAAAATTCTAATGGAGTTGAGCTCGTGACATTTCGCAGAAGAAAAAGGAAGCACAATAATACAATGTCCGGCCAATTGAAAGTTCATGACAAAGCATAGAATATCGTCAAACATCGCGATTTAGCGAGTAGTTCACTTTTTTTTTTTGTTTACACCACGCAATATCTCAGACCAACTGAATTGCACCTCGAAACTAATCTGCAGCTGGGCCGGGTTCCCTAGAAAATTTCCGTCGACCCTCCCAACCTCATATTCGATCCTCAGATCACCCATTTAAGGTCTAGTGAAGGAACTATTAGGACAATTCTAAATTGGTAGTTCACCCTAATTTTTTTTAAGTAAGTTCAAAATCGCTTCTCCGTACATTTAACTTTTACACACCTCCTACTGCTATCGAATATCGATCCCATATTTAATAGTTGTTTGTGGGTTCATATACAATTTTTGAATGGGGAATTTGGCATACTTTTACCACAAAAGAAAGGGGATCGAATTTTATCAAAGATGGAGAGGCATTGGATGATGAAAAAAAGATGGTTGGTCGGATTGCAAGTGAAATAGAGAAGAATGTTTGAATTATTGCAGAGAGAAAAAGAACAGAGCATGAGAGGAAAGAAAACGATGAGAGCAGTAGTGGCGACCTAGTCAAATTTTGGTTAGGTTCAACCGTAAGTATGTCAGACAAGCCGAACAATCGGTATCAACACTGACCTCGTCAATATAATACTACCAGAGGTCTAGTACAGTTTAAGAAATTGGTGTACTCCGAGGTTCAAACTCAAAAGAGAAGAATATTTGAATGATTGCAGAGACAAAAAGAACAAGGCATGAGAGGAAGGAAAACGATGAGAGTAGTAGTGGCGACCTAGTCAAACCTCACTATGTTCAACTGTAAATATGTGGGACAAACTGAACAATCAGTATTAACACTGACCTCGTCAACATAATATCACAAGAGGTCTAGTACACGTCAAGAAACTAGTGCACACCGAGGTTCAAACTCAAAAGTCAAGGTAAAAGAAGAAATTGAGTTATGAATATTATTATCCGAGAAAATACGAATAATATTATCTATATCTATACTATTATATGCAAAAGTTTAGGGTTATTAGTGTCTTTTTCATTTTTCATTTTCGTTCTCTATCAAATTTATATATTATAATTTATGACATACATTTGCTTTATAATTTTTCAATATCAAGAGTAAAATAATAATTTTAGTATTTCCTCCTCTTACTCAATTTCTACGATTTTAGTAGTAAAAATTTTTTATTAACTATCTAGGTTCCCTTTTACTCCATATTATTCAATATTTACAATCTTAGTAGTAAAAATATGTCGCTATTTTTTTAGACGAATGATTTCAAATGGTAAAACTTTGCAAGTAAAATTACAGAATATATTGATGACAACTGAAAATAATCTAACTATTATTTTAAGTTAACCAATTTTAAATAAATTAAATTATAGTACATTATAAATAAACAATTTAATTACACTGTTCAATCCAGTATTTCACATTTTTTATTTTTATTTTTTTTAGCACAGAGGACAAGTCCGTTTATTAAGGCCGAGGAGTATTGATCGCACGAGTAATTACTTAAAATATTATATATTAAAGCGATTTTATTCGGTAACAATTATTTTAAAATAATAAAATTAACTCAAACAACGTTACTATCATCGATAATCTAATTCCCAAAAACTTACAGGAAAAGGCATATTTTTAATTGAGAACCCCAAGTTCAGTGGGCTACTGTTTATGCGGTCAAGTTGACTTTTAGCTCTTCTTTGCTAAGCTAAACTAAAAGCTTTTATTTATTTATTTATTTATTTATTTCTCGTTTACATAAGCAAGTCATTATTTAAAATGTGCAAGTCTTTTTCTTTCATTTTCCTTATAAAAAAAAGGACTAAACGGTCCAAGAAAATGGTTTGAACCTTCAGATTCAAACCGGTTCTTCGGATTACTTTAAGTTCAAACCGAATTCTTCGGATTCAATTCGGTTCGGTTCTCTCCTAACCGAATTTTTTTTGCACACCCCTAGCTAACATATTTTTGTCCGTTTGGATAATGTTGCCTCACAACAAATCTTCTGCTAGATTCGTGGAGCAGGAATCAAACACACACACAAAAACAAAAAATTGAAGTCGATCTTTTAATTCTTATCTAAATCGATTAGGTTTGATGAAAGCTACGTCGTTCCCAATATTCTCAGTTTTCTTTTATACGTTTTTACGCAATATTATGAATTAATAATTACAAAATATTTTTCGTTATGAATAATTTAATAAAAATAATAAATTATCTCTATTACTTTAAGCAAACTCAAAACTGTTTTGATCGTATTTTCAAGTTTTCAAAATGCTCTCAATCAAATTTAATTTATAATTAGTCAAATTTAATTTATAATAAAATAATAGCGATACGAAAATAATTTTTCATAATTTTAGTATACTTATTCATTTTATTAACCTCCCACATTCTGTTAACTGTCTTCACGATTCTGGCAACTGTTTCCCACGACTCTCTTACCATGCATTCTATTTTCACTATTTTAAAATTCTCTAATTGCCTACGACGCTCAAATTTTTATTTAATTTGAACTACTCATTTTTTATCTATTCTAACCTTAATTTTATTTCTTTGATTAGCTCTGTATTTCTTTGATGATAATAATAATATTTCTTTCGATTTAACTGCAATTTACATCAATCTGGATCTAATGACTTATTTTCTCCGTAGGAGGGATCTAATTACTTTTTAGATATTTTATTATGGCGATTGAAAAATTTAAAAAAAAAAAACCGTGACAGCAAAAATAACAATTTTTTACATGTAAAGACAACATTTATCGGGAGTTGTAGTATTCTACGAACAAAGTTCACCTGTCAAGGGTTTTATTAATTTAGGCAATTCGATTTCTTTTTTCTCCATTCACAAGATCTAAATTTAGTTATTGAGAAAATTTTGTTTTTTCGTTAATCTATCTGGCTCAAGCTACAAGAATCCAGATCCAATCTCCATAAATTGACTCAAGCAGATATGATGTACGTTTAAATAGTATGGAATTCCACGAGCTCAAAGGTATGATTCTGTCTGAGTGTGCAGCGCTTGGTAGGGGCATAAAAAATTGAAAAACTAAAAAAGACCCAATCCGAACAAAAAATTTGAGTTTATTGGACCAAGATAAATTCATGGCAGTTTTTTAAGAAGAAAAAATCGAATCAAAAAATTTGGGTTTCGACCCATAAAACCGAGCTGGGTCTGAGACCGACCCGAAATTTATGTAAGTATAATATTAAATATAATAATCTATTTTATTATTAATATAAATAATAGGTGTTAATATTTTTAATTTTGAATCTCGATTCACATTTATATTTTTAAACTTATTGATACAATAAGATGTTTATAATTAACATTTCTCATTTATGATAATGAATTTTATTTTGTTATTCTCGTATTTAGCTTATTATTATATTAAAACGGACCCAAAGTGGTCGGTTTTCATCACTCGGCACAATTTTTTGGCTTGAAAAACCCGACACGAAAAATTCGAGACTCGACAATTTTGACAAAAAAATCACCCCGATCCAACCCGTTTAAACCCCCAGCACTTGGTGAGGCCAACCAACACGTGTTTTGCACATAGAATTACATGAATAGATGTGTTTATATATATATATATTAATTTGGGTGAAAGTTCGAATTTAATAATTAAATTTAATAATTCCACTATGCATATGCCAAGTATTTGTGGTTCTTATCCACATCATTTGTGCCCCCATCACCACTGGCAAGTAGTGGATGTCTTCTTCAAGCCTTCATGTGGGCATATGGACCATTTCAGTTTGAAATTTTGGGGAGAATCATTTTAAAAGTATCATCCTCGTGAGGTCCGCTTGAATCTCAATTTTTCCATTTCTTATTTATTCTATTTTAAAAATAAAATTGAAGTAATTTATACATATAAATGGCTCATAAGTTTGACTCGCTCATCCAATCCTCTTTTTCCTTCTTTTTTTTTTTTTTTGAACCGCCAAGTTGCAATTTTAAAAGTCTAAGTATTCATTATCAGATTATTTCACCCATTTTTTTAGGCACTTACTGAATTTTCTTTTTGGTAATTTTAATTCATTAACTTTATTAAAAAAAAGTATTTTAACGTTTGATAAATGTAGACACTGAAGGCAAGCTTGAAAGAGATGATAAAAATAGTACAGTTGGTACAAAAACTTCGATTAATATAACATTTGGCATAAAAACTTTGATTAATATAACGTTAGGTACAGAAACTAAAATTTGTAATCCCATGCTACAAAAATATTTTAAAAATGTAACAGTTTGGTATGAACTATTAATTTTCCACCAACGTTGTTAATCGGACTGATGTGAGAGTATGAACGATTGTCGACTCAAGGTCATGTGGCGGTTTAGCTGATGTTTGCCCCAAATATAGCTAGTAACACCATAAGAAAAAAAAAAAGGAGATAGTAATACCGGGAGTCCTATATATTTATCGATTTTTACAAGTGAATCTTAAATATTTTAAAGTATTAAATCAAGTCTTATGTGTTATCCGTGTTACAATATCAAGTCCTTTCCGTCATCTGCCGTTACTTTAAACTGACGTGTATCACTACCGTGTCAGCTAAAAGTGACAGTAGATAACAAAAATGACTCGATATTATAACACAAAAAATATATAGGATTTGATATAACACTTTGAAACATTTAGGACTTATTTGCAAGAATTGACAAACATATAGGATTTCTGGTATCTTTATGTCAAAGAACCGACCATGTGATTTAGCTTTTAAAGAATTCTTTTAAAGAATAGAATTCACACTGTATTAGAGTTTTGAGAGGCCCATTTGTCGACCCTACCAATAATGGTTAGCCTGTTGAGAACTACTAGCCAAGAAATGAATAACATTCGAGGGATGGAGCCTGAGAACCATAAGAGTTTATGCCCCAGAGTTCGAGCCTTTTTAATGCACAACTCATTCCAAGCCACTGCAACAGTGAATCCGGGCTCTGCACATAGGGATGGCAATCTCGACTCGGATCCGCTGCCCTACCCCGCTCCGCCCCATTGTCATCCCTATTTTCCATGTTTTGAATCTTTTTTATAATATCAAATTGCAGTTTTATAAGCCGAATGTTCATCATCGATCACTTATCTATTTTTCAACACATCCTCATTTTAAATTAACTTATTTTTCCTTAAAAACAACATATTAACATGGTCAAACTAAGGTATCCCTTCACACTCACAAACTTTCTTTATTTTTCCCCCCTCAATTGCTTGCTCATAAAGTGTCAGCACTGATAATTAAATTCAAAATCAGTGATTTCAAATCGAAGATAACATCATTGTATTAGATTCTTTTATTTTAAGGTTTCTAGAAAAATATTTTTTTTCATGTCATAAGAATTTTAATTTATGATAATATAATATCTTTTCGTTAGGTGCCACTTGATTTCTAGAAATCTGATAATAAATTCTAATTAATTGAGATTCGAGTTGAATTTTCCGCAAAGAAATAAATCACTACCGATCATGAATTTTTTTATCCACAACACTCGGACTCGAAACCTTATCTGAGAGACAGAGGTATCGAACTACCTTCATAACATAATGATGTAGATGAGCGTCTGATGGAACGAGAATGAGAGGTAAGAAAGCTTCTGCAGTTCAGTCATCGGATAATTTAACAGTTTTATCTAATGACTCACAATGAATAATTTAAATTAAAAATTTAAAAAGTTAATAGCTCATAATCATTTTCGTAATATTTAATGATTGAATGACTGAACCATCAAATTTTGCTTTATGATAAGATACTCCGTAACAGACACATAAAAGTCAAATCAATTGTGACACAGTTGATCATTTAGACATAAAGCTAGCAATGACATGATATTATAATACTGATAAATTTTATTTTTTCCTTCTTTAATTTACAGTTGTTTAGCCTTAATCTTCTTTTGACCTCCACAGACAACTTTCTTTTTTGGCATGGGACATCTGCTGCGATAAAATACCAATAGAATCATTAGACACGATTAATTGGTATTAGTCACCAAAGCAAGTACCGTAATTTAATTATTCAAGTGCAAGATCATCTTAATAATTAGTATCAATCTACTCTATTTTCCCCCTAAATCATCGTAAACATCTTGATTTTGTGAGAATAAGAGAATCGGATGTTATAACAGTACCGAAATGACTGATTCGAGTAGTCGAACATATATACACATCTTCCCTCTGAGTTGGCTTCCAGCACTGCAAATGGAAAAAAAATTCACGACTTGGATAGTTCTACTCATAGTGCATATGCTCGAACTTCAATTAGCCAGGACTAAAGGGTGATTTCGAATATTATGCAATATGCAAAGAGAAATAATCTAATCTTTTAATCTAAAAGAGAGTTTTAACAACTTCTGTAAGAGAGAGCAGAGTGAATATCGTACTCTCAATCATCTAAGGGAGAGTATAAAGGATTTCCTACCCTCAAACACTTTATGGACATTCCTTTTCTATTTTTCTTAACTTTTTATTTTTAATATTTTTCATAAATTTTAATAATTCTTCATTTTAGAGTATCTTTTAAGCTAAATTTTTGACCTTTTTTTATTATTTTTTATATAACATAATGCAACTTTAAAAAAGTATAGTTATAAAAACACTCCAATATTATAAAATAAAAAATTACTCTGGCAATTTTACATGTTATCATTCATAATTTTCTTTGATTAGACATATTACTATAATTATGATAAATACATAATTATTTGTAAATAAAAGTATTAAATTCTAATCTTTTTTTTTTCCTTTTATTTGACCAGTCATAGCGGGTCGGATGAACATCTATTACAGTCAATATTTAGTTATGTTATTCTTTTGTCACATAAAATCCAACTATTATACTTATATATACCAATAATCTCTATTTAAACATAATTTTTCATGGAAGAATAATTCAAAAATAATTTAATTCAGAATTATTTTATTTTATTAAATGTTAATTATCCCTTGCAGGAAGCGCAGCACACTGCACTACTAGAAACACTAAAATAGAGTTATTTTTAATCATCAATATAGCTTTTATACAGTAATAATAGCAATAATAATTTATTAGGATATAATTTCTCTACTAAATGGGAGAGATGGTAGGCTTTGAAGAGGTAAGAGGAACATATCACTGAAGGGACATGAGAATTCCACCGATGAGAATCGTGTGCATAATCTCTTAACCTCTGTGTTGATAGAGATATCCTATGCCTTATTCTCTTTCTTTGTTATTGGAATTTTTTTTTCATGGAACATTCACAAAGTACAAAACACGGACAAAATGGTTGGTTCTAGAATGATATGTCTGCTTTTGTTTAATCAAACTTAAAAAGAGGGTGTTAGGTGGGCATATTAGTCTATTTGCATGAAAATGACAGCCCATTTTCTACCAATCGATGGATACCAATAACCACAGCAATTATTTTATGTCCAATACAAATAAAAATATTATCACTTTGTCAAAATATGCCACTCACTGCGTCATAAGTCACGAATGGTCAATTCCAGTGGATAGAATGTGCACCTGAATCGTGTGAATCTCCACTAGATCAAACGTTTGATTTTTCCCACTGAACATGTAGCTCTTGGTGAGGTCATCCATACATGTGCCTTGTACGTGGACTTACTTAAATCCGTTTATATATTCGTCTAATCATGGTTCACTATTTAGTAGTTTTTTAATATTTTTATTAGCATTTATATGTTTTTTCAATCAGAGTTCACCGATTATTAAAATGTTTATATTTTTAAACATTTTTTAGGATTTAATAATCATAATTATGTAATTATTGATTACATATCAAGTACTGATTAGACGGATATACAAGTCAACACCGACTAAGTAGTATGACCGTTCCACTAAAAAATTTCTCGAGCTATTGAAGTAATGCCCCTTCAAACCTTTATAGTTTTTTTGTGACTAATCCAGGTCGAGCTGGGTTGGCCTATTGAAGAGTAAATCTTTCACAGTATAAATTTTCTTATTCATAAAAACTCGAACTTAAGACATTTACTTAATAGAATTAAGTGTCGAACCACTTGAACAAACTCGTAATGGTCAAACATTTGACTGCGAGGATAAACATATTTGTTATTTTTACCCATTCGAAATAAAAAAAATATTTGAATAAAACGCATTTGTTTGTAAATCTCGTGTATATAATTGAGGTTTTAAGAATAATTCATAATTAAAAAAATATTTTAATTATATTATAGACTCCAAAAATATATTTACTCATCATGTTTCATGTACGTATATTCTTTTTTTTTAATCTGTATTCGGAATAAAATGTTAAATATAATTAAAAATGTATTTAATAATCTTTCTAATATTCATCTTAATAAAATATCCATAAAAATTTATGAAACTGAGAGTAATTAGGAACATTGTTGAGATGGCTTAATTAAATTACTATGGGAATTATTAAGAAAATGCTGTCGAGATTTCCTCATGGATCCACCATTATATTTTGTCTATAATATTATATGCAAACTTTTGAAAAATTTAACCTTTTTTTAATTTTCATATTTGTCATCAATTTAATTTACACATTAATATTTATGACAACAAGGATAAAATAATAATTTCAGTCATTTTTCTCTTACTCTGTATCTACAATCTTAATAATAAAAGTCTTCTGTTAAATGCTTAGGTTTCCTTTTTTTACTCCATATTACTCAATATTTACAATTTTAATATCAAAAACCTATCACAGAATTGTAAATTTGAAAAGGTAAAACTAACATAATATAAATAAATGATCTAATTATACGATCTCATTCTAATATTTCACATTCGTTTATTTTTATTTTCTTTTCGTGCGTAACACAAGTTCATGTCCAGTAATATATATATATATATATATATGTATGTATGTATGTATATATACACACCTAAAATTTAGGTCTATAGCTTCTAAACTGGTGAGACTTATGAATCAATTCGGTTCGAAAAATCATTTCGAGCTGAACAGAGTTAAATGTCGGATTCAGTTCGATTTGCGATATTGAGTTCGAAAGATGTCCATTCTACCTCGAAATATCCAACCGTATAAAGCCCTCTTATAACCACTTTTCTGCAGAATATATAATTTAATCAATTAAAAGTAATCGGTTTGGTTTGATTAAATCAAACCGATTCGAAAAAAGCCCTTTCATGTGAAGGAATGAAATGTGTTTTATAGAATAAATTGTAATATTGCATTGGAAAAATTAGTAACCTTTGAATTCGTTTTGACAAAATAAAGAAATGTAATTATGAGAAATAATAGAATGGATATTACACAACTGATTTAAACAATTCACTTATTTTTCACCAAATTCAATTTGATTCAATTCAATTTTTTACCTCCCCTACCAGCGGGAGAGTCTCTAGTGGACCGGTTCAATCACATAGCGATGTTGACGTAATATGTCCGTTCAATTATGATTGACATATCACTCTCACTTTTTTTTATCAGTAGCATATCACTCTCACTTATTTAGTTATAATTACCGTATCATAAAAAGCTTGAAAAATAATTTACAAAAAAAAAAAACCAAACATGCTCGACCCTTGATTGAAAGGCCCGCCAAATCAACCTTATCACGTAGTGAAATCGTTACGACCGTTGCACTTGTGACTTTCTTCCTACCGGAGGCTGCCCACCGTTTTGTGGTGTCGCAGGGGTCAACGGTCTATATGCCACCAGCACATATAAAGGGGCACACGCACAAAGGAATGAGTGAATTCCAAGGGAATGATTCTCTTTTGAAAGCCAAGTGAACAAAATGGTCAAAAAGGAAAGCCAAGTGAGGGAGTAATATTCCTTTACCAATAAAACAATAATAATTCGTTTGCCAAGCTTTTTAATATTTATCTTTAAAATAGAGATAAAGACACCGCGAGTCTTACATGCTTGTCAATTCTCACAAGTGAATCATAAATGTTTCAAAGTTTTAAATCAGGTCTTATATATTGTTCGCGTTATAACATCGAGTTATTTACGTCACCTATTGTTACTTGAAGCTGACGCGACGCTGGCGTGGCGCCGACACATGTCAGCTTAAAATAACGGTAGGTGACAGAAATGACTTGATTTTGTAACACAGACAACGTGTAGGACTTGATTTAATACTTTGAAATATTTAGGACTTACTTATAGGAATCGACAAACATATAAGAATATCGGTATCATTTTCTCATTTAAAATATATAAAACTTCTGGACTGCGACCCGTTTTGCAATATTATTGTCTGTACTTAACAAATTTTCCTGGCCAAGTTAATAATTTATTTTTTTCAACCATAACCACTGGTATCCAGAAATTCAACGAACCCTGACTAATCCAGTTCAAGTCTAGAAGATCGACTAAGAGATAAAACCATCATGAAATGAATTCTCTCCATTCACAAGAATCGAATCCGAGATCATATTTAAGAAAAAGATATATTTCACCACCTCATATTCTCAACCAATCCACTTTGGTACTTAATATTTATTTTGCAAGTGCAATAATCTCACACTTTTTTACTGTAGATGAAAATTATTCGTAATCTTAACTTTTTTTTATAATTTAAAATTACTCGATCCAAAAAAATTCACATATTTCCCGTCCGTTAAATTAAATATCAGAGAGAGTAATGATCACATTGACGGGGAGGAGGACATGATGGAGGCGAAATTATGTGAACGATGGATTGGATGCCTCCAAGTTGACGCAAATTATATTCCCCGACCAATGCCCTCTCTCTCTCTCTCTCTCTCTCTCTCTCTCTCTCTCGCTTTTGGTACTTCCTTCAAATCTTCCCGTACTGTTTCCCCTATTTTGGCTGCTGGGGGGGCATTGAGGTAAATTTCCCTCCAGAAATTTATCAATAATTCAAATAATATGAAAAAATACTAATTAAATTATAAAAAATAAATAAATTAGTGTTAATTAATCGAGTATTTATTATATTAATTATAAATCAGAGCAATTGCAACGTAAAATTATTTAAGATTTTGTTCTTTTTTCTTTCTTTTTTTTTCGTTTCCATTAACTCGTGTGCCATGTTATCGTGGCTGCAAGTAACCTATAAATTCTCGAAAAACTTGAGAGAATATAAAAGAGTTACAAGTTTAAAATATCATTTCGCGTACTTTTTTGTCGAAATGCTTTTCATCGATCCATTAATCGACGATAAATTATCGTCAATTAATTTTTGATGATAAATTTTTGATGATAAATTCAAGTTTTCTTGTAGTGATAATGATGGATGGAATTCAGTTCTATGATACGAAACGATGGCCTGTCCTCCGTCGTATCGTTAAGAGATTGTAGAGAGATTTTGAAAAAATAATCGAGATAAATTTTTTTTTTAACTCAAAGTGAAGTTAATGGAGGTCGAGCACTACCGAATAATCTATACGTAAGACTTAAAATAGATCCGAAATGTCACCTCGAGCGACGCGCTTTACGTTATTAAAAATGGACTCGTGCCGGATTGTAAATGTCACAAACGAATCCATTCGTTCGCCCGTTCGTTCTTTCTTTCTAATGGAAGTGGCTAAAGGAGCCAATGTAAGGGCGCAGTTTCCCGGTACTTATCCAAACGTGATCATGATTTGTTGTTGTGAAATGTCAAAAAGAATCTCCTCCCCACAAAAAGTGGATCCAATCATGGCTATGCGGACAACAATTTCTCCAATTTTTAAGTGACATGAAGTGACCAATCTGCCCTAAAAGCTAAATCACAAAATCATGTCACACATATCTTTCGTTCATTGGATTCGGATTCGAATCGAGTTAAACCAGCTTGGGGTTAAGGCAATTAGCGAGAACCGAACTCGGGTCCCCATAGAACATAAAAAAAGAAGGTTCTTATCTCTGTAGCGGAAAAGGATGCAAATTCTTTCATCCACATGAAGAATTGATACCATATGATGGACAATTCTATGTAACATGTCTAGCAAACGGGACGATTCCCACGAAGCAGACATAAGAATCTAGTACGATGGCATCGTCCTTATTATGATATGGAGGTCATTTTGTTTAGATTCTTGATAAGATATTCGAGTGACTTATCAGATATTGAATTTTTGGATCGTAAACTAATGGTTGAAGTTGAAACTGGTAGATTTTTGATAACGTGCAGGCTCTGTCAGTACTCGCAAGTAAGTTGATCCAACCCACCACACTTGGATCAAGGACGGATGAGGATGAGGAGGTGACGTAAAGGAAATGATGACAGGATGAGTGGAGCGGAAGGTTGAATGTGGATACCCGGTTCCACGAGGTCGGGGTATCTATAGATTTTACCAGTGAGGGGGTTAACGCGGCAGGATGCTTTACAAGTTTTAGCTGTGGCACCAGCAGGGCCAACTTGATGAGTTGGTCGACTGGTTGAGTGGCACCATGGTCGATTGTTGACTTACTCTGTCTTCATCGGGTAAGACCAGTCGAATGCACGGCTTGATTTCCCGAGTTGGGCTAGTCGATTCCTCACATTACCTGTATCAATTCTGACCTGTAAGCTCTTATTATCTCTTAATTCTCTCCTCCTTCCATCCTTTCCCAATTTCAATTATGGCTTTTCTAACCCAGAGCACCCCTGGAAGTGTTGGGCCTCTGCAATGTCGACAGCCCAATTGGGCAGTACTCCCTCTGCAGATGGAAAATGGGTTAATTGCTAATTATCAAAAAAGGTTAATTACAATAAACTCCATGTAGTTTACACACGTTTCAATTCCAACCCAATCTTTCCTGTTTAAAACGTCTTCACCTATCATATGAGTTGTAATGAATCAAGCCCTCCACCTAAATAAACAGTCATGAGTTTCATTGAAGGACTTGAAACTGCAACTGTGCTGTCTGAAACACTGGCAAGAAAAAACGGTTCAAGTAACAAACATCATTCAATTAGCCCAACAGCGATCGAGGATACAATTGATTCGTTACTTCTAGTTCGTACTTTCGCATAGAATCTCTAACCAACAATAGTACAAGGTTCATCCTGCATCATATCTTACCAGTTGACAGCTTAACAAAATAGATATATTGGTGTAATCTCGAGCCCCCTACAATTCTCGAACTCGCACTTGGTATACAGATTCAAGCTTGTCTCAATCTAGTACAAGGTACACACTGTTTCATTACACAAGCATGAACTACAGAACCTATCTGTACATCTTCGCCGGTCCACTCATATCGCTATGGAAGCGGAACTGATGATGGGAAGGTGGGACTGCCGAGGCCACATTCCCCAGTCCACTGATACCACTGCGGAAGAGGAACTGATCAGGAGGTGGGACTGCAGAAGACATGTCCGGATCTGGCCTAGGGAAATATCCTCCATTCGGATATAGCGGGTATGTGGTGAACATAGGAGGCGTTGCAGGATCAAATCTCGGACCTGGAAGAACAGCTCTAGATGCCGAGTTCATGAACTGGCTTGTGAAAGATCTGTCATCCACAGGTAAGCTTGTGGGTCTGATCCCAGTGTTGCGACCACTGGCGAATCGGTCATCAGAAGTTGACAGAGCTCCATTCCCATGGGGGTAACCAGCCAAACTTAATCTTGAACCCGTGCCTGAACTTGAGCCCGAAAATGGGAAGTTACTTTTGGTAGCTTCCAGAGAGAATTCCGTTGGGAGCCGGAAAAGCCCCGACAACCCACCAGGAATGTCAAGTTTACCGGTAGGGAGGGATTGACGGAAAGGGGGTTCAATAGCTTTAACTTCACATCCAAACCCATTAGGTGGAACCCGAGTTATTTCCTTTTGTAGCACCAATTTAGCCTGCTGAAGTGTGTCGAGCAAATTTCCTACTCTGTCAGATGTCTGATGCGGCACCAGGGCACAAGGCTTGATCTGCTTCCCAGAATTTTCAGGCCCCAATGCCGGGTTTTTCTGTGCGTTCTCCTGTTTTCTTGGACCGTCTAATACAAATGACATCGATTTCTGCTCCGTGTGACCATGGAGAGGTGAAGATGTGGGTTCCTCATGAACTCGAAGATTTACCTTTTGATCTCCTTGGGAAGTTTCACGGAAGCTGTCGGGGACATGGATCTCGGGGAAGCTATTACATGCGGAATGGAGTTTGGTTTCCAACTTGGGGTCTTGGGGCAGGCTTGTAACTCTCCGATCAGAAGATGGAGACTGAGACTTGACCTCCTCTCTCTCTTCCGTGATATCCGAGTTGTTTCCAGGATCACAGGATTCCTGAAATTCCATGACCCAATAATCTTTAGACCCGGCAAAAGTGGTGAAAATAACTAATAGGGAAAACTAATCATAAAGCCATGGAACTCGATTCTTATTTTTTTCCTTGTACCAAAGGACTATGCATTGTTCTTTTGGTCCATTGGTTATTGACATTCGCAGGTTACCCCACACTTTCCGAATTTGTGTGTCAACAGAAAATAATAGATATAAGCTTGGATTGGAGCATACCACCGTACTGCTGTTATTTTCCTGATACTTCTTCTCCCACTCTCTCTGCTCTTTTTCCATGTCCCTGTATTGGCCAATCAGTTGGGCTTGATGCTCAAGTGCCCTTTCCATATCTCTCTGCGCTCCAAACTCATCACTCAGCTGACTCGAGATCACAGCCTCAAATGGCGTCTTCTCTTTCTGCGATCCTGAGTCGACTCTTGAGATCTCCGCCCTTGTGTCAGACTCGCCTCCATTATTCAGAGAATCGGCCTTGAGAGAAGAGTCATCTTCGAGCTCATTGGTGGTTTCTGATCTGGTAACATGAAGAAAGATAAATGTTAGACAACACTCCCCAAGGACAAACTGCAAGCCAGAGGCTTCTCGGGCAGAGATTGGGCTCGACTCAATTTTTTGAGCCTGACCCAGGCTAGAGCTGAGCAATACTAGGCTTGGGATGCCAATGCACCTGATTGATCAGCTCATTTTTCCATAGTTACCAATATACCCCTGTTTCAACTTATTTTACTTCTTGAACTCAAGTCAAGCCAGGAAATGTTGGGATATACTGAAGGTTCGAGCTTGAACTATTTGAGGAAGACTTGAGATCAAGCTTGACCCTCAAAAGAAGGTAAGCACAGCTCGGGCAGGTAAAGCTCAAGTTTAACCAGTTGACTCAAACCCGAGCAGATTGAGAACAATATGAATATGAGCTAAAAGGAAATTTAGAGTGTTGGAAGATAAATGACCTTTGTTCCCTCCGCTTTATCTGGCGACATGATTTACCCAGCCGCTGCCTCGAAGATGAGCTGGCCGACGCAAAACTGCCTCTTCTTCTGTTTGAAGAATCCTTGAACTTCTCAATAGAATGTGAAGAATCCCGTCGACCTTTCCAAGGTAAGCGCCTACCTGGTGCTGCCGAAGGTTCAAGCTCAGGGCTTGGGAATTTCTCTAATTCACTCTCCCTCTCTCTTGAGTTAGCAGAACCCTCAACTTTCTTGGCATCACCGCCCCTCGGTTTATGTCTACGAGGAGTCACTTCTTGATCAGAGCTCGAGTAGAATGAGTCAGAAATATCGCTGATCCCATGAGTCTCTAGTATTGCTAGAACATCTGCCGTCGCTTTCTCAGCCTTCTTTCTCTGGAGAGACACAATCCTCAGTTGTTCCTCCAGCTCCGCTACCTAGTTCATTTGAGAAGGGAAAAAACAGATACCGAGAATGTGAATTGTTCGCAAAAGAGATAGAGAGAACATCAACCTGAAAATTATCAATTGCCTTTTTCATTTTGTATGTGATTTATGGTAGGCCTATGCAATAAACTCCCATGACCCAGAATCAGGAATACATAAGGGAGATCTTCAAGGCAAACTTCAGATAGTTTGTTCAGGTTACATTACACATGAATGGTGTTATAGAAATTGCGCAACACATAATACAAAATTCCATTTATTTATCAATTTATTTCATATGGAAGCACAATAGAAAGCTTTGTTAAAAACTAACCCTGTCTGCCAATTCATCAGCTCTCTGCCTTGCTGACTTTGATACGGATCTCTCAGATAATAACCTTGCCCGAAGGAATTCAATAGTCATTGATGTATCTTCAATGCCCAAGCTTCTGGTTCCGTACAATGAAAGAATGAAACAATCAACAGTATGCAGTTATCTCAGTGTCTCCCATCAACTGAATTGGAGAATAGTATGTAGATATCAAGCAAAAGATGGCTAAGTAGAAACTCAAGCATTTGAGAAGATGTGTTAAGGGAATGAAATAGAATTGAAGCACAGGGAATTTGCAGTGTGTATTACAAAGGAAACCTCAGAGAGGGTACCATTTCCCAACAAGTTTTCAAGATGAGAAATTGCAGATGGAAAGAATTATACGGCTTTAGTTTCTATTCATCCATGGAACAGAGTAGTAAGCAATTAAAAAAAAAAAAAAGGCCTAAAGCTATACCAGTTAACGTGCTATGAAGTAGCATTGTAAAACAAAGTTCTAACTGATTATGAATGGCAGGCAAAACAATTGGCTTCATGAGCTGTAGTAATTGTTCAACAAAGGCAAAGAAGTAAATGCAGAGCATTGAGATGGGGAAAATACAACTGATAATCAATTTATGAACTTACAAATCCATAAAACTTCAAGATGTTCACCAACAAAACTCACTACAAATGTTGCCAAAGGTGCCCCAGTAACACAAGCTGTAAAAGTAAACATGTTTTCTGTCCCTAGACTCTTTTTGAAGCTGCAAATCCTAGTTACTGTAAATGAAAATGGAACTTATATTGTATTGACAGAATTCAACTTAAATTTGGCTCTCCTACCAAACAGGAAAATAAAAACTGGGGCATTGATGGACGACTCAATAAAAAGGAAGAAGGGAAAAAAAAAAAAAAAAAAACTATCCAGTCTCTTCAATGGAATGTCAGCATAATTGTTTTGTTCTGTCAATGTGTTCTAGGAAAGTTCTCAACATATCACTACCTCTATCACCACCGCTATCAACAATTAGCAGCTCCTATTACCAATGGTTGAACGTGTCTATCGGTTACTAGATCCAGGTCATCAATGTTGCTTTCAACATAATATTTCAAAACACAGTCCTGAACATACTATGCCTAGAAAACACATAACAGCAACTCTTACACTTGATTCTGAAAACATGTTTTACGGATCAGTCAGTTCTTGGGAACAAATCCAGCAGGCCCATCTGATTTTGACACCATAATATGAGAAGCCAGCTGAGCTCAGTGAACAACCGTTACAAGTCCCTGGATCTACTTTATCGTCTAAGTGTGCACAGTGATGAAAAAGGAAACCTTTTAACAATACCTAACAGCCCTTCATTCCCTGACCGGACATTCCCTCAAGAGGTAATCAATTGAGACCACCAGAGAAACACCCACAAGCTAAAAATAGTAAGAAACTGACAAAGATCGCGAACGCGGCATTCAAAAACAACATGAATCTGGTGGGGTCGTTACCGCTGATCTTGATCAGTGTTCTGCATCTTTAGGCAACAGATTACACCCTAACACCACAAAGGCTGCAGCTCAACCTCAGCTCCTGAGACACCCAAAAATCATCAAAATCAACCTCAATCAAAGCAAGAATCTCGCACCCCGAGAAACCCAAGAAAGAACTTTCAAAAGTTAGGGGGTGGGAGGAGAAGGTAAGGACTTGCCTGAGGCAAGGAGATCTGAAGTCCAAAGAAAGAAGAGGGAGAAAAACAGGAGACAAGCTCTGCCCTTTATTTGCTTTGAATTTGGGGGTTGACAGCAGAGGAGACTTTTACTTTCACTGCTTGTTGAGCTCGAGGAGAATGATAAATTGGGTCCCTTGGGAATGAGCGAAGAAGCTTCTCCTCTCAGGAGAGACCCGCCCGGGTGAAGATGCCTGGGCCATCTAGAAAAATAATACCTTGAACAATTGTTCTTGGCTTGCAAGCATACTCTGGCATTCCGAAAATCCAAATAAATTTTCAAAATCATAAATTTTAATTATTTATAAAATTAAAATCAAGATATAAAAGACTTTAAATCATTTCAACCAATCTCCCCAATACTATTTCACTTAGCCTCTTGCTGTCTGTCATCTTATAAATGCAGGCTCCATCTCTCATCTTATCGGGGGGGCCCTTTTTACGGCCCTTACTAGCGGGTCTTTCACTCCGAGGAACACTGTGCAGCTTCACGTGATGCGGTCGGACGTAGAGCTTGACCGGCGTTGACTTTGAAGTTCGTCCCTGGGACATCTTAGGTGGAACAGATAAGGATGCTCAAATGAAAATATCTGGAGAACAAAAAATTCTGCTGATGACTGCAAACAGATAGCCGAGATCACACTCCCACTAAATTTTATCATATCCACGTATTGATATAGAAATTAAGCTCAAGGGCCAAGCCTCAAAGTAAAAGTGAAAGAATCGATAAAACGATCGAGATAAGAAAATTTAATAGAATATAGATAAAGTTAATAGAATATTCTTTTTTTAATAGATAAAGTTAATAGAATATTCTATTGTTACTCCCCCGATCGTCTCACGATAACTCTGTCCGTGTTCGTACATGCGAGAAAGGTCGTGTCATGGCCTATGTATATCAAGCTGATGGATCATGTCAAGAAAATGCGTACCTAATTGTGTATAGAAACAGCTATTGAAGATTATAGTTTAATAGTTCAAAACTCACTCATATGTGGTTTGATAAGGTTGAGATTGAGATTTTAAATTCGAGTCCCTCTCTAAGCACAATTGCTAGAAAGGACTGCTTGATCCTAAACTTCAGCAGTCACCGACTAGTATTAGTACCGATTATTTAATTTATCTATTATGTTCGCGACTGAACACAAAAATTGAAAAATTGTGTATGGGATGACTGAGTCGTCACTATTATTGTTATCTCATCCATCCTTTTATTTATCAAAATACTTGCATACAAAAACAACATGAAAAAAAATCATTTATTGGTCTAATTTCCCCTTTTTATGAATGTGGATGTCATTCTCTTTTTTTTTTTATCAGTAAAATATAGCTATATTTATGAAGGACTCCAAGATACAAGTGACAAAGTATTAAACAATCGAATTGTTTGACAAAGAGAATGTGCGTCAGTATCAGTATTTCTAATCCTAGGAATTCATCTGAGATTTCTGATATCGAAGTAAGATAGAAGCTTTAAAAGAACATTAAAAAAATGTTTTGGATTTCCTAAGTGGATGTCATTCTTTCTTAAGAGTGAGGAATGATCTTTTGATGATGGAACGCATGTCATGGAGATGGGCCAATATTTACTTTAGCTTTTCATGGTGCAAGTAAACATGATGATTGTCGCTTGATTACCAGGCATAAAGATGGGCCATAAAATGGCTAACCTCACTGGATCTCGATCAGTTCAAGTTTGAGCCGGGACGATTCACAGAATAACTGTATTCTCTCCATCATGAATTTTCTCTATTCGTAATATCTGAAGGGGAAAAGAACTGTGCCAAATCATTTCAGTTAATTCATATCGACAGGAATATGCAAATATTTAATTTGGCTGCATTAGTGTGATGTAACGATGACTCATTATGAGTGCTAACATCCATGCACAAATTAATTAAACTGAAAGAACTTAGATGTTGCTGTGTAATGATGATAAAATTTTGAAATTTTTAATTTTATTGGTATCCTCTTTTTTATTGATAAAAAAGAACTTGAAATTCTTAATATGCATTTTTTTTTGTGCAGCCATGTCAGTTCAATATGGAAAAGTCTTAGTTTATAAAAAAATTGGGTACCGCTATTTGATAACTTAAACTTTTGGGTGAAGACGAATCTGCTCTCTTGTAAGACCCATATCAACAATATAATATATCAGAGCTTGGCCATAGCAATGTGTGACATAAAACTAGACCCGTGTTCGGTAATCTCTTATTGACATAAGCCCGCAAGCCCGACAGTCTCTCCCAGGCCTAGTCGCTTGCTTCTTCCATGGTCTGCTCACAACAGACAACTCAACAATTTTTATTGTATTATATTATATTTATAATTTTAATGGATCTTAAATAGTCCAGATCGATCTATCTTACCTCATTATTATTGAGCGGGACTTTCATGATAATAAAATTTTATTCATTTATGACACACTAGAATCCAACACGTCACTTAAAAAGGGAAGGCACCAAACATCTCAACCAACTCGTGTTAATAATACGGTAGACTTATCATGTCGATAAATAAGTACTTGATGAGACAGTTAACAGATTGAAGCCTAAAATATAATGAAATTGCGGTACCACCACTTATAAGTTTAGAGATTTACTTGAACACGAGCTCGACATTTTATAAAGCGCAAGGACAGAAGGGAGAGATCGCTCACTGTCAGTTGTTTCCCTTCCTCGAGTATGGAAGAAAAATACTCTACTCGAAAATAGTTAAGTTCAGTTAATGAGAGCAAGTGTTTAAGGCATGTGCCAAGTATAAATATGTTGTCACGTGAGGACGAATATTAAGGAATAAATCCTATATCGGACAGTCAATGTAAGATATTGTGAATATATGAAAATTGAGGTGCCATCTAGAAGGTTAGGCTTTAGATGGATATCAATCTAATTTCTCATAGAGGAGCAAAAATTTTACAAATTGCAAGAAGAATATGAACATTGCAACCATTTAATTGTGAAAAAAATTTAGATGATCGTGTCCTACAATGATGTAACGATGAAGCAACAATTAAATTATTTCAATTAATAATAATCAAGGAAACTGTTAATATGATTAATACTAATTTATCTGTTTATCATAATCCGATCAGTATTTTTATATCACGTGGTGAGGTTAAGCAGGACTTTTTTTTGGGGGAAATAGCTCCTTATTGGGCCGAGCTCAGCCGTCTAATGTATAGGCCCACCATGGATCTGACTGTTGGGCCCAGGCCCAACCTAGACAAGTACTTACCCGTTAATAATTGCGGGTTCTGGTCGATTACCCGATTTGGTAAATGCACGTCCAAGACTCCGTCACGCACGGCCGGAGACTTCGACTCCCGCCGGCGGCGGTCGCCACCCCCGAATCATATTAGCAGACGCTGTGTGTGTGTGTGTGTGAGAGAGAGAGAGAGAGAGAGAGATGCACTACTGGGTTCGAGCTTCCTCCTCCGACTTCGGCGGCTCCCTTCCTCCGGCCCGCAGGTACCTCTCCGTCTCTCTCCTGCATCAAGCCGCTTTCCGATCTCGAACAGTTGCCGGATACAGGTCTTGTTCTTATGATTGATGTTAATCAGCTGTTTTGCAGCGGTCACACTGCGGTCAACATCGGCAAGTCGAAGGTGATCGTGTTCGGCGGTTTCATCGACAAGCGATTCCTCAATGACATCTTCGTGTACGATATCGGTAGGCTTTGCATACCTGGCTTTTCTGCTTTTTCCTTTTGTTCCTTCGATCAGTTTTGTAGCCAGACCTTCCATTGACTTCTTCAGGTAGCTCATTCTTCTTATGGGCTCATATGGATGTTCAGAATTTCTCGAGCTTATCACCAATCTCTGACCTTTAAAACTCTTTTCCCATTTATTTGCGCAATTAATGTCGTTGCTTGCTTTTATGTATCTCTCAATCAGCTTAAGATGTTCGGGAGTACTTCTCCGTGCAACTATTCCAATTGCCTTTGATTTCTTAAACTGTTTTCAATTTTTATTTTATTTTCTCTCTGTCCTCTTTCTGTGTTTGATTTCAGCTTCCACGATCACTTTTTCGCCCCTTTTTTCTGAAATATTATGGTTTTGATCTACAATGGTGCTTACTGAAGCTCTGTTTCCATATTCTAAGCGGGGTAAGGTTGTGCTTAGAGGTTCACAAGAGAAGACCAAAGAAATTCAACTTAATATCAGAAAATTTTTCTTGTGATGACTTGATCAGGGAAATAGCCATAATGATATGACTTTGCTTTTGGTCTTTTATTGGCATTCTAACTTTATTTCTTGTTCCAAGATGGGCGTCATTGGATGGAATAAAGTATCTCAAGTTGAAGGCAGTAATAATTTGCAGTTCTTCCCTTCTGATTGTCTCAGAGAACAAGCTGTGGTTTCAGCCTGAGTGCACTGGAAGTGGGACTGATGGGAAAATTGGTCCTGGTGCACGAGCATTTCATGTTGCTGTTTCAATTGATTGTCATATGTTTGTCTTTGGGGGACGTTATGGTAGCGAAAGGTTTGTAGCGGTTCTCTAACCGTTTCTATAGTATGTGCCTTTATGTTTCTATGCCACGTATCTGATTATCTTGCTGGACATTAACTTTCAGATTGGGTGATTTCTGGGTTCTTGATACTGGTAAGCTCTTTAGTAAATGGGCATATCACATGATGGTCTTTTCTTATCAGAACATCCATATGTCGATGTTGAACATTGGCTGACTTTCTACCTATTCCAGATATATGGCAATGGACAGAACTGACAAGCTTTGGTGATTTGCCTTCACCAAGGGATTTTGCTGCTGCCGCAGCAATTGGCAACCAAAAAATTGTTATGTGAGTATATCTTTGATATGATTGGCTGTAGATGATTCTGTAATCTTAATGTGGGATATTGAAATTTTCTGCGCAGGTATGGCGGATGGGATGGTAAAAAATGGTTATCAGATGTATATGTCTTGGATACAAGTAATTTCCTTGCTTTGTGCTTTATTTTGTTATTATGAGATATATATGCCTCTGTTGATTCAACATTTAATTTAGAGCTAAACTGTAATATGTTTTTATTGCTTCGAACAGTCTCATTAGAGTGGATGGAGCTGTCTGTGACAGGATCATTACCGCCTCCTCGATGTGGCCATACAGCTACTATGCTTGAGAAGCGCCTATTAGTATATGGGGGCAGAGGTAACATGAAAGTGCATAATTTGTTGCTGGTGAATTGGTATAATTGCTCACCCATAATTGCATCTCCTACTTGTCAGGCTCTACATCTCTTTCTTGTTCAATTGTCTAAAAATTAAATTTAATCTCGCCTGGGTTTTGTGAGGCTTCCTGGGTGAACCCAAAAAGAGTTGGTAAAACCTCCTGTATAGAGGGCAAATGCCCGATTTCTCGGAAGTAATGAGTTGAACTTGGTTATGATGGTTAAGAGTAGTGATTGGGGTAAAAAACTACCATTTACTAGACAATTGGAAGAAAATCCTGCTTTTCCCTATCCATAAGAGTATAGCTGCTCTCAGTTTAGCAACACGAGTTCTTCAATTTGGCAGGAGGTGGCGGGCCAATCATGGGTGATTTATGGGCTCTGAAAGGCCTGATTGATGGAGGTTTGCTATTAGATTTATCTTATATAAATTTACAAGTTCATTTAGTTTCTGTTTGTGATATTCTTCTTTCCACAACTGAGTTGAGCTTTTTTTTTTTTTTTTTTTTTTTTTTGTTGTTGTTGTGGAAGGAAGAGAACGAAGCACCTGGGTGGACACAGCTAAAGCTTCCTGGCCAAGCACCTTCAGCCCGCTGCGGCCACTCTATTACATCTGGAGGGCTTTATGTAATTACATTTCTAAATTTTTATTCAGGCATCTGATTTTTTTTTTTTTTGCTTTGGCCAAATCTGATTTTGTTGTCTTCTACAGTTGAGAATATAACCAAATTGATCTTTGAATGAACGGAGCTCTTTATCCTATTTTGCTTATTCATAAAGTTTCACATTTTAGTTTCTATTTTCTTTCATTTTTAACTTCAAACTTTGGTGACGCACGAAGTTCATCTGAGACCTTTGGGATTGGTGATCTCACTCTAACAAGGGCTTGTTCTCTTTGCAGCTTTTGTTATTTGGAGGGCATGGAACTGGTGGTTGGCTAACCCGCTATGATATTTATTATAATGACTGTATTATCCTGGATAGAGGTAAGTGCAAATCGCAATTTCTTGTAGGATCATTTCAGATTTCTTGATTGTCACATTGTACTTCCATGATATCTTGAATTCTTACATTAAACAATGGACTTTGTATTTTAGATTAAATACATTTCTCCCTAGTGGAATCGTTATTTAAAATTTAATTCCTGGTGTATGGTCTAATCACATCTAACAGAACTGTTGATATAATATATAAGTTCCACACATTTGAAGATTGCTTCCCAGTAATTATCTGCTTTGCTTTTTTCCCCTGTTCTTGAAGTGTCTGCGCAGTGGAAGCAATTACCCATCAACAATGAGCCTCCTCCAGTTCGTGCATATCATTCTATGACATCTATTGGGTCTCGGCATCTGTTATTTGGTGGTTTTGATGGGAAAACAACGTTTGGCGATTTATGGTGGTTGGTTCCAGAAGGTAATGAAATGGCTCCCTATAAATTGCAATGTAAAAGATGTAGAACTGTTCTTAATGAAATGAAAGGGGACCTCACTTTTTTCAGTCCAAGAGAAATTACAAGTGCCCAATTTATGAATTGTTATCATGTCTGGAATTTACTTTTGTCTCAAAACTGTTCCTTTCAGGTGATCCAATTGCAAAACGACCTGCTGAGTCTGCGTCTCAAAATATCCCTGAAGATAAGGTTTTTGCAACATTGAACTATAATGACATATCAAGTCAAGAGGTATTAGGCTGAATCTTATCTGGTGAACCAAAGATGATATCTATCCAGTCAATCACAATAACAATTAAAATAAAAGCTAAGTAGCATTCTAGTGATGTGATATACATGATAATGCCATCCTCACGTAATGTATTCAATTTATAGTTGTAAATTTAGGTTTGCTTGGGGAATTCCCAATCCTATGATTACAATTGGTGTGAGGTGGAAATTTTTCGTTTGCCCCTTGGATTTTTCTTTGGTGCTTGATTTTGATGGAAAATTGATCCTAAACAGGGAAAACAAAAGGAAGAAGATGCGGTCTCAGAATTGCAAAAGCAATTGGCGATATCTGCCTCTCTCTCTAGGTCAGGTCTGCGAATTGTACATGAGTTGGAAGATAAAGAGTTCTGTGAACTGGCATCAAGATTGACTGAAGGAAAATCAAGCAGTGAAAAGGTTTCTCCCCCATTCATGGGTCACGTGAAGAATTCTGGGCATCTTTTATGCATCCATACATGGGTTTCAATAACAATATTTACTTGTTGAACAGGACTCAAAAAAGGCACTTCGTGATCACTGGAAGAATACAGACCCAAAAGCTATATGCTTAAAGGAGCTCAGGCCCTTACTCCGCGACTACCAACGCGTGATTTCCCATCAAATGTAAGGATGAATAATCTCATTGATATTGCTTGCTTTCCTCCCATGTGGCCTTTTTTTGTTTGTTCTTATTGGCATTTCCTCTGTGTAGAGCGAATAAAGGATCAGATCAACAAATTATCGAGTCTTACGTACAGGGGGTGGAAGCGCATCGATACTATCATTTGAGAAGTGCATCTCAGGTAGTGCTAGTTTTGATTTTTCACTTTAAATAGTATTTCACTTTGTCATATGTATGATTAAAGAAAAGAGTACCCCCACACTGGTCTTGAAGCATAGCTGTATTTAATTTACAAATGCTAATTCATATGGAACCATCATGGGTCGGTGCGATTTTTGATAATTGATGAGAGGTAGAATGTCCTTTATATCCTCTGTGTTACGGTGTACTTGTTTCTCATCTTAATGGCATGTTTTGCTCTCAGCTGCGCATGGATGATATTCCAAAGCTGCTGGAAGAGTACAAGCGACTTTCATTCGACTGAACTGAACCTAACTGAGGATGTTTTCCTGCTAATAAGCAATGGAAGTATGCCCGGACAGATTTTCCTCACATTCGAAAATGCCCGGACGAAGCGAGCTTTCCGCAAGTATGTATGTCTTCATTTGCCCAGCTTATAAACTTGTGAACTAGTACATTTCGGGATTTAGTTGTGTGAAATTGCATGAACTCATTTTTTGAAACTTGTCAGTGGTTCAAGCCATAGTTGTTTGACTGGGGATGGAAGGACTTTCTTTTAGCCCGAAAAGTTAATCGCTCCTCTTCTTCCATCAGATTCGATCGTCTCAGAACGGTCACCCGGTTCTGCAAATCAGTGAAACTGCTGGTAAGGTCAAGAGCCAAAACTGAACTCGGTGCTGGAAACTGTCTATTACCCATAGAAGGATAGCACCATATTCAATCTTTCCCTCTTTGCAACCGAAAGGAAGAGAAACAAGAAACCGATACTTTCTTAGACTGTGAACTTGTGTTTGATGCATCTTCTCTCGAAGCTGAGTAAGCCATAGTTGAAGCCCTTGTGTCCGAGTTGGAACTCGGAGACCGTGGGAGAGATCTCAAATTTACATACCGTGATGGAGAAAATTTATGTGAAGAAACTCAACCTGGAAAACAGCAAATTCTTTTGTTCTATTCCTTCTCTTGGATGTCCATCTGTCAGTTTCCTTCCCCCAGCTAAGTTCGATGGAAAACTCTTCTTGGTTATGCACACATCGGTTGTTGAGGTCATAGCAATACAGAAGTATGTACATAAATTTTCAAACTCCGAAGAGCGCTGTACAACTATTACAAAGCACCCCTTTCGACGATCCTGGCCCTCACCAATCGGTATCCAGTCAGTCGAGAAAGTGGACGGCAACCCTGTCGCACAATTCTGCAACTTCTGCTGCCGTGGCGATCTTGACAGCCATCGTGGCCCAGTACGCTGCCAGGTCAGCGATCCCCATTAGGAGCTGGGCTCTCTCGCGCTTTGAGATGGCCTGCTCTAGTGACCGGCTAGCTCGAGCCTTGGCTTCCTCGAACCTCTGCAGAGACTTCTGTCGTTCAAGCGCCTCTCTTTCCGCTGCTAATGCTGCAGACATGGAACAGAAATACCTCTGGCATTAGACATTACTGTCACCAAATGTGAGAGATGCATATCTGAAAAGGTATGGTGCAAGCTCACCTTGGAGAAAACTCGGTTGTTTGCCTCGTGCACGGTGGCTCGCCTGCCTCTTAAATGATCTCTTCTTGCGCAGAGCAGGTTTCGGGACGAGTGGAGCCTTCTTCGGCTGATTAACCTGTTACCAGAGATGATTCCAATCACACTCCGAAAAGGGATTTCATAAATTATAGCAAGTTCTAGATATCAAATAACAAGCAAGCTAATAGACGCAAGAGCAATATATTTCCAACATATTAGTTTAGCGAAGTCATTTTCTTTAAGGAAACCTCCGATCCGTCTAAGGAGACCCTAACGGGCATTATACAAAAGGTTACCTGCAAAGCTCTGATCAACGCTGACCGCTTATGCTTCCGCTTCTTCATCCAGTAGCTATAGACATCTTCCACGACCTCTCTCCTCCCCAGATCCGCACAAATATTTGTGTTGGGTTTCTCACTCGAGAATTCTTGTGGATTATGATAGAAAGCCTTCTCAAACGCATCGATCATGAGCTCAAAGCTCTCCTCCTTCAGATCCTCTCGAGGCTCATTTTCAGAGAGCTGCCTCTTGCTGTTGAATCTCTGAAGCCACTCCTCATCTTCACAGTCCATATCATAGTTTGCGGTCCTCTTCATCAATGTTCTAGAGATCTCATCGCCGCTCATGATGATATACGAATTTGGTCTGGTGAAAGTACCGAGACTAATATCCTCATAGTATGGAACTTCTTGAACTCCAGGCACAGGGATGATTTTAACTCCAGCTGTAGTGGTGGGAGAAACAGCCTGCTTATTTCGGTCGAAGCACTCCTTATAGATATCCTTGAATTTGAGCCAGGCGTCTTCGTTCAAGAATTCCAGTCTCCAGCCATTATCCCCTGTCCAGACAGTAGCATGGTTGAATCGGTTCGAAGGCAGAAGGCTTCATTGCTTCAATTACCTTGTGCGTATACCTTGTTAACCCATCTTTCTTAACCACAAGACACCACTCTCCCAAAGCAGAAGGTTCTAAAAGAACAGTTGCCCCTTCTTCTCTAAAGCATTTGTCTGATTCAATAAACAACAGATTCACAGAACAAGAAGTTGACTCCATACCCTGTGCAAGAGCCAATTCGGTGGTCGTGGTGGTAGTGCTGATGTCATTAATGTCTCGAGCAGGCTTTCTACGCCCTGATCTTCTGACTTTTCTATCAGACACTACAGAGGAAAACGGCAACCCATTCTTCTTGTCATTGACTAGAACTGAAGCTAATGCTCCATTCTTTTTGTTCAGGCCTGCAAGGGAAGGATTTCTGGCTCTTCTAGACTTCAGAGAGCTCCGCATCTTGCGAATACCAAGGGCATTCAAGCCATACCTTGATTGAGTGGAGCGACCATCCAATTTCAAGGTCCTAAGCGGAAGGTGTAATAGTAACCTGCCACCTGGGGTTTCATTTTCTGGCTTGGTACTGGAAGGCAGATAAGTTTTGATCCCTGAGAGTTCCTCCTCATCATCACTGTCTACTTGCTCATCAGTAAAATTATTTACACGATCTGATGGCATAGAATGATGCTTGACGAAGATAGAGAAATGGATGGATAGGAAACAGTTCGGGATGGCAGAAAAATTAACTAAAAACATCGGTATACTGTCTCTGGACCGAAAGAACTTGCAAATCCCAGAGCCAGATCTGAACAGAGGGTCCTGAAAAGGAAAGTAAGAGATATGTAACAAGTTCTCGCACAATGTAATTCACTTCAGCTAAAACAGGCCCATTACTTAGCCACTGAACTTGCGGAGTTTTATCATCACTAGTTGCCAACTTACCATAGGAATATCACCCGAAGTATTTTATAGATCCTCCATCAAAAATCTCTCAGCTCTACATGGTAGCCTAATGAAGGAAATCTACAGGCTTCCAACTATAACCCACCAAAAATTATCCAAGGGGAAGGGGCATTCTAGATTGAATTGGCATCAAAGAGCCCAACTGAATTGCAAAAATAATTCTCAGTAATGTGAGAATAAGAGAAACTTACCCGCAAGAAATGAACTCCGTGTGATGCATAAAGAGCTCGGATCGGGTCCTCCAACAAGAACCCAGAAAGCTCAGAAACCTCCATGCGGACGTTCTTCATGTACCTTAATATAGAACAGAGAAATCCACTGAACCCAGATTCCTCACTGCAAGAAGCTGACTTTACAAGGGCAGCAAGCCCCCTAAATTCAAAGCAAGCTTCTGCACTGATACACACAACTTTTTTCCTCTTCAGCCTCCGAGAGAAGTGAATCCCGTACTTCTTTCTATCCAAATCACTCACATCCGATGCCTTTCTCTTACCTCCTCGGCTGTAAACAATCCCAAACATCTTATCCTCAACACAATTTCCATTCTCCACCACTGTTGCAGCCTTGACATCACACATTTCATGATCTTTGCCACCCCTCGTGTCGGGGGCGTCGACTTCACACTTCGGATCCGCATTCTTCACCCATCCAATTTGTTTGCCACTGCCTTTGCTGTTCACAAAGCTGTACCACTCATCCTTCTCTCCGCCCCTCTTGAGCTTCCCATCGGAAGATTCCAGACACAGCCGCCGCCCCGACCGTAATACTCTCGCCCCATCCACACCCTTCACCAGTCCGAAGACCCTCGTGGTTCTGCGCATACCAACTGAAGGCATTGCCAAGCGTCTAATCGTCTCCCAGTTGAGAAACACAATACGAAATGCGGTTCACAACTGAACAACCCTGGATCCACAGACTGCAAGACCCGGCTCACTGCGTTGATACCGAGTTATCGGGTCAACTCACTGAGTTTCCCACCGAGTTGGTAAAATATAGCCGAGCGAGCAAGACTCGGTCTCCGGCTCTGACCGTCCGTGCTCCCTTCAGGTGTAAAAGCATCACAGGTGGACGGCAGGAGAGCAAGAGGAAGGGCATGCGAAAGCGAGCCCCAGTACTCGGAATCCAGGCTCACTGAGTTGGTGAAGGGGCCTTCACTTCCAGCAGTACGACCCAGTAAATTTCAAGCCCACAACAGCAGAAAACACAAAAAAGATACGAAATTTAACAGATCGGTGCAACCATCGTCTCAGACTGACGCAACAAGGCGGAAAGAAAGATCAAGCTACCACAGATCTGTCAATTAAGATATCAAAATAGATAGAAACGGGCAGAAAGAGAGAGATCGTTCACTCCGCCAAGTGTGGACGGAGAGGAACAGACGGGGGTACTCAAGATCGGAACTTGAAGGCGGTTCACGGAAATCTAGCCGAAGAAGCAGCAGAGACAAAGATGGGTTCTCTGTGTGTATCGGTGTATGTATAGGTAATCTAAGGTTTATGGCGGAGAAACCGACTCCGCGAATTAGGGCAACCACTCCACCGACTGATCGCAGCCGTTGGATAGTGGAATCGACGGCCTCGATTGGCTAGGGTTCCTGCAAACGGTCCAAAAGTAGAGAGAGAGAGGGGCGCCTCTTCTTCCTCTTCTTCGTCGTCAGCTCTTTCTAGAGAGAGAAAGTTGAGGAGGAGAGGATATTCCTCTTTCGATATCATGTTAAAAGACGTAAATGGGCTTTGATGCTGACGTGAGAAACTTCGCTGAAGAAGCCACGGTGGCTGTGCTGCGGGCGCCAGCAAGGGCTTTTTGGGCAATTCGTGAAGATTTAATTTGGAAATCAGGGGTCGCTGGCCATGGGGGGATGTAGAGCGGGTACGAACGTTACGGAGAGGTGCGTGTGGGTATAAATGAAATATATTATAATAAATAAAATAACGCATTTAAATTATCCAAATTAAAAGGTTTTGAATTTTTAAAACGAAGAAATTAGTAAACTACTCTATTTTTTTCTTTCAAAATTAAGTTTTAATAAATTACTTTTATTATTATTATTTGGTATTAAAATATCACGACAGACATTATTCAACTCCGAGCAAGCCTTTCCAGTTTTCAATGTATCGAGGACATGCATGACACGCAAATATTTCGCTATTTAAAATAAAAATTAATAAAATATCAGTTATAATTAATACTTTAAGTATGTGTTTATTATGTAATTTAAACATGAAATTAATAAATGGAGGAGAAAAAAATTGGTGGATTTTAGTGATGAAGAAGGTATGCATGTTAGTGAAGGATGAAAATGATGAGTGAATATCAATTCAAGAAGAATAGAATTTATGATTGAATGATTGAATGAGAATAAAATTAATCACATGCTCTATTTGGTAATGTGGAATGGAATATAAGGAGGAAGGATGAATATATAGAAGGATATAAATTGAAATAATTAAAAATAAATGTCATGAAAATTTTTCATCTCCTATTTTTTTCCCTTTTAATTGAAGGTTATTTATTGGTGAGAGAATATAATAATTTATGTGTAAATAAAAATAAAATAATGAAAAATTTATTACATAATAAAATCCTAGAAATTGAAAAGGTAGAAGAAAACACAGTCTCGCAGAACCTTCGATCCCCGCTCACTAAATCTTCTAGCCACATTGTTATTGTTTTTTCGGTATGTACCACTTGCATTCAGAAGTTCAATAAACTGAGTAGACCCATGAGAGAGTACAACTCTCCGAGAATGAATTTTCTCTATTCACAAAATTAGAATATTGAATCTTACTTAAGAAGAATATACGTCACACTACTTCAACTAACCTGTTTTCGCCATTGTTGTTTTTAGATTTGCTTTGATATGGTCAATCGTTTGTCTCCATCATCTTGTCCCCATCTATGTCTCTCCTCTCTGCTCGCAGCTCCCTCTCCCTATGGATTTCGTCTGAGATCTCTAAGGATTCACCCGAACAGCTCTGCCCTAAGTAGCTAGGGCCCAAACAAGTTTTGGTGGCTTCATCTTTGTAAGGTCCATGCCCTCAGATCAACCGGGAACCAGGACGATCATCGGAGAGACAGTGGCGGCAGCGTCAGGGATGACGGAGGTGGCAGTGGGCGAATGTAATGAGAGGAAGGAGGTTAAGGGTGAGTGGCACTGTGAAAATTCGATTCCTAACATGGGATAAACTAACACTTTCACATAATACATCACTGACAAGCTAAGGACTCACCATGCACGACAATTACGCGGTGAATACCAGTCCCTTAATAGATTTCTAATGCTGGTCACGTATTTCCAAGCCCTGCAGATCTGTATTTTAGTATGAATTCATCTGTAATCTGAATCGGAACCTCGGATGCCTAGACATGTCATGCCAAACTGACGTGTTCATGATTTGGAGCCTTTAACTTGGTCTTCTCTGGAGAAGTTTTGTGCATTTCTTGCATTTCAAAAGAATCCAAAAACTGTAACTGGGAGTTGGCTCTACCCTCCTATGTCAGCATTCACGCAGTGCACACCTCTCCCTCCCTCCCTCCCTCCCTCCCATTTCTCATTCTTTTTCCTTTTTCAGTTACAACTATCACATATGGAAGAAAATAGAACAAGGAAGGGAGACGATTACAGCAGTATAAGCTAGCATCCTCTGTCTCTCTCCTTCTTGTTTTTTCTCTCTGTCTCTAATTCAGTCTCCTGTAATTCTAGCTAGCTTCATAACTTTCTTCTTCATCCCTCCGAAAATGGCGGACTCCGAGGATCTCGAGACCCTCACCAGGCAACTCCATAGCTTTGTGAGCTCCCTTCAAAAAAAGGCACACACTACTCTCTCTCCACCGTTCTCTCTCTATACTTGCTGTGCTGATGAAAACATACACGAATCGATCGACGTAATGTACAAGCTCTGAATGACCCCCCTGGTAACATGTCATATTCACTGTACTAATGTGATCTATGTTGTCCTGTCCAGGGCATCTTGAACGAGTTCTTCGACATCGCCTACAACCTGAAGTACGAATCAGAAAACCCTCCATTCTTCTTGGAGACGGTCGCGGCCTTCATTTCTGATGCTGAAATCATTCTCAATGATCTTAAGAGAGCCATGTACTCGAGTTTTCAACTAGCCCTGCATTTTTTTCCCTATCTAAAAACCCGAAAACTCTCTCTCTCTCTGCCTTCTACTAAGTTTCAGTATACACCTGTTTTACAGGAACCTTCCTCTGCCGAACTTCCATGAGATTTCCGAGTACCATATAAAGCTCAAAGGAAGTAGCTCGAGGTATAGGTGTCGATGCATTGCCAAACTGGACGATGCGCACGCGCTATTAATAGATCGAAATTTTGTTTTAAGATCACAAATTTCGCACGTGTTGGCATACTAATTACGAGCATTCTACCCTTTTTTGTCCCGCAACATGTTGTGCCGTTTTGAACGATTTTAGCGGACAATATCACACGTGCTTAACGATATTTCGGCGAAGTCACGATTAATCGTAACCGACAACTGCATGAGTTGATTACAAACTTAAAAACTAAAGGGTCTTTGAATACATTCAAAGACCGTTCATTAAACATGTGCGTTAGAAAGGATACTAATTTTTCTCAAGCTATACTTATTTTCTCTTAATTTATTAATTAATTTTATTAGTGTTTAATCAATTCCTCTTGAATTAATTTAATGTCCAAAATTTTTCTTTTGAATTTTAATTATTTTCACAGCCTCGGTCTCCATGGCATCACGCTTGGATGCGCTGACCTAGCAACGGCTATAAAGGGTCAATCAAGGGAGGGGTAAGAATTAATGTAATACAATTAATTATTTTGTATCATGCCTGGTTAAACTATGATAAATAATTAATAATATTTATTCGCAATTTAAACCATAAAAGTCCAATTTATGAATTTTTTTTCTTATTATAAAAATATTTTTGTAAATTATTATCTTCTACTTGTTCGATATACATCGTTTAATATTAAGAGATTCGGTGAGTTTTAACTAATTCATATTTATCAGGTGCATCCTAGCAGTGGATCGGCTCGATCTCGAATACAAGACTGCCAAGGACGCATTGGAAATCATCCTCGATGTAACATAAAATTATGTGCCTGCAGTCTTATCTATGTACATGTGTGATCATTTTGTCTAGTCAGGTCATGAAAATTAGTGGATCTCTTGAAGAGAAATTAATAGGGTTCTTCTCAATCGGTGCAGCTGGAGCGCAAGATCATGTCGCACAACATGGATGAATCGTGAAGCGCTTGTGGAGAGACATCGGGCTCGTTTACAATTTCGACATACCTCAGTTAAAATACAATGTCTGGTTACGAAGGTTGCGTTGCTGCATCATCGAGGAAGTGTATATGTGTAATTGATAGTCCGTGTTTAGTTCCAAGAACTTAACGATAAAGTATGAAATCCTTTTTTCTCATATATCTATTAGTATTCAAAAAAATTTAATGATGCAACTAATTCAAATTCAAGCAGACTAATCCACTATATATATATATATGTATGCGTACACACATGTGTATCTATATATAGAATCACAGATAAGACAACATCGTACAATAATCACATGTAAAAGCCAACACAGTTCTTAACAGATTCAGTCAAACTCCCTTTGGAATAACAATGGTATCAGGTTTTCTGCTATAGGGCAGCAGCCAAGGCTCGCCATGGCTCTGCAGTCTCAGCTTTCATCCCAGAAGGTTGTCTTCTTCCCTGTCTTTGAAACTTTCTGCAGAACAGCTTCGGGTTGCACGTTCCCCTTCACAGTCACCTTCTGCTCCTTCAAATCGACATCATAGGACTCAACTCCTGATGTATGTAGCAGAAGATTGTTATTCTTCATCACCACAAGGGATACTAGATGTTGTTGATGTCTCATCTGGTTACAGGGAGACGATTCCCCGATTCCAGTTATTGGTTTTAAGGGAAAATTGAAAACGTATGAAATCCATGCTGTTTAAGCAGAAGATGTGTTCACTGATCGGAGCATGAAAATATGTTATCTAAGGGGATTGAAGGGGGGAAAAAAAGGAATGCAAGCGTACAGAGATGGACAAAACATTAACTTGGAAGTGTCCCGCTGAAGAAAACAAAGAACTCATTTTCCACAGGAAAATCGGAGAAGTGCATGGTAGACTACTCTCGATGTGAATATAGAATCTTGATAAGTTCAGGTTCCCAAAGAAAAAAAGTGAACAAACACTCAAATGAAGAAGAACGAACCTTCCATTTTACCAAGAACCCTTTTCACAGCTCCAACGCATCCTTCACATGACATCCCAACCTTGAGAACAACAGTCTGTATGGATGGAAAATCATAATTTGAGCTAAATTCCTAAAACCAATTGTTCTTTGAATATGAAAATAAGAACAGCAGTAGCTCATCAAGCCAATCCACATCAATAAGTGAGCTGGTCTGTTTCTGTAAACGAGAATGACATTAATGAAATGACACCCAAAGGAAAACATGCTTACACAGATATAAGTTATTTGAGCAGTCACTCATCCTATGGGTTCTAGTCATAGAGAAAACTCGTGATTTTGTCTAATAAACATTCAACTTGCAGATCCCAGATAATGGATTATGGAGGGACAGGATTCATTAAATATAACCAATAGATCATTAGCACCACTATTAACATTAGATGGAGAAAACCGAAAGATATGACAGCAACTCTGAGAGAATCCTAGGCCTAGGGAAGCTAAGATTCAACCAATATTTTGCAACTAAAACCTCATCAATTTCTGAATGCTCCATAGGCAATAAACACCTTCACAAGAATGGCAACAACCACTCAGTAGTCTCATCTGCTTCATATCAATGCAAGAGCTCTGTACCATGAAAAACCAACTCGTGGATATCAAATCAACATTTCCCAACATTTTGGGCTCTTCTATTTCGCAGAAATCCTGCCTATCACCGGAAAAATTTCAACGAGAGATTGACTTAATATTCCCCAGGACCATGTTGTTCCTTATAAAGCGAATCCGTTCTGATCGTGGATTGTCAATTAGATTCGATAAAGAAAGTGGAGACATGACTCGACACTAAAACAGGCACCCAAAATCCACAGAGAAATTTGTCATAAACAACATCTGAGGCACAAAATTGACCCCTAAGAGATCGAGCTCTGATCAACGGCCGTCCCAATCAAAACAACCACCATACGTCAAGCCCCAACAAGACCACTCAAAAAGCAAGCGTAATGAACACAAAAAAGCAATCTTTAAGCTGAATCCTGAAACAAAACCAGAAGAGAGCGGCCCAGGAAGATGGAGAAGATTCCCATCAAACATCGAACTTGAGGCTAAGGGGATAGTACCTGAGACATGGTTGGTTTGAATCGGTGTTGGTAGGAAAATTCGATCTTGGGGCTCCTGTGGATCGTTGCTTGGCTATATTTGTAGACCGAAGAGGATGACCTTGGATTTTCCCCCAAGGAATGAATTGTCTTCTGGTCGTCGGCTGTATACGTCATTGGTGGCGCCAATCTCTGGGCAGAGACGGCGCAATCGTCTTTGTCTTTCCGATGGTCAAAGGGAGGAGGTCCCGGAACTTTGATATTCTTTATTTTAGTCCCTATTTATTAATTCCATATACTTAAATCCCTCAACTTTCAAAATCTTTCACTTATTACCTTATTATAGACCATTTGGTTCAAGTACCATTAGATAAAGGATAATGCTAAAATTACAGGAAAAATTTCAATGACAGTGAAAATTTTCTTAGATTATAACTGAAATATGGGTTTTACTATGTTTGCGAAGACTGTAAAATTAATAAGTCGAAGAATTTTGACAAGTTAAGAGCCACGATAGCGTTGAGACTCTCTATTAGGTCTGGTAAGAAGAAGTTTCCTTCTATCCTTGCTTTTACCTTGTGGAATATCTAGAAAGAAAGGGACTTTGCTGTTTTCACGAGGATAAACCTAATATAGGCAGGACCATTGGTCGCATTTAGGGTGCTATTCAGGGTGCTATTTCTGAATTTCTGTCTGTCTCACTTCCTGGTAATCTGAATAGCTCTTCTACCTATGCAAAGGCGCTTTCTACTTCTCACTTCTCTTGGTGTGGGGATTGTTGCTAGAGACAGGGAAGGACTAATGGTTGGAGGTCACGGGCAGAGCATGCTGAGTATGTCCTCTGTGATTGTGGAGGCTTCTGCAATATATGAAGGGCTTAAGTTTGTTGTTGCCAGGGAATGGAGAACTATTATAGTGGAAACTGACTCTGAAATTGTGCTTAACGCAATCACTCAAGTGGGTGGGGAGCCATGCTAGCAGCATGAAGATGTAGTTCGATACTCTGCGTTTCAGCTTGATCAAGCGGCAGGCAAATGATTATGCTAGTTGTGTGGCATAATGGTATAAAAGGAGATGTATACTGAGTAATTGGGTAGTTGACATTACTATCTCCTTGTATAATTTTCTGAGAGCTGATGTCCTTGGTTTGGCTCGTAATTGTGGTGCTTGTACATATGATTCTTTTGATCCTGATTCAATAAATGGCGCTTTCTGGTAGAAAAAAAGTCACGATAGCGTTCAACAGAAAAATCTAATAAAATTAGTTTCGTGATATTTTACCCAAAAAAAAAAGAAAGCATGTGATAATTTCTTATAATTGTTAAAGGGGATAATAAAATAAGGAATTTCATTAAACGTCGTGATTTAATAAGCAATTTATCGTTTCTAAATTGATTATAAAGTAATGCTCTTTATGTCATTTGGGTGAGATTTGGTGCTACAAAAATTTTCGCAGTTAGTCAAGTTCGAAGTTAGATTAGTTGTGATCCGACATACTCTAAATATGAGATGTTGCACATGGAGAAAATGAAGAAAACCGAACTGTTGCGGTGAGTTTCCCCCCTCTAAAATCCGTTGTATTATGTTAATTTTAGCTATCTTGATTTATTTATAGCCGATTTTAAAAAAATATATGATTTAGTTGCTTGTATTTAAATTTTGTGAATAAAGAATATCCATTACGAGAGAATTTAACTCCTTAATGAATTGATTCATTTTGAATATGAACCAGTATTTATGAAATTTATGAATATAAATTAGTATATAAAAAATTAAAATAAAAATTTAAATCAATAACGAACTCCAAACTGCCACTACGGCTCCTCTCTCTGTATAAAAAAGCCGTTGTGCCCTGACTTCCAAACCCACTCAAAGTTCCCCGCGCATTTTCTCTCTCTTCTCTCCTCTCCTCTCCGTCTTTCTACTGGAAAAGCTCCTCCGGTGAATCTCTACGGAGATAAGAGCAATGGCACTCGCCGGTCATGGTGACACCAGCATCACTGCAGACAGCAGCTTCTCTCGCAGGTTCTGGCGCAAGTACCGCCATGAAGCCAGCTTCCCTCTCCTCTGCCCTTTCGCGCTCTGTTACGCAGCCGGAAACCTCCAACTCGATGACTTCATGCACTTTGTGGCCCAAGAATGACGAAGTTCTCAGAGCCTTCCCGGTTTTGTAAGCTTCTCCCTCAGCTTCGCCTTCCTCCTATTATTCATTTCAGTGCCATAGTTCCTGTAAATTGACTTTGATTTTTTTCAACTGATTCCTTTAACAGCTGTCACCGTGAATCTTGATTTGTATGAGTTCCCATCTACAGTATGATTGCAATCTTTCCTTTTCCTGATGAAGATATAGTATGATTGTAATCGCGTGCCAGAAAACTGCGAAATAACAAGACTGCTGTTCATCGTTTGAGTTAATTGCAGCAATTTCATGTTGCTTCAACCAATTCCATCCACAACTCTCATTTTTTGCTGTGCTTATTAGGCTTCAATTAGCAGCAAAGTATGCAGGCGATGATGATGCAAGAAATGCCATCTCTAAGTTGAGAATGCGTATCAAAAACATACCAGTAGAGCGTGAATCTTTCTTGGATGTGAGTGGGAAGTTCTTTTTAATTTTGTGTCTTGCAGATGTTCAGTCGTTATTTTTCCATGAAGAATTCACGACTTTATCAGCTTTAGGCTATTAAAATGATGATGATGACTGCATTCTGTTCTTGTAGATTGCCCTCGATAAACTGTCGCTGACAAGAGTTGCATACCACTTAAGAAACTGCTAGTCTCAAGGGCTAAACATTAACCGTTATGGCCTAACCCGAGCTCAAAAAATTGCCACTCAAAACACGAGTTTCTTTTCAGCCCGATAATTTTCAAGAGATAGTTAAAGCAGCCTGAATCTCAACAATCTTAAGTATCGATCGTAGAAACTTGAGTTTTTTCCTGCATCATTGGCCCCTATTGCCAGAGCAAGCAATTATAACCCACTGGACAATATGACTTTGGTGGTAAGATTATTGTAGTCCTGGAAAAAGTTCAACCAAGACAGGGAAGATGTTTCTTGCTGTTTCTTGCATTTGTTTGTGTATCATCTTCTTGATAAAGTTTGCTTAACTACTTGAATTCTTGCAGGAGTGGTATTCCGATGTTAAGCAAGATGCTGCCATCGACCCTGATACTCTGAAGTTTACTGATTTTCTTTGGAAAATAGCATCTGGCAGAATCGAGATAATAAAAGTTTGCCACAGAAGAGCATTTCCGGCTTACGTTCTCGGTGTCATAGCATCTTTCATGAGGCTGTTCGCCTTCCTAGCTGCACAGTTCGAGCTAGTCTTAGTCACGGTTTTCACTCACCGCTATAAGAAATGGATCGAGTATTATGCATCTGAGAGTTTCCAGGTCAGTTAGTTTTAGGTACCATCACAAGAAACTTCCCCCGCTCTAAACTTTTTCCTTATCTCGAATTCCAGGCATCAGCTCAGGAAACTGAAGATTTGCTGGACAGACTAAGTGGCACCTTGTCATTCAATGAGCTTGAAAACCTCGAGAATGTTTACCGCCACGCCCTGAGGCGTGGAGTAGATTTCCTCTGCGCTCCACAAATTTCTCAGCTCTCTGCTACCCCTTTGATCAGCCTTCCCAATTCTGCAGAATACCGTCTCATGTTCTTTTCTGCTTATGACTTGACTTGCACGTCAGGCTACTCGTCTTCCATGTTGGCAGATGAAGCCAAATCTACCGAAGAATCGAAGGAGAGGTGGAACATAATTCAAGGCCAGTTCAAATACAATTATGACAGATGCGTGGCTGGAATTCTCTCAGCCAACAACGGTAATTGCTGTCCCGCGTGCCAAGTATCATGTCTGCTCCATTACATATATACATCCTCTTCCATATCTGGTTTTGTTCTACTGTTGAACTTGCAGTTGGACAATTTAATTATGCCTCCCTGGTGCACTCTCTCATCCCGCTGTCAGAATGTGAGAAGATGGCTATTACTAGAGTTGCAGACTCCAGGCTTCTTCGGGGTCTGGAACTCTTACTAGTAGGTATCATCGGTGCGCTCGAGGTTCTTCGACAACCGGAGTGCATGGCCTTCTTCCGGGAACTTGCCAGTAACAACAAGATGGAAGTTGACATCAATATACTTTCTCGTTGTTGGTGCGCCCAAATGATTAGATCATCATTTGATTTCGGTATGTTCCTTGCCAAATTTTCAATATCCTTTCACCTTGCTGGTAGCGCCAAACTACCTTCATTTGATTTTGGTATGTTCCTTTGGAGGCAGGGAAAGTATATGGTGCAAAGATCTACTCGAATGAGCTAGTGTTCGATGACAGGTCGATCTCCACAGGACAAATAGTCGGAATGGTTGAAACCCACATGGACAAGTTTGCACTGCTTCGCAACATCATGAGGAGCACTAGCAGTGATAAGAAGAACTTCTCCATTTACGTTGGGCACGATCTGGGGGACTTGCTCTGCCTTCTCGAAGCAGACATAGGAATCGTCATCAATTGCAGCCCGAGCTTGAGGGATGTCGGGCTCAGTTTTGGGATGTGCTTTGTGCCTTTGTTTCAGGGCTTGGTGAGGAGGCAGAAGGATCTCGATGACTGTAGCCCTTTTAGCTCAAACAAGAAAACCGGCATTCTTTACACCGTGTCGTCTTGGTCCGAGATTCATGCTTTCATTCTGGGGCACTCAGTTTAAAACATTCTTCGATTATAGCAGCCAGCTCAAATGTGCAGAAAGGGCGTAATAGGACACAGAGAACTAGTGAGCAGTCAGTTCGCTCCGTAAATAGTCTTGAAACCAGAACAAACCCGAGAGATTAGACATGGCAGTATGATGTATTTGATGTCCTTTCATTGCTCGGACAGGTTTTCCTCATTGCTCAACCATTTCTCGGCCCTCTGCCACCTCCCCTGATCAGAAGAACGTGTTATATGTTCGTTGTTTCGGGTTTCTGTATGGTGACGGGAAAAAAATGTTGCAGGAGTCTCAGAGAGGCACGAAGATGATCATGCGAAACCTGTGGAGCTGTAGAGGTAAGACGCAGAGTGGAAAAAATAGATTGGGAGAGAGAAGCGAGAATTACACGAAACACTAGAGACTAAAATTATTTTGACCGTTGTGGAATTAACTTGAGCAGTGGGTAAAACTACCGCCCATTCAAAAAAATTCTTAAAAAATGGTTCATTATGAAGTATTTCTTCGAGTACCATTTTTAAAACGTCAGAGAAAGTGACAATTTTTATTGAAAGAGAAAATACCAATTCAATTAGTGTTTTCTTCACAATTTTAGTTGGCATTTTCTGTTCAAAAATAAAATAAATTTTTACCGTAACACTACTGTCGCGTTTTCATTGTAGTGAAAAAGCGGACTAAAGTGGCGTTTTGTTAGTAAACATTAACAATGATAAACGAGTTGGAGTTTTCTTATTTAGTGAGTAATATAAAACATTCTTGTTTTATAAATCTTTCTTAAGTCTTTACGCGTGTAAAATTTTTACAAATTTTTAAGAGCAAATTTTATAGATTTTAATGCATGAATGGTGACTTATACATCGAGTTCTAATATGTCATAAATTGAGTATCTGCTATTTTCTTTTTCATTTCTCTGGCAAAATGGATATCTCCTAAAAAGAGTTTTATATTATACATCAGAATTTGATGTATAAATCACTATTCAGGTATTAAAATCTATAAAATTTACTCTTAAAATTTGTAGAAATTTTACATGTATAAAGATCTGATAGAGATTTACAAAACGAGATTGTTGTATATTACACAATAAATAAGAAAACTCCATCTTGTTTAGCATTGTTAATGCTTACTAACAAAATGTCAATGTAGTTGGCGTTTTCACTATAATGAAAAATCTGTTATAGTGATAACTTACTTTATTTTTGAATAGAAAATGCGAATTTAAATGGCATTTTCATGTTAACAAAAATTATGAGGAAAATGCTAATCGAGTTGGTGTTTTCCTTAGAATCCAAATTTCGGTGTGAACAAACTTTGACAAAATTACTGAAGAAAATGCTAGTTCAGTTAGCGTTTCTGCTCAAAAGAAAAATGCTACTCCTTTTGGCATTTTTAAAATGGTACTCCGGGAAATACTTATAAACTTGTTGTTTTTTTACGAAATTCTTTCCAAATGATCGGTACTTTTGCCCATTGCTCAAATTAAATTCTCAACGCCTACATTCACATGAGAGTGCTGCTTACACTTTATCACGTACCCTTAAATACCCTGCACTTAACAACTAATTTTTTTGACCCGAGTATTTTTATTTTGCACTCGAACAAAAGGGGACAATTGGTAGCGAGGTCTGCCTTTTCTCTTCCATCCTTGGGCTTACGATTAATACGAGTTGGACATTTTATTCCTACTTGATTCACCTACTATGAGTTCCACACTCGTGTTCAATAACTAATAACGAGCGGGGCATTTTTCTTTTGACTTCGGCCTTACGGGCGGTAAGTTTCGCACTCGGGTACGGCGAGGTGTTAAGTAGTGATACTCAATCCACTTATAAATCAATTTTCAAATTATTAGTTATCCGATATTTCTCAACACTAGCAACTTGGCACAGAGAGTCCAATTTATGAATAGCCTTAGGAGTAGAGTTCACCTTTGAACTAAAAACATCAATAATTTGAGCAACAACACTCCCAGGAGACAAGCTCCCATCAATTCATACTCATACTGCAATAATTTCTAGGACATCTAACTAAAAAAAACCAATTAAAAAAACAAAGCACAATATGCATCAATCAAAGTAGCATAGTAGATCTTGCCACATGAAAAGACTTACTGAGGAAATGTTATCAGTCGGATGTGGTACTTTCCTCACTGTTAGGGTTGGAAAATGAGGGACAGTAATATCGAAGAGTGAGAGTTGAGTTTTCTATCTTCCCCTCTCTTGATAATTACATGGGCCTATTTATAGGCAATGATTTATATAAATTAATCATAAATCAACGTTACTTGCAAGGCAAGTAGTCTCTGGTGTACGGAGGTGTCAGGGACGCAGGCAGCATCAGCCGTACGGATTGACGCAGGAGCTGCAGGGCGGTCCTAGTGGTACGGACGGCGCCAGAGGGGTAAAGGCTACCCCACCCTAGGCGTTGAAACAGATGAATGAGCTTTTATTTTGGGTTTCGGCAGGCTGTCTTTGGACAGGGGACTGGGCCTAAGGCCCAGGCCCAACACCCACGATTTTGCTCTTTAAAATGACGCGTCTCCTGAAGAGAGGATGATATCATCAAACATGTCATATTGATATATGGCAATGTGATTGAAGGATTGGACATGTATGAGTTAATTTTCTAGGCATTTACTTTTCTTCCCAGATTAGTCATATCTCAGCAGCAAAAAAAAAAGAATATTTTTTTAATTACTGTAAAATTTCTTGTGGACTTATAAGATGATTGAATTCATATCTACCTAAAAGTTCAATTTTATAAATGGCAGTACACATTCCTTCCTATAGACCAGATTTCAATCCATCAACTACCCGATTCAGAATTTGTTTTTCATCACCTATCCTCATATTGTAACGTGATTTATGATCTCCATCTGTCATATAGATACTTGTCCTCAATGACTGATATCGAGCCACCAATTTTTCCTTTGTACTCATGCGAGGGGAGACAGCTGGCAACATGGTGGGCTTTATCTTCCATTCTTGGGATGAATTGGTCTCGATCTAGGCCATTTTTCTCCTTATCTCGAGCTTTAATTGACCATGAGCTTCACACATGGGTCCCTGGCGAGGTACGAATCCACGTCGACCAAGCCGGTCACGTCTAAATTTGGGACAAGAACCGTAATTGTATCGGATGCACGGTGTTTCGTATCTTGTTGTAATGTGAATTCATCGATGATGCCATTGCGTACATGTAGGGTTCACATGGTCCCTCTCGAATGGAACTTATGAATCACAAGAGTGACCACATTGAACATGACGGCTAACGTTGGTGAGACAGCACATGCACCTTAGCAAGGAAATGATTTTCACAGTGGACCCCACCACCCTGACATTTCCATTTCATGTCTGCCTTTTATACCATGTGATTTTATCTCCAACCACAAAAAAAAAAAATTTCACATCTCAAGGTGACGTGTCAACGAAGAATGCCGAGAAAACTCTCTCTGATAATAGGACTAGATTTACGACTGTCCGAGTAACTGATAATTCTCCAAACTGCTGCAGTATATCGCATAGAAGTATTAAGTGAAGACATCATATTATGTGTCAATGATGATATGGTGTATCCGTCCAATTAGAATTTGACGTGTAATTAATAATTATATAGATACAATTACTAAATTCTAAAATTTCCTTGAAAGAATATAAAAATCCGTAACAAATGGTGAACCATCATTGGACAAATATATAAATGATGGATTTGATTGAACGGATATATTATGTCAGTATTACTTACGTGATATAAACGTTCCATTAAAAACTTTCTCGTGTGTAACAAGATAGAGCCAAATACCTCTCTCTCAAATGCCAAAGAATAGGCACATTTAGGTCCTCATTAATTCGTGTTCGCCCATGGTCATTTCACAAATGGGTAAAACTCTTCTAAAATAAATTTTCTCTATATTAATCAGGTATAAAATGACAGAACTATATTTCTAACAGGTGCGAGTCACGAGGTGTTCTAACACTAGCTAGCAACCTTGAATTGACTTTTTTTTTTCGGTGATAAGGGAGACCTACAAATATAATGTAAGGATAGAAGACACAGATGAATAAAAAGAAGCGTATAACTCCCATGATAAGGATAGAACCCCCAGCCTCTAGGTTGTGAAGTAGAGTTTTGTACCACTATAGTAAAACTCGTCTCTTTGAGTTGCTGCCAACTTCAAGGTTGAGATACATTCTCACAACATTTCACTCCCAGTCTTCTTTACTTCGTTTCATCCTTCATCGAAGACAACTTGAATTTGGTGATTCAAATCGGATTGTCACCTCTGATTTGACTACTCAGACACCAATTGGGAGTCGGCACGATCAGCAGTAATAGACAGGTCTCGCTAGGTTTGGATCCTGAAGGACTCCATCCACTTAGTCAATTCTTATCATCACTAGAATTCAATTCTGTGATATTAGAAAGACAGGTGCTAGACAAGAAACGTGGCTCCATACAATATTGTAGTATCTTATCTTATAATTATTACATGGTTGTCCTATTGCTAGAAGTCTGGTTGCTCGATTGATCAACACGAAGACCGACTCGGATTCGGGTCAACGTACTATTCCGAGATCACGAAAAAGTTTGTACCGGTTATCATTATAATGGAGTTTATTTTATTCTCGAACGGAGGGTAAAACATAAAGGGACAAACCTAACCACGTTCGTAATTTTTAAGGTTCCTCATCGTCTCATTTGCGAGCACAGATCGGTAAATCCACACGTGAGCAGATGTAATCACATGACCTAATTATTTATCGAATAAGAAAAAGGCACATGACCTAATTAACTACCAATCGACAGCCCGATTGCTTCCATCAGTCGAATAATAATAATGATGATTTATTATTATTATTATTATTTTATTGGTGATTTATTTTAAGGTAGCCGCCCAACCACAGATTTAGATGAAGGGAAAATGATCTCTTATCAGTGGATTAATCAGCCCAGCTAATTCCCCCGCCTGATTAGTGCTCATTCTTCTTCGATACATGTTTTCGTATATGCACAACTGATATGCAAAAATCCTATAAGTTTCTAACTAATTTAGTTCGAGTCGGGTCGGTTCACTGATGAGACAAACTCTCATATTATGGATTTTTTCCATTCACAGATGCTCGAACTGGAAACATCTTCTTAAGAGAACCAAGTGCTGAATAACTTAAACCGACTCATATCAGTAAATACTTAAATCAAACTATCGATTAATTTTCAAAAAAGGGCTACTCACCAATGCTTTAAGCACAACCACCTTTTTTTTTTTCTTCCGTCCGAGCACTGTACAGAAACTGAGTATCCGTTTTAAACCCACTTGACGGGTCATTCAGATACGGTCTACAAGTATAGACACAAACAAATGTGGGCCGACTGATTCAATAAGTTCCACGCGTTCACTGTATATCAATTTGATATGTCATTTTACATACAGTCTGTATAAGTAGCTCAAAAAGGACGCAACTCCCACGTGATCGTTGGGGGGTGGTCGAATGAGATATCTTGTCCTTGGACATCATACCACTTGAAAAAGTGGACCGATCCAATTTGAAGTCGTGACCGACAATATTTCGCCACATGGTATCTAACTATCTCGGGTCTCGAAAGATGGTCATGTGGCACACATGAGCTAATTCGGATCGATCTCATCCACTCAATAATTCTCTTTCCATGGCTTTCGGGATGTCCCTTTGAACAAAAGCTGTCGAGAAAACCTTCCAATCCCATAATTATTCCGTGGTCCCCCGACCAGTGAACTCATGACAAGGACCAAACGATTGTGTGAAAAGGTTCTTAGATTTTTTTAATTAATGCATTGTTGTCTTTCTTTATTACATATGAAATTATTTTTATTTTTATTTTCATGAAATGCATGAAGTTTTTTGGTATTATTTAAAGGATCAACCACATACGCACACAGAGAAAGCCAAGCAACCAAAAAAAAAAAAAAGGGAAAAGGGATACTTTGATTCCTCGAGCATCCGATCTTTTTTTTTTGCACCACACAGTATTCCCGGGTCAGACCTGTTGAAACTCACCTCGAGACTAATCTGCGGTCGGGTCGGAATTTTTTAGAAAATTCTAGTCGACTCTCCAATCTGGAATTCGATTTTTGGATCACCAATTTAGAGTTTAGTGAGAAAACTGTTAGGCCAACTCCAAGATGATTAAGCATCCGATGTTCATTGGTTGGAAATCTCTACATTGGACTATGTTTCGGTTTCTGTCATCTGATACGTGGGAGTTCAAATTAGCCACTATTAATTAAGACAACCCACTTGAACCGTAACGTTCTTACAATCACACATGTTCTTCATTCAAAGTAGTCGAACCTCGAGATCTTATTCGAGAAAAAGAAGTGTCAGATCATCCTATAACATGTGTTGGTGTTCTCATTTGTGATATTAAATACAAGTAATATGGATATATTCATTTCTAAAAAAAAAAAAAAGGATCTATTCCCTCTTGGCTTAGTACTCTAGAAATAGTGAAGTTCAGTAATATCTTTTATGGAAATAAAATCGACTCAACAAAAGCAGGTTTCATTTGCTGACTGATGAATACTTCTAATTTAGTAAGAATTGGGACTCTCTCCACTTAAATTATTCGGATAGTCGAGGATGGATATTACTCAAATTAAGACAGTATCACATGAATATTCTATCTTATAATTACCCCCACAAAAAAAAAGCCAATCATATTACTATAAATTGTAGTAATTATGCATGCAATTAATCAGGGTTCGAGCCGAGTTAGTCCACTAAAAGGGTGAGACTCTCCAAACATTAATTTTCACAATCTAAAAAATTCGAATTTGAGACATTATTTAAGGAGAAGAAATATGTCTCGTCATCTCAACCAATTCATTTTAATTTTTGTTGGTATTTTGTGGTAGCAAGGGACCATCAAATAACTTACTGAATTGGGAACTAAAGAAAAGGAGGGTTTGAATTATTTGGTGCAGAAGTTGGATATAACATTCTAAAATAAGAAAGAAAAATATGAAATAATTGCAAAAATACCAAAGAAAATGCCGATTATACATTTTCGTCTGACTAATTAATCGCAATATTTCCCAACTTTTTTCTTAAAAAATTCATCCATCCAAAATGAAAATCAATACTTTGGAGGAAATGGAAAAGAATTAATTAAGGTTGCTATATAATATCTCCATTATTTGGTCCAGTGTCTCTTTTCCTTATCAAAACCTTAAGCCCACCTTTCACGAACGCGGTGAGCCCCGGGTCGAACCGGAGCTCTGACGACGGCTCCACAACCACAACGTCGAACCACTGGATCACCGAGAGAGCCACGGTCTTCATCTCCACGACCGCCATCTCCTTCCCCAAGCACACCCTGACCCCGCCCTGAAACACCGGGTACTTGTACGGGTTCGGGTGCATGAACTTCCCGGCCCCGTCGAGCCACCTCTCCGGCCGGAACTCCGTACAATCCTGCCCCCATATGCCTTCCATCCGGCCCATCGCATAAGGGTGGTACATCACCCTTGTGCCGCTCCTCACGACCGTTCCATCTGGCAACTTGTCATCGTCTAGGGCGAACTTCGAGTCAAATTGGATCGGAGGGTAGAGTCTCAAGCTCTCGTACACAGTCGCTTGCAAGTAATGCATCTCCTTCAGCTGGTCGAAGCTCGGTGAAGCCTTGCCACTCCAATTGCCGATGATGCTATCGGCCTCTTTTCTTATCCTCGAGATGACTTCGGGGCGATCCCGGATGAGCCAGAACAAGGCTGTCATGGCGGAGGCCATGGTGTCCCTGCCGGCGAGGACGAAGCTTATAACAATGTCCCTTAGGTACACCTCGTCGCTCACACAGTCCATGAATCGTGACAAGAGATCTCCGTGCTCCAGAAACCCCAGCTTCTTCCTCTGCCTGAAAATAAAGTTTCAACTCTTGCTTACTATCTGCTCTGAAAGGTTAACCTTTTTAGATAACATAGAATTTGAAATCACCATCGTACCTAATAACATCCCTCGCTAGGGCTTTCACCACTGTGACTGCCTCCCGGAGCTGCCTCTCGGAGCCCACGTTCAGAAACCGCTTGATCTTCCAGACGATCGGGGACACCGTGAGCGCCCGCTCAGCGGACAGCTTCGTCGCGAGGTCAAACGCGTTGGCGAACCGAGAAACGGGGAAGGACGGTTCGAGGCAGCCCGGGTCGAACCCAAACGAGAAATTGCAGACATTATCGAAGGAGAACCTCTTGAAAACCTCCTGCAAGTCGAGCAAGCCCTCTGGCTCAGGTTTCCCAGCGAAGGAGGAGAGGAGAGGGAGGAGCCGGTGCTCAATCTCGCCCTTGACAGTCTCGAAGGCGAAGGTCCGTATAGAGACGCTCCCGAGCTCTGCACTCGCATGCTTCCTCTGGAAAGCCCAGGTGGGTCCGTCGACGTTGAAGATTCCAGTCCCGAGGAGGTCCCCGAGGATCCGAGAGAACCTCTTGCCCTTGGGGTAGTTCTTGAAGCGGGCCCGGAGGATGTGCTCGACGACGGCTGGGTTCGCAGTGATGGTGCTGCCGAGGATGTGGATGTGGATCGTCTGGGTAGGGGAGGACTGCAGGAGGTGAGCGTACCAGTCGCTGAGGTTTGGGAAGTTGCTGGCCCAGCTGGAGGTCCGGTACGTGGTGCAGACAGGGCAGCCGCACCAAATCCGGTGCCTGAGGAGGAAGATGGCTAGGAGAGGCAATGAAATGGTGAGGAGGGAGACGAGGAGGAAGTGGGAGAACTCCATGGATGAGTTTCTTTGGAGAAGATGGGGGAGGAGAAGAGGAAAGAGGAAGAAGTGTTGTTCATTAGAGATGAATACTAATTCTATATATGTGGTTTGAGATTGTGGAGGAATGGATTGATCTATTTGAATTGGGCAAGCATGCGGTCGATTACGGTCAGTAGGAAACAACAAAGGAAACCAAGGAAACTTAAAGCATTTGAGCAATTCAGATTGCAAAACATGAAGCAATCGAACTTACTGATTTTTGTTCAGCTTCACCTCGTAACTGTAAGTGGTCCTGACTAATCTGAACTTGAATACTTTTTACTTTCGTTTTATATTACATGATATGTAAAAGTTTAATATGTCATAATTAATTGAAGTTCGAGCTAGATCGACCATGTAAAATTTTTCATCTGACTTATAAAAGAGGTTGGACCAATCCAATAGTTAAAGTCGATGGGTGGTGGTGTCTCGCACTTGTCACATATCCATTCTCAATAAGTGATCATGAGTGGTATCTTTTTCTCAGGTGTTCGAGCAAGAGAGGCAACTGATTACGAGTTTGGATTTTCTCTTGCATAATTGACTTAGTGAGCCGAGCTCAGTATTTTTTTCCCCTCCAATATTTTATTTTTCTCCCTGAACTTAGAGGAAGAGTCCGACTCATATCCAATAAAAAGGTTTAAAGTGTTATGTGATTGTACTCATCTCTTATGTTCTCATGATTCTCTTTTCATTTATTCATTGTGTGATTGTAACTCTCCATTGATCCATACACAGAAGAAGGTTTATGGTAAATCAGGTATATCACATGAGATATTCATTCAATTAGAATTTAACATATAATTAACACTTGTATAATTATAATTATCTAATCCTAAGAACCTAAAGAAATATAAAAATATCCTAACAAATACTGAATTTTAATTAAATATATGTACCACGTCAATATGGTCGTTTAGAATACCTAATGCACTTAAGACTTCCTTCATATAAAGAGGTTAAATTATCCCATTTACTAACCATTTTTATTTAAAAGACTCGAACATAATATTTTATTTAAAAGAAAGATATTGAGCTACCTCAATATAATTAAGCCACAACCAGGTAGTTTAGGTCTCTTTTTTAATCCAAAATTATCCAAATTTACATAATATTATTTGTCTTAGTCTTTTATTATCATTTTAATTATTTTAAAGTGACTACTTTAACTCTTGGCCCATGCATGAACTTATCGTGTTGGCCCAAAATTGCCACTCTTACCCACTTGTGCACCTTTCTCGGATAAATGAAAGGAGTAATAATAGGTTACTTTTAATATCAATGATTTAGCAGTCCAAAACTCATTCTCATATGATTTAGTAGGGTCGAGATTCCATATTGGAGTAATATATTACTAGAAGAGATTCTTGAGATTGGAACTTTCACGAATTTCTTCAACAGTGCTACATTAATATGTCAGTATTAGTACTTATTGTTCAGTTCATTTGATATGTTCATGGTTGAACAGGAAAACTCAAACATTACATAATGGGATGGTTGAGTTATCACTATTGTTGTCCTCCTTTTAAATGAGAAAAAAAAAAAGAAATAAGTAATGATAGGTAGGATAATTTAATTGTTCAAGTCACCGAACCATTTAATAGTTTAATCAAACAATTCATAATTAACAAAAAAAAATAATAAAAGATGAGCAAATCGCTCATAACCATTTTTTCCACTTGCTTAATAGTGCAGCAATTCACCGTAAAATTTTACCTAATAGAAAATTGTGACGAGATGTCACATACATAAGCAAGCAAAGTGGGGGTCCAATATTGGGTGATGGTCAAGCAGTTCGTTTGTGGCTTGACCCTTGGATTCCAAATCATGGACCATTATTAGATGTATGTCTTACTCAACCTAATTTACAAAGCTAGGTTAATAATATGGCCTTTTATTCTTTTCACTTGGGAAGCTAGTGTTGGGATGAATTTATCCATTTGCTGCCCCATTCTTCAGTTCTTGCGAGAGCTGCAGTTCCTCCTCCACAATTAGTCGAGCCCTCCTGACCAGGTTTCATGGAGATTGTCAAGAGATGGGAAGTTTTTAGTAAAACCCACTTATGAGTTCTCAGTTCAACATGCTTACCAACCTAAGGGCAGTCTATGGGAGCTTATTTGGAAGTAGAGGGGTCCTCAACTGGTCTAACCCTTACTAAATGGTTTGACACGATCATCTTCTCACTAATGAGCTCCATGCGACAAGGGGTTTACACAATTATGTGATGCATGTGGCTCTAACATCGAGTCACTAATTCACACTCTTTGAGATTGCCCTCGGGTTAAATTGACATGGGAGGCTCTTGTCCCTAGTTGTAAGAAGACACTTTTCTTTGGGGATGACTGCTAGTAGTGGCTGGCAAGGAATTTACAGGAGCTTACTTCTTCGGGCAAGGATCCACCATGGGCCACAATCTTTGGAACCTTGTGTTGGCTTGTGTGGAAGTGGCAGTATTCTTTTATACATAATTCTAGTTCTCTTGGCCATCAAATGGAATAGAAGTGATTAAGAGGACTGCTTTGTCGTTTGGTTTTGAGCGAGTAATGGGTATCAATACTGTTAGGTTGGTTTAGAAGGATTGGAGGTTAGTAGCGTGTCAGAAACCTAACAAGAATTGGTGGAACTCAACACAGATGGTTCGGTAAAAGGGAATCCTGGACTGGCGGGCACAACCAAGATTATTCTCGAAGCGGACTTGGATGTTGCGGTTCAAGTGATTAAAGAATGGTGAGTCAACTTGGGACAGCATAAAGGTCTACTTATATATGCAATATTTTAGATCGTGATTGGCTAGTTATTGTGAAACATACCTTTCGGGAAGGAACTCATGTGCGAATTAGTTAGCGAAGGAAGCAACAAATCAGCCTCTAGGTGTTCATAGCCTTGTCGTACGTCCTTTGGGACTTCAATCACTGCTGTTTACATATATTATTGTGGTGACTATACCCCATCTCTTTACTTTATAAGTTTCTTTAATACGTCGGTTCGATAGAGCCCCGTTATTTACTAAAAAAAAATGGAGTTTCGATATTGGTTGAGATAGCTTTGAACCACTTTTCTTGAATAAGGTATCGAGTTTGAGTGAAAAATTTTATAATTTGAAGAGTTTTATCTTTTAATATATTGATCTTACTCAAACTTGAATTAGCTATATACTATAATATTTCTAAATATTAAGTTGAAAAATTACAACATGAATTAAATAGAAACTTTTTGTATAATTATAGTAACCCAAAAAGTGAAATTATTGTAAGAGGTTTTTTATAATAGAAAATAAAATATTTTAGAATAAGATGATATAGGTTATTTAAATTAATTATTCTTAGGATTTTTCATTATCATATTTAAATATATTTCGAATTGAGTAATATATACTTCCCAATTCAACTCTTATAATATAATTATAGCATAAGCTTTCAGAGTTTAAATCTTATTTTGACATCAGAAAAAGTAATTTTATTAGGCCAAGAATTGATGGCATGTGCTCGAATCGATCGGTCAATTCGAAGAGACTCCAACCGGTCCATTTGAGAACATCAAATCTATCAATCGATGCCGGTGACCGGTGAACATCGAAGTGTGAAGCTTGCGCACGCAACTCGTGTTGAGTCGATTTACCTACTCAATCATTTCAGTGTAGTTATATGTACGGACCGGAAAAAAATTTGTTCATTACGCAATAAAGCACGCGCCACCTAAAAAAATTGGTAAGTGCCCGTACGGTCTACATGTTTTCCTCTCTTTTTTTTTTCTCTTATTTTTTATTTTTATTTTCTTACTTTCCATAAGTGGACCCTGGTAATAAATTCTGAAAGATCGATCCGACGTTCTTCCTTTTCCTCTTGAAAAGCGGGGTAAATTTTTAAATCATCGGAAAAAAAGGGGGGAAAATTTCATCAATAAGTCTAGTCGTAAATTAGCTCTCTATATATATATATATATATATACTATGTATATTATTTATAAAATTAAAAATAGATCATCAAGAGCACCTCGGAGTTACGTCAATGTCCCGACTCCGGGGAAAAAAGTCTTGTGTATGGTGGATATATTACGTGACAGTATTTATGTGGTATTACAAAGAAATTGTGACTCAGGACATTTCCTGGATTCTAGATTGTAGAAAAGAAATTATATAAAGAAAAAAATTACCGTGTGTGCAACTATTTCCTAGACACGTCTATTTTATTCAGATCTTTTTCTTTTCAGTTAAACTATATATCTTTTAAGATAATATATATTTTTTTAGTGATAAATTTAAATAATTATTGACCAAATTTATGGATAATACGATAGCCATGCAAGAGTTTATTCCAAAAGGGCACATTTTAAACAGTGAAGGAAAAACAAATGGCGTAGAGAGACATGTGAAATAATGTTGCTGTGGAGTGAGTAATTAAATCTGAGAATCGCGTGTTTGTCATAGTCATGGCCATGTACGTCTGCACAGTAATAATCTGTCCCTTTCGTCCCACGTGTATTTCATGTTGTGCAACATATTAGATTTTTCAATCAACCCTTCCTTCTTTATTTCTTTCTTCTTTTTTTTTTTTCTCCCCTTTGGTACCACTGTCGAGTTTGTACGTACATGAACTCGGAATGCGACAAACAACGTTGTCTCCTGTTTAATTCCTCTCAAATTGCTAGGGTATATATATTACTTTATATATAGAATGTCGATCCACTCAATATGGAATCACCTAAACACCTTTATGACTTTCATTGTTATAATTGCTACCTTACATGATGAGTCCACCTCTTCCAAAGAAACTTCTACTTATCCTAAGTGAATGCAAGTCATATTTGATGAATTACATGCTCTTGTAAAAAATGTACGTGGAATCTGGTTGGCTTGTTTCCTAAAAAGTCTATAATCGGTAGTAAATAGACATATAAGGTCAAAACTCGTTCACATGGCTCTATTAAGTAGTATGAGACTCGACCTGTGGCTAAAGGGTTCACTCAATGGTATGGAGTAGGTTATGATGAGACTTTTGTTCCTATGGCTCGTCCCATATCTATGCAGCTATTATTGGCAGTATCTACCAGATAAAAAAATCTATATTATATGGATGTGAAGAATTCTTCCCAAACAGGGATATTTTAGAGGAAACCTATATGCGTCCACCATAGGATTTTCTACCTAGCATGGAAAGGTTTATCACATGCGTTGTGCATTATATGGACCGAAGTGTTTAGTTCCGGTGAAATAAGTATGTGTCCACCATAGGATTCCCTATCTCGCATGGAAAGGTTTATCATATGCGTCGTGCATTAAATGGACTGAAGTATTTAGTTCCGATGAAACCAGTCTCAAATTTATTTCTAGTCCTCATGATTTCGCCTTATTCGTTAGCACCTTCAACACTAGTATTGCTATGCTTTTGCTGTATATTACGGTAAGATTATCGCAGGAGATGATGCAGATGGAATTCATGAGCCTGTCTCATTCATGGAGATATTTTGAGATGAAGGACTCCATTATTTTATAGAGGCTTGAGGTTACTCCTAGCAGAGAATGTTACTATTCATCCCAGCCCAAGTATGCATCTGATTTTTTGTCAAGAGTACATCTTATAGATAGTAAGATTATTTCTACATCAAGATGGCTCATAATGATATTTTCCACAAGTGGGCCAAGCACATTGAGATTGATTACGACATCATTTGCCAGAATATTCACGATGATATATTTTATTTTCAGTACATCAATTTAGGGGAACAGTCAACAGATATTTTTATTAAAACACATCTTTCTGGATGATTTCGTAGTTTGATACACCAACTCTAATTGGTGTTTGTTGCACCTTATTGAGGTTGAAGGAATGTTAATGTATAATATTGTATAACATATTTATTAGTGTCTGGATTCGTTAGCACAATATTCTCGGTATATTTTGGTATGATTTTTCCTTATTTTTCCAATTCTGTTATCCTGATTGATTTTGAGGTCTATTATATAAATTGGAGCATTCTGTTGTACACTATTTAGAGAATCAATACAACCCTCTTTCCTTGATATTTTGTCAAGGCTAATCAACGATACAACAATAAAAAAAAAAAAAATTCTTATATGAACTAAGCTCATCGTACACTATTTACACAAAATACACGTACTTTGTAAATTCTCGAGACGAAGTACATGTACTTTGTTTAATAGTCTACAATGAGATGAGCTCAACCAAGAATCTATGAAAAGGACCAACATGTCTCTCAAGCTCAAATGCTCTAGACAACTTCCCCCAACCCCAAAGCAATAAGGCCTCAATGCTAGCTTTTTTCTATCAGTAAAATGAGGGTAGCAATAGTGACGACTCATCTTCCTTGCTACGTAATGTCCGAGCTTTTGTATTCAACTGCGAACGTGTACGATAAACCGAACAACCGGCAATAACACTAGTCTCATCAATATAACACCACCAAATTTAAGAGTCTCTTATGACAATATTGCTGAGAGCGAGATTCAAACCTGTGATTTCAACCGTACCAAACCACATGAGAGTTTCCGCTATAGGTAATCTAAATGCAAACTTGTTTGATCTGTAAAGATAGTCTGAAGTCAACTTTGTTTCTCAATCTCTAAAAATAAAGTACATAAATGTGAAACTATGTTGATCATCGAGCAAAAAATGCCAAACTCGATCAAATATTCAATGTTTCTATCACAAAACATTGCGCACAATTTTGGTTCAAAAGAATGGTGGATTTTGTTTCTCGTCTTAATTTGTTGGGTCTTCGTGGAGAAATAACAGATGGGGTTAAATCTAGTGGGCCTGGCAGATGGTCCACCAATCTTCGGGTTGGGTATTGGGGGGTCCTAGTTTCTCCTGCGAGTTGTCTGAACCTGCAAGGAAGTTGATTATTCTGAGATTTAAGTCTCGAATCGACCCTCTGACGCTTAGTTTAGAGGTGATGAATATGAATTATATAAGTTAGATGGAAGAGAGCTGAGATTTGTGTTACCTATATCAGAGTGGTTTGAGGTTACATCGTGGGATAATGTCATTTGCAACCACTTGAGATATGCATACTTGATTTGATCAGAAGATTTTATTCAAAATTATTAACTTGTAGACATGATAAGCATTAGGACATGCGCGCTCTGACCGATAAGAATAGAGTTCAATGTTCGACTTAAAGTAGTTCCCGCATTGACATCACCCAGGCTGGTAACAGATCAACCAACCAACCAACTTGGCCATAACCGACAATTAGTACAGACTGATTAACCTGTGACCCCCATATAACGACCTATGACTCATTGGCTCGCCTAATGGGTACCCCTACGTGAACAGGCAGAAGTGACTCGACGCCTCTCTCCATTAGATAAGACTTCATATTCGTGTTCTATAAATGAAGAAAATTTATGATTGTGAAAGTTTTACCTATTAATATGATAATATGTCTTGAATATGAATTGATTGAGGTTTATTAGATTTCTAGATATAAGACAACATGTATTAGAAAAAGCACAATGAAGTATGATCATTCATGAAATTAAGTTGTTAATTCCAAATTTAAGTGAAAATAAGAGATATTAAGTTAAAGGAAAGATTTCTAAAGATTGAGGGAGCCCTAAAGTGGATTCTCCAACTCCATTGTTGTTGTGAATCTTATTATCCTCTTTTCACTTGACAAACTTGTGGCTCCTCCCAACAGGACACAGATGATATATTCCCCTTCCTTTTGACAGCCATACATAATTTGAGTTGCAATGCGATCTTTACAGACCTTGACCTTATTAAGAACTACTGAGGAATCGAACTCAATGGCTTCACCTGTTTTTTTACCGACCCATTTAAACCTTTCACTAATCCCCTCACTATTTGCGAATGCGCTGTTAAAATCGACGGAATAGATCTTACTGTTGAATTTCAAAAAAAAAAAAAAAACAAAAACAAAAGACAAAACAGACCCAGTTGTCTCAGCTTTAGAAGTTTCCCTCCACCAACCTCCTGCATTCAATATCCTCGATTACCATTTCGGTAACATAGTTGGAAGTTCTTATGGTTCGACAGTTAATTCATCCTATTGGGACAAAATAGAGTCTAATAGTCGATTATGCAGATGGTTGTCTTACCCATAAAAAGGAGTTTCCCAGAAATTGAATCTCGTAACTTTTTTGACAAGTTGATTATCTTATAATAATGATAGGAATTTTATATTGCACGCCGCGGCGCCATGACTGTGCCGGATCCAAGGTTTGGTACCGGTAAGGTTTTTTAAAATTTTCCATCCTATGAACGTGCATAGGAAAAAAAAAGTAGACAGTGACAGCTGGAGGAGTCCAGTCTCATCAACTTTAGATGATGGCAGAAGGAAGGAGAAGTATATTTCATGAACAAATGCCCATGGAAGTGCACACTCTTCATAGCTTATGCACATGTATAAAGAGCTCTCCCTTTCTCTCTCTTTTTCAATTCCCGCAACAACTCGCCGTGCATTCAGAATTAATTTTCTTAATGACCGTTGGATTTAAAAATTTATTGAAAATGTAAACGTAAAATTTTTTTTTATATCGACGGTATCCAGTACCGTAACAACCGACTAATCCACCGAACAGTGTATCATGCAGTTCGGGCCGCCATTAATCCCCGGTATAATGTAAATTTAAACAAGCAAAAAGTCTCCCTCTTTTTTTTTTTCTTTCTTTTTTTTTAACCTTTTGAGCAACTGAAACCAATTTGCTGAGTATTATAGCCCATGGAATCCTGGAAGGAGAAATCGAGCAAATCGTTAACGGCGAATTTCTTCGAAACCTTTTTCTCGGTGAGTTATTGGTGGCAGTGCCACTCGTGCTCGAATAATCGACTCACGACTCCGTGGATGAAGCCCAGTCTGTCCCGTCTCTCTCTTCAAATTGCCAGGCAAAGTAAGGATGTTCGGGACTGGGTACCCTATATTTTTTCGTGATACAGGACCCTATTCGGAACCTGTAAGATATCACTAGTTCCGGGTGCCCTATTTGAATATATTTATTATTTATTTTTTACTAGTAAAATATGGATTGCTTCAATGTCTTATTCATGATTATTATTTTTCATATGATTTTTTATCATAATAAAATATGTGTACTTTTAAGTATATTTGCATCATGTAAGTATTATTTATTACTAATTTAAATTGTAATGATACTTTTTGCACGAAAAATTTATTAGATATGCATAATTATTATGTAAAATGAAAGTTTATCGGGTTAGGAATACAGTGGTTTAAATGGTTCGTAGATTGTAGTTCAAATGAGAAAGTTATGGACGATTAAATTTAACTGTACGGATAAATTAATAGGCTTGGGTTTTAGTTTAGGATACCTTGTGTGTTGGAACCGAAATAAGAACCGATTAATTCCTTCATTCGTTACCCGGAAACTATCCTATTTTCACTGACCTTTACCTAGAACCTACCCTATTTAGTATATTCCTGCCGGTTTCAAATCTACCCTGTACTCATACACATACCTACAGCAAAGTGATATCTTTTCAAATCGGCAGTCCTTTGTAAATTCAAGAATAGTTTGACAGTTTTCTCAATTTCTTTTATATTTATTCCTTTTAAATTCAAAGTAATTTTCTTCATTCATTTCTTTTCATTCTCCGTTCCTTTTATAGGGAACTACTGTCATTATTTGCAATTTCCTTTTCTTTAGGGTTGATTCATGAAATAGTACAATTCGTGTATAGTATGGGCCGATGTCCAATATTATTCACTCTCCCAAGATTGGACATTGGGTTCTCAAACATCGAGATGTTGGGTTCGATATTCTTATCAAGATAATCAGACAGACGTGCAAGATGGTGGTCACAGATTCTTCTCCCTGGTCCCTCAATTTTTCTCTATAAGTAGTCAGATGCTCTTGTGCGTCAGGTAACAGCACAAGGAACATAACTCAACACCAGAGGGAGAGATAGTAACTAAGGGATCAGCTGCAGAAGATTTATGTCAAAGGCTCTCAGCCCGGGCGGCTTTCAGGCGATCGAAACAGCTCCCCCGAGCCTCCTCCGTGTGGAGAGGAGGCCGAGCTTTGGCCGGGTCAGGCTTGAAACCATCCAAGAGGAAGTGGAAGGTCACAGCCAGAGCACCAAGATCCCGAAACCGGCTCCATCCTTCGTTTCGTGTAAGGCCGATCTCCCCGTGAAGACCGGCCCTTCGATGGCTGCCCGGTGAAACATGTCCGATATCTAAGAAATAATAAGCACTCTATTCAAGCTGTCGTGCTCTGTCTTATCAATGTTTTTCCTCGTGCTGCAGTGGCCTTTGTTGATTGTTAGTAGCTAGACTAGGTTAACCAAACTGTTCATAATCAATAATACTAATTGAAGGGAAAAAAAATCCAACGGTACAAAGTCATTTTCTCCTATTGCTAAACAGTGCAGTGACTATACCATAGAATTTCCCGTTTCAAGATAGATTATTTTTCTGAATTCTTATCAGCATTTCTTAGAGGCCTGTACCTCATGCTTAAGTAGCAAAAGAGTTCAAATTTCTTATCAGCATCTCTTGCAGTTCACATCAGTAATAACACTTCAGACGAACAAATGGAGACTTACTTGTTTTGTAAGACAGAACAAGGATTCTAATCCCGAACTTCCTGTGCAGAACAGTCAGGCTGGCTTTTCACGTTATCTTTTTGCGGTTCACAATTTTCAATTTCAGATGTGCAGGAGATGAATCGATCTCCAACATATCACTATTATAACTTTCAAAAGTAAATCAAGTCGTCATTTCAGATGAGATGGGTAATGTATGAGTTATATAGTCAACATACCCTTCTACATAGCATCAACCAGTATGGTCCCAATTGATCATGACATTACTTGGAGAGGAATTCCATCTCTGAAAAGGGGTAACACAGCAAATACTAGGATGCTCCACAGCCCAGGTCCACCTTGCCACCTCTTCCTTGTTTTCGGAAAATGGTTTCCAGTTCTTCTACATTTCCTCGTCTTGAAAACAAATGGAAAGGGGAAACTTTGCATCAGATTGCACTTCCCAAGTTCTCAATATAACAGATCTTTAAGTGCAATCCAGAAAGTTTCTCCTTTGTTGCCTTTTTATTTTCGAAGACAAGAAAATAGAGACCATCTCCAGTTGTCCTGGGTAAATCAGGTCCAATCAACCAAAGCTTAGGACTGTGGATGATCCAGATGAATGACCTGCTCTCGCTGTGTTGACATGGAGTTGTGATGTGAGAGCTGTCTGAAGTCTCGCACTTTAGGCCTCTCTCTAATTACTCGACTGTCTTGCACGGTCCCTGTTGTATCTTGGCGGGCTACTCTTGGCTACATCAACGACTATCATCCAGCCATTTATGATCTGCATCCACAACGAAAGAGACAGAAGTTCAACATACGCCTGATATTGAAGTTTGACATTGATATGACAAAAGAGAGTTTAGTTTAGGATGGACCACCTTGCCATTCATCTCTTTGAGTGCTGCACTAGCAGCCTCCTCTGTTGTGTACTCCACGAATGCATAGCCTTTGGACCGTTTTGATATCTTGTCCATTATGATTTTAACTGGAAAAAAGATATATCAGCATGGAATTAATGGTTTGCTATGAATCACACACCAGCGTTCAAAAGACATTATTATGTCAGAGAAAAATGCTTGAACAGTACCTTCAACAAGGTCACCGAAGCCTTCAAATGCAGCACGTAAGGTCTTCTCAGATGTATAAAATGAAAGGCCTGATTTGTTAAAAGTTGCCAGAGAGTCTTCATCAGTCGACTGTGAACATGAGCTTATCAGTGCTCTTGGACTAGCTGAAGAGGTGTCACCTACCAGTGATGAAAAGTTTCTTCGTCTTTATCGGGGTTGTTTGACTTTCCTCAGAAGAATTTGTCGAAGAGCTCTGTGCATAATTACCTGATCATCAGGATATGTTAGGCAACTGTGGTAGGACTTGGACAGCCATTACAAATTCATGGATTATGATTGAATGCTTTCTTCTGAATACTCTAGACAAGATATCCACCCGAAGTCCAAAATGCACAGATAGTCAGTCCTTAGCAAGTTCATTGATTCAAGAAGCATATACTTCTGATGCTAAAACATCATCAGGAATAGATTCAGAGCGCCTTGAACAAACCGTTTTTCCCTTACAATTGAGAATGTTTGGGACTGATTGGGGAATTTGTCAAGTTGATAAGACAATCTAACTACACATCGAGAAATATGGACAAGGAGTGACTTGAGCCCTAGGACTAGGATCAAATCAAGAAATAAATGAGATTATAAAGAAAGAAAGCTCCAACCTCCATAATCCTTATTATCAGAACCAAAATTTTCATCTGGCCGAACAGCTAAAACACCAGGGACTCCTGCACAACAAGCAGCAGCTCATGCTCCAGAAAATATTAAGATCATCAAAAACTACCCCGGGCAGAAGATATCTTTAAGAGTAAACAGACATCTCCTCACCAGCAAGTTCTCTTGCACATTCCTCATCGAGTTCACAGCAGAACCCGAAGTTGGAATGCCAGGAAACGTGATATATGCACATCTGCGCGTCCTTCTCACTGTAGACAGAGCCATTCCTCTTTAAAAAGACCAAAAAATTTACAAGCTCGACTATATGCAAAACTGTTGAGACGCTTACTTCCCAAGAACTCTGGTCAGTATCTGGACATAGTAATCGACCATTTGGGCCTTAGTGACAACTCCGACCTTAGGCCTGTCCACATGCACAAGCCAGTGCTTTGTAGTCCTTGCTGTGAATAACAGGGGAGTCTCAACCTGCTGGGTTGAAGAGGAAGACATTCGGCACGAGCAATTCCTTCTTCTCGAGTTAAGGCCCGTATCAGGCGTAATTGATGGAACGCTAGTGATTCCTGCAGCATAGACGTTCATGAAGTCAAGAATGAATAAAATTTAGGCTTTGAAATAAACATTATGGCTCATTATGGGCAATTCTTTTTCCTTCAGAAGGAACGTCTTTGCTACTCCAATGGAGTGAAAATCGAGCATCGAACGTACCCATCAACCCCATAACGAAGTTACGAGCTTGAAATCAACTATTACTACATTCCCTTTACACAGTTCTAGGACTGCTACAGACTTCAGACAAGGCAATACCACACTCCCGGCGAATTCTATTACTCATCCTTCCGAAGCAATCATCGATTCGTCAATGAAGAGAAGCAAGAGAGGAAACTTACTAGCGCCATCGCTGGAAGAGAACGCGGAGGCCTTCTTGACTGTGGTGGGCTGAAAGGACTTGGAGCTTAGAACAGTGGTGCTGTGGAGCCGAGATTTGAGGAGGGTCTTGGTTGCGGGAGAGCTGGGGACGGCAATTGTGGGAGAGAGGACGAGGGTGGAAGCCTCCATAGCTGGATATTGCTGGGTCTTTCTCGTTTACGTGTAGGGAGATTCCACCCTTATGGACGAGGATTTGTGTGCGAGGGCTCGCAGGGGAAGAAGTTGCAGTCGCTTGCGGTTACTAAGAACAGAGCACTTTTATCGTTCAGCTTATCGGAGGGAAATGGGCAAATAGAAAACACATTTACTAGGTTTTTTTTTTTTTTTGCACCACGCAGCATCCCGAACCAACCGAAACGTAATCGGGATCTCTAGGAAAATTCATGTCGATCCTCCTAATCTGAGATTCGATCTTAAAATCATCTGTTTAAAATCTAGTGAGGGAACAACTGGATCAACGTTAAGTTGATTTTCCAGGAGAAGTTATTCCCTAGTTTTCCCCTTTTCAGCATACTGAAATTCGTCTTCTAATTGGTATCACACTGATTCAGATAAATCTCGAGTGTTTAAAGTCAGTAATAATAGAGGAGAGGGTAGGCCTAGCCATGGTTCCGGAACGGGACTGTTCCGGTTCCGGTTCTATGGCCCCTTGGAACCGGCCCTGAACCTTTCTTAGGACAGAGTTTAGGGATGGTTCAGAATCGGACAGTTCCAGTTCGGAATCACGGTTCCGTCCGATTCCAACCCGACTGGTTCTATTTTTGTTAATATTAAATAAAACTTAATTTATATAACGAATTTGTTGTGTAAATTATAGTTAAACTCTTAACACGTGTAAAATTTTTACAATTATCGATTATCAACTTTACGCGTATCAAAATTTAAACGATAATTTATACAATAAAATCATATTTTATACCATACAAAATGATAGGGGAGGGCTAAACCTGCATGTTGTGATTTGGGGGTGGGGTAGCCGGGCAGGTACATTTACAGGGTTCAGTTCGGAACCGACGGTTCTGGTTTCTAAGGCCGGTTCAACCTTACATCTCAAGGTTGGGAACGGTTCAGGGCCGGTCCTGATTTTGACCGGTTTAGGGCCGATTTTGACTGGGCCGGTCCCAGGCCCAAATCGGCCCACCGCCAGGACTAGGAGAGGGATATATATAAAAGAGAGGTATCTGATGTAGGGCAAATAACTTTAATTAGTCATGTATTTTAACCAAATTCTCAATTTTAGTACAAAATTTTTCGTACGAACTAAATTGCTCTATAAATTCCATCAAAATTGACCATTTTGGCTGACGCGGCATCTTAATTGCTCCCATCAATTTTAATGAAAAAACAAAAATTCATGTTAAATGGAATAAATATCTCAAAATTTATATTTTCCTTGATTCCGCAAAATAAAAAAAGTTTATGCTAAGAGCGAGATTCGGTCAAAATGCTTAGCTATTGATAAATGAGTAAGGCTGAGAATGCCCGGATTCCATGACGGAGGTGCTCATAGAGATCAATTTGCATGCAATGTCCTTATCCTAAGGTGTGACTGAATTGAGGAAGTCGGGCCAGCTAAAAGGAGTCCATCATGCATACGACTGCCAGGATCCTGAGGAGCGAGATTCGACATCCGACAAATGACTTGAGTCGGTATTATTGGTATTGATGTTGAAGTTGAGTCGGCTCACTTGGGAGTAAAACGACAGATTTAATAATTTTTTTGCTCAATCATAAACTCTACCCCAGAATTTTTTTTCCTTCGGCTTTGTAGAATTACCAGCTAATGGCACATCCCCCACTGCACAATACAATACAAGTAGGCCAGATAGACCACCGTAGTTCGACCCAGTTATCTCCAACGAGTGGGCTGGTGGTGGCTCCTCCGATGTCCAGTGGTGGTCGAAGACGATGTTCTACCGTTTAAGTAGGTAAAGGATCAAAGACAGGAAAGGGGAGGAAAGTATGAGGATGGGAGAAAAGGTTCTGTAATTTCACAGATGTGATCGCTCCTGAACACGCAGACCGGCGTAGCATGCTAGCCTGAATGAGTCAGCAGGTCTTGCTATGGAGAAACTCCATTTACATGGTATTACAAATCACTAGGATTAAACTATTTTATGTTTGTCTTTTTCACTTTTGAACTTTTATAAAAAGATCTTAAAATCATTGAATCTTGTTGATTTATGATATCATATAAACACTATCATATAGTATACTCATTATAGTTTCACTGTGGAGTTTGTTTCTGATACCAAACTCAAATGGTAAGAAGGGGGAAAAGGGAAAAACGAGCAGCAGAAGTAGAAGAAACATAATGGAAGGGGCCTTGCCCCCCAAAACTTGCACACTCCTCTGAGGCAGGTTGTACCATTACAATACAAGGAAAAACCAAAGAATATTATCATATCGGTTGCGGATATGTACATTGTGGCTGGCAGGATCTGCACCGAAAGCACGGGGTCATAACGTCAGCGCCTAGCTGCTGCTGCTGCCGCCGCCCAGAAGCGGCGCTTCGATGTCTTCTGCGCTCTCCGGCTTGCTGTCCAAGCTGCTCTCGGGTTTGAGCAGGCAAGCGTAACAAAGAGCTATCACCTGACCAGACCGAGAAGTAGCACAAACATAAGACCAATCAGGACATGCTTTCTGAGTTTTCTTGATCGGATTAAGAGGAAGAGTTCTCACCAGGCAAGAGGACGCGCACACGATGCTGAAGCCCTTGCAGTCGAACGGTGCATTGCTCGACAGGAACCAGGCTGTTGATAGGAGATCAGGAGAATTAGACCAGTCCAAAGGTGCTTTTTGCTTGGAAAAGCTCGATAAAGTATCCGACCGTGGAGTAAGAGCTGGAAGCTGATCGACTTACATGTCAGTGGACTCATAACCAGAGGTGATAGAAGACTGGCGATTGATTGCACGCCGGCCACAAACCCCTGTGCCTTCCCCTGATCAGCTGGGCTTGCTGCTTTTGAAATGATAGCGTAAGTCTGCAGATGGAGAAGACAAAGCCCGAGACATTACTGAAAATTGCTAAACGTTTGAGCTTTTCATTTCTTAATCAAAGAGAGGAGACTTTGCTGTCTGATGATGTACTACTTACGGCCGGTTTGACAAGTACGTAGATGACTCCAAAAGAGGCACTTAAATACGGGACCTGCATAATGGCGAATTCCCATTAACATCTGAGTAATAGGTGGAGTATGGATAGCATCGTGAAAAATGTAAAAAATTGACGAAAAGTTCAGAACGCACCCAGGAGGCCCATGCCAAGCCATAGAGCAATGCCTGGAAACGAAGACGGGGTAGTTTAGATATCTCATTCGTTATTTATGAGTAATGAATGGGAGGCAAAGTGAACAGATGAACCGAAGCTTACATAAGCAACTGATGCCAGCAAGGCGATGCAGAGTATCACTTTCTCACCGATTATGGGATTGATCAGAGGAAGCACCAGTATCTAGCGAAGATAATTTGGTAGAATGATAGGTTGGTTAGCTTCTAAGTGGTTTATGTGGGTAGTGAACTCACTTCCAAAGCTCGAAGTATGAGAAAGTTTCCGAGAAATAAGACACACACCTGGGAAACTATTGAACCGATCCCCACCATCATAAGGATTTCCGAGAACTCGTTCTTGTCGAATCCAAAAGCTGCCTTCAGATAGTACTGCACATAGTTTTAATGATAAGTGGAGTTCTAGGCACGATTTCAAAAGATGCGGAAACGAGTATTCATACTGGCTTTGTGAGTGAAATTATACGGAAGAGATGGACTTACAAGCAGGACGCTGGTAATGCCGGACATTCCCAGCTCGTAGAAGAAGGAAACAAGTGAAATTCCACGAAGCGTTGGACTGCAGAAGAGAAGCGAAACTTCAACGACCTGATACGTGAAACAGCCATAATTCTACACTCGGTAAGAAATGGAAGATGGGTATAACCTGCTTACAACCACGGCGGCAGCATCTCTCATACCCTGGAACCGCTTGCGCAGAACCCAAAGAATCCTGGACAAGCACGCAGGTTGTTGGTCCTGCCTCTGAACCAGTGTAATTGTCTCAGCCAAGAATAGGTGCATGTAAACTGGGCCAAATATCAGGAGTCCTATTGAAACCTGCAGCAAAGAGGCAGCAATCAGCAGCATGATTAGCGTTACAGCAAAATTGGAGAATCAAAACTCAGGCCAAGCATGGGACAAAGAGTGAATCGGAGGGCTTACAGGGAAGACATATTGCTCAGGAAGAAAACGAGCCAGCACATTGCCTAATACGTGAGAGGCTGAAAAGAGACCGGTTATCCAACTAAATGCTGCAGCCCTCTTGCCCTCTTCTATGAAGTCCGCCTACTAAATGGAAGAGGCTTCAATTATCGATTCCGTCTCTGGCAATCTTTAATTTTTTTCTCATAGTTTTGAATCTTTACCGCATAAGCAACCGAAATGCAGAAAATGCTGCCTTGGCTTAGGATGTACGAGATTGTTCGGAGCACATAGTAGGCATACACGAATTCTCTGGACTGTCTTGTAGCAAGTAGAGCTGGAACAAGAACAGGGTACTCCAAAGTCAGCACAGTTAGAATTTAAATGCTGTGAAGAAATTGAAGAGGGCACATGTCGACAGAATTCACAGATGATGAAATCATGAAACTTAAGTTCTATGTTGACATTTTAACTTCATGGTTTTAAAGTTGCTCTGTCACGTCAAGCCAGTAGCTTCGTGCAATGCCAAAAATTCAACAAATTCGGCGTCGCGGCAAAGATTTATTAGTAAAATGGTCACATCAAGTATTCATGAAATATCTTCAACAAGAAAATCATACCGAAGGGGAAAATGGAGGTTGAGATGGTGAGGAGAAGCAGTGGCTTTCTGCCACACTCATCTGCAAGTTGGCCCAGCAATGGTAGTACCACCATCTTGAAAATTCCAACCACCTGAAGGAGGCATTCATTGTACAAAAACATGAATCAGTACGCATGCATCTTTAAAAGGACCGATTCTGCAGTTAATGAGGAGCTCAAAACGTTCCTCGACAACCAATACTTTGCTGCAGTTAATAGGTTTGTTCCCGACAACTTTTCGTTGCCACAACAATTTCACCAAGCAACTGCACCAACTGCAGACAAACGTGTTCTGTAATATTCATATGACAACTTGTAGGTTCATTAAGAAATGGTTGAGGGGAAAAAACATTTTTTGCCCAGAATTCTGAAAGTGCTGAATTCTTCTATTCCCTCATCTACTAATTGCTCCTACTTTAATGAAGTCATCATGCCCTGCTTTTGACATACTCGGCAGAAGCATTCTCAGCAGATGTCATCCAGCAGAAAAAAATCTCAGATGGTCCTACTTATTGTAAGGAAGAACTAGTCAAATTATTTTAATTAGTGCTAATTACGTTAAGTGTTGAGTGATTAACACTAACTTACTTATTTATCATATTTTGATTAGTGCTTCCTCACTCCATGTGACGAGATAGAATCACCTAATAATTTCTCCATGAAGCATTTCTCGATGAAGAAGTTCAGGATATAGAAGCCTCTGCTAGTACAAAAATGGAAACTGTTATAGAAGACATGTCGGAAGGAAGGAGAGAAACTCTGACCACCTTGTCTATATTTAGAATCTCTGTTCCTATCGGTCTTCAGGAAATCTCTGTAGGCAAAGGATGGAGGAAATAATCACTAATCTTACTCTTAACCCTCTTAATCCCATGCGTCCGGACATTATAATTACACGGATGCTCAGAAACCTTCATAACCTTCTTAGGTTCGACCATTGTTTTACTTTCCTCGGATGCGCCGAAAAGCACGAGAAATTGCTGGCAGCATCATAAAACAAACATTTTCTGGTTGGAAAAGACTGAGAGGGCAGACCAAGAAACCTGACGCTGAAACATTTTTCATTTAATCTTTTATTATAATTACAGATATCTTTTGTTTGTCAATTTCGAGGAACATATTAGACAAATGAGCCGATGACACGATTGGCATCAATTTAGACGATTTCATCATCATCGGTTGCGTTGACGTCAAGAAAATACTAAATTATTGGTGGAGCCTATCAATCCCAATCCATAGCCGGCGAAAAGCAAGCTCCGACAGAGCGGAAAAATCTAGGACAACTGTTTAAGCACTTAATTCAAATCGAAAAAGAAAAAAAAAAAAGAATCTGTCCGGCTTGACCAGTTGTGGGAAGAAAGCCGGTCTCGTGATCAGATTGTAAGCCGTGAGGAGTACAGAAGAAAAGTCGTTCGTCTCTTGATCAATTGTTGAAAGTGAAAATTTTACAAAAACAAAGTGGAATAGGAAAAGTGCCCGCATTCTGCCGGACAAAATAGTGGTGCGGTTGAAACCAAAGAGAGTGAGGGAATTCTTTATCTTATTCCCTTACTCGAGTAACTAATAGAATGTCAGAGAAGTCGAATTTATATGATGTGCCCAGATACTATAATCTTTTAATTGCATAAAAATACATGAAATTTTATTAATTTCTAATTCTGCCTATTAAAATATCATCACATTAATCCATATACTTTATGAATTGTCATTGAAGGTCATTATAAAACTCAACTAGACCACTAAGGGCCAACTAATTTGGATATCACAGACGCTCTGCCAATTAACATACTGTTGGTTTTGTTTCGGCCAAAAAAAAAATATTGTTCGACGATATTTATCGGATTAAATCCGACAAAGAAGACACAGCAAATGAACTCACTGCTGTCGTCAGAATCTTCACATATCGCCTTATCGCTGCAAACGTGAAAGCGACACGAGAACCCAGAATCGCAATTGAACGACCTGCTCGATTTGCTTCCGATTTCTCGGAGTTCAATCACGCACGCAACGCAGCTATAGGGAGATCGAGATGGAGGATGGAGGATGGAGGATGTAGAGTCTAGAGAGAGAGAGAGAGTTACCGTCTGTTGGACGCCGTTGATGTAGATGGCCTCGGAGCAAGTGGAATCGCCGGGGCAGAGGGCCTTGGTGGTCACGTCGACGAGGACGGAGACGGTCATCTCCTCCGCCACCCAGTGGACGCAGAGCGGGAGGAGCAGGTGGAGCAGAGGCCTCAGCACCCTGAGCGCGCCGCCTCCGCTGCCAGCACCGGAGCTCTCTTCGTGGCTCTGCTTCGCCGGCCCAGCCATCGATGAGAGAATCAACTGATCTCGAGAGTGCACCGGCACCTTTTGTCGCTACGCAAATGAAGGCCTATTAATTAAGTAAGCTCCACAGTCAACTGGGTTTCAACACTGAGCGAGACAGTGAAGGATCCAATGCATATATAAAAACAGAAGAGACAGGTGAGAGAGGGGGGTGCGGGGGGCAGAGAGAGAGAGAGAGAGGAAGCAACTGAAATTCGAAGAAGATGGGGGGAGGAGGGAAGGAGACGATGAAATTGACCGGTTGGTGGGAGGGAAGAGCCGTGGCGCGAGCACGCTGATGAGCGTGCCGGCACTCGCCATTCGTGTGCCATCGGCCTCTCTGTCCTGCGTGGCTGCCCAGCTGTACCGCTGACGTAGCGACGTCAGTAGCCACGCGTGCTCCTGGGAACCGCCGACCGTACACTTGGCGCTCATAAAAATAATATAAAAAGTTTTGTTGAAATTTTTTTAATGAAAAGGTTCAAAAAAAATGAACAAAGAAAGTTGCGCCGGCATTAGCATTTTATATTTTCCATTTATTTTTTATGTGGTTCCATTTTTGGATTGTGACATATATTCTGATAAAATGCTTTGTACACGGATACTGAATAGAATAAAAAAAATCACCAATATTCTCTAAATATTTTTGTATGTCTTATTGCAATGGTACTGAGCAGATAGTGTCTCGCAAATGACTACATGCCTGGCCTCAATCTTTAGGGGTTAATTGCAAAATTTTGAAAATATTAAGGGGGGACAGTGCATTTTGACCAAAGTTTAGGAGTTTTTTGAAATTAAACTAAACATCCTAAATCACAAAGGGAATTCCTAATCTTTGGAGCCTTTAACTAATCTACCACCACTTAACGTTTCACCTGCCCATTTATCTAGAAATTTTTCAGTGGTTCAAATCCACCACTGACATTCATGAACCTGACATATAAATTTTTTTAATATACAGAGGAGATATATATTCCTAAAAGGGATAGAATGATTAATGAATAAACAAATGCATGATGCTCCAATGATAGGAATCGAACTAGGATTTATTGGTCTCAGAATAAGAAGAGAGTATTATAAGTAACGGGTATATCACGTGACGGTGCTGAAATAGTGTCACAAACAAATAAACTTCAGACATTTTAAGTTTTTTTGTAAGACCTAGAAATAAAAAATAACCCTAAAAATAACTGAATCCTATTAATTAATGATTACGCGTTAACACTGTCACATGATCTACTTGTTACATATAAGATTTTCTCCGGAACAGGGGTGGTACCACTGCACCAGCACCTTTTGATGCCAGAAAAATAGTATTTTTCTATGAATTAACGATGCACACTTTTTGAAGAAGATGTTACGTGGACCCACCATCACGGATTCGATATCCCATAATATCATGATAGAAATTACATAATCGAGAGTGACGAGGAATTTGTCCCATCCTCATTTTGATAAAGAAAAAGAAGGGTGGGCGCACAAAGATCTATGCATATATGTCCTGTAAGGTTAGGATTTTTCCAAAACATAAGTTCGTGTCCTCGAAGGTTGAATTGCTGGTGGTTGTAAATTTCCCAACCGAAAATTTTGGTGGAAAGTCGGTTGGGATGAACTCTCTGGCTTTTACTTACAAACACCTTTTGAAGGATACACTCATTGAGCACCAGTGCCCCATCCCACCATCACATAAAATTCGAACTTCATTCATCGGATCGTTTAGTAACTGTTTAGCCCAATAGTTTATAATCAAAACTCAAATCAAAGAAAACAATTCACATGGTTATAATTGTGTTTACCTTCTATTTAATGGTTCAATGATTGAACCGTAGAATTTTTATAATGTAGAAGAAAGTCTTGTATATCACGGGGATCCCGTGTCAATACTACTCGGTAGTGATATAGACTAATGTGAATTATCCGTATGAACAAATTCGCAAGAGAGAGTATGGACAGTAAAATATAAGTTAAAATGCAAAATAAAAAATTTGAAAAATCCTTAAAACGCTGAAAAAACCTTAAAGACCCTAAAAAATTGTGCCCGTAATGCTTGACATCTCTTTCCTCTTCTTGTCACATGTCAAGTTTTTTATGGATTTGTTATGTTTTTTTTCTTTTCATAAATTTGTTTAGCTTTTTATAAGTGACTTTTTATTTTTTTTTTTCAGAATTGTTTGAATTTATATTTTGAAGCCTAAATTCACTCTCATAAACTTGCCGATATTGCTAATTCTTGTTATCTTCTGACACTACCAAATAATACTGACACTTTATTCATGTGACATGTAAGACTTTCTCCATATATAAACACCATCCTCCCATTTTCCATGACCTTTTCCCTTTTTCTTTTAGACTAAGGAGGAGCCTATACCATCCAGTCAAAGAACCACTCCCCTATTGAATGACAAATGGACACATTGGATCTGTTTCTATGTGGGATGGCAAAATTTCATTCAATTGATATTGGACAATGGAATAAAGATTTTGTGGTCCTCTGAGGTTGGCTAAGTACAATCGACTTCCCATCCCGAATCCAAACCAGTCCAACGACCTCTCACAGTGTAATGAGTGCAACAATTTTGACATCCGGATCGGTCGGCTCGGGATCGATACGTTTGCAATGGATGAGTAGTTGTACACTCCTTCTAGGCATGTACTGTCCTCTACCAGTTGAGCCTAGGTCAATTTAGTTGAAAAATGTGCCACTTTGAAAATTCATGCAATCCATATTAGTCAAGTGATCCCTTTTCCCTTAAATCTCTTGTTAGAATTGTAAGAACAAACAAAATATATATCAATAGAGTTTTATCAGATCAAACTCGAATTAAGATTAATTAAAATCCATTGGATTTCTAGGCTGGGAATGATTTAACTGCATTGAAATAAAAATAATTATATGTATTGGAAAAAAATTGTAAAGTACTATGTGAATTTCAATCATTCTGTCAATATTTTATTATGATCTCATTTTTTTAATTCTTGATTTGAATATCTCACCCTTCAAATTCGATTTTAGATCCGTTTATACTTTGGATTACTTGAAGATGGACATTAAAAAATTATGCAATGTTGCATCAGGAAAACAATATCGATATGGGAAAATCATACCATACCTTGATGGACGGTTCCAAATAATGGAGAGTCTTTGAAATGAGACTTTGAAATTATCCTTTCAGGTGACTATATGGGAACCGAGTGAAATAAAATCCGACATGAAATCATATAATCAGGACCCCACTCCTCTAAGATGCCAAAATTGACCATTGCCATGTGGGTATGGAATTTGAATGATGACATTGAGACCCCATGCTTCTATCTATATGCAAATTGACAATAAATGATTAAGAATAAATAGTTTATTACAAACAATACATGTATGCACATATATGTGATCAATATTTGTAGAAGTGTAAACATATTATGTTTAGATGGATTTGTTTAATAAAATCTTAAAAGTCATACACAACCCGTTTATTGTACATGTCCAAATTATCAAACCCGAAGATAACTCATTTGATATAGGGTTGACTTGAACAAGATATGTTTACAACATATATTTAAGTGTATCTAATTGTATATGAAACTTACCGAAAAAGCATTTGTCTAAATTTACATTTCCACAACATGATTAACACATGTTAAATGGGTTGTGATTGTAATTTTCTACACAAACATGTTAAATAAGTTAATAGGTAAGATATGCACACTAAAAACACTTAGTTAAATGGAATTAACCGTATTTTATCGGACTACATGGATTCAACCTGGTATAACAAGTATCCTTACACGAGGCATGCTAGTTCGAACTGTTTATGCACATAATATATTTATGATCAACCCAAGTCCACCTAATTTCGTGTTGTGTTGTGTCCTATTAGGTTATTGTATCGTGTAAAAAAATTATTAAGTTATTAACAACCTCATTAAGTTACAAGCCCAAATAGCAAGATAATGAGGCCATCTTCTTCTTGGGCACTTGGGATAGCATAGGAATATTCACTGGTCAAAGATTCTTGACTTGATCTTGGGCCTTCTCACCCTTTTTGAACAAACTTGATGACTTTGGACAAGTTAGCCTTAATGCCCAAGCCGACTCACGACAAGGACATATGGGTCTTTTTGAAGTCATAATATTATTTGACTTTGGTAGACATTGTATGAGATTATTATACTTTGCTAATGCATTCTTTTACAAACACTTTATGGAGGCCTAAAATTGAAATTTTTGAAATAAATGCTTATTTATGGACCAAATATAAATTTAGAAATTTTTTGATAATTTGGTGTTGTGTTGGCACACACAAAAAAAATAGCTATTTAAAAATTATTATTATATTTTAGAGAAAAAAAGATTTAATGTAAAAATATCACTCTTAACCTGTAATTAAGAAATCACAGGTTCAATTATATTAGTAGAACTCTTTATATTCTTTATAACTATCTTACTCATAACTCGTTTCTAGAGATCTTTGTAACAAAAAAAAAAACTACATTTGAGAAATATTAGCTTAGGATTTTAGTGCCAACAACATTGTGTCCAAAACAAGCCTTACTTTCAAGGGTCAAATTACATAACTAAGTGAAAGAGATACAAAACTTATCTTTCTTTGCTTATTGTAAATAAATAAAGTGACTGCCAATACTATTTTAGTAGTATATCTTAAACAACACAACATGTATTTTCAAGATAATTGGTATTCAGAGCATCGGATGTTTGGGAAAAAAGTTTAAATTTGTTGGGAATCGGCCGAATAGACGAAGTATTCAAGAGTAAGGAAAAGAGAACCGGACACCAAATATATGTGGTGCGGGATAGCAGGGTACCATCCGTACATCCACGAATGAATAAGGAGCAGCGATCTTCACTATGAGTGGTGAATAATGGTGAGTATAAGAGAACCCGAACCCTAACCTCTCATAATACAATAAAGAGTCCTACTACTCTTGTAACCTTGAAAAAACAAAATCCGTACCGCGGGGGCTTCCCCCTTGCACCCCCTAATCAAATCAGTGTCGGGCTCTGGCTTGGGCTTACCAACCCAATCATTCGCTTCCGCCACAGATTTGTGTTGGTATCCATAATTCGAGTTGCAGAAAATTTTAATCGGGTTCGGGTTTTAATGGGGTTACACCACAAAAATTCAAGACATATCTAACAAAATCATGTTTGCAAAATGTGCAACACATGCTCTAGTTCTTTCTGTGGACTGGATTGTGTAAAGGTCTCTACTTCTTAATTGCCAATTGTATTGTACTTACTTGTAGTGATAAGCTTGAGATCACGAGGTATGTGTACCTTATTATAAACTGTATAGTGTAGAACTTGAATAGCTCCTCGAGTCAATTCCAAATTCTTCTCTTAACCTTCCCTAGATTGATAGAATCGAGTTATTACTCCAAATGTCCAATTAAACTTGGTTTTGTCATTCTTTTCCTCTACTTTCTAGCCAACATATTTGACCTGTTATTGAGCGACACTGAGATAAATCCAAAGTAAGGCCATCACATTCTAGAATGGTAGAGAATTGGGATAGGAGGTGGAATCGAAGTTAAAGCAAGGCATGTCATAACACGTATTGCAACATATTGCAACATGTAGCACTAGAGACGATGATAATACAACATGCAATGAAAGAACCTAGAAGTTACCCATTCTTGAATAAGAGGAAGCTTAACTCAACAACTAGGACGATTCCCAAGATGTAGAGCATAATCGAGCATCTTCTAAATGAGAGAAAATCGCCCCACCTTTTCCATTTTTCTAAAAATCCCAAGAACATTATTGTAAGTTCCTGAGGTATTTAGCAAATTATATGCTAATATCTCACATGCAAAAGTCTTGGAGTACATGCCAAGATACATGAAGTTTTTTTAAAAATATTTTATCTAGAATACGCGAGCTTGGTGACAAAGAGACGGCAACACTAATTGAAGAATGAAATGCAATCTTGCACAATAAACTACCTCCAAAACTAGGAGATTTAAGTATACATGTTACCATATCTTGTTCATCTTGGTATTCAATTCGAAGGAAGAGCATTATGTGGCTTAGTTGCTAGCATCACCAAGAGATATGAGTAGATTACACAAGCACAATATTTCACTGAAACTGGTAATTACAATACGGAGTTTAGCTTTGGCAGATGATGAAGTACAATGCTTTGTTTTTATACCTTTCATCAACGAGGCCTACCTCCTAACATGATAATGAAGGGCATGGTTATGGATTGACAGACCATGGGGGCAAGACACTAATCAAACCCCCAATAAGCAACCAATTGCAAGGCGAGAAAAAGCTTAATGAATGTTTCTTGAGTCGGGGACTGCTTGAGATACTAGAGCACTTTATTATCATGTCCCAGTGTCCATACTGTGGATGCTATATACACTGGGATAAATCATTTAATAAATAACATAGTTCTGACCTAGTCATAGTGAGATGAACAAGATGACACATCATGCAAAAATATTGCCCAACCTCAAGTAGTAGAGAGCTCCAATGATCAAGTAGTTTGTATTGTTGTTCTAAGAGGAAATAAGAGGACAAACTATCCATTATGCTACACTTTGAGAGAGAGTTTGTGTTGTTGTTTTAAGAGGAAATAAGAGGACATTGTACCCAATATGTTGTAGTTTGAGAGAATCCTTTGTCAGCTCAAGAAAAACACAAAATAAGTTTGACTTACTACAGGTATATACTAATGGACCGATTATTCTTCAAAGTGGTTGTTACATTCTGCAGGTTAAGGTCTGATTCTTACATTTAAAAGGGAATAATACAGGTCTCAACGGAGTACTGATAAGTTGTGATATATTACATGTACCGATTAAGGTCTGATTCCCACGTTCAATAAGATATGGCCTGAATTTAAAATTTTTTTTTTGGTCGCCAGCCACGGTATCCAAGCAGGCCCCACCAGCGGTGAGATGACATCTTTCAACCAACCATACTTGACTAATCCGTTGGTCGCCCCGGGTCGCACGCCTGGCAATGGCGGGTGAGACTCCCAAGGGGGGTGTCTGCGTACGTGAGGTCTCGAACTCGAGACCTCCTTAAGCGGCACCGAGCTGCTTACCACTCGGCCCAACCCCCCTTGGTGCCTGAATTTAAAATTTAGGAACCAATCCGTATAGAGTTTCTATAAAAATGTAGGGTACTCAAACCATTGACTCCGAAGAGGGATGGAAAACAATGTACCTATCCCAGTCCATACAATATTTCTAGAAGTTTTTACATTATAATCGTTACATGTTTACTAGCCTAATTAAATGACTCGTGATTAATGATGTGCATAAATAAAAGATTACAACAAACTGAATCTTTTTTTTTTTCCATTGGAGTTTGACCTGAGAAGCCAGTCAAACATGAGGGACGTGCGATGGAAAGAGGCCTCAAAAACTCTTAATCTCCAATTCTTTTCCTGCCCTAAATCGAAGGGACATCGTACTCAACCCACCCCCCCAACCGATGTTCGGAACAGAAACCTGATTAACGGCTCTGATTTCGTCTCTCTCTCTCTATTGCACTGCCCCCAGCACCCCTGAAATTTAGTGGGACCCTCTCTCCGTCGCTCGGTCGCTCGAATCTCCACGACCGCAACCTCGAACCCAATACGCCCCCCGCCCGATTTGCTCTCTCTCCTCTTCTTTTTCTTCTCTGCTTACTTGCTGTACCTGAATTTTGTCTCTCCACCGGCCAACGACCGAAAAGGAAAGCCTCACGTCCGCTCAATCGATCTCCCGCATGGTTGATCAATGCTGGTATGCTCCAATTGCTCCTCGTCTGCCCCCTTACTCGTGCTGCTTAATTCCGCCTCTTAGCTGCGGACTTGTGTTGATGGGGATTGCTGGTCAGTAAAGCCGCCTCATTCCCCGGGCTTCTGCTGCCCCTTTTATCTGATTTTGGATTTGGGTACTTGATTTTTTTTTTTTTTTGAATTTCTGCGAGCTGTCTGACTTGATTCGTTGTTGTCGGAACTGGTTGCCTGAACTTGTGAACTGCTCAGTGGAAGTCCTTTTCTTGGGGTTTCTAAGAGTGCCTTTATAATGATTTCCAGTCTCTTTGTTGTGAGAAAATTGTGGGCAATCTCAAGAAATATAAGTTTCTATCTTTAGAATTTTTGCCGTCTTGGCTAGAGAATAGTTGAGACTTGTATCGAAGTGTGATTATATGAAGTTCCGTGCTTGGGCACCCAAGTACCGTATAAGGAAATCTTACATGAGACGCCTGTTTCTTTTCCCTCCTGGCATCCTTTATCCGTTCTTTTTTAGTGCTGAGACTTCTGTCCATTCACTGAAACCGAAGGGGCTCACTGTTTACTGATTGTCTGGCAGCCTTGTGCTTAAATCTATGAAGAATCATAGTTTTAATGGTTACTCCTAAAAAGTTATCTTTCCTCTGTTCTTCATGAACTTGTTTTTTCTTTCTTCCTGTGGGGCTTTCTAAATTGTGGAGCGTAGACAAGCATCTGCAAACTAACTGATCAACTTCAGCCATGCTTTGCTAGGTTATTGTTGTCAGCAGCATTGATATTCAAACATGAGGTGGAACAAGATAGAATAAGCCATGGCTGGAAATGTTAGGTTTGAATCGTCGCCTGCTAATGCGGAAGAGTCGGCTTTTATTGGGATCCACCAAAATACACAGAGGGGAAACCATTCGGGAGCTAGTCTTGATAGGTCTGGAAGCTTCCGAGAGAGTAGTGAAGGCAGGATGTTTAATTCTCCTGCCTCTAATCTTTCTCGGGGAAGTTCCCCTTTGCTCGGGGATATGCCTTCAATATCCCAGTGCTTAGTTCTAGAACCTTTTCCAATTGCGGATCCAAAGTATCCTAAGTTAGGTGAATTAAGGAAGGTTCTTGGAATTCCACTGGGAACTAATGCTGAAGATGATTCTTTTGGAGCTGATCATGCAAAATTGCCCCATCTAGTGGTCTCAGAGGAACTCAAGCGGTTCAAGTTGAATGTAGTTGATGCTTCCATAAAGGCCAGGTAGATGCATATGTTAGAATAAAAGCTGTTTATATATTTTTGTTTGATGTTGCCTCAAGAGAAATTATGTGTGCAACTCGTCAAAAATAAGATTAACCACTCCACTGGAAGGGGGGAAAATGCCATTGCATCAGAGAAATTAGTAATCTTATGGATTATCTTTTAAGATAGAGTGGACTAATAGTTTAGTGCTCAAATTTATAAATCACCAACACTTGAGAAGCTCATTTTAATTTGCATCAATTTAGTCCAGACATTTCAATTCCGTCTAATACTTTGGTCCTTCCGTCACTTCGGTTTAAATGGACACCGACGTGGCAACCAAGTTGGCAGACAGGCGTAGACGTGGCACTGCCACATCAACAAAAATAATAAATAATAGTTTAATAACACTTTAGTCCCTGAATATTTAACATTTTAACATTTGACGACATAAAATTTTTTTATTGTAACTAAAGTTCATAAAATTCACATTTCATCTAAGTGTTAGAAGGTTAAATATTCATGGACTAAAGTTTATTAATTCATATTTTATCTAAAATTTTGATCTAGATTTCAATATTTTTAAATAAAGTCTAATATGATACCAATATTGTACTAGCTACTTGCAATTCCATATCATTCTAACACGAGTGTACGTATTGCATGCATGCTCTATTGTACTACTTGAATTCTCTAAATATGCAAAGTTGACTCTTACTACTCTCCTCCAATAAAGCTTATATTAGAGTATCTTCTAAAAGAAAATTGTGTACAATTAAGGAGGCTAATGCTTCTTATATTGGTCAGCTGGTCGAGCCACTAATGCAGATGTCTGTTTATATGTGAAGATTCTGATTTAGAAATTTATTAGGTAACTACTAATAAAACCGGTCTAAATTATTTTTAGTTTTGGTGGTGACTTGTATCTCTATAGTTGTGGATACAATTTTCTACCACATAATCAAATCATGCGTGAAAAGAATTTGTGGAACTCTATGCGGTTCTTTAAGAGGAGACTGAGATTAGAATAGCAACTTGAGGAAATTATGATCCTATGGCTAATTAATCGATTTAGTTACTAGTATTTTTTATTGATCACTTGCTTTCTTATTTAAATTTCACATTTCTATCATCTGGATATGGTAAAAATGTGTCCATTTCAATATGTTCTAATTTGGTACGGGTTAGGCTCTCTTCTTTAATTCCAAATAATTATTTGATCGCCCGTGTACGAGAAAAAATAATCGGCTCAATTAAGTTGTTTAGGCGGGTCTTTAAAGCACGGGCCAACTGTGAACACGTTTTCACGTGATGAAGGGTATTAAGGAATAAGTCCCATATTGGATAATCAAAAGAATGAAACTTGATTTAGAAGAAAATTTTGGAGCGTCACCTAATAGTTTAGACTTTTAAATAAAAATAACCCAACCATTTATAGAACCAATGGATATTTTACAGTTTCAGTGAGACAATACTTGTTCTTACTTTTATATTCAACTATACCACGTGCACTTACTTGTTCCTTTAGAAGATGCTGTAAGATAAGCTTTATTGAAGGAGAGAATTTTGAATATTTAAAGAATTCACATAGGAAAATAAAGCATGCGTGCAACACATACCCTCGTGTTAGAATGATATAAAATCTCGAGTAACTAGTACAATGTTGGTATCGTATTAGATTTTATTTAAAAATATTGAAAACTGGATCAAAATTTTAGATAAATTATGAATTGATGAACTTTAGTCCATGAATATTTGACCCTCTAACACTTAGATGAAATGTGAATTTTACGAACTTTAGTTACAATAAAAAAATTTTTATGTCCTTAAATGTTAGAATGTTAAATGTTCAGGGACTAAAGTGTTATTATATTATTATTTTTTTTTATGATGTGGCAGTGCCACATCGGCGCTTGTTTGCCAACTTGGCTGCTACGTCGGCGTCCGTTTAAACCGAAGTGATGGAAGAACTAAGGTGTTAGACGGAATTGAAATGTCTGGACTAAATTGGTGCAAATTGAAATTGAGGTCTTCAAGTGTTGGTGATTTACAAATTTAAGGACTAATCTGTTAGTCCACTCTTTAAGATACCACATAATTGGAGCTCATGTTAGAGTTGGATTATATCCTTATACTTTATTTTTATATAAACTTTACTTAGGAATCATTGTTCATTTTGTAATGCTCATTTTCAAAAAGCTGTAAAATATAAGATTTGATCTTCTTGAATAGTTGGTATGTAAGATGATACTCCATTTTATCAATATTTTAAAAGCAGAAACTACATGATCCTAGTCTTAGAAGAATGACTAAGCAGTTTGCATTGTTTTATTATTGCCTCTGATTGATCAGGATGAGAGTGAAAAAGTTGGATGAATCCATATACAAGTTGAACAAGTACTGTGAAGCTCTAAACTCAAAGAAGCAGCAAAGGAGTGAGTTGTTGATGAATGAAAGGCCAGGCGGGTCAAATTTGAAAATGGGTCCTCAGTTGCATCGTAACACTTCAGACCTTTCAGCTCATAGACTCGAAGACAGGGCCAAGAATGCTTCTTTGAATAAGAGATTTCGTTCTTCTGTCACTGAACTTCGGGTCAGTTGCAAATACGATAACAGTGCATCCATCATTATTGCATGACAGGGTCCCTCTCTTTCTCCATTTATTCTGATATTCTTTTGCATCCAGAGGTTAAAAATGCAATTTTGCAATTTCGTTAGGCATTGTCTCGCTTGCTTCACATGATCTTATTGGTATTTTGTTCCTGGTTAGGTAATATTATACTATAGCTACCTTTCAGGAAGAAAAAGGGGATTCTATAGCATACCTTGTTTGTTTGACTCTCAAATTGCTTTCAGAGTGAGAGCCAAGGGAATACACTGATGAGGCAGTCCTTTGTCACGGGAAAGGATCGTGATTTGGGTAGGGATGGTGGTGAAGGTTCTGATCCCCTAGAAGAAAAGATTCGGAGACTACCTGCTGGAGCAGAAGGGTGGGAAAAGAAGATGAAAAGAAAACGCTCTATTGGCACTGTTTTCACTAGACCTGTTGAAGGTGATCGAGAAGTTAAGAAAGCTACTCAGAAGGTGAAAAATGATCCAAGTCCGCAGTATTCTGACACCCAAACTTTAAGGTAATAGTGTATATGTTATGTCCCCTACATAAATGAAATTTTTATTGGCAGCACGAACTCTTGGAGCTGAAGTCACTAACACTTCCTTTTGGGAAATGTTTTATTCTTCTTGTGGTACTGCACTTCATTTTTGGAACTAAATTTAGTTGTACCTTGTGGACATTCATAGTTATTCAGCATTTGCTATATAGACAAGCTAGGTTTCTAATGTTTAAGATTTCAGTGGGATTGCTCTGTTTTGAGTCTGAGTCTTTTATTGGTGCTGTAAAAAATGAGACTTGACATCCTCTTCAATGGTATATATTGTACAGATCTGGAACTATTAATGGAGCCAGTGGAATCAACAAGTCAGATAGTTCTTCACTGCCACCTGGCTCAAATATCCGCGTGTTTTCCAAGAATGAACAGGAGAAGGCCTCTCTCCAGAGGGAACTTTCACATGCTTCTGTGAAGGACCGGGCCTTAGCTAGAGGAAATAATAAGTATGTATTGTCCTATCAAAATTTGAATTCTGAACAAATTATTATTATCCTGTGGTGTTAGATTCAGTCAGCATCTGTTTTTACACAGATTAACTATACGAGAGGAAGCTGCTATGCAGAATCCTACTCCACTGACGAAAGGAAAAGCCTCAAGAGCACCAAGAAGCGGCCCCGCGAACTCACCTACTAGTCTCCCTCGTGCCTCTGAAGGGCTCGAATCTTGGGAACAGTCTTCTTGCATAACAAAAGTGCACTTGATGGGTGTCTCCAGTAATAATCGGAAACGTCCTCTTCCATCCACCTCGTCATCATCTCCACCCATGACCCAATGGGGTGTGCAAAGACCGCAAAAAATGCCCCGATCAAGAAGAGCAAATGTGGTTTCTCCCGTCTTGAACAATGATGATGTCCCAAACTCTTCTGAAGGACGCGTCTCAGATTTGGGGACCAAAATGACTTCCATGTCTCGGGGTTTTGCCAGTGGGATCCAACAGTTGAAGGTCAAACTTGAGAATGTGTCTTCTCCGGCAAGATTATCCGAGAGTGATGAATCTGGGGCTAGGGAGAGCAATGAAAGTAGGTTGAAGGAGAAGAGAGGAGGCAGTATTGAAATAGATGAAAGAGATGTTCCTGTCCAGAACGTTGGTTCTTCAGTTGGACAAATGAAGAAAAGTAAGATGATCAGCAGGGACGAGATTGGAGATGCTGTACCAAGAGAAGGAAGAAGTGGTAGGGGTCCCTCGTTTGCACGGGCTAGTAGCTCTCCTTTGAGAGAGAAACTGGAGAATGCTGCAGGTTCTAAGGCGCAGAGAAGTATGAGAGCCGTTTCTGACAAGAGTGGAAGGTTGTCAAAATTGTCTTTCTGTTTGCTGGCTCAATGAGAAATTTTTTTTTTTGTTTGTTATAATTTCTGTGACTAAGTTTCTGGTAATTTCAGTAAGTCAGGACGACCTCCTTTGAAGAAACTATCTGATAGAAAGGCTTTTAATCGTCCTGGGAAGACGCCAGCTGGCAGCATCCCAGACTTCAGTGGTACTTCATATATTGTTTTATTTTTCATATAATTGCTGAAGTGTTTTTTTTATTCAAAGAATCTTTCACATGAGCTATATTCAAGTGAATAAAATAGTATGTTGATGATTATATTGATGGAATGATAATTTGTTTAGAATAGCACATGGGAGAATTCGTCGAGGGACTATTATGTCTTAGCTGCAAGAAAATCAGAACTAAACTAGGGATATTGATGTTTCTACTGATTTTTATGTAACTGCAGTTGAATTATATAAGTAGGTAAAAGACACATAATATGTTAAATGTTTGAATTCTGTGCAATCACTTTCTTTTGCATTGTCTTTCAGGTGAATCAGATGACGATCGTGAAGAACTATTATCGGCAGCTAGTTGTGCTTCTAGTGCAAGCTGTACGTCTTCTTTATGATCTTGCTTTGGTTGGATGACTGCAGAAGTGGAATTTTTTCCTAATCAAATATATTAATGGATTCATTACAGATTCTGCTTGCACTGCAAACTTCTGGAAGAAAGTAGAAACAATTTTTGCTTCAATTAGCTCAGAGGACATCTCCTACTTGGAACAACAGGTACTAATAGAAAAAGGAATCAAGAAATTGATTTTTAACCTTGCTTTCAGATGAAGCCTTTCCTTCCTGGAAGTTGTTATTTAATGGTTCTAATACTTCTCATCATTTTTGCCTCGGTTTTAACTTGAACAGGTCAAATCCTCAGAGGAATCCCATAAGAACTTGTCAAAGAAATTTAACATCAGTGATGATCTTAATGTGAGCGCTGGATAGGTTTTAAATTTTTGTTGCTCCTTTTGTGTCATTCTACAAAATTTAAATAAGTCCCTCTTCTTCTTAGGTTAACCTTGAGCTCGAAGAAAACTCTATGTCTCAAAGTCCCATTCATGGAGCAGGAGATGACAACAGTCAAGGCCTATGTGCATCAAAAGAATCGAGGGGGGCCATAAGTTTGGCTGAGGATGACATAACTAGCATATATGGGAGATTGGACCCTGGAGGTATGAAAGTTATTCCCATAACCCAGAGATTATTGGCTTCTCTTATTGTGGAAGATGAATCTATGCTTGGAGGTGACTGTGAAGGGACAGACACTCCTTTCCAGCACAGTGGAGACAATGTTATTTCCTGCCTGCCTGTTAATGGAAACTTGAGAGATAACAATTATATTATCAACTACGATTATCACTTTTTATCGGATCCACAAATTCCTGATCAGCTGAGCATTAAAAGATCTCCTTGTAATGGGATTATGAGCAAAAACATCTGTAGTCAGTCTAATTATGATGCCCATCGAGGAGGATATGGCCAACTCACACATAGTGACAGAGTTTCTGTTGAGATAACTGAAAACGGTTATGGTTATGATGAACAATATGCGAGAATGTCTGTCGAGGGCAGAGCATTGTTGGAGCTCCACAGCATTGGGCTATACCCTGAGAGCGTGGTAAGTCTTTTTTGACCAATTTTTACTATTTAAACTGCTTTTTACATACTAAAATTCTTCCCTTCCTTTCCTCTCTTTCTTTACATCTTCCAGAAAGATTTTTAAGGGACATAAATTTTATTTATGCTGAAAAATTGTTTTAAGAAAGTGGAGATAAAGAGAAAATCTTAATTTTAGCTTATGTATTTAGCACAAGTAGAGACAGAAAGAAGAGAGTGGAGAGATGTATTGAGACAACTCTGAGTACCAATTGATTTGTCAATATTTCTCATGATGTCTCTCCTTCCTTTCTTCCTCCCTCCATTTCCAGTTCCTCCTCAACTTTTGACAGAATCTTTAAGTAATCTATTAAGTTCTATCTCATAGCCTCTAAAGTCGTTTAACCTTATATATGTGCTTCCTGTTCTCATCTTCTTCTGGCTGCATTCTGATTAATGAATGCCTTTTTCAATGCTTTTTTCAGCCGAATTTGGCAGACGGAGATGTTGGGCAGATCAACATAGAAATATCTGACCTCCATAAGAAACTTATTCAAAAGGTTATCGTTCTTAACCTGACCCTTTTATGGGACATTGTATTCTGCAAAATGTTTCAAAGAGTATTTCTTCACTGACAATCTTCCCTTTGTTTATTTGCGGTTATGCCTCTCACTTGCTAAATGAATTTCAGATTGACGTGAAGAGGGCCTGTCTAAGTCAGTTAATTGAAGCAGTTGCAAAAGAAGGTCAAACAAATGGAAGGTGGGTTTGTTTAGATTTTGTTTTGTGTTTCTTCCATTGACATTAGATTTTCTTTATTATTAACATCAGCACAATGCCACTGCTTCATGAATCTTTTACTTGTTTTTGAAACTTGCAGGGATCTCGAGCAGATTGCAATGGAAAAGCACATTGAGGGAGCTTACAGAAAACAGCTGGTGAACTTTCAAGAACTTTTTTGTTCTCTCGTTGCGATTTAGTCATGAGTCTTAACACATCAGCTACCAGTATTTGTAACTGTTTAGTGCAGTCTAGATGTCAAGTTATCTTTGACTGATAATTGCAGGCCACTCGGGCAACTTACGCTTCAAGATTTGGGATTCCTAAGGTTCCGAAACACGTTGCTATGGCTTTTACAAAAAGAGCACTTTTTAGATGTCGTAAGTTTGAAGACACAGGCAAGAGTTGCTTCAGTGAGTCCCCATTTATTGAAGCCCTTTCTGTTCCCCCTCCTCGCTGGGAAGTGTCTATGGACTACTCTAAATTATTGGACACAACTTCCAACTCTAAACCAGAAAGTAGAGTGGCAGGTTCGACTCTTGAGCTTTTCTCAAATGTATCACCTAAGAGTAACTCATGTATTATGATAAGCACAGCTTTACAAACCAAAACTGACCTGAAACCTCCTAGGAAAACTGGACATGCTACAGACCCATTCAACTAGCCTCATTCGTGCAAATTTTCTGGTGAACTGATGGGGTTCTTGCTTTGAAACAGTTTTCTTTTGCTCGAGATTGAACTTATTTTCTTAGATTATTTTGTGATAATTTTGAAAACTCAGATGAAAGCCAATAAGCCCCATATTTTGCTTTGCTAGATGGTACTCTGGTTCTAAAACCTTAATGATGATAATGTACTCACCCTTTTCTTGTCCTACAGGGCCCTTCTCCAGCAGAGCTGACCAACACGATCTTCATAATAATCATGGTTCATTTGAAATCAATGGAACCTTTGTGAAAGCTGGGCTGTTGCAGAACAGAGGAAAGAAGAAGGAAGTTCTGCTTGATGACATTGGAGGCAAACCCTCTTCTCTCAGAATCCCAACTGGTATTGGTAATACTTTTCCCGGTGGAGCAAAGGGTAAAAGGAGTGAGAGAGATCGAGATAGAGATCGGGATCCACAGGCCAAAAATGGTAAGGTCGACCGTCAGATTAATTCTAAAGGTGAGCGTAAGACAAAGGCGAAGCCTAAGCAGAGAACTGCCCAGCTATCCACATCAGTAAACGGCTTTATTAGCAACAGTTTGGACATGACAAGGGAGGCTGCTGGTATCATGCATAGTAATGGAATGTTAGCTCAAACACAGCTAAAGAGAATAAGGAAGCTGTTGACCTTGGAAGCCTGGACCTGCCTATAGACTCAATTGATGACCTCGATGTTCCAGGGTGGCTTAACTTTGATGGAGATGGGTTACAGGATATTGACTCAGCGGGCCTCGAGATCCCCATGGACGATCTGGCTGATGTGTTCCTATGAAGTAGACAGCATGTACCATAAAAAAGGCAGCAGTAAATGTTTCTCTTAACAGCCATTGCTAATATAATTTTGATTTTGCTCCCTGCTCCTGGCAATCATCACCCTGTAATTACGGCCATTCTTTCCTGTATACCTTGTTCAAGAAGGTTCTTAGAGAAAGCCCAAAATTGTTCATGTTATAGAAGTGCCTTTCCTCTTGTAAGAAAGTACATTAAAATTCTAGTCTCTTTTTTCTTGCTTTAATGAGTAATTTAGACTCGATGAGCTCCTGATCCTTGTGTTGGTTACTAACTTAATAATAGTAAGTCAGGTTGGATTTAAGATGAAGAGAAATGATATATGCTGATGATTGGTTCAGATTTCCATCTCTTATTTGCTGAATTATAGCTCTTTTCTATTTATTGGAACTCTAATTAGTTAGGAGTCCTTTTAATTGCCCGTTTATCGTTTGGGCTTCTCTGCATGTCTAGCCTTAGTCTGAATAACTTTTTGGGGCGTGAGATTCATTCCGATAGAGCATGCGGGCCTATGGAGAAAAATCATCGGGTATGTTTTGAAGCTGTAAGAGTAGGCTCTTTCAGTTTGTTTCTGGGTGTTTCAACTTTTTATATATTTCAAATTTCAGTAAGTTAATATGCTGTCCCTCCTGTTTTGCTTGATATCATCTGGTAATTGCTTGTCGGATTCTGGTTCCTTGTAGGTTTGTCTTGTTTTTTTGTTGTAATAAGACAGTTTAGCAGCTTCTCTGAAATAATCACAGGTACATTGTTGTTATCCAATGATCTTCTTTAGCTTAAAGTTATGTACTTTATGATAATTCAGAGAGAAGTAAACTGCTGAGAGAGAGAGAGAGAGTAAAGTTTGGATGATGCACCCTATATGCTTTGCTTGTAAATAGCCGGAGATTATAATTATTAATGCAGGACTGAATTTATTAGATGCAAATGCTTGTTGCTGACTCCTGATGAACAATTGGTGAAATGCTCTTGTTAAAGCATTTGAATGAAGGATTGCAGGCAGTGCTAGTGCGTAGAGTTGTTGGGGGTCTAATGATGGAAAACAGTGAAGAGAACTGGATTTGGTGAAAACCTCTTGGATTGTAGCTGTGGTTAGAATGAGAATTGCATCTTGTGTGAAGTAAAGAATCGCCGCCAAGATCGATCTCCGAACAGGTGGGCACTCTGTTTCCGTTTATATGACAGCTTGAGAAACTTCAGATTTACAAATTGGGTGAAGAGCCTGCTGGCTGTTGATTGCCTTAGTTTCAGTTATATTTTGGAATCTCACTTAGGGACCATTGTTTGATTATGAATTCCATTTTGAACGGAACGAGACCTGACACTGACAGGAGGGGTTGTAGGCATGACCCAGTGAGAACTCGAACGGTGTGGCATTGTCAAGGGTGCAGACAGAGGTGAGGAGATAAGCTGTTAAGATTGTCTGTGAAATACCGATAATTTGGAGACAAAAATGAGGTGGGATTAGAATGTCCGGTTCGAGTGCACTTGTTCCATGGAGTACACATGACTTTTGGGTTGCTTTGCCAGTCGCTCCAGATTCTGTTTGCCGGAGTCCAGTCGAAATCTGACCCTTACAGTTCTTTTAGGAACCAATCTGTGCCAATAAGGCATAGTTCTAGTTCTATAACATCGAGTTTCTGTCTGTTACTCCAGTGTAGCCTGTTCCCATCTGCAAGATCTCACTGTGATTCCTTGAGTCAAGATTAATGTGTCAGTCTTCGAGTCTTCAAGTTCCATATGAATCTGCGAAACCTTGTGTTGCTTCCTGTGAGTTCATTTAACTTCCACATTTCCTGCATTTCGTTTGGTGCAATTTCAGACAACTAAAATAGTCAGAATCATGAAATAGCTAAGAGCAGCATCAGGCCTAACGACGTTCTATTTCGATCAAAACATGTGAACTTCCAGGGTTTCTTGTACAGATGAGACATTTATCCTAGGGACCATTAACATAGCAATTTTAATCCAACAAAAATTTATGCTTTGGTATTCCTTGGACGCTGGCCACCGATGCAAGGTTCATCACCTCTTCTATACCTCAAAGGGGGCGCATAGGAACAGGCAGAGCACGAAAGAACAAGAAGCTTTGCAAATTCGTGTATCGAGCATGACAATTCTCTTCAATATCATTGAGGGAGAGCTTTTGGAGTGCAGAGAGAGGGAAGAATCTTCACGATCGAAAGGTAAGAAACCCGCTGACAAAGGCCAGTGTCTCTAGGAAGGCGTTGCCATGAGGAGTGTACTAGGAGAAAATCTGGATACTGAAGCAATCAATATAAAATGAGGATTTTGTATGAGAAGTATCACTGTATGTTTTCCATGTTTGCTTGTAAAGTAAGGTTTGTTTTGTGATGACAGCTTAAAAGAACATCAAAAATGATCAGAGGAAATGAAAAACAAGAACAAGATTCAAATTATCCTACAGTAATTAGTTGAGCAAAGAGCTTGCGAATGGTCATCCGTAGCCCGTTAATGGTATGATGAATAGGAACCTGACAATTACAAGATTCAGATTACAGCATCAGCAGTTACATTTTGTTTCTATTCCACCTGACCAGACCATACAGATCTGAAACAAAATATCTTCAGCTGGGAGCTGGCAGACTAACAGCAATGAGATATGCATCAACAAATAGAAGGCAGTTAAAAAGAAAAATGAAAAAGAAAAAGATCATGAAAAGATCTCTGGATTGGGTTATAAAAGCAATGGCGGTTCGATACATTAGTACGAACATCAGATATTTAGCAGCTGAACATAGACATCTCCCTTTCTGTATTAATCATTTCTTCAGGGACTTAGCTGCATTTTATTGTTGCCACATGGATCAAAGTACATTTCCTGCACTTCTCTAACCAAATGCAGACTCCCCTTTCAATCTGAAAGTCTATCCACTACCACAAAATTGCCTTTCAGATTCTGTGCCAGGAAAATAAGGTGAAGTTTCAAGATGCGCTCAGTGGACTGAACGATGAAATGGCAATAGATTGGGTGAACTGGGCTCCACCAATATTTAGCAGGGAAGGAGAGTAAAATATCGCAACTAAAATAAGGTCAAATTAATACGAGTAGCTCCTACTTCAACTCTATTGAAACAACACCACATTTTCAGTAAAATTCAGTGTTCATATACATCACAGTCCCAATTAATTCCCTCAGAGCTGAATTATTATCTATACTAAATTTGAATATATAACTTTTTGTTGCCAAAGTTGATTTCAAGCAGGTAGTGTCCTATTGGGTTTGGGGGGATTTAGAAGATGTCTGACCTTTATTTCTTTCCTTTTTTTGGCGCAGAAGACTTCCAGGAACTCTTGGGGCTTTCAGTGAAAAGACAGTTGTACTTTTCTAGTATCCGTTGCTTGTCATCAGGTCTGCCCAACATCTCATACGCATCTGCCACCTTCTGCACTACGGACTTATCCGTAGGCTTCCGATCAAAAGCTTCCAGGTTCTTGAAGAGCTGTAACAGTGCAGCACCAAAATAACAGTTTAAGTACCCATCCAGAAAAAGGAATCAGGATGGGACAATGAAAAGAGAGAGGACACCAACTCCAGATAGCAGAGGAATATTGGGATTAAAATACTGACAATCCAAAGAGACATACATGAACAAGTTTTCATTCATTGAAGAGATGAAGAGTTTCCTATCCAACCAGGTCCCCATCTACATACGGTCAGTGTATATTACTTTCCTGTTCTACATTTTTCCCCAATAAAAGACATCCAATGTTGCAGATTTTGATTGAATAAGACCTACAAACCCCATGAACCTAGGCAAGTATGGACGTTTTCACAAAGCCCACAGCCATAGTTGTACTGCAATAAAAAAGGTTTGCTAAGTTGAACCTTAGACATGTCACTTCGTCTCTATCTTGCTCAGAATAGGTTTGGAAATAACAAAAGCTCATTTTGGGTGCTAGATTGATCATGATGGTCCATCAATCAATAATACCTAATGAATAATAATACTTATCGAAGAAAAAGAAAAAAAATAATGAAATGAATGCAAAAACAACTATTTAGGTCCCAGTGTAGGCAAAGAAATTTTCCTCTAATCGCTCATTTAAGCAGTGGATTTGGTTAAGAAAGAGAAGCAATGGAACTGCTATATAAAACAGCGCAGCTCTAGGAGGCATTCCAGTCCAAGCATTGATATCTTATACCAAACAAGCAAGCATACACAACTAAACAGCAAGTAGGGAAAGCATACCATCACCAGATCGTTGAGCATGTTGTTTCTGTAATATATGGATATCATGGCGCTGCATAACTGCCAAGGCACAGAATGCAGATCTTTACCGATTTTCTTCACCCAAAACCGATGGGCTTCTTCTGCTCTATGGTCCATGTCAAGAGCCCGAATCAATTGTGTGTATGTCCCATTTGTGTTTCCTTGTCCCTTGCTGAGCATCCATTTGATTACCTACGACAAATTCACAGAGAAAAACCGAGCAGAACCCAATCAATAGATGCAATACAAAGCAGCATTCTCCAGTCATACACACTTTGCTTTTATTCTCGGATATCAAGAAGCTTAAAAAAGCAAGTCATGACGATTCTTGGGTTTCTAAGGCCCATCTCTATAATGACTAAGCGCTCAGCTTAGTTCCCTCTTGTTTAACTTGTACTCATTTAAAGTCTGTTTATTGCTCTGTGGTGCTTCACTTTGTTCTGAGTATCACTTATTACTTCAAAATTTTGACAATTGTTCTAGCTTATTTTTTTCATACAATTAATTGCAAGCTCTATAACACAATTGAGACAGAATGAAGAGATGGAGAGAAACTACCTGGATAATCCTATGCCATTGATGTTCTCTCTCAAGAGCAATCAGTGCTCTCCTAAGTGACCCAATAGGAAAATTTTGCTCCCAAGCAACCCAGGCATCGAGAGTACCATACATGTCTTCTTTATTGTCTTTCAGTTCAAAGAGCTGCATTCGGTTTTATCATAATGAACATTAGCAAAGGCATAGCACATTAAATAAGCAACAGATGGATCGGGGAATGCCTGCTATCTTGAACAAGATGTAAGAGAAGAAATTGATAGCGATGCACAATAAACCATCAAACGAAATAAACAGAGAGTGTTTTTTCACATCAAAACCGCAAAAAATGCTTTCAAACTTTACTGAAACTTAGCTTCTGAATCTCCTGAAATACATATATTCACAGCTTCCTCCCACATACTGTGAAAGGGTAGAGAACTTTTGATATACAATAACCTCTCAATCAATATATTGCCACCTTAGAAGTCAGTGATAGGTGCACAGTATTAAACCCTCTAGTTTCCTTGCAATACTTGAGGGAATAACTTAGTTAAGATATATCTTCTAGATGCCCCATCAAAAATTGGACAGCAAATCACAGCGAGCTTTGGAGAAGCTTACTTACTGTTTTCAAAAGAAAATTGTACTTGTCTTTTCTAGAAATGTTTTCGCCGATTCTGTGCTTTTGCAATCTTCCAGTGTTCTCTGCTCCATCCTTTTGAACATGGTTATCCTCATATGGCTGAAGTTGCAGTTTAAGAATATAACAGAGAAATGAATCTAAGTAATGTTGTCAAGAGAATTAATGCGGCTCAATTGAACTAACAAACCTTTCAACAAATACATGAAGCGCATGAGAAAATACAACCTTTTTTCTCCATTTATGCAATAACGGGTAGTCATAGAAATAGAACCAACGGATAGATCATACATAAGGGCCATGAAGTGAACTTCACATCTAAGAAGAACATTTATTAAGACATTGATTTTCATCCAAACAAGCGGAAAAAGAACTCATGGTTACCCCTGATGATGCTGCAGCGCCACCATTGACTTGCTCGCAATTCCGAGCTTGCACCATTGTACTATATGCAGGTCTCAGTTTCTCGACCCATAACCCTTCTAATCGAGCAGATTGAGAAACCTGAACAAATTGCAAACCACTCCGATCAGCAAATACAAGGTAAAAGGAAAGGAGTAGTAATCAACAGAACTGCGTCCATACCAGGAAGAATGAAGAAAGGTGACGCAGAGCGGTCTCGGAGGTTGCAAGAAAACATCATTAATCATGTCTAAGGACTGTATCTTCAAATAAAGCAGGGAAAAAAAACTGACCTTTTAACCTTTTTAACTTGCAAATAGACCATTCAGACCAAAAAAATTAACCCTTTTTTCATTCTGTTGTTCTTTTTCCAATTAAGAGCAACTACCCAAATGCCTATATTTTTCTCGTCTCTTTCATTGCTGGGGCATAGCAAACAGCTAATTCTGAGAAAAAAGAGGAAGGGAAGCATATGGAAGGATGAAAAGTACCATGTAATACTTCACCAGTGAACGCCACATCCCGGACAAACTCAAGAGAAAGATAGGGACAGCCCGAAGAGGAGGTGGTGGCGGGGACGAGGTGAGGGAAGAAGAAGCCCACCGTGCAGGTTGCACAGGAAGGAACCGACGACCAGTGGACGGGAACAGGACTCGGAAGTGGAGGAAGGAGGAGTCTATTTTGTATTTGCTATGATAATAATTTAAGATATAATTAACATTTCCATAAGGTGAAAATTGAATTTTATAATTAACATTACTTTGTAAGGAATACAAAATAGGCCCCTCGAAGTTTCCCTATTTCTCTGTTCTCATCCTATAGTTTCATTTGTCTCGGATTTTGTCCCATTTATTTAAAATATTTCTTAATTCGTGACATAAAATAATAATTTTTTACATAATCTTATTTTTCACCTAACATTATAATATTTAAACCAAATATCAATTGGGAGGAAAATTTGTCTAGCACTAAAAAGTAGGGTTGCATTTATAATTAGTACTAATTTGTAGAGATTTGTGAAAATAGCACTACTATAAAATACAATTTTAAGATTTTTTTTGAAAATCCTCACAATACCCTCCTCATATCTAAACCTAATTTCTCCCTTCCCACTCTCCACCAGTTGTCGTCTCCCTCATCTTCTCCCTTCATCTACATATCTCTTCTTCATTTCTTCCCAACCGAGCTGCTGCTGCCGCCGGATTCAACCCTGAGCTGCTTCTCCCTGCTCAGACCCCAAGCTGCTCCTGCTGCCTGAGCCCCCAGTGCCTACCTTTCTCTTCTTTCTTCCCTTTCCCAGGCTCAATCACACCTTCTGCCGCTGCTCCCCGCCTTGATCTCCCTGTGCCCACTGTCCATCGCTGCTCTCGAAACCTATTTATACTATGTCGAGACCTAATGAAATATTGTATCAAGACCTAATGATTATTGCACCAGGATCTATTTATACTATATTAGGATCTAATAAATGTTGTATTAGGACCTATTAGTTATTGGATTCACACTTTACTTTTGGGTTACCGGGACCTATTCATACTATTTTGGTACTTATTTATAATGTATCATGATCTAATGAATATTGTACTGGGACCTATATTTACATTAATTGAGACATATTTTACTTGTATTAATGGAACAAAATTTCAGAATTTCAGAATTTCTTGTGCCAAATGGTGCTATCCAAAATTGAATAGACATAATCATGTGCATATATTTCAAGATATCAGAATGCACTTGACAATCAAGTAGAGATAGAAAGATTTCGACGGAGTTGTCTCGGACATTTTTTAGATATGGATCGAGACATAGCTTTTAATAGATTACTTGCAATAAATTTATTGCTAAGAGAAATTGCACATGACGGGCTGGGGGATGAGATGTGGTTTCTTATTGAACGACATTAGATAATGAAGATGACGAGAAGAGAGTTTTGCCTCATTTTGGTGCTTAACTTTGTAGTTTGTCCGAATGTCATTCAATATGAGCCCCCTCTAGGTGGTCTATTATATCCCTGTTTTCATGGGCAAAATGATATTTATTTTAATAACATTTGGGATGTGTTGATTAGGTGTGATGAGAAACTCTATTTTCCTTCTCAGTTGAATACATTCCGATGAGAGATAAATAGGTCCCGAAGAACGATGCATTAGTCAAATGTGATGATGAACTCTATTTTTCTTCTCAGTTAAATAAGTCCTGGTAAGAGACAAATGGTCCCGAAGAACAATGTCTTAGTCATAAGATCATATGTAGAATATAGTAATTGGTCCAAAAAATGTATTGACTATAGGATGAAAATACATATAAATATTCGGTGGACGGATGAGAGTAGCAGCAGCTCGACTCGGCACTCGGGAGGGAAGAGCAGCTCGACTTAGCAACGGAAGAGGGAGGAGTAGCTCGGGCAGCTTCGCTCAGCAACTCGGCTTGACAACACTGGCAGCGGTGGACGGATTGGTACAGGTGGCGGTGGGAGGCTGAGGGGGTTGCTAGGAGGGAGGGAAGGAGAGAGGGAGGGAAAGATGTGAAATAGAAGAGGGAAAAAAGAATTTGATTTCATTTGGACAATAGGAAGGGAGTAAATAGAGTGGAAAACATGACAATTAGTATAAATTGGTGTTATTTCTCAAACTTATTATAATTTGGTGTCATATATGCAAGAGAAAAGAGGAGAAGTGCTAGTTTTCATTATTAACACATATCAATTCATGTATGGAAGTAGTGCTGACCACAGGCCGGTTTGGGCCAGGAACCGGCCCGATCAAAACCGGACCAAAACCCGTCAAAATCGGAATCGGCCTCAAACCGTGAGGCCTAAGGTTCAGGGCTGGTTCCGAACCATAACCTGTGGGAAATATTTTTTTTTTAAAATTTTGAATTCAAATTCCTCCACCAAGCCCCCTGCCCCCCACCCCCCACCCCTCCTGTGTAAATAAGTTCGTTGTGTAAATCATTATTTAAATCTTGACATTCATAGAGTTGACCATTAATAATTGTAAAAATTTTACACGTATCAAGAATTTAACTGTGATTTATATAACTCGTTATTAAATTAAATTTTATTTAATTTTAATAGAAATGAAACCTGTCGGTTCGGAACCGGACTGAACCGTAATTTCAAACCGAAATGGTCCGGTTCCGAACCGTCCAATGGAAGGGTCAGGACCTGTCCCAAATGGCCACGGAGCCGGAACCGTCCGGTTCAGGAACCGTGGCCAAGCCTATATGGAAGATGCCTACTTTAGGAGTTCGGGAGCAAAATGAATATAAAACCAAACCTACGGGACCGCGTTGAAATTATCCATAACACAGGAAGCCGGAAAGCGAGCAACGTCGATGAGAGGGCTGACCTCCTCCACTCGTTCCTTCTTCCCGACATTGCTTTTCCGGGCATTTATTGTTTTCTCGATGTCCGATGTCTCCGATCATCGGGAAAGACAGATCTCAGACACCCACATGAGATAGAACTTCGCTGATCCTCAAGAGTCCGGCATACCGAGTAAAGTTAGCTCCTTTGATTTCTTCCTCTGCGTTCAAGAGCGGGTAATGGGTGTCGGCCTCTCGGTGTTGATAGGATTGAAGGCTTCGTGCCTCTTCCTCTTCTTCAACGTCCTTAGAATCCTCGGATTCACGTTACTGTCACTTCCGTTCTTGTACGCCTCCTTAGTCTCGTCCCTGATCGTAGTAGCTGCCCACCCGTGGGTCAACCTCCCGTTGCTTCTGGGCAAGGGCTCCGACGGATCCTTCCCGATCTGGTCATTCATCATCTTCGGCCCCTATCTGTACTTCGTTAGGGTCTTCTCCTTCCTGAGGAGGCTGCTCAGTGGAGAGGCCCCTTACAGCGAGGTCTGTGAGGGCGTGTACGTCGGCGGATGGCCTTCTTCGCCGAAGAAGCTGCCTCCAGGCGACCCCGCCATCGTGGATTGCACCTGTGAGTTCCCCAGGCTGTCGGAGTTCTCCGGCCACGCGTACCTCTGTATCCCGACTTGGGACACCAGGGCTCCTCGGCCGGAGGAGATTGAATCTGCAGTAAAGTGGGCGTGCCGGAAGAGAGCGCAGAATAAGCCCGTCTTTGTCCACTGCGCATATGGTATGGTCCTTGCTTTGCTCAAACATTTCTGTAAGTTTATGTCTTTGCAATTGAATTCACATCGGTCCCGATTAAGCAACGCAGGGTAGTTTTTCGAAGAGTTAATTGTTAGATAACAATCAATACAATGACTGAGCCTCAGAGTTCATGTCCCTGTGGTGCTTGTAGTTTTCATAGTCCTATGCCATTCATTAGTGTTTGTTTTAAAATTCTGGCAGAATCGACAGCAGGTTGTGTTGTCGATGATCTTGATGTCTTGACCTTGTACATGTCAATTGTTTCTTATATTCTGTCTCAAGCTATGGTCCATATACAGATTAGCAGTGGTTGACTAAGTTGAAGATTTGAATGATGAGAACTGACCGTTGATTTTCTGATTGGGGATGACAGAACAAAGTGGGGAATATAACTCCCAAGACATTATAATCTGAATGCCGTTTCTGTTCCGATGCACAATGAACCGATCCCTTATTAATCGCTTAGAGAATTGTATTATCTGACTGAGTACAGATGTTAGGTAGTCGGATAAGATGAGGTTGGAGGGAATGTTGAACAACAGGGAAGGTAATCTATCAAGACCCCTGTTCTATAATCTGATTTTACCTCAGTTTCAGGTTGTAGTTTGTTTTTTAAGTTAAAAGGTTCCCCGATTTTGTTAGATCTAGAAGTGTATGATCCATTGAAGGTTTCACCTCTGAATTACAAAGTGCCAGCTCGCATTTTACTTCTCGGGTTCGGATGAGTAGTTCCCAGTATAAATTGTTTTTTGATAACGAACTAATTACTGGTCTCTTCTCAGGTCATGGAAGAAGTGTTGCAGTGACTTGTGCATTGTTGGTGGCACTAGGGGTTGCAGAAGACTGGAAGAACGCAGAGAAGGTTATCCGAGAAAGGCGGCCTTATATTCGGATGAATGCTCTCCACCGCCGAGCCTTGGAGGAGTGGTCGAGACACAGGATATCTGGTTCGACGAAGAACGACCGGTCTGGGAGTGTTCGGTGATTTGGTCCCACGGATCCTTGCCTGTCAAATGTAATGGTATAGAAACTGATGACAGTGACAGAGGCTTTGCTCGACCTCCATGTGTTCATATGCTTTCTCCATTGAGATCCTGATGGATGGAATTATTGGTTACTAGTCTCTTGTGTCCTCGTACTACTGGGGATGTAGTATCGTATTCCATGCACTATTTGATTGTTGCGGCAAACATTCTATTGTTATAGTAAAGCTGATTTTCGCTTCTGAATTCTGATGCATATTTGGATCGACGTGTTCAAGCTTTCAGTAGCCATGCCCGTCAAGAATGAAAGTCTGAGTAAAGGTATCACAGTAAGATGACTTGATACTCGCAACATTTCACTCTTTATTTGAGAATGGTGCGTAATCACAAAATGTACATCAAGTTAGAAGAAAGTGTATGATGCTTCAGAAGAGACACAACCCAGAAGAGAAATAAAACCTGTTGCCTGACATCTAACAAATCGGTTGCACCAAGCTCGCTTCAGTGGCATAGCACCTCAAGATATTGGTTCTGGTTCATTCCATGTTCGTGGTATTCAGTTGAATCTATTCCCAGCCTGAGCAGGTGCTTTAGCTGCCTCCTCGCCTAGCTGCCCCTGCACTGCTCACGGTCATAAAGGACTCCCCGCAGCCACATTGCCCCTTAGAGTTTGGGTTTATGAAGATAAACTCAGACCTACCATGGTATAAAAAATCAAAAGAGTGCATTCAGGGTGAGGGACCAAAACAGGGAAAGCTAAGAAAGTAGATACTTTGTTTGTTCTTCGACTGGATGATCTTTCTTCATGCAAGTACTACGAAGGGCCAATATGCAAAGTAGACACTACGCATTTAAAAGAGAGCTCACAAATATGGACAATGCCAACAGTGACACACGGAACTACCATCAGAAAACAGCTTCATGGTGGCAGGCTAATGAGAGGGAGCAGTCACCTGAGCTTGTCATCGACAAAGTCCATCTTGGTTCCAATGACGTGCATCAGGGCTTTTGGGTCGATCAAAATCTTCACTCCTTTGTCTTCAACCAACTCTTCAAATTTCCCCTTCTCATCTATACGTTATTAGTAAGAGCGACAATTAGATTTCCATCTTGGCAAAGTGCAGGGAGCATGTATGAAAGGGATAAGAAAACTAAGCCACAATGTGTCTTGGGAGACATCCAACAGAATTGGAAAGATACAAAGAAGATAAGCATGCACAAGGATGATGCCCATAAATCAAGAAATGATCCGAAAACAAGAATGACGACAATGATCATCAAACACCGTCGGATACAGTGCAAAGGATATTTTCATATTTCAAACAATTTCACACTAAGTATGACATATTGATGAAGAGACAACAAAAGGTTTATGAATCGAAGTTTGGTACTGTCCTCATCTCCTTCATAGAACCAAAAGCTTCTTGTGATTAAAATGCCAAAACGAATCCTCGAACTCTTCGATAAATGAAGCAACCTTTCTCTGATGAGGGACCAGAATAGCAACAAAACATTTCAGGAGCAGAAATCATAGCCTCAACTTTACGTGTTTGAAACAGAGAGAACCTAATCAGATGCTTCTTTGCCTTTTCTATTGATAGGGGGTGGAAAGAAAATCCTTTTTAGTCATCTTGTTGCATTGCAGGGAATTATCAGAATTTTTGACATCAGAAGTCTTCAGCGGCATAATTATGAGATTCGAACGATTTTCGGTCATATTCTCATCAAGCAATGGCATCTTCTATGAACATTTTTAACAATTCCAAGAAAATTTAAGATTAAATTTCATTGCATGGGCTGAATCAATCACGATAATCAAACGAAAGAACTCCGAAATTTCGGCTATTGTTGGTCAAATGAGAGCGGAACCTACTCGATAAAAGGTCGAAAAGGCAACTCAGCCGCAGCAACGTCAAACAAAACTCTGAGATTGCAGTAGGAAAGCTTAGGAGGGGAGCGGAAACCTGCGTAGTTGAGTGTGTAGGACAAGCCGTTACATCCACGAGCCTTGACGCCAAGCCGGAGGAAAGGGCGGTGGCGCTGCTGCAAGAGGTGGCGGATCCTCGACGCTGCAGCGTCTGTCAATGACAGGACCTGGCGCCTGGCTGCCGGGACGACCTTCCCCGAGACAGCCGCGGCAAGTTTCGAGTGCGAAGAAGAGGCAGCCATCTTCTCCTCCTCCTCTCCCCGCAGTCGTTGTCTTCTTCTCCAATGTTTCTAGACATTTCAGCCGTGAAGAAGTGCTTCCAGAAGCACGGCTCTTCCACGTCAATCGGATTTGAATATAGTTCGACCCGGTAGTTGCCGGGCGGGCCGGCTTGAAGCGATCCGTTTGTCGGGTTAAATATAAACGAGATTAGAGCTGTTCGTGGTTCGGTTGGTTGAAAAAATCCAGAACCGCAGCAGTGTAGGTCCAAACAGTAATAACCTTACGAAGAAAAATGCTGAATTATAGAAAACCAGTATAAATGATTCAGTTAATCGATTTTTTATATAAATAAATAGAATTTAATATATAAAACATATTTGATTTAGCTTGGTTCAAAATTAACCGAACCAGAATGTAAAAAATAATCGAATATTTGTTTTAGCTTTAAATTGCATGTCTTTTATTTTATTTAATTTTTAATTAGAAACAGTTCAGTTCAGTTGATTGTAATTAATCAAACTAATTATATCAAGTAATTAGTTAAACTTCTTCTAAGTAAAAAATTCAAACCGTTAGTGCAACGGCTTGTATGGTTCGGTTATTTTTTAGTTTGGGCTGATTCGGCAATTTTTATGCACAGTCATAAACGAGATTACCTTAAAATTGACAAGTAAATTTCTGGCAAGTACCTTGGCGACCTGCAATGCTCTTGAGAATCACTCGAATTTGTTGGGTGAAATTTATATAATGTTTTATATAGGAAGTAATAATTTTTATAAATACATCCTCCTCTTGCTTGAAAAGATTATCGTTCCGGTTCATAGTGCTGAATCGCTCGATCCGGACCGGTTTTTAAGCTCAATTTTCCTTTAAGCGAGAAACCCATACAAGTTGTGTCCCTTTCTCTGGCAGACGTCGCCGGCGCCGTTGATTGATTTCCAGTGAGCTATGTTGAAATACCGGATAAGGGCAAACGGTAGCGGATTGATTCGAGCGAATAGAAAACGTTATCCATGTCCATTGACCAGAAGGTCCATGTCATGCGGGAAAAAAAGGGTCAACATCAAAGGGCAGATCGGTCTTTCTCAACACTGCTCTCACTATTCCCACCGCCAATCCTCCACGTGTAAAACAACCTTGCTGCCGGTTGATCCAGAAAATTCTAAAGAGAGTGAAACTCAATATCAAGAAAAATGTTAAATTTTAGAGGAGCGAAGTTTAATAAAATAATATAATTTAATAAAAATATAAGTAAAATTAATAAATTTGTATATATTTTTATAGATTCTGTCAAGTTTTAGTGGGAGGATGCTTGCTGCGTCGCCGGGATTTGGATCCACTCTACTCTGGACCCGAATCACTTTCGGAGCCTAACCCGGGTGGTTCCCAGGTATAAAAGGCAGCACTTGGGCTTCGCAGGGCATTGCTTCGTGTCCTCCAATCATTCGGCAGGTTACATAATCGAACTCTCTGGTAGACTGCAGATGGCGATGAGATCCGTGTTGGGGCGAGCGAGCGTGAGCCGGTTGATGGATACAACTCGTGGTGCCGTTAGGCGATTCAGCGACAGCACGGGCCGCATCCTCAGCGAGGAGGAACGCGCCGCCGAGAACGTCTACATCCAGGTGAGCTTCGGTTCCGGGTTTTTCAAGCTGTCCGTTTGTTTCCTGTTGCACTTTCTAGGCCGAGATTCTGTTCCATCTGAGCTCAATCTTGCCGCAAGCAACGTATCATGCGTTGACTTTTTCTTGCCCTGCTAACTGCGGTCTGTCTAATCACTTCAGCTACTGATGGCTGGCACAATCTTTGTAAGAGTGAGATGAGATCGATGAGACTGTAGTGATTTGGATGCGCAAGCTTTCTGCTTTCTTGGATGATGGAACTTCCTGAGGAGAGAATTGATCGGTTTTATCTTTTCTACTATCTAGGATGCCCAGCTTCGCCTGGTCTCTGTGTTGAATTGCTTTTTTGATTAAGGGCAATGAAGTGATAAGTTAGCTTGATATTGATTATGTCTTGGTGGGTGTTTCCTTTATTATGCTCTGAATTATTTGATATTAAGGAGAACTGAAATATCAGATTTAACGTTTCTGTACTAAATTCATGTCTTTACTTCTGTAGCTCTGTTCCTGTGTCAAAGCTGGAACATCATCGGATTAACTTCTGACAGTTGGTTTGTCCTGTTTGAATTTCTTGATTTTGTATTTATAGAAAATGGAGCGCGAGAGGATGGAGAAACTGAAGAAGAAGGCTGAGAAAGAAAAGGCAGCAAAAGAAAAGGAGGCTGCTGAGAAGGTAAAGTTTTGAGCTTTGTCTAAGGTGGCTGTTGGATATCTGTGCTTCCCACTGAATCTGTTAATTCAACGCCCGAGGCACACACATCACATGAGTTAAATTTGGCCGAGTGTTCTCTGCACGCACTGGTTCGGCAATACAACGCCTTTCTGCTGAGACTGCTAATATGTTCCAGAAAATGGTTTTAGATTCACTCTCTTAACTTTTAGTCTTCTGGTTATTTCTTGTTGCTATATTCTTGTACTGGCGATTAGTTCCCGGTGCAAATTGCAAATTTGTCCTACTACTGTGCTACTCTCTCTCTTGTTGGAGGAATCTGCATTTGGCATCCAGTGAAGCATGTCAAATCAGCAAAATGTGATTTTACAGCTTCATCTACAATATGGTGTTCTATCTTGTTACTTCCAATAGGGAGGCTGATTATATTTCTAATTACAAGCACAAAATGGCTTAACGAAGTATTGCATACATAAGGGCATGTGGAAAAGTGATTGAGCCCGTACCTGAGAAACATGGTACTGTGATTGCAAAATTCTGGCTGTACAGCTTTTCTTATTTGGGGCTTATCATCTTAGTTGATGGCAGTTTTGATTCTACCATCGAGTATCTTGCATTGGTATGAGACGTACATTAATTTACGCTGCCTGACCTGAAAACTTGCTTTGTATGGGTTGCTAGCAATCTTATTTCATGCTTTGGAAGCTTTATCTTGGTCAAATAAGTTTACACTTGTCTTTCCTATTAGTTATCGACAAGTTTGTGTTTTTCCAGCAACTTGGCGTACTTGATTATCTCACCAGGAATGATTTTGTCCTTGATGTGTTATGTTACTCCGTATATCCTGGGCCGTTTGTTGGTGAACTATTTAAAAGATTGCTACCTCTTTCTTCTGCATCTATCTATGTTGTGCAAATGCATACTGGAGTTTTGCTGCACAATACTTCATATTTATATGCCCAAGAGCTTTGTAGGCTGCCTCTGATAATTTCTAGATGTCCTGTTCTGGTGTTCCATTTCATGCATCTGAGTTCTTGCTGTAGCTTGTTTAAATTTGCTTCTACTGGAAGTCAGTAAAGACGCACGTTACATTCTACTTCATCTTTCTTACAGAAACCTGAAGTAGCTCAAAGCGGCTGAAGAGGCCAATCTCCACCAGCAGGTGAAACTCGCGTGTGTGTCTTAACAACCAGAAATAAATGCTGAGCTCCTCTTCCGGAGCTGGTCTTTGTACAGAATCATGTCAAGCTTGTCTCTCAACCGTGTGTGCCTAACATGCTCTTCTAACTCGTATGAGATCCGTGCACCCTCTCTATGTTAATATGATGTTTGGTTAATTCTCTCCTCTGCTTTCAACTTATCAGCCATGATTCGGTCACATTCTCAATTTTTTTACGCCAACAATCTTCAGTGGCAACTCATTTGCTTCTCGATCAACATGCATCTCGGTATCTTTTTATTTTGGTGGTAGTCATTTTACTTGTCTATGCATTGTCTGCACCTAAGTTCTGTTCATAAAGACAAGAAGTTGTCCAGAAGAACTTGTAGGGTGTGGTCGGCATAGGTATACCTTTTTGTTACTTGAGGTGTAATTACTGAATTCGCTCTGTAAATTCGTCTTCAACAACTGACGACCTTAAATCGATGATTCTTCTTCTATAGTTGTGACTACGAGGTGGATTTTCCATTCCGTGCTCGGGCTTATCGTGTTGTGAGACCAAACAGTAACATTTTCTTATGCCTTGTAAAATATTCATCGAGTCTTCAAAAAGTTGGGTTGAAATTCACCTAAAAGTCTAAATTTATAGGTTATTTATGATATTCAATTCTGTCTTGTATTTCAAGATTTTTTTTTTGTCTGATTATGAGACTTAATCTTCACCACAGTACATGGATTTCTCTTACAAAATTCTGTTTTTACTTGGAGAGGAAATTGGCTTGCAACAAGAGATTTAGTGGTGCAATATGTTTTTAACCAAGTAATGGATTTACTGAAAATATGTTTATGCTGAAATAGTTCCAATAGACTCTAAGAGGGCTGTTACAGTCCCAAAGTTCTGTCACATTTAATAAAATTATATTTATAGATGCAATTATCATTGTTTTTAGAATCGGATCGAGTTGAGAGCTGATTAAGGTAACGGTCTCAGGTTCAATCGGGTGTTCAATGGATTGAAATTTTTTTTTTTTTTTAATAAATCGGAGACGGGGGATTGTCATTCTACCCCACTGAGACAAAACCACAAAATCCAGAAAGTATAGGCGTGTCAATGTTACCAAAACTTCATTTCTTTCTCCGTGCCCAGCCCCAACAAGCGAGAGGATCGCAGCCCTGCCGGTTTGCTCGCAGCAGATTCGTTTGCAGCCGGTTCGCTCTGCTCGACTGCTCTTGCTAGGGTTTGGATTGATAGGAAAAAGAGAGAGAATGATCAACCCATCTAACTCTACGTAAAAATGGGCAACTTTATGATCCGGTTGGTTTTAATGGGCTCGGCGGGGTTCATCAAAGCTGGCTGATTCAATCGGATTGTAGCCCAGCTCCTGTTCCAACTGAGTCAAATGGGTAAGCGGATTGAGCCAGTTATTGGTTTTGAGTTCCAACCGGTTCAATCAGCCGGTCCAGCTCGGTTTTTTAAGCTATGGTAATTATTCAATTTTTGATGAAATTCCTTTTTATCCGCTATCTTAAATTCGAAAAATCTGCCTTCATATTTTCTCCTAGAATGATAAATGAGCATTTCGAACTTTATCTATGTGCACGCGAGACGTTAAAGATTGTTGCAAATGCAGGGAGGATGCAGTCGCAAGCACGAGGGAGATGTGATCACGAGGTGGCGATCTTGCTTGATGGATTTACCTGAATTTATCAGATGTTGGCGAATGGAGGATCATATCATAATACATAAAAATATATATAAGTTTTATTCTTTATTATATTACTGCTTTCTTGCAGATAATTTGATTATGCATATTATGTTGATTGCCATTTCTGGAAAGGACAGCAGACATCATCCTTCATCGGTCAATACATCCAATCGTCCGGCAGGTGGGTGGTCCCCTGAGATTTGACGGCGGAAGGCGGCTTTCCTCCAGCGGCCATGTCCTTCTCGCGCTGGCTGCCGTTGAAACCGGCAATCCAACTCCTGATTCTGTCGTTACATTTGCTCTCCATCTTTACCCCACAACCTGCAAAATTTTCGTTTGATTTTTGTCCATCAGCTGCCTTTGCTTACCGCGTTAAAAATCCTTACTAATCAGATTTTGCCATATAAAGAAGGCTCATAGACCTAACAACGCTAATATATCATTAATTTTCGAACTCGGAAACTCTCATTTTTTGATAGGGATGGTCGGTTTTTTTTGTTTGTGTTATTAGGTGAAAGCTAATTAATCGCAGGTCTCAAACTGCATATTCTTTCGCGATCTTAACAGCAGCAGTTACAACCTACTAAGTACAAAACTCTCTCCGCAGCTGATCCCTAGTCCACAGGTGTCGAACTGCTTCAGCAACAAGCTTATACTAATCAGCTGGATGCTTATCATACTAAGCCGTTAACTCCAAAAATCTGCTAGTTTCGAGATGAAGTTGAAGGGACGGGTCATCTATGGAAGGTGTATAAAAGCACCGGCTGTTCTTATTATGTTGCGACAATGCAAAATGTGTTGTGAAGTAAGATCATCTAACATTTTCTCGTAATCACCATGTCGCAGTAACTGGTTAAATTTTCCTCAAAAGAGATGCAGTAATTGAATAATTATATCACGACTAATTAAATAATTAACTAATTAACTAGACATGTAATTGATTTACTCCGAAACTTACTCTTTGTCCTTCTGTGTGGAGGAGGAGGAGGAGGATAACACTCTCGGCTGATGAACACGCCGGTGCCGCCCCGGGAAGTGGCGGTGGCAGCCATGATCCTCAGCTCAGCTTCCATGGAAGGCCTCCTGTGGTGTCGGGGAAGGAATACCCCTGTCCCTCCGTGATGTCTTTGCGCAATCCCACCGTAATAATCGCCACGCACCGATTTCCATGCCCCGTTGTGATAGTAATCGCCCATTACCCTCTTCAGTCCTCTAATTTCCTGCCATAAATTTTTTGGACAAAAATAAATATATTTTTGTTAATGGTTAAGAAATATAATTTAAACTCCTTGATGGGGAGTATCATCGATTCTATTCTAGGTTAATTTTGTCATTTCATTCCTATTCCTTGGGAGGGGTGGGGAATGCCATTGCCTATCTGTTCCGGATAGTCCGGAATATCTATCCCTGACAGCAATTGTGCGAACCAAATGCGGGTAGCGAATTGCATCCGAAAGGCACCCGCAATAGGTATCCTATTCCCTTTGACCAGATACCATATTAGAGTGACACATTAGTAGGAAATGCTTAGGGTCGAAATGATACGGTATCGGATCAATTACACGGAATACATGTTCCTAACATGCGTTCGTGCGGAAAAAAAATACTAATTAGATTATAACAAATGAGTAATCCCGAGCAGTTATCTTAATTGTTATTAATTATAGTAATTTAAATGGTTGTTCATTACTGCACCAATACGAGTCAGGACTATCTAATGGCATATTCGGTAGTAATGAACCGAATATGACAATGAATCGAATGGGTGAGTAAAGAGAATTGGGAGGGAGTTAAATTGAACAATATCTTTACTTGGTAACATAAAAGTAAATATAAGTATTGACTAGTAATTGTTAGAAGGTCAAAAAATTACTAAATTATCATTTATCCTGTAGTAAAAAAAGGAATGATTACAATTTTTCTTTATAAATTATTATGTATCTTTTGATTTATTATTAGGAATTAATTTAGTATTTAATAATTTAATTTCTAAAAGATATAATTTTTTTGATGGTAGGAGAAACTCACAGATATGAATGTACAATTATTTTTTAATTGAAATAAAAACTATTAATTGATAAAAATAATAAAATAGAATATTTATTTCTTCTTATAAAAAATGGGTATGGGAATGTTAAAAGAGAGAAAGTGTGTTAAAAAAGAAAGAGAAAATGATCCTGTCAATGGGAAAGAAGAAATAAATAATAAAAATATGTCATAAAAGGACATCGATGTAATTTAACTTAGTTTCTCAATCATTCATCAACGCTTCATCACCATTACGGATGCCCCATAAGGAAAGACGATGCATGATTGATCCATAATTGTTGCCAAACTATGCAATTCTTACGTGTTACCAAACGTGCCCTAAGATTTTTTTTCCTGTGCCGGGATAGAACGCCACTGTCAGGGTTGTAAAATATTCATCTAGCTCATCAAAGTTAGACTTGCTCTCTCCTAAAAACTTAAGCTATTAGGTAATGATTCTGAATTCTCTTATATATCAAGACCATTTCTATTTATCATTTGAGATGAGATTCACTCTCAACACCCACCTTCATGTCACAACGTGTTCACACTTGATGCATGCCCAGTACCCGCCTTCAATAACTGACATCGAGTAGGATATTTTTCTTTCGAACTCGGACGAAGGGGACAACTGACCATGATTTGGATATTTTCTTCAGGTCTCGAGTTTTTTTTATTGACCTCGAGTTTTTATTCTCGGTTCTAGCGAGCGTGAGCCCACACGACTGTCTCTAGTACCATAATAGCATTGGAAGTTGTGATCTTATCAGTATCAAAGGGAGCGCAGTTGATTAACTGATTACCGAGTTTGAATGTCATAAATTTTTTTTGGTAGATGACAGTCTATAAATTTAATCACTCACCTTCTACGTGGTTGTGAATTAATTAGCAACTATAAATGGAATTTGAGAGTGCTCCATATTAATTTTGTGTAAAATGGTCATTACTTAGAAATTCCACCGTGGAAATGGTGTGGGCCCCACTGTCCTCTCTCAACCGAGAAGGTCTCAAGCACCAACGTTATATTATATGATAATACTAATATAATATATATAATTAATAATTATACAGTTATAATTAATAAATATTAAAAAAAATTAAGAAATTCTAATAAATAGTGAGTTCTTGTTATATATAATTGCTACCCTTGAAACTTTCTCCTCACCACATCGACTGCTCTTAAAGTGTTGAAATGTACCATTTATCTCTGCCATAATCTTATATTTTCTCACATAAATTAATTATAATTAGCTATTACTTGTTTAATATGAATAAATAATATTTATCAAGGCTTAATCTGGACATGTATTGCCCATTTGGTCCTTAGATATTACGAGGTTGTCACTGACTGAGGTAATAAAAGCCATTAACAAAATTAAATATTCTATAAAGATGATGAGGCTCCCGATAAAGTGTCATATGTTGTTACATGGAAAGAGCGGAGTTAGCTGGTCTCGCTTTTGAATTCTCAAAAATACCCCTGATAAATGTGTTTTAAATTAATAGAAAAAAGATAAATGGAATGAAGTGGTAAAATCACTAATATAATCATATGACTACTAAATAAAATTATAACTACTCTCCTATTTTTATTTTCAATTATATATTCTATTTATTTACTTATTATACACTCTTTAAATATTAATCATCTATAAAAAAATAAATAATACTCGATCATCAAAAGTATGAATTTATAATTAACTATACAATAGACAATTTCGTGCACAATACGAGTCGATGTTTAGTATTTAATTATGAGACAAAGTGATATATTATTTATCAATTTAATATATTTCAGTAATTTATATTTATTCGGTGGAAAAAGGAGTAGCTTTTGCATTATCCTCCAGGAAATCAGTATACAAATCAATTAAAGAGATTAACAAACTAAATTCACTAATTTACCAAAAAATTCAAGAACCCATTAAAATTCACCTTCTAGTAATCGAGGAGCTCAATTACTTATCTATAAATGGGGGGAAAATAATAAAGCAATTATTCATACAGGGAAAAAAACAAATTTAATGGAAAAAAAAAGGGAAAAACAATCCAAATTAGAGGTTACCAGACAAGGAGGAGCGGATTTTCACTGCCTTATAAAATATTGAACTCATATTTAATCTAAAAAAATTAATCTAGTAAGCGGTGAATTTAAAATTTTTTATATTGTCGAAATTTTCTTTTCAACTTTCTGGTATGACAGTACGATTATCAGTAAAGAAATACAACAAATGACAATGCATGCATGAAAGGGGAAATATCTTGAATAAGATATTTCGATTTTGGGGCGACATCTGGGCCCATAAACACCGTGATATGAGAAACTGCCGATAGATATATGGTGCAAAAACTAAGAGGTATGGTATTTGACAAGAACCTTGAAATTTTTTGAGGGTTTTTCTGTCTCTTCCTTTGGACCACTGAGCCCGACGACCAGGTCAAATGGGTCTCGATCAACACTGATCTTATCGGCATCTTCTTGATGAATTGATGAGGAGTTGCTTCTAGGGCTAATATCCATAGACCCACAGGAGTCGATCTCACGGAACACATCGGATGGCAGCCACAGCTCTCCGTCCTCCGGGTTCGGAGGGGACTCGACAGTGACCAGGAACATCGCCGAGATTAACGAGAAAGAGTGAAGATCCCACATTTCTTTCGCTATAAGGCTCTCTCCTCTCCTATTTTTTTCTTTGCTTGGGAGATTTCTTCTCCCCCTTCTTATATAAATCCTTGCCTAGCCTTTGTATTGTAATGTTGTGTATTTATATACGTTATGTATGTATATACATTGCGTTTGTGTTTATATATATAGCATTTTCCGCTCACTCACACTTCACCACATGCTCAAATTATCTACTACAACTCACATTTACTATACATATTTGTTCTGAGATTTTGGTAACTTAGTTGCTAAAACCCTATATTAATTGTGCGTCCAGTGATTTGATGTCACGTGTTCCACGACGATGTATCAAGACCCGGTTTTTGTATGTCGGGGGAGGGGGAGCGGCTTACCTGATAGGACTCTCGAAAACATGGGCAGATCCAGAGAATATGTTAAAGGAGGGTGAAACTCAGTAAATTAACAAAAATGTAGACACATTCGGTTGAATTTACATATAATTTTATGGAATTTCTTCAAGTGCGAAATTTAAAAAAAAAATATTACTCTACTACAAGTTAAACACAAATTTTTATTTCTAGAAGCTAGTTATTATTACGAACATTTATAGAATTTAAATTTTTTAGATATTTAAAATTTTATCAAATTAAAATAAGTGACATTTCATTTTTTTAAAAAACAATTTAGAGATGGGATCGCCGGTTTCGATCCATTGAGGAGTTCCAAGCCGGTTTTGGCCGGTTCGGTTCTGGGTCCGAACAGGCCCCTGGCCAAGCAAGCCTGAAAGCATGCATGTTTCACTAGGATCGGGATGAATTCAATCATACAAGGTGGGTGTCTCACGTTATAGGAGAAATTAGTTTCGTTGATGGAATACACGCTTCTGCTTTTGCACGCGTACACTAATACCATATGAGGTTCAGCCGCTTGCCATCCAAGGGAGATCGAATTTCTTACCCAACCACATTTTGGAATTGTCCCTTTCTCTTTTGGGTTATATACCAAAATGCCTCTTTCCTTTACTGTATTACCAATTTAAAATTTCATGTTAAAGAAACATATTCCAAATATTAAAATAAAGAACACACTCATCATTCGGTGCAGTAATATCGCTCTCGGCCTTTTTTTTTCCCTAGTCTACAGATAAGTTACACAGGCTTAGAGAGAATACAAAAAAGAGGGGATAAAAATGGGTACGAGAAATCCCATGTGTGAGATCAAACCAAAGATCACTAGGTCGTAGGGTGAGAGCAGTGCCAACTGCATTAAACCCTGTTATTCTTTCTCGACTTTAAATAATTAACTTCTTAATGTAATTATTATCAGTGAAAATTCCCCTTTTCTCTACTCTTCCGTCGTGCCCTCCCCTCTCAGAAAACTGCCCTGTTTATAGCATGAAAGAGCAAACAAACTCTAAACAAAACCCTAAAAAATACCAACAAATGTAGTGGTTTACTGTTCGCAAGCTAACTCCCATACGATTTGATGATGTCTAGGTCTCATGTTCGAGTCTCGTTCTAAATAATATTACCAGAAGAGACCTTAAGAACTTGTGCCTCGACGAACACCGGCTTCTTATACCGCAACAGGTCTTTGGTGGTGCTGCGCTAACATGATCAGTATTGATATTGGTTTTCGAGTTCGTCTGATATATTCACGATCGAATACGTAATCACTGACATTACATAGGAAACGATTGGGCCCCCAATACTGCAGTCCTCATTTTTCTTACAAGAAAAACCATTAAAAAAAATCTGTCCGTAAATTAAAGAAAATGTAGTTAACTGAAAGTTGAGAACCACCGCATGCGCATTAGTGCTTTCTAATGAATCATTTAAACCATCTTAAACACACTTTAAACAGGTTTAGCCCAATAAGAATACACAGCGTCTCCAACTTGACTGAAGTTTGAAACAGCTGCACCGTCTTTTATTCGAGGAGAAAGCTTTCAGTAGAGCAGTCATACCACATAGATGATACCAATATAGTATGTTCATACATTGACATGTAATTAATAATTATGTAATTATTGTTATTAAATTTTAAAAAATATTTAAAAAAATATAAATAAATTTAAATAAGTGATAAACTCTAATTAAAAAAATATAATTGATAAAAAAAATTAAAAAACCTAATAAAATGGTGAAGTTTAATTTGAAAAATATATAAATAGTGAATTCTAATTGAACGGATATATCACATCAGTATTGGTTACGGATATGATGGCTCCACTGAGGAGTTTCTCTTAGAGGGAAAAACAATTCGATTCTCATTATTAAAATTCACCATGCCCCTCCAGTCACATTTTTCTCTTACTTTTTAGACCGGCCGACCTCTTTTTGTAAATAAAAATAAAATTTAGCTGACCTTCTTGTCCGGAATTTTTACTTTTAATACAGGGTGCGGAAGGACCTGCCCATGTGAAATAATTCAGGGGCAATTCTTTAAATGTTCGATAGTCGGGGGACTTACTCTTGCAGTTCTTCCGGTGATAATAGTCAACCAGGCCTCATCTCTCCTCTTTCAGTTCAGCCATGGAAGCTCCTCCTGAAGGGTACAGAAGGAATGTGGGCATTTGCCTCATCAATTCATCTAAAAAGGTCCGATCAATCATTTCTGCTTCCTTTCACTCTTTTCCCTTCCCCCTTCCCTCTTCCTCAATTAATACGTAACTCTTTTTCTAGTTTCTTTTTAAATTAAACTGATGCAATTCCTGAAATATATTTCATTATATGGATATATTTTGACAGATATTTTCTGCTTCAAGGCGCCATAAGTCTGAAGTTTGGCAGATGCCCCAGGTGATTTCTTTACACTAGTCTCACTTTTAATTTCTTAAATTTTAATTTTCAATATTATTTTGGAAATTTTTAATCTTGTGCTGTAAAGTTGAGATTTTTGATCAATTTCCATGTTCCCTTCAACTTCGAATTCTCATATTTATAGTATGTTCTCGGGGCAATTCCTGCAGGGATTGTAATGATGGGAACACCCTGTTGGATCCCATGGTTTTTGTCGGAAGTTTATGCTTTTGCGCTGTTGGGTTGGACCATAATCAATAGAAGAAAAGTATGTGCATACTGGTATTAAGGACAAGTCATCGACTATAATCGAAATCGAATTAAGCTGAAAGAACGAGCATGATTCGACCATGCCTTACCTGTCTCACATTCTTGAAATGCATCATACCGAGGAAAATGGTAGCAAATGTATCAGCACATCCCGACTGTCCCAAATGGGAGAGAGTGTTGTGGTTTCCTGTGTTGGACCTCAGTGCTCGGTTTCACAAGTTCTCTGCATTCATCCTTTATTTGGTCAGCAGTTAACATATGGAAGTAACCGAATTTGGAGTTCTATGTTGAATGTCATGTGATGATTCTTCGTAGGGGGGTATTGAAGATGGTGAGGAACCGAAGGACGCTGCCTTCAGGGAGTTGAGGGAAGAGACTGGAGTCAGTTCTGCAGAAATACTTGCAGAGGTTCGGCTTCTAGTCCTCGATATTTGCTCCAGTGGTTTGATAATTCAAGGTTTTGTTTAGATTTTGCGAAGTTATAGCTGTCGAAGTTGAAACATCAGAAGTCTGAAGAGGATCAGAAATCCAAAAAACCAGCTTTACAAGCAATCTGAATCATATGTTCTGGTTCTTCTTATAATGATTGGTTCCTGTCAAGTTATTTGAATGCCCTTCAAAAATTGTAGGTTCCATATTGGTTAACATATGATTTCCCACCGAACGCTCGGGAAAGCCTCAAAATCCGATGGGGTACCGATTATAAAGGCCAAGCACAGAAGTGGTGAGCAGTTCAATCTGATACTACTCGAAATATCCTTATCATAGATTAACCCAATTTTTTGCTATTTCTGTGTGAATTTTTTATTTTTATTATCTTCTAGTGTTGTAGATCAGTTCATGTGATGGTCAAGATAAAAAAATGCAGGTTTCTCTTTAAGTTTACTGGCAAAGAAGAGGAAATCAATCTTCTGGGTGATGGAACTGAGAAACCCGAGTTCGAGAAGTGGTCATGGATGTCGCCTGACCAGATCATTGAGCTTGTAAGAACTTCTCCTCACCATTTCTAGACCCATAAAGATATCTTTTTATCTCTTGACAGGCCATCGATCACATTTTTCTCCTGCTTTCTGCAGGTAGTAGACTTGAAGAAGCCTGTCTACAAGGAAGTATTCGGTTTCTTCGGTTCCCATCTCCAAGAACAGCTTTGACGAATTTGATTTTGCAAGACTACACATCAAGAAATCCGAATTTGTCTCAGAGAACATCTTCAAATTTCAGATTTCTGGTGCTGACACAAAAGTGCTTTCATGTTCATTATAGAATGGGAATGCAGCTTGGAGATCTTTCATTTCATTCAGTGTTTCATGCATCCATGGCCACCTTCAGCCAAAAAGCATCTTCAGCTAACAACATACTCCACCTATTACCTGATGTCAATAAAGTATTCCTAGGATCATCGTCAGACAATGGCAGCTGCAGCTCAATCTAATAAAACAATCCACAGAATCGCTATTCAAGAGGAAGACTACAAAACAATGATGGTACAGTGCTGTTAGTTATATCTTAGTTCAAAGAGTTGTGACATCAGTTTAAGGAGTTAGTACTGAGCATCTACAACTTACAACTCTTTGAACTAAAATTGCGGAAAATAGTTGTCTTTCAACTTTCTGCCACAAGGATGCGCTTCTCCGGCTGATGTTCTCAATGGTCCTAGAGATGGAGGAGCACCTAGGACTACTCATTTGCTTACAACAATTTCTCAATCTCCTCTATCACAATCTCTGCAACGATGTCAGGTGAGAACCTTCTGATCATATCCCTCCTTGCCTGCTTTCCTCTCTCCCGTCCTTCCTCAGGGCTGGCCACCGAATGCCTCATCAGCCTTCCAAGCTCACCCACGGATGGCTCAGCCCACAGGTGGCCCTTAAAAGGCCCTTCCACCACCTCGGTCATCCTCTCCACCGGGATCGGGTACCCATTCTCCTCAGTCAAGTACTCGGTGGGTCCAGACCAGTTCGTGGCGATCACGGGCAGGGACATGGCCATTGCCTCCACTATTGGCCTCCCCCAACCTTCCCCTCTCGATGGGAGCACAAATGCAACGGCTGACTTGTAAATCCTCGGCAGATCAGACTGGGGAATGTGGGTCCCGATGACGTAAATTGGAGCCCACCCGTTTATCGGCTTTTGGATATCAGAATTTTCGACAAACTCGACGATCTTGTTACTGAAGTCCCGGTCCGAGTGATAGGGATTTGTCAGCAACCACAAGGAGACTCCATCAGCACCATCGAATTCTCTCAAGTACGCACTTAATAACAAATCCCAGCCTTTCCTGAACTCCCACTTGAACACACTCAAAAACACAAACCCATCTTTCCCATTCGAATTCCCGGCTTTCAACCTCTTGCCCAGTACTAAATCTCCCAAAGGATATAAATCCATTGGTTCGTACTTTTCAGGATTGAAAAACTCGACATCCACTGGCTGCACGACCTTGACCACCTTGGATGGGTCCACCCCGCTTGACACAAATGTCCGGACATGGAAATCGGTCGGGACCCAAACGTAATCCATCCGATTACACCTCGTCACGTGCTCGGGACCCACCTGGTCGGACTCGAACATGGTCCGTCCGATCACAGACGGGTAATGCTTGTAACCATAAGGGGGACAAGGCAAGGTCTGGAAGAGGGGAGGGTACCAAGCGCCTGGCTCGCTGTGGCATACGACGATGGTCCTATTGGGCTCACACCGGGTCCCGTGGAGCTCCAGAGCCAAGTTCTTGATCTCCGTAGGCAAGCCCTCCCAGAACTCTAGGGATTCAAGATCGCCATGCTGCTCGATACCCAGATGGAATTTCGGGCTTCTCTTGTTCCTCTGTTGGTTATAAAGGGACAAGACGTACGACCAAGCCTCTGAGCTGTAACCTCCACCGGAGAGAAAAGGAGCCATCCACAGTACACAGCGAGATGGGTCGGACGCGGGACCTACGCCATCGGAATTGCGGTTCTCTTGGGGTAAAAGGGATAGGATCCGTCCCAGAATCCGTTGTAAACTTGCCGGATTTGATGAGAGGGGTGATCTCAGGAGGTGGGTTTTCAAGAAGTCTGTTCTTGGTGCTATGCTGAGCGAGATTGCTAGGAGCAGGATGAGTGTTGACGAGAAGAAGAAGAGCAAGGAAAGTTTGGATTTTGATATGGCAGAGGGGGCTCGATTAGGGTTTGGGGCCCCAACGCGGTGTCGCGTTTCACCGGAGCTCATGACCGTGAGCAGAAATGGTGATCGATCACCGTCCCTGGACTAATTAAGCCTGGGAGACCGTCGAAAACATCACCGATTCTTATGTCTTCTTTTTTGATCGATTTCTTATTCTCATATCTTTCTTCAGCAAAAATATTCTCATATTTTTCATTACCACGAAAACAATAATTTAGCGGTTTAAAATTAACTATTTCACAGATTTATATTAAAATATTTGCTAAAATAATACTATTTAAACTCAAATCTCTTGTAAGACATTTGTTTCCCTTAAACAAAGGTCTCGGGTTCGAGTATTTGTAGATTAAGAAAACTCATGCTGGAAGAGTTTTACCCCTTAAATGGGCCGACCCGGCTCGAACTAAATTAGTCAGTACCTCAATGGATTTCTAGATACCAGTGTGCACAAAAAAAAAAACTCAAATCTCTTGTATATGTTTATGTTAAAATTTTGGCCATATTATCTGGGTTTAAATTTAGAAGGCACTAATTTCTTGAACCGGTACCACATTGATAGAACGGTTGTTGAGGATAGGTTGTTTAATATGTTTGACAAGTTTGCGGTTGAATATAAAAAATCTAAATATAACTAAACTTACTATACCAAGTTGAACTTAGGACATTTAGCTCTTCCTCGAAAGTGGTGTTAACTACACCATCAGTAAGTTCAGTTCATGGAAATCAAATAAATGGTGAATATAATATAAAAAGGAAAAATAAATAGAAAATAGAATTAAATAATGAATAAAAATATTTTTATTTGATTACAAGAAGTAAAAGTTATATGAAATAGAGTAGGTAAAGATAAAATGGTAAAACAGTTCCTAGCACAGTGACGCCTATGCCTAGCACCCTGCACGATGTCGCACCTTGCGGGAGCTCTAGCAAGCACAATGACGTCGGGAGTCACCTCGAGCACACTGAAGCCCAGGGCAACCCCGATCACCGCAACCACCCCAATGGCTCGAGCGTTCGTTGCACCCCAAACAATAAAGCTTGGTCCGGGATCTAAAGCCTCACCGGCAAGCACAACATTGCTGCGGCCATACAAGGTCTAGACGCCATCAGCAAGCCCATCACTCTATTGGTTCGAGAAGGAGAGAAGGTCGAGGGACGATGGGCTCGAGGAGAGATCGGGTCCGTGAGGTTTGACAGGTTGAGGGACATCGCCGAATTCTCTCTCCACTGGTTTGAGGAGAGATCGGGTTCGTGAGGTTTGATTGAGTTCCCCTGCTCCTTGAAGGAATGAATTTACCAGAGGAGGGATTGAGATTGTGAGATGAGATCGAGCTCTGTACTCGCCGGGGCAGGGAGGCAAGGGCAGGGACAGTAAAAGTTAAAAATTTGAAGATTAATGCCAGGGGAATTGGGTCTTTTTTTTTTTTTTAACTATTTCTTGTAAAAAATAACCCTTTCTTTTTTCCTCATGGCTTAATATTTTAATAAAGATGGTATGCATCCAATACATTTTATTTCTAAACAATCCAATGCCCAGTAACTGGTTCCAGAGGTAGGCTCCAACTGCGGTTCCGAGTATCCGGTTTAACCTACCCCATAGAATATGTTTCAACCAGTACCGGATCTACTAGGCACCCTATACATCCCTGCTACCTTCTCTCTCTCTTTTTTTTTTTTCCTTCTTTTAATAACATTATTATTTTTTGATATAATAACTACATTTTAGTAATAAAATAATAAACAGCATGAAAAGCAACAAGAGTATCACCAAAAAAAAGGAAAACATTAGTGGCAGTTTGGTTCGTAATGAGGAATCGGAAATGAAAATGGAATGTGGCGGAATCATAAACGGAATGAAAACTTTCGGTTTCTGTTTGGTTTGACCTGAAATCGGAATTTGATTCCTTTTAAATGTTAGAATAAAAGATAAAATAAAAATATAATCATTATTCAAATGATTAAATATAATAAAAATAAGTGAGAATGAATTCTTTTTTTTTTTTAACCAGAGAGGTGAGAATGAATCCTAGGAAGTTGAAAACACGACCAATAAAAGAATTACGTCCTCATTCCGTTGGATTTTGAGGGAAATAACATTGCCCTTTTCCGGGAGATTTCAATTCCTTTAATTAAGGAAAACGAAATCTCTTTTTCACCGCGTAATAAAATCATTCAGTTGAAAATATATTACAACTGAACAATTGACACTCAGCGACGATCTCGGTAGTGCAGCACCACTAGAAATATAATATAATCCCTAAAATTATCATTTATCAAGATCTAGATTTAAGGTACACGTTTCAAGTGAGGGATTTAAGTGAAAATCTCGAGCTTACCAAACTATCACTTTTTATTATACATACAATCTCTTTCCAAAGAAAGGTTCGTCGACAATAGATCGGCTATCCGTTACTTATCCACTTCTTTTATATTTTCCATCGGATTACTTTTCCTTTCATGAACTCTCGCAATTGGAGTTCCTCCCCGATCGTCAAAGAAGAGCAGCGTCAAGCTTCGTCAGAATGCGCGCCAGGAAGCGTCAGACGTGACGATTCCTCTATTCTAGAATCGAACGCAGGCCCTTCCTGGAACGATCCCATCGATTGAAAGCCGGCTATTGACGATCAAATCCTCCCCCTTTTTTATTCTTTACTATCTGTTTACTTGTCCACCCTCCAGAAGTTTCTCCATTGCCCCTGTTCATCAATCTCCCAAAATTCTTCTCCTGGTATAAAAGAGGTGGTGGGTTTTCCTGCATTCGACCGATCTTGCAAGTTGTCATTCCGATTTTCAGCAAAGAAGTGATTTGAGTTACAATTGAATGGCGTGCATGGGGGGATCAGACGGGGTGGGAGAGAGGAAGAAGGTCGTGGTGATTGGGGGCGGCGTTGGTGGATCTCTTATTGCCAAATCCCTTCAGTTCACCGCCGATGTCGTTCTCATTGACCCGTAAGTGTCTTTCCTTCATTGATCCCTTTTCTGCTATGAGAATGGAATGAAAATGATTGAAATGTGAAGGAAAGGTGACTTGTGCCCTGTTTGGTAGAGAGGTTTGGTAGTGATAATGTTGTGGAGTGACGTTTCGTTCCAATATTGGCGTAAGAATGATTGACATCGAGGTTATCGAGTTAGTAGATATTCTAATATGGAACTTGTCAGTGCGAATTTTCTTCGGGTGCATTTGAGTAGCTCAGGAGTGGACTAACTCATGATGAACTGTGATAAGATCGGTTAAACCTGTAATTTATAGATTTTTATTGCTTGGTGGCGATTAAGTTACCTTAGTGCAGATCGCCTCAGGTGACAGGTTTTGGATAGGTGGTTGTTGTTTTGTTTAACATTGCTCTCTGAAAATTCATTTGTTTAAATGGTATAGACAAAGGTCTCTTTGCTCTATGTTGAATCGATTGTCGGTGGTATTGTTAAATGATTGCAGGAAGGAGTATTTTGAGATCCCCTGGGCAAGCCTGAGGGCAATGGTCGAACCGTCCGTTGCAGAGAGATCTGTGATTGATCATCGGGATTATTTCATCAATGGACAGATTGTCACCTCTGCAGCTGTGGACATCACAGAGAATGGAGTAGTCACTGAAGATGGGAATCTAATTTCGTACGACTATCTCGTTATTGCCATTGGGCACAGGGACTCGGTTCCTAGGAGTCGGGGAGAAAGAGTTATACATTACCAGGAAGGTGAGCATTCAAGTCATTTACTTGATTTTAGTTTTTGTTCAACATGAATGGGCAGTCATGAGGTTACTTTAGGTATTGTTTTTGTTGTTGTGACATACAGGATGGCCCCTGATAACTGATATAGAAGCTTATGCTTGATAAAGTAGTACGAGTCACTTCACCGATGAATGAATGGGCGTGAATGGACAGTCACAATAATTTTGACATAGTAATTCCCAATGTTATTTGTAGATTTAATAAATTTGCCTTTGTTCTATTCTTTTGATGGTTTGACACAGCAAAGGAGGTAAAGAAAGACCATTGAATGAAAGACAATCTTTTCTGAGACTATAGACAGTTCCTTCAAGGAACAGGGAGGCTAAATGTGGAGTTATCTGGCCTCTTGACTGATAATCCTCTAATTTTGCCTTGTATGCAGAGTTTGAAAAGATAAGATCATCGAACTCGATCCTAATTGTTGGGGGAGGCCCAACTGGTGTAGAACTTGCTGGTGAAATTGCCATCGACTTTCCTGACAAGAAGGTGACCCTCATCCACCGAGGGTCGAGGTTGTTGGAATTCATAGGGCCCAAGGCATCCCAGAAGGCCTTGGACTGGCTGATTGCAAAGAAGGTTGAAGTGATCTTAGGTCAATCAGTTGATCTAGATTCTGCTTCAGATGGTCTATACCAAACTTCTGATGGAGAAACCATAAGAGCTGACTGTCATTTCTTATGTATTGGGAAACCTGTTAGCTCTGCGTGGCTTAGAGAGACCTTGCTTGGAGGCAGCTTAGATGACCGCGGAAGGTTGATGGTTGATGAGAACTTGAGGGTCAAAGGTCACAAGAGTGTCTTTGCCATTGGAGACATCACTGATGTTCCTGTAAGTTCATCATATCTTTATTGCTCTGCCAAGAGGGTGATTTCGTGATCTTTGGGTGATATTTAGGTGATTGCAGGTCGCCAAAATCCCCACTTCCATCTATATATTTTTTTTCATTACCCAGCATGTCCTGTTCTTGTTTGATATGAGACATTGGAAATTATTTTGGCTTTCTATTGAATTTGTGATATGCTGTTTCAGGAACTCAAGCAAGGCTACCTGGCCCAGGCTCATGCTCAACTTACAGCCAAGAACTTGAATATCTTGATGAGGGGAGGTAGTGAGACTAAGCTCTCTGCTCACAAACCCGGTTCCGCACTGGCTATAGTTTCACTAGGGAGGAAGGAGGGAGTGGCTCAGTTTCCCTTCATGACCATGATCGGGTGCCTTCCGGGCAAGATCAAGTCCGGGGATCTCTTCATAGGGAAGACGAGGAAGCAGCTCGGGCTGAAAACTAAGTGATTGCAAAGGAGAGAGAGGATGAACGGTGTACTGGGTTAGCGTGGTTGTCATTTGTTGCTTCATTGATGGGTTAATGCATCTATATCTGTGTGTTTTTGAGTTGTGTGTCCAAAATAGAATGACGTAAGGGGGCGTTTGGTTTGAGGCAATTGGTTTGAGTATTGTTAGATTACAATAGAAAATTATTATTTTATATGGAAAGTATGTTATAATTTGAAATATTGTGTTTGGTAAGTATTTTAGATTTGTGGAATAGTGATTGCAGAGATAATACTATAATATTTAATGTGATTGACAATGAGCGTTATTTTACAAAACTACCCCTTTTTACTCTTTTGATCGATGAACACATTATTATGCTGAGAGTAAGGGGGGTGTGTATTTGATGTTTTGTAGGGGTGTGCATGGTTCTGCTGAGTTCGAAAAACTTTTTCAAACCAAACCGAACAACATTTCTGGTTCGGAAAGTATAGAGGGCAAACCGTAACTATTTGAGGAAGAAAAAATCGAATTATTTAAAATTAGCTCGAATGATTCGGTTAACTGGATAACCGGTTCTTTATGCAAATAAATAAAATTCACTATAAAAACACAATCGGTTTAGTTAATTTACCGATCTGCAAAATATTTAAGTAATATATATTTTTTGGTTTAAAATTGTATATTTTAATTTTAATTTTTTGTTTTATTTTATTATTAATTAGAAAATGGTTCGATTTGATTGACCGTAATTAATCTAACTAATGATTTCAAGTAATTAGCCGAAAATCTTCTCTGCAAAAAAAAAATTGAACCGTTAGCAAACCAATTTGAATGATTTGGCTATTTTTGATTCGGTTCGATTTTTTGCTTTTTTTTTTTTTTAACAGCCTGCTTTATGCCGCATTTTGATTGCAGGGAAAAGGACGTGGCCCGGTAAAATGCAAATTACCCGGGAAAGAAGAATTGTCTTCAAATTTACACCCAAACATAGCAGAGGTGGTGTAAGATACCAAGCCACTAAGTGTTGATCTCATTTCACAGTTATTCATGGGCAATGGTATTGTTGGTGCATTTGATATTGACACTCTTCTCATACTTATGGAGAGCACCCAGAAGGGTGCAAATGTCTCGGATCGTGCCATGGCGGACGTGCCAACCGATCAATTCTTTTTCGGCCTGGTTTTGGTAATAGCATCGACCGAAGTGCGCTTACATGGGATGATAGGGAAAAGTTCTCTAGTAATCTAATTTTACCACGTGGTAGAAAGAGACCCATATATAGCATCAAATAAATAGAATGGCATAATTACATATTCAATTATGGCAAACTAACTGCCATAGTTTTAAAAATTAGATCGGACCGGGAACCGGTTCCAGGTTCAACAGGTTCAACCGGGATTCAATGGGTCGAACTGGATTTATTTAAAAAATAGTAAATATATAAAGTGCATGTAATAATAAAAAATACACAAGCATTAACAACTTAATATCTTATTGACTCAATCCTGTTCATTAAAAACCAGCCGGTTTAACTCGGTTCAACTCGATTTCTGCCGAGTCAATATGCAAACTGAATCAACTATACAACCGGACCGGGCTAGTCATCGGTTTCATGTTAACCGGTTGGACCGGCTGGTCCGGTCCGATTTTTAAAACTATGCTAAACGCCGACTCCTATTGCACATGAAATTATTAACGGCATAATCGATAATACAAAAAATATTATATTTTAGTGTTAATTTTTTAATAGTATTCTAAATTTTTATAAAGCCGCAATTGTAATTTTATAGAAATAATTATATTTTTACGAAAAGGAAAATTAATAAGCAGTGGAGAGAATACAGATGATAGCAGTTTTAACGAGGACCTACCGTTAGATTCCTATTCTTATATATTATATATATGTATATATATTTTTTCATTTGATTTATGTTCCATTTGTTATCCATCTTTTAACTTAAAGTAATACATATGGAAAAGGGAAATCATACAAGTGAAAGAGATGAATAGGGAAAAAAGCATTTTATGTAGTTAATTAATTAGGGATAATTGCTTCCGTGGCACAAAACTTTTACTCGATATAACATTTTGGTATAAAATGTTATATTTAACTACAAAATCTTTTAAAAATTTAATATTTTAGTACATTCTGTCGCTTTCTCGGTAGTGCCATTAACATTTTCTTACGTGACATATCTACATGTCTAGATCCAGTGATGTGCAAGCTTGCTGGGATGAATTGATGATGTTCCACCCGGTAAAATATTTCTTAATAGAAAAAATTAGAAACAATGAATTTTAAACAAAAATAACAGGAGATTGGCCGGCGGCTGGAGTAGGGGCCGATGCCAGTGTCCCCTCTTCTCTCCTTTAAAACTGAAAATCTTTAAAGAAAAAAAATTTACTAGGGTTTCAGGGACAAACGTACCGTAGTTCGACTCTTTCTACGTAAAAAAGTTCGTGATAAATCTGACCGTCGAAATTTAGATCCCACTAAGTTACTTGCTCCAGAAAAGTTTGGCTCAAATTTCCAAAGCAAAATTAAATTTCAAAGTAGTGAAGGAAGGAAAGATCGTAAATTGGATTGAGTTTTTTTTTTTTCCCAATACTAGTTAAGTCAATGCAGTACCATCAAAGACACAATATGGTTCGACGCTTTATCATTAAATAGCACACTTTTAACAGACGATTTCGACAATGTATAAATGGAATTTGAATTTGAGATACCAATCTCACCGAGTAATACTAGAGTTTTTTTAGACCATCAGATAATCACCCTAAACAATCACATGATACTGAACTCGAAAATATTTAGCGTATGGTATAGCCAATGAATTTATTATTTAAATTATCTTTTTAATATCCGTAGAGTTGAAACTTAAATATTGTGAAAATCTTACCCTTTCTAGATCTGAGATAGACCTAACAAACAATTTTTTTTTTTGGTTTACACCACGCAGTGTTCGAGTCAATCGAATCGTATCTTGAGACTAATCTGCGGTCGGGTCGAGATCACTCGAAAAATTTCTGTCTACCCTCCCAATGTAGCATTGATTCTTGGAAAATTTCCGTCGATCCTTCTAACCTATGATCGAGGGTCTAGTGCGTGAACTCTCAGGTGAACCCAAGTTGGTTAACTAACAAGGAATTCGTTAAGTATTCATACTGAATATTTACCTGACTTGGCTGCGAGAACGGTAAGTTAAAAGATAGTGCAGAGCTCACTGGCCCTCTCTCTCTCTCTCTCTCGTTGTCGCTTTTGTCAATTAAAGTGTGCGGCTTAGCAGCTGGAGGGCGGAAGGAGGAAGGGATGATGAAGAGGGTGTTTGGCGTCAAGAAGGAGAAGCTGAAGGAGGAGGTGCCTCTTCCCTCAGTCCAGGATGCCTCCAATCGGGTCTCTGCTCTCTCTCATACAAATTGCAGTGGTTCCGTCGATTTAAATGGCTAGCACTTCTTGCCATCCGCCTGTGCCTATTCTACTCCTCTGCTGAGATCAATAGGCGGAAACGTGCTTTCCTTCGACAATGTCGGTCTTTGTCTATGCTCTGAGCATTGTAGGAGTCTATTTTTGACGCTTTCTTTGTTGTGGGTATGTGTGTGTCTGTGTGCAGAGTACTAAACGGGGTGAGACAGTCGATGAGAAGATCAGGAAGCTAGACGCCACGCTCAGCAGATACAGGGAGCGGATCAAGAGGACTAGACCCGGCCCTGCTCGAGAAGCCATCAAGGCCCGAGCAGTGCGGGTCCTCAAGCAAAAGCGAATGTACTGCGTTCTCTCTCCGCTTATTTTGTTTCTGTTTTTGTTTTTTTCCCCAAAGTACTAGTATGAAAGCACAGAAGCCTGTGGTGGCTTCACCAATTTGCCCTGAAGAATGGGAACAGAAGAAAATATTTTTGCCGAATGGGAAGGCTCTTTCCCATTTTCACTCCCTCAGTCCAAATGTGACTTGTAACTTGTGATGGACGATTCTGTTGATTGAAATAGGGTTGGCATTGCTTCCATTGCATCTCTTACTCGAAGGGGCTAATTTCATAGGATTGGTTACAATTTGTCGTAGTGATGTGTGACAATCTTGTTGAGCAGCTACGAGGTACAGCGGGATATGCTATGTAATCAGACATTCAGTCTAGATCAAGTTTCATTTGCTGCTGAGGAAATCAAAGATGCTCAACAAACTGTATGTGCTAAAGATTTCTTCTTTCTCAATTTTCAAATGGGAATGGAGATGATTGGGAAAATATTGCCTCATTAATCCCATTTAACGAATATCTGCTAAAATCTCATCGCAGCATATGTTTGTGATTATTTTTCACTATGGCTGGAGTGAAACATATCTATCTCATTAACTTCAAAATTTACCGCCGTTTGTTTTACCCCTCTTGGCATCAATAGTTTGAGATATCTTGCAATATATATATCTAGTTGCAATACCATAGGACTATGTCACTCTGCACTGGAAACTTTGTCTGGATGTTATGCAATCCTTTAATAATTATGATTGTGTTCCAGTTGGTATTTGGAATCCTAATGGGCTCTGACTAATCTAGGTTCTTGCCGGTCTTGTCCTGTGGAAATGTTTCGTTGCATTTGTAGCGTTGCCATGTGCATCTCTAATGGCTTATATAGAAGTTTTCCATGATAAATGTAAATAACCCTTTTTGTGCTGGTCTATTCTGGTTTTATGTGAAGAAACATTTTTAAGATTCACTACTTGGTAATATTTGAGTTCAATCATATCTTCATTCCTATTGTGTTGTCCTTACTACAATTAACTGTAAAGTTTCATAGATATATGCCCGCTTCTAAATTTTTTACATCTTAAATTTTTGCGTCACGTAGAGCTCTAAAGGGCAGGGTTCAAGACAGTTCAGCAAAAGCTTTATGTGTCCACTGATTGGAACATGCTGCCTACCTATGGAGAGGTATAAGTGAGGTTTATCCTCATATATTCTGTTGGTCTTCATCTCTAATTTTTATTTTGATATCACTAGACAATAAACAGGGAGAATCAGATATCTGTATCTGATTAATCTGATATGAACAATATGTGGCAGCTGTGTTGCAAATACAATTTATTTTCCTTTTATTAAAAGGGGAGGGCGCAGTGAAAGAAGAATGGCTGAAGACCATCAACAGGAACTAACTTTTTGAACTTGTAAAGTGAACATTGCCGTTTGGTGGAGTCACATACAAAAGCAAAAACAAAAGATTAGACCGAGACTAATAATACTCCAAGTATCAAGAAATGTAAATGATTTTTCATCTAATGGCTATTCATCTATTGTAGTTTTCCGGAAATAGGTACCACTGAACTCTTGCAGAAATTGGCAGTTCGATTCAATGCTGTCTATGTGGAAGTTTCAATTTGTTATAGCAAAACAATGTTGCACATCACAAGTTCTTCTCTTTTGTTATTTTAGTCCTATTTACTACTATTTTTACTTTACAAAGAACCGGTTCCTCTTAAATATAATAACAAAAAAGGGCAGAAAATTTCAGCAAAAACTTCTAGAATTGAATGAATTTAAGATTCATTTTAATTGCACGGATTTGATGGTAAAACTTACTTACAATCATGACAGAAAATGAAAAATGTTTGATATACAGGATGTTGAGATCAATATCTAGTCTGTTACGTAATCCTAAATATATATTTCTATAGGATCAAAAAGAACCTACCTTGTTTGGCAGATAGTTTCAGTAATGCAATTTTTATCTTAGAGCTTCGATTCTATTTCAACATTCTCCATCAGATTGTTCTGTTTCTGTCTATTTGTATAATTCTGTTTCCTGTTCTTTTAGCAGATTGCAACTTTGAAATTCGCCAACAAGGGGTTAAAAGGCATGATAGAAAAGGTGAAGATTCAGTACATTGACGTACTTTTGCCTTACAGTGCATGATAGTTGCCATGTAAATCAGCTTTTCCTGGAGACTGTCCATGGTTTTTCATTGCTGATGTTCAGAACTTACCAGGAGATGGTGGATAACCTTGCTGCTGATTCTTTTGTCTGCCGATTTCGAATTTTAGGCAGATATTGGAATGGCAATTGTGGCTGATGGAAATTGGGATGCCCTCTTGTCCTGTCTTGATGAGGGGCTCAATTATGAAATAGAGCTTGACTGACTTGCCTCAATCATCCACCAGACACAGACACAACCTTGCCAGGAGATTCCATGCGCAAGTAGAGAGAAAGTTGTGCACTTCTCTGAAAGCTTTTGGTTACTTTGTTCATAGATGATGTGTTTCTGTACCATACGGTTTGTTGCTGAGTTTGGAAATATAGCTTACACTTGGACAATGTTCTGGAGTTGTCCTTCTTTTCAACAGGCTGAGGATAAGTTGGGTTAACCAACTGTTCTCGGTGCACATTGTTTTGTGATTAAGAAGAGAACTGCACTGATAGTTGGAACATGTTTCGTCTTGTTGGACAATGTTGAACTACACTTGGACAATGTTCTGAAGTTGACCTTTTCAACAGGCTGAGGATAAGTTGGGTTAACCAACTGTTCTCGATGCACATTGTTTTGTGATTAAGAAGAGAACTGCACTGATAGTTGGAACATGTTTCGTCTTGTTGGCATCTCAGTGATCAAATGCCCTGTTCAACATTTTGAACCTCAACTATAAATAGTGATGCAGTAATTCATAGTCTCATAACAATCTTATATTTTTTCTCTCCTTTATGTATCCCTTATGCTTGTGATCTGCAATCTGCACTCCTTTTATCCTTTTTTCTCTATGGTATGGGATCTCAAACATCAGTAACTGCAGAAGTGATGAATTGCCCTGAGTACATATTGTGGCAGATAGACTGCTTAAGTTATGATGCGATCGGATCCGGTGACTTTCTGCCTTACGTACTAGAGATTCCCCATGTCGCAAATAAATCTACCCAATGGACAGGAGATATTAAATTTGCTCTGGTGTGACATCCATAGAATGCCAATTTCAAGCATGCTTTGCCCTGTGAACTCCCTCTGTATTCTGTAGCTTTACAAATTTTGACACAACATGATGGCAAGCACGTCATCCTTCCTGTCAGATAGACCGTGGAGACCGAGAAATAAACAAGGTAGATCAATGGCTGGCATCGGTATCCCCGATGCATCTCTGTTTTCTGTGAGAGCATTACGCTTGTAGTCTGCTGGTGTTGTGGTATTACTTGTCTTTTGAGTTAAAGTCAATTTGTAATTTCACCATATGGTGGCAAGTATATGGCAAATTAGACAAATTATTTGTTTAAATTATAAAAAGGATATGTTTTAATTCTCAATCTTACACACATTGACTATTGTCTGTCTCATACAATACTTTATGTTAAAAATTAATTTTTATAAAAAAAATGCCAAAAAATAAAATTAAGTAAAATAAATATAACATAAAAGAAACTAGGAAAGGAGGAGGAGGTTCGGCCTGCACCACAATGCTTCGATGGCTTCGAAAAGCTTGTAACTTCCATGGGGACCACTGTGCCCGTCGTCAATTCATTGACATCCTGTAGCTCTTGTCCTGTTGCAAAGCTTAATGATAGTAACGAATTAACAAAGAGGACATGGGACAGTAACATGGCAGAAGTCTTCCCAAGAACAAGGCGCTCACCCGCATGATCAACATTGAGCATTCTCTAGCTTCAGCTCGCTAATGATGTTTAATTGGTTTCATGCAGTAATTGCAACCAAGCCTTGGTTTGCCTCCCCGAAACTGTATCTTGTCCTTTGCCTCATCGGAGCGGCTGCAGTGATCACTGCAGTGTGCTCGCTCTGCATCCATCTTTACCGCCGGGTGAGTCGGTCACGGGCCAGTCAGCAGACGGTAGCATCGATTCCAGAGGGAATCATCCTGGCAACGTTGCTGAGGTACCCGAAGATTCCCTACTCGCGCCTGAAACGGGAGAAGGGTAAGTTGGGAAGTTCATCACCTTGCTCGATATGTCTCCGGGATTACAGGTCATCTGATCTGCTGAGGCTGCTTCCTGGGTGTGGCCATTTCTACCATGTGAAGTGTGTGGATCCATGGCTCAGTGCTCACTGGAGCTGTCCAATCTGTAGGAACTCGACAATCCCGGACGGACGGGTCGCTGTTTCTGAGATGGCCCGTCTGATCTGATCAATGTTACTGAGATAAAACACTTTGGGCGCTTTGCTTCAAGTTCAAGCAAGCCAGACGGAACAAGTTCAGGTAGAACTTACCGCTGCTGGAAATACAAAGGTTTGTCAGTATCTTTAATCCGCCATGGCATGTTCCTCTTGGAAGCTCCATGGCCCAGCAACTAACATGATTCTACTAGCAATTATAAACTGGTAAACGAAAATTATTTGGAAATTTCACCTTGCAGTTGCATGGTAAGATAGAACCGGTTAAACTACTTTGTTTAGTAATAATTATAATAACTATTAGGATGATTAATACCAATTTGCTCTGCTTAGTGATGATTAAGATAACTACTCGAGTGGTTAGTTTATTGAACTCAAACTTTTTAATCTCGGATTGTGGATAGTACTGTTGCACCAATTCTTTTCTGAAAAAAAAAAAACATCGATTTAGGGTTGTAGTTTTCTTGACAATGTCTTCAATCTCGACTAGTACATGATTCAAAATTTCGTAATCTTTGGAAAAAAAATTATCAAAAAAAAAATCGTAAGACGAATAAAATTCATGGCAAAATTGAAAGAACGCAATAAAAGTTCGTCAAAATAAGAAAGAAAAAGTTTTTTACAATGATTCAAAATTTTGGAGTTATTCCTCTTTTTTCGTAACTCACCACTGCCACTCTCATATTTCACCTTCAAATCCTCTCCTGTCTTTGTCTTGTTCACCACTTCCATGATCTTAAAGCTTTCCTCTTCAGATTTAGTTCGGTCCTAGCAGACTGCAGCATGGACTGCTCAAGAATTTTTCCCTTCAAATTTGGTTAGCAGAGTGCTGCACCATGGGCTGCTCAAGAATTTTTCCCTTCAACCGATCGAAATCTGACTTTGACCACGAGAAGATCGAATTTCCAATCACCTCCATGGGAACAGCTGTACTGACAAGCACTCATAATTTTCTCCTCTGAAGTCCCACTCGAAATCTTACGTAAAAGATGTTAATACGTGTAAAAAAGAATGAATTCCACTTCCCCTGGGACAAAATTTCAGATTGGTCCCGCGGTCCATAATTTTTTTTCTGATAAGTTTCTGGGTGAATTGTTGCAACTTTGAGTAAGAATGCATCTCCTCCTGGTTATTGTTTGGTTAGTTGAATTTCACCGACCATCAATTAGAAGCATGTTATATGTCTCCATATCTATATCAAGACATTGAACCACAAGGAGGTAAGACTTCAACTGATCAAAGAACAAATCAAAGGATTGTTCATGAACACGAAGGTGCGTTTCCGCTTGATAAAATTAAAAAGACAGTCCTATTTGCCTATCACAAATGAAATGGAATTCGAATACCAACTGAGGTGCTGCTCTTCAGGAAGGCAAGACTTCGAAGTGGGCACCGATCGAATGAAGATAGATAGAAGGGCTACCAAAAAATCCGACTATCCTGCTGTCGTTTGATTCGAAAGTGAAGGGTGTTCCTACCTCTCCACCGTATGGTCCATATGTTGATGATCTGACGCACATATCTCATCATGTGCTATCCATATGCAAAATACGAAAAAGAGACTGTGAAATATGCACTAATGCAAAACATCCCTTCGAGAAACGAGGATACAATCAACTTACAATGTTATCTCCACCATTTCCGCCAAGAACTTAATCCTTCGACGGCGCGTCCACCATTATCATATACGCAATCCATGGCATCGATGATGTAGGCATGCTGAAGATTGATTTCCCTCACACCACTGTGTTTTTTTAATCATCCATTGATCACCTATAATCTTTTTTATATCATTGTGTACTCCATCATCCCAATGATCACCATTGTCATCTCCAAAGGAATAGAATTAAGAAAATCGCCACTCATTCCATGAAATCCATTTTACCTTAAATTTATCACAAACTTTTTTTTTTTTTAAATATAAAGTCCTGTTGTTCCAAATAAATCTTGCATCTACCAAACTGCACCTTCTCTCTACAATTTCTAGCTAATTCCCGACACAAAAATAATATACAGACTACAAATTAAGAAGCTAACTAAAACTGATAAGAAATAAAAAACTTTCTAGAGGAACGGTCTTATCGTAATGGCACAATACCCTACCTCACAACTTAGTGATTGGAGGTTCGATCCTCATCCTGGGAGTTATGTGCCTCTTTTGTTTTTCTTTGTCTTCTATCATTGTATTAAAGCCTCTATATACAGGGGTGTATGTAAAAAATCGAACAACTGAAAAACCAACCAAGACCAACTCGAGAAAACTGAATTTTTGGGGCCCTATGTGAAAATCGGTCGGTCTTTTAGGGAAGGGAAAACTAGCCAGTGCCCGACTTGAAAAGTCGGCAAGGCTCGGACCTCCCTGGCTTCAACATACAATTTTTATCTTAGAGCTTGGATTCTATTTCAACATCATCCATCAGGTCGTTCTGTTTCTGTCTATTTGTAAAATTCTGTTTCCCGTTCTTTTAGCAGATTGCAACTTTGAAATCTGCCAACGAGGGTTAAAAGGCATGGTAGAAAAGGTGAGGATTCAGTGCGTTGATGTACTTTTGCCTTACGGTCCATGATCTCATTTTAGTTGCCACGTAAATAATCTTTTCCTTAAGAATGTCCATAATTTTTTATGGATGTTCAGGACTTAAAAGGAGATGATGGACAATCTTGCCGCTGATTGTTTTGTCTGCAGATTTCGATGCTTTAGGCAGATATTGGAATGGAAACTGTGACTGATGGAAATTGGAATGCCCTCTTATCCCATCTTGATGAGGAGCTCAATTATGAAATAGAACTTGACTGACTTGCCTCGATCATCCACTGGACACGGATACAGCATTGCCAGGGTATTCCATTTGCAAGTAGAGAGAAAGTTGTGCACTTGCTGAAAGCTTTCAGTTACTTCGTTCGTATATGATCTGTTTCTGTACCATACGGTTAGTTGTTGAGTTTGGACATATGGCTTAATCTCGGACAATGTTCTGAAGTTGTCTCTTTTCAATAGGCTGAGGATAAGTCGGGTTAACCAATATCAACAGAGTCCGGCGTATTTGCAATTGAGTACACAGAGATGTGGATGTAAACTCGAGATTACACACCACAAATACAATACAGATAGCTGCAGCTTTAAGCTGAGCTAAACCCTTCAACATTTCTTCTTCTTCTAGTTTGTTCTGTTTCTACATCTTCTCCCTCTGTTCTTCAAAATCGTGAAATGGTATTAGAGCTATTTCGCTCACAACTCTGATTCGTCATCTCACATGGCAAGGACTCGACGCTCCAGACAAAGCCAAGATCGGAATCAGAACCAGAATGCTGAAGCATACAAGAATCTGTTTCAGCCTCTTCATCAAAATTCGAGTAGATCCATCGTAGATCTACCCAATTCTTCAGCACAAAATGATATACACAGTCCATTTTATCTACAGAGTCGGAATCATCCTGGCCTTGCTCTTGTATCACATTTGCTTATAGTTACAAATTATAATACCTAGAGCAGATCAATAAAAATTGTGTTAAACATAGAGAATAAGGTGGGCTTCATTGACGGCACTCTGAAACAGCCAACATTAGGGGATGCAAATTGCTCCATTTGGTCCCACTGCAATAGTATGGTAACCTCTTGGCTTTTCAATGCTGTTATCAAGGAGATCGCAGATAGTCTTCTGTACTTTGAATCTGCAGAAGATGTGTGGAATGACCTACATGACAGGTTTCATCAAAGCGATGTACCGCAGATCTTCCAGATTAAGCAACAACTTATAAATCTCTCTCAAGGTTCTATGGAGGTCAACAATTATTTTATAAAGCTCAAAACTCTCTGGGATGAGCTTAAAAATTTTCAACCAATTCCCATATGTGAATGTGGAGGGATGAAGCTGTGGATAGATCATCTTGAGCAAGAGTATGTTATTCAGTTCCTGATGGGTTTGAGCAATTCTTACACAAGAATTCGAGCTCAAATGGTCATGCTAGATCCTCTCCCTACTGTTTCCAAAGTGTTTAATCTACTAGTGCATGAGAAGAGACATCGTATGATAGGTACGAGATTTGTAACTTCAAACAATCCAGTGACATTCTCTATTTCCTCTAAGCCAGTGAAAACACAAACCCAAGGAACAACAGCAGCTGTGGTTGGTATGGGAAGAGGAAATCGAGAGAAGCCCATCTGCTCTCACTATGGGATGATAGCCCATAGAATTGACAGGTGCTATAAGCTCCATGTATATCCACTGTGGTATCAACCAAAATCCAAACCCTCAACTGATCAATTAGCTCAATACAAGTTTTTAGCACAATGGGGTGATCCAGCGATTTTTCCGCCAGTCATAGCAGCAACAATGTCTTCTCCAATGGAAATCTCACTATTGAACAGGTACAATAGTTGATTGCGCATTTGAGCAAGTAGCTTCACATTCCAAACTCCAACTAGACTGAGAGTTCCAATGTTCTTTCTCAGAATCAGATCCTACTCCTCTTGTGTCTCATTTCTATGGTATGATACTCTTCCAACCCTCAGTTTTCAACCTCTCACAAGTATCTTTTTCATCACAAAGCTGGATAATGGAAAGTGGTGCAACAAATCATGTCTGTTGCAACCTATTTGTATTCTATCATTTCGATAAAGCTCTCAATGTTTCTGTTACTTTACCTAATGGAACTCAAGCCGAAGTAGAATAGCTAGGAATAGTCCCAGTAATTGAGGCTCCTACACTTCGCAAAGTTCTTTACATTCCCTCTTTTCACTTCAATCTGATCAGTATTAGTGCTCTAGTCTCCACTTTTCTATGTGTCATTAACCGTCATTCTGATTCCTGTGATATACAGGACCTGCCCAAGGGATTGATGATTGGGAAGAGTAGTCTCAAACACAATCTTTACATCCTGGACACAGTAGCCCATTCTATTTCTTTCCTGTTTTCTCTTTCTGTACAAAATAAACACCAAGTTTGGCATAGTCATCTTGGACATCCAGCCTTTATAATGTTGCAAGTATTACATAAAGGATTGCAATCGTCCAAGTCTTTTTCTCTCTCTCACCGTGCAATATGTCACAAAGCAAAATAGAAATGTCTTCCTTTTTCTTCAAGGAATAATAAGTCTTTTGTAGCATTTGATCTGGTACAGATCGATAATAGGGGTCCTTTTCAAGTTCCAACTATTGATGGTCATAAATATTTCTTAACCATTGTGGATGATAACACTAGAGCCACTTGGGTTTACCTTATGCAAACCAAATTAGAAGCTTTGTAGCTCTTCCCTACCTTTTACAATTACATCTTAACACAGTATGAAACACCTATTCAAGCAATTAGGTATGATAATGCACCCAAGTTAGCTTTTCATGAGTTTTTCAAATCTAAAGGGATTCATTCTTATCCTTCTTATGTAGAGACCCCTGAGCAAAACTTTGATGTCGAGAGAAAACATCAACATATTCTGAATGTGGCTCGTGCTTTGCTCTTTCAGTCAAATAGGTGACTGCACTCTTACTGCACTGTACTTATCAATCGCATTTCTTCCTTTTCATTAAACAACAAATCTCCACATGAGCTTCTACACCAACAGCAACCTTTCTATTCTCACTTACGTACCTTTGGCTATCTGTGTTATGTCTCTACCTCATTAGACAACCGATCTAAATTCAATCCCAGGGCTAGGGCTTGTGTCTTTTTGGGGTATCCTTTTGGCTACAAGGGTTACAAATTACTTGATCTTGAAAGTAATCCCATTTGCATATCTGGCCATGTTGTTTTCCATGAAGACATTTTCCCTTTCATTCTACTCACTCTGCTAATGATTATTAGGACTTCTTCACTGATAGAGTTCTTCCCATTTCTCCAGCTACAACTGATCACACTACAGCCTTTCCTTCTGCTCAGAGTTCTACCAATCAATCTTCTTCTCTTGTTTGATCTCAAAGAATACATAAAGCCCCTTCCTATCTCAAGGATTATCATTGTGGTTTAGCCTTATCTACTGACCATTTCTCTCTAGATTCTACCATGCCACATCCCATCTCTTTTGGTCTCACATACCATCATCTCCGTTCACATTATTGAACCATTATTCTCTCCATTTCCTCTCAGTCTGATCCTCAAACTTTTGATCAAGCCATGCATTCTCAAGTCTGGACGGATGCTATGGATGTTGAGTTATGTGCTCTAGAGCATAATCATACCTGGTCAGTTGTGTCACTTCTTGCATGTAAGAAGCCGGTGGGCTGTAAGTGGGTTTACAGGACGAAGTTCCATTTTGATGGGCGTATTGACAGGCATAAAGCACGTTTCGTAGCCAAGGGCTATACTCAGCAAAATCACATTGATTTCCTTGATACTTCTTCTCCTGTCGCTAAAATGGTTTCTGTGAAACTTTTGCTTGCTCTTGTTGCCATTCAGGGCTAGACTTTGCATCAGTTGGAGGTCACTAATGCTTTTCTACATGGGGATCTTGATGAGGAGGTCTATATGACATTGCCTCTAGGATATTGCAGCAACAAGGGGGAGAATCTTCCACCTAATCCAGTCTGTAGGTTACATAAGTCTGTTTATGGTCTTAAACAAGCCTTAAGACAGTGGTTTAGTAAGGTTTTTGCTACAATCTTAGATGAAGGTTTCACACAATCATAGTCTGATCATCATTTGAGGCACTCCTCAAGGCTCTTTATTGCCTTACTTGTTTATGTAGATGAAATTGTGATAGCAAGTAATGATGATCATGCTATGAAGTTGTTAAAGATAACCTTGAATGCAAAGTTCAAAATTAGGGCCCTTGAGGTATTTTTTGGGTCTCGAGATTGCCAAGTCAAAGATAGGCATCTCGTTGAGTCAAAGGAAATATACACTGGAGTTGCTGGCTGACACAGGGCATTTGAATAGCAAACTGGCATCCATTCCTCTAGAGCCCAATACCAAGATGTCACATGGAGAGCTCTTGGTTGATCCTGCAGAATATCGAAGATTGGTTAGAAAGCTCATCTATCTAATTATCACCAGGCCTGACATCAGTTTTTTTTTTTGTGAACAAGTTGAGCCAATACATGATAGCTCCATGCACCACCCACTTGCAAGCGGCAAAGCAAGTCTTACAATACTTAAAGAGGACACCACGACAATGATTATTTTTCTCTTTTAAGTCCTCAATACAATTAAAAGCCTTTACAGATGCAGATTGGGGAAGTTGTCTTGACATTTGAAGGTCAGTGACAGGATTTGTATCTTCCTTGGTTCATCTTTGATCTCGTGGAAGTCCAAGAAACAACAAGTAGTCTCAAGATCTTGTGCAGAAGTAGAATACAGAGCGATGGCTTAGACTTGCTATGAGCTGGTGTGGATCCAGCATCTATTGCGAGACTTCAAGATAGATTTAAATGGTCCGGTTTTGCTATATTGCGATAATCAAGCAGCACCTCATATAGCTGCTTATCCAATTTATCATGAAAGGACCAAGCATATAGAGCTGGATTGTCATTTCGTTAGAGATAAAATTCAATCTGGATGCTTGAAGACAATGCACATTTTGAGTGGGAATCAATTGGCAGATTTACTTACCAAGGTAGTATATCCACAACAATTCAGCACATAATTAAGCAAGATGGGGGTTTTCAATCTCTATACTCCATCTTGAGGGGGAGTATCAACAGAGTTTGGTGTACTTAATGATAGTTAGTTACGGTAGTTACAATTGAGTACTCAGAGTGTGGATGTAAACTCAAGATTACACACTATAAAAACAATACAACTAGCTGCAGCTTTAAGCTGAGCTAAACCCTTCAACATTTCTTCTTCTTCTAGTTGGCTTTGTTTCTACATCTTCTTCCTCTGTCCTTCAGAATCGTGAAACTGTTCTCCTTGCACATCATTTTGTGATTAAGAGAACGACGCTGATAGTTGGAACATGTTTCGTCTTGTTGGTATCTCAGTGACCAAATGCGCTGTTCAATATTTTAAACCCCAACTTTAAATAGCGATGTAGAAGTTCATAGTCTAATAACATCTTCTATGTTTCCTCTCCTTTATACATTCTTTTCGTGCTTGTGATCTACAATCTGCACTCTTTTATCCTTTTCTCTGTGGTTTGGGATCTCAAACATCAGTAACTATGGAATGTTGAATTGCCCCGAGTACATATTATGACATACAGGACTGCTAAATTTATGATGTGATCAGATTCGGTGAATTTCAGCCTTACATACTCCGGATTCCCCATGTCACAGATACATCTACCGGACAAATAGGAGATATGAAATTTACTATCTGATGAGACATCCATAGATGTCGATTTCAAACATGCTTCACCCTATGAACTTCTCTTATTTGTATCTTGTAAATTTACAAATTGTGATATGACATTGGCGAGAGCATCATCCTTCCTGTCAGATCGACCATGGAGACTGAGAAATAAACAAGGTAGACTCATGACTGGCTTCGGTATCCCGGATGCATCTTTGTTCGTTTTCTGTGAGTGCATTATGCACCGAGTTTGCTGGTGCAATTCCTTATATTTTGGCCATCCTAATTGGGATTTTAATCTTTAGAACAATCTTCCATGAAGATGGTAGCTTTTGAGTTAAAATTAATTATAATTTCACCGATATGGTACCAAGTATATGACAACTTAGACAAATTATTTTTGTAAATTATTAAAAAGATCTGTTTTAATTCACAATCTTATATTGTTTTTTTATATTTAGTTCTCAATCTTCTTTTGGGTTGATTTTAGGGCTGCTGCTACCCTCTGAGTTCATCAACAACCTCGACTGGGGCTTGCCGTGCTGCCTTATACTAGAGTTCCACAATGCTTCAACTACCTCGAAAAGTTGGTAACTTCCATGGAGAGCCATCGTTTCCGTGGTCAATTCATTGACAACCGGTAGCTTTTGTCCTGTTTGTTGCAAGGCACCTTATCAACAATGAATTAACAAAGAAGACTTTGTATTAAATTTCCACCCAGCTCCGACTCACAAGAGGTCGGGCCCATTTACACTTGACACGTGCCCTTAGACACTCGCCCTCAACAGTTGACATCAAGCCAAGTAATTTTCTTCTGGTCTCGGGATTGATAGGCCACGAGTTCCAAACTTAGGCCTGTTCACCTGGCTCACAAGAGATTGAGCCCATATCTATCCTAAATTTCCACCCAGCTCCGGCTCACAAGAGGTCGGGCCTATTTACACTTGACACGTGCCCCTAGACACCCGCCCTCAACAGTTGACATCAAGCCAAGTAATTTTCTTTTGGTCTCGGGATTGATAGGCCATGAGTTCCAAACTCAGGCTTGTTCACCTGGCTCACAAGAGATTGAGCCCATATCTATCCTAAGAGCTCAAACACTTTGACCAGTGACAAGGTAGAAGTCTTCCACACTCAAGCCTGGCGTGGTGTGAGCTTACGTGGTTGGCTCCATTATCATGTTAAATTTCAAGCCGGCCTACAAGAGATTGAGCTCATATCCATCCTAAAAGCTCAAACCGATAGGTTAGTGGTACCTGCTCTCTTATAAACTAGATTTTAACTCATTATTTATCCGATGTGAGATTTATATCTCAACACTTTGAACAGTGACAAGGCAGAAGTCTTCCAAGAACTGGCCAGCCAGCTGCCCACGTGATCAACATTGAGCATTCTCCGGCTTCAGCTCGAGAGCGATGCCTAATTCATTTCATGCAGTACTTTCAACCGAGCCTTGGTTTGCCTCCCAGAAACTGTATATTAACCTTTGCTTCATTAGTGCAGCTGCAGCAATCACTGTCGTGTACTCGCTCTGCATCCAATTCTACCGCCGGGTGAATCAGTCTCAGGCCAATCAGTAGGTGGTAGCATCGGTTCCAGAGGGAATCATCTTGGCAACGTTGCTAAGGCACCTAAAGATCCCCTACTTGGGCCTGATACGGGAGAAGGGTATGTTGAGAAGTTCATCACCTTGCTCGATATGTCTTGGGGACTTCAGGTCAACTGATCTGCTGAGGCAGCTCCCTGAGTGTGGTCACTTCTATCATGTGAAGTGTGTGGATGCATGGCTCAGGGCTCATTGGAGCTGTCCGGTCTGTAGGAACTTGACAATCTTGGACCTGCAGGTCACAGTTTCCGGGATGGCGATGGATCGGATCTGATCTGATCAAGATTACTCAGATATAACACTTGGGTTGCTCTGCTTCAAGTTCAAACAAGCAAGTTCAGGTAGCACCTACTGGTGCTGGAAATGCCAAGGCTAGTCGATATCTTTAATCTGCCATAACATGAATCCTATTGACAGCTTCAAGTTCATTAAGGGCTACTGTTCCTATAAAACACGCTCCTCTTGGAAGCTCCATGACCCAGCAGCTAACACGATTCTATTAGCAAATATATTCTGGTAAATGACAATTATACGCCCAAAAAATCTTAGCTGGTCCTGCCTTATACTGACATAGTGAGGAAGAACTAACTAAATTACTCTGATCAGTGATAATTAAGGCAATTGCTCGGGCAATTAACATCAATTTGCTCATTTTCATAGTCTAATTGGTATTTTCTCACGCTCTGTAGCAAGATAGGATTATAGATGTGAAATTGATCAAACGCTGGAGAAATTGTCCTTTCCAAGTTGATGAACAGATTGCAGGACTTCCGTGGTATCCTGCAATATGTTTATATCTAAGGCTCATATGTTGGAATATGTTTTTGTTGGGATTCACGCCCAATTGTTGACGTTGGACTTTATAATGCAGCCTAGCGAAAAGAACTAAGAGAGGTAAGAGAGAAATGCGAACACCAGCTATACGTGGAAAAATCCTTAACTTAGAGGGAAATAACCACAGACAAAGTAGAATATTCCACTATATTAAATCAGGAGATTACAATTTTCAAAGATACCACCAATCCCAAACCCGAACTCTCTCACCTGGGCCCTCTGGCCCTCGGGGTTTCACGCCATCAAGGCACACATTAGTCCCGGCCACGGGCCGGTTTGGGCCCGGAACCGGTCAAAACCGGAACCGGCCCGAAACCGTCCTCGAACCGTGAGGGCTAAGGTTCAGGGCCGGTTCCACCTGTCTTTGAAACCGGAACCGCCGGTTCCGAACCTAAACCTGAACCGGCCCGGAACCGTAGGGAAATTTAAAAAAAAAAATTCCCCCCCTGCCCCCCTGCGGCACCCCACCACCCCCCCCCCCCCCCCCCCCTGCCCCCTTTCCTTTGCAGTTTTTTTTTAACCTAATCTAAATAGTTATTATATGATATAAAATATAAATAAGTTCGTTATATAAATCGTTATTTAAATCTTAAAATTTATAGAGTTGACTATTAATGATTGTAAAAATTTTATACATATCAAAATTTAACCGTGATTTATATAACGAACTCTTTATTAAATTAAATTTTATTTAATTTTAATACTAGTAGGTTTGGAACCGGACGGAACCGTAATTTTGAACCGGAACCGTGGCCAGGACTACCCCAGCTGGCAGGGGTTCGAACCGCCGGTTCGGAACCGGATGGAACCGCGGTTCGGAACCGGAACCGTCCGGTTCCGAACCGCCCCTGAACCTTTTAAAAGAAGGTTCAGGGCCGGTTCCAGGGGGCCACGGAACCGGAATCGGCGGTTCCGAACCGGAACCGCCCGGTTCCTGAACCGTGGCCGGGCCTAGCACACATTCGCAAACAAGACTCTATTTATAGATACATGACCATATCCTATTTTATATCATAGAAAATATTATTTACATAAGTTTTTAAAATCAAATAGTTTATGAGCTCCTGATAAAATAATATCTACAGAATCTTTCAAATGTCCTTAAATATTCTGTCCAGGATATTTTGTGCTTTCGATTGCGATCTCGACCGTTGATCGTTGTTCACACGTAGCTTGTATCTTGAATATGATCTCCAACTTATTATTTAGGTCTTCCGGTCTTCCAGTCTTCAAGTTCTGGCTTATGCCTAGACATCCCAATAGTTTTTAATAACCAAATAAAGAATATAATATCTCTATTAGGCCGCTCGATGAACTATTTGATTATAAACTGTATTCGCAGTTAGTTTTCCTAGTCCAATGTAAAAAGACTATCCCAGATGTTTAGTTAGAAATTTTTTTTTTGGGATTTGGTTCATTATGGCGAGTATTAGTTCAAATAATATAAAATGTCGTTCTTATACCTTCAAATTTCGAAAAATTAGCTGATTAAAATAATCTTTTTTCAATGTAAATAATATTTACATAAATTTAAAAGGGGTAGAAGGAAGAAGGAATCAAGGAGTACGTGGGGAACTCCACCGATGATAATCAAACTCAAACTTTTTAGTCATAGGTTGAGCGCAACGCAAGTGCACCAACCCTTTTTCTCAAAAAGCAAAATAAACATCGATTTAGGGTTGCCGTTTTCTCAGACAATGTCTTCACTCTCGAACAGTACACGATTCGAAATTCATACTTGTCAATAAGAATTATAAAAAAAAATCATAAGATAAATAAAATTCATAAAAAATTGAAAGAACTCAATAGAAGTCTGTTAAAAAAAGAAAAAAGATGAAAAAGTTCTATTTGATTGCTATAACGTCGGACAGTATTGATATCAAAAAACAAAAACTCAGCCACTGACCCCGCCATATTTCACCTTCAAATCCCCATCTTTTCTTTGTCCTTTTCATCACTTTGTTATCCTAAAGCTTTCCTCTTCAAATATGGTTCGTTTGTAGAAAGACAATAATAAAAATTGATCCGCAAAGGAGGCATGATTTCAATTCAAAGAACAGTCAAGTATTGTTTATGAATACGAAGTGTCATGTGGAAAGAGTATGAGATAATCAAACACAGAGAACCAAAAGAAAAAAGGATAATGTGTGCTTGGAGCCAGCTTTCACCTCTATATTTATCCTACCTATCATGTGAGCTTATAGGCTAGCGTATACGGCCTGGGACTAGTCGGACGAAATCTGGTAATTGAAATGGAGTACGACTATGGATGGAGGTGAAGCTAGTCATTTGACAAGACTTCAACATGAACCCCAATGGAATGAAGGTATTCAAGAGAGCTTCCGAAAAATCCAACTATCTTACCATTGCTCGACTCAAAAGAGAAGGGTGTTCCAACCTGTCTACCGTACGGTCCATATGTTGCTTTGTTCGTTTTGAACGTGAGTGATCTGATGAACATAACATCCACCAGCTGCCCAATGTGTCCGGATACTGACCTCACATATTCATTTGGATATTGCAATTTAATAACCTGCAATGAATTGAATAAAAGCATAAATAGCTAGCTTCACCATACACACACATAAATATATCGAAAATAGAGAAAGAGTACTTGGTGCAGTCAGTATCGATCTCACCCTGTGACCTACAAGTCTTGGGTTCAATCTCACTAGTGGGATTTCTCATGCTTTTTTTATCCCCATTGAAAATGTAGTGGGAGAGAATGTCGATGAAAAACCATAAGTTTTGATAGCAGTCCAATATGGTATTAATCATCTAAGCAGTTATCTTAATTACTGTGAAGCGTGACTATTTAAGATTTTTTCCACCTCGAGGAGCACATTATATCTGTACCAGAGGTTTCATATATCATCAAAATAAAGAACATGAAAACAATGATTAGTTGGAGGAGAAAGTGTTATATGTAACGTGTATACCATGTGACAATGTTGACGTGATGTCACAAACCAATATGATTTAACTTATTTCTAGGCCTAGTATTTTTCTATTTTTAAGATTTTATTAAAAAAAATTTAAAATGGTTGAACCTATTAGTCTGTGACACCACTTTGATATTGCCATGGGGCATACCGGTTATACGCACTTACTCTCTTCTGTCCGAGAAACAAAAATAAGAGTAACTTACACACGGTTTTCCGCCATTTCCGCCATGATTGGATCCTTGGATAGCATCCCCACCATCATCATATACACATTTGAAGGAATCAATGATGTACCCGTACCGGAGATGAATCTCCCTCACGCCGCTATGTGCTCCATCATCCCATCGATCCCCACTGTCATCTCCAAAGGGTCCAATGGCCTTGAGTGGAAGCCTATGATAGATTGGAGCAAAATGTGCTCCTATTGCATTAAGCAAATTGCCACTCCTTCCAAAAAATCCGTTTATCATGCCGATGTTCCACGGAGTCCTGAAATATGTTGTACCGGTAATTTCTTGCCCACCAAATGGTCCATACGTCCTAAGGTTGCTTCGAAACGTGAGAGATGCAACAACAATTTCTCCATTGACTTCTATGTAATTACCAGATATCATGTCAAAGTATTCATCCGGGCATTTTAATTCTATCTGCAAAAAGTCAGACAAAGCAGGTAAGTATATATAGAACTTGTAAATGAACCGAATTCTTACCTCTCAAACTCCTCTTGGAAACGAAAAATGTGAGTGAGTAAAGAAAAAGATAGATAGAGATATAAATAACCGTATATTCATTCGATCCACCACTTCCTCCATGTGTAATCCCTTCCATGGTACTCCCATCAAACTTGATGGAATGAATGACCTCTCCCCAAGTGATAACAACTTGCTTTATGCTGCCGAGGTTTCTGTCATCCCATTGACGACCGCATTCCCCTCCAAATGGGCCAGCATCCCTGAGGGGATGAATATGAGAAACAGGTTCAAGATGCACTCTAATGGACCTAAGATGTGAGTCTTTTGTCGTCCCAAAGAACCCCACTATCTTTCCTCCGCTCCATTGAGTTGAAAACTGCATACCGATTTCCAATCCAAAAGGCCCGTACTTTCTTCTGTTACTTTGAAATGTGAGTGATCGTACTCGTACTGTACCAGATACTTCACTTGTGTATCCCGATATCGATGTCAAATACTCATAAGGATATTCCAGTTTAACCTATAAAGAGAAAACAATATGATAAGGCCACCCTCTTAATAAGTCTTTCACATAGACATACATATATGACTAAGACTTTTTCAGACATCAAATTCAAAATTGAATATGTTCTTATCCTAACCTAGTTTTTTTTCTTCGGTGTACAGAGGAGGCTTATAATTCTAGAAAGGGTAGAAGGAAGAGGGGACAAAAGGACATGGGAAATCCCACAAGTAAGATCAAATTCATGATCTTTATATCACAGGGCGAGAGTAGTACCAACTATTTTCAGCCCTCGTGCTCTCCTATTTCCTTCTATCTCCATTATTACATGCTCCTTTTTCACCATTAAGAAAAACTTAGAATATTTTAAGGACACAGTGTACATCAAACTAATTTGGCGAATTTTTTATGATTGTGATGTGTATGAAATGTATTACTATGCAAAAGTCTAGGGCCATCGAAGATAATTGAGAAATAACTTAAAGGAAGAAATTTTCCATGGAAATGCAATAAAAAAAAAGAATGTAACTTACTGTGTGTTTTTCGCCTCCATCAACGCTACTTCCATGTGTCAAGGGATAGAGTGAATGCCCATAATTATCATAAACAACACTGATCGACTCGATTATCGAAGAAGACACCACATGAATTTGCCTGATGTCTATATGCCTTTTGTCATCCCAAGTTTCACCTTCATTGTCGATAAGTCCCAAAGAATTGAATGGATAGGGGTGCGGAATTGGTCCAAAATATGCTCCAATAGAGTCAATGAATCTGTTATCACTATTCCCAAAAAATCCAACTATCCTTCCATTATCAACCGTCGGAAAAGTAAAAAATGTTCCAACTTCTTTACCATATGGTCCATACAAACGTTTATTACTTTGGAGTGTGAGTGATTGGATAACTCTGAAACCATCTTCGACTATGTACCCATATATAGAAATCAAAAACTCATTTGGATAATCAAGTGCCACCTGTAAAAAGGTAATGTCACCTGTTTTACACCCATCAAGCAATAATATTCAATAAATTATGTAGGCATAAAAAGGTAGAGTGGTTTGACCTGAAAAATTCTATCCCCGTCGGGATCCAATCTGCCATGAACACTTGAGCGAACCAAGGATCCATCGTGCTCATACTCTAGGATAATAGAATGAATCTGTTCACTAGCAAAGATTATAATTTTCCTCACTGAGGTATGTACACTGTCATCGTATTGGTTGCCAGTACCTCCATACGGTCCAACACGTTTGAGGGATTGGAGAGGGGAAACTGATCTTAGATATACTCCAATTGAATCAAGATAAGGGCTTTTGACCAACTTCTTCAGAATGTTGTGCCACTCATCTTTCACTTTACTAGAAAGAAAAGATGCAAAAGTCTCGATTGCTAGTGGGATCCCTCCAGTATAATGAAGAAGGTCCTTTGACAATTCCTCGTATCCTTTCCTAGGATTGGCTTGGGCAAATGCATAATGACAGAAGAGTTGAAGCGAGTTCTGTGAATTCAATCTCGAGACCATGAACTTCTCATCAACTTTAAGGTCATCCAATAATTGCTCATCTCTTGTTGTTATCAGTACTATACTTCCAGGACCAAGGAAGTCATGTTCTCCAATGACAGAATAAGCTTGTTCCTTCTTATCCAAGTTATCAAGAACGATCAACATTTTCTTTTGATACAACCGAGTCCTAATTATGCCTATGTTCTTGCCTTTCTGATCAGACAAAAACATGATTTGTCTTATCTTTAAAACATTCAGCAGAAGTTGCTTCTGCAGTGTAACAAGCTTATGTTCCTCATCTGCATGTTGGACATCTTCAAGTAAGCTGACACCTTGGAACTTGTTATAGAGACGACTGCATATAGTTTTTGCAATTGTAGTCTTCCCTATACCTTCTATGCCACATATCCCAATCACTCGAACATCTTCACTTTCAATACTTAACAAAGAGATTAGGTAATCAACAGTTTGATCTAATCCCACCGCATTGTTGGTATAATAGGGAGAGTGAAAGTAGAAGACCCTGTTTGAAAGGTCTTGGACAAATAGCTCAATGAATTCCGCCTCATCCCTGTGTTATGACAATTTTAGCATAAAAAGGATTCCAAAGAAAGGATCATACATAATAGATAATGCAGAGGATGCTTCCGTCAACTTCATCTAAATCATCATCTTTTAATTTCTCCTTTCCTAGACTCGGAAGTTGACTGCATCCTCGAGTGTATTTATTCTACTATGATTTGCAGTCTAATTTTACGTGTGTACCCCATCTTCTATTCACAAATCCAATGGGGTCTTGACTCTGTTTTTCTTGCTTACGGTGGATAGTGACCGAGGAGCCTCATCTTTCCATTCTTAGAGTTTGTCTCTATGGACCATCTTCAAAGAAAATAGGATATCCCATTTATGTATTTCTCTTTAAAATTTTAGTTAATCTAATGGGCTTCGCCGTCGTTTCACAATGAAAAAAGGGAAAATAGGATAAAAAAGAAAACATATAAGCGCACCTTGCATCAGTCTCCAAGTTCCACGATGATATGTTCCCCGCCTCTTCGAGCGCAGACCTCCAAGCCTTCTTCTCCTCATCCCTGGGCTGACACCTCCTGAATCCTTCTCCGAACTTCCCGGACTGCCTCCGAACTTCTGATGGTTGCACATCATAGAAAACCGGTATGACCAGGTGACCGTGATCCTTGTATATCTTGTTGTACTCGAGAATCTCAACGAGCTCCTTGAGGCACCACTTGGAGTCCGCGTAGTTGGTGGAGAAGATGATGACCGCGATCCGGGAGTCATGGATTGCCTTTCTGAGCGTCGGTCCCACCACCTGCCCTCTCTCCTGCCGCTCGATATCCCGGTAGCAGTGGATGTCAGCCTGATTTAGGGCGTGGAAGAGGTGGGAGGCGAAACCCTTTCTGGTGTCCTCTCCGCGGAAGCTAACGAACACATCATGCCTCCAGTCTGGCGGAGAATCAGCCGGCGATGAGGAGACCGTGGCGGTAGACGGGGATGGAGACGTGGTTCGGGGCGGCGATCCTTGAATTGATTCCTGGCGCTTAAATAATAATGCCACTGCAAAGAGGAAATCTCCCAAAGATGTTACATATCTTTTCAGACGATCCATGATCGAAATCCGATTAATATAATGAGCATCTGACGAAGAGGCCAATGTGGCGGAGGGAGACAGCTTGTGGGTTGACTTCGGGAGTACTAATAAGAACGGTGACTGGTGGTGCCATTTATGGCTTAGATTATTTCGTGGCTTTTCAAGTCAATCAATTACGGGACGAAAGCGGTACCAACTGTATCAAATTATCTTTCTATATCTTTTTAGATTTTAATAATGGAAGAATGGTAAGGTAAATTAAAATTCATTTTTCCACCGAAAAAGCTGAGGTTCGTCTTAATTATTGCCATTTATGATTTTTTGTTTTTAATAAAATAGTCCTCTGATTCCTATCTCGAGATAGTCTACATTTTTTATTTACATAAATCAAATGAGACTTACTGGATCATTTCTCGGTAAAACTTATTTTTTTGGGTAAGTTTAAAATTTTATTAATTAGTAGCCTGTACACAAAATTATAGCTTCAAAAATCTACGTTTAGGGACCTGATTTAACTTCATTGCCATCTTCAGTGTGGAATCTATTCTGAACTTGATAATGTGGAGAACTGTAGCTTGGATACTGGAAACGAGTATATGCCTTTATTGGAATATTCTTGCATTCCTTTCCCTCAAAATCGTGCAGATGAAGCGAGTGAAAGCAAGCTTATAGATTGTACAATTTCCTTTCTTTTGACATGTTATCCTGTCTAGCTCGTTGTTCAAATCTTGAACATTGCAAACTATCATCAATGTAGCTAAGACAGCAAACCAAATCTGGCGAGTAGTCAGGCAGGAGAAAAATAAATGATCTCTGAACTCTACTCTTGACCCACAAAAACTACATAGAATGTTATCCATTTCTAGGTAAAATCAATCCTTCTAAATCTGATATTGATCTTTCCCGCTTGGATTCTTTGCGTGAATTGGAATTCTAAGAAGATAAAAATCCACGCATGGATTCTTTCCGTGGATTGATAAAAAAAGCTATATGCAAACGATTAAATAAAATCTGTAATTTATTTCCGGAATAGGTTTTGGTAAATTTAATAAAAAATAGATAATAATCGATGAAAAATAGATAGATTTTACATATAATAAATCTGGGGAAGATGTAGTTACATAAAAATTTGTGTGAAGTAATCAAGAGAAGGTAATAGTAGAAAAAGATTTAATAGTTAAATATTAACGAATTTATTCTTGCACCCTTCTTTTTTTATTTAATCGATATTATAATTAAGTTTTATACGTTATTGGTAGTTACACAGTGATAAATTTTCTATCACATCCTTAATTTTCTGAGTCTAATAATTATCGTAAACTAAATTTTATTTGTTAATTGATAATTTAGAAAAGTGAAAAAGAAAAAACAACCAAAGAGAGATATTCTCCATACTAAAGGTGGATCCGTGTCACATATAGTTTTTTTATTTGATAAAAGTGATAAAAATAAATAACACATTGACTTTAGTTAATGTATTGAGTATATATTTTTTTGAAAATTCAAATATAAAAAATTAAATAATAAATTAGGAGAAAATTTTAGCTTATTTTTGTATAGTGAAAATGGTAGAAAGAGAGATAAAAAATGATTTTTTTTATAAATAAAAAGGAGAGTAACAGTTGTAGCAACCTAGTCATCTCACTATATAATGTTAAGAGCTTTCTTGTTCAAGCACGAACATATTAGAAAAACTAAATAAATAGTATTAACACTGATTCCGTAAGCCTAGTATAGTATAAGAAGTTAGTGTTTGCTAAGACACAAGTTCAACGTCTCTTCTTGCAATATTACTCAGGTCAAGATTCGAACTTGTGACCTCAACTTCAACAAACTATACGTAAGTTAGTTTTGGACTATTAGACCATGGTCCTTGATGGTGAGAAAAATAATAGTAAAATAAAAGAGATAAGAGAAAGAGAGTGAGAAAGAGCATCGTGTGGTTACATATTAGTAAATTTACCATCACACCTTTAATTTTTCTTAGTCTAATGGTTACACAAATTTTAATTTTATGTGTCTAATAATTTTGAAAGGAGAAAAGGATACTGAAGAGGGTACGCGCTTCCGTATATAATACATATTTATATTAACTAGCTGCAACTTGAGTAAACAGTCATTTTAGTCCTTAATTTTATACCCAGTCATCAGTTCAATCCCAAATCATTTTTTACCAACAAATAGACTCAAACGTCAATCAATTTACAAACATTAGTCCGGCCGTGAAATTGCCGTTCAAAATGCTGACATGGCTACCTATGTGTCACTCATGGCGTGAAATATATCATTTTTTTTATTAGCAAAAAATGTGCCTATGAAACACTGCATTTTGGATACACCTCCCCATCTAAACCACCTCATTTCCTCTCTCTTTCCCTTCAAAATCCCCATCCCAAGTGAAATATCAACGCTAATGCCTCCCAATTCAATCTCAAGCCAATTGACATATTCTGAACAACGTCAATGAGTTGCAAATCTCAATCTTCTTTTCATTGCCACAATGTAGGAAAGTACAATGAAAATATCACAACTTCAAATTGGTGGTAGAGTTTTAGCCAATTGAGCACAGGAGGTCCATCAATCTTTTTCAATTGTGGTGAAAGAGCTTTAAGGATGATTTCTAACATAAATGCAAACCCGGGAAGACCATTCTATAGATGCCCATTTTGGAAATATAGGAATCGAAGTTGTGGATACTTCAAGTGGGAAGATTAACTAGTAAGTTCATCCAGGTGCTTTAAGGAGGAACAAATTATCAGCTAGCTTCGGAGGAGGAAATTCACTTATCAAAGGCAATTAAAGAGGCTTAGGTTTCTGTATTGACTATTATTTTTTTGGTTGTATTACTGTCTATTGTGGTTGTGGTCATAATTAAGAGGGAGATATTTGCTTAGCTTGTGTCGGATGGGAATTCTAGTTTATCTTTATATGTATTAGTTGAGAATTGTAGTATTAGAATGTTTGGTTGATCGGATAGTAGTTACATTTTGCAGCATTTGTGTGTTAAGTATGGCCTTGGGTTGTTATGTATTCCCATGTAACTGGTTTATGAGCAAAATGTCTACGCTCCAATCTGCCTATATTTAATCTTTACATTTTCATTCCTTATATATTTCATGTTGAATTGAAGAAAATAAAAATGCACTAACACAACAACGCTGAAGGCACAAGATGATAACTTTAATTATAATTCCACCACAATGTTAGAACATCTTACACAATAAAAGGTGACTATCTCACTTAAATAGATGTTCGAAGTAGCATAGATAACAAAAGATAATTGGGCAGATAGCTATCTTCCAATACAAAAAAGCCAACAAATCCACTAACTAAATATATTACAAAACGCCAGTAAAGCCACCCAACAAATTCCTACTTCTCCTGTTGTTTCAAACTGATGTTTCTTGTTGACTTTGGTATTGACAAGTACCAGGTTGAGTTGCATGAAGACTCTTGACGTGAAGAAGCCAACTTAGCAAACTTGCTCCCAGTCATTCTTGTGGTTGCAAGAAGAGTTTCCCTGGTAACACATTGTTGTCCCCTCCACTAAAATGGTGCAGGAGTAATTCCTGAAGGATATGTGCTAGGTGAGGCACTTGTTGCAGTTATGGGACTCTTGAATTGTGGAGTTATGGGACTTCAAAGTTGGGGTGGTTGAATTTGAGGCCTCATAGTGGAGTTGTTAGATGGAGGCCTGTGAGGTGGTGGTCTTGTAGCAGTTCTTGGAATCTGAAAAGGCATAACAAGTGATCTCTCTAGTAGGGCCCCTTGCATTCAAGCTGTCAAATGAGGCCTACGTGGAGCTACTCCATACCCAAACCTCCACTTTTTCACTCCCTCAAATGAAATGACATCAAGTTTTAGAAATAGCCATTAAGTGTAGTCTCAACATGAAACAACTTGGTAAGGTGTAATACCTGATCTTCACAGTGCATAGTTGGAGCTGAAACATACATTGGCCCAACAACTGGTGTAAGAAATGGCCCTGAAATGGGAGTTATAGTTGGAGACACAGTTGGGGCAGAAATAGGAGTTGACTTGGAGACAAAGATAGGCCAGAAATGGATTTGGATTTGAAGAAATTGGTTTTGAAATTGTTGTTGGAGCTGCATCTGACATGCTTTGAGATCCAACAGTAGCTGTAGAATTGGTGCCGTATAGAATATCGAAACATAAATGATTAGTTAATACATAATCACATGTTGAAAAGTTGAAAGAATTACATTTTTCTGTGTTGTAGTGACTCACTGTCCACTTGCAGCAGAACATTGAGATTCCCTCTATGCTCCTTGGACTGACTTGACCTATTACTTTTGTGGGCAGAAAAAGCAACATAAAAAGAAGAGTAGAATTTATCCATTTATGTTGATTGCACCTTCTCCTTTGCACATGTCCTTTGTTTCTTGTAGGTTCCTTAATAGCTTATGCTATTATGGCCTCGAGAGCCACATTTCTCACATCTCATTGGAACATTTTTCCTCTTATCCTTGAATGGGTTCTCTGGAAGGTCCTTTTTTTTTTTTTTGTCCTTTGCCTTTTAGGTCTTCCACCACCCATATTGTAATCCGGAGTGAGGACGGGATCCTGCTGAGTGTTTCCCCACTGATCTTGCCCTCTAACAGGTAATATGAATGGCCCATATGTATTTTTCCATGTCTCCTTTGAGTAGTATGGATGAACAAACTGCTCAGGAACCAAGTTGTTGTGGCCTAAATAAGCAACTACATGGGCACAAGGGATTCCAATTAAGTCCCATTCTCTACAAGAACAAGTGAACTATTTGAGGTCTACAACGTACTTGTCATTGAATAATATTATGTGATGCACTTGAAACTTCAATCCATCTTCATCTCTAGTCCACAGTGGATTCTAGTAACTGCTATCTTTCTTTGCTTGCTCTAGTTTGGTTTGTGCTGATGGTGATACTGGTCCCTTATACCTTGCCATTAGGCTCCTACTGTTAGTCATCTTATTCATCAAGTAAGTTTGATTTCTCCAACATGATCAATATATTTTCTTTTGAACTTCAGTGTGGTTACATTATATTGCTCACGCATGTTGTTGAGCAATGTCCAGTTCTTGGATGCTACTGTAAATGCTGCTCTTGTCCAAGTTTGAGGAGGAAATTTGTTCAGATAGCTCAAAGCAACCTCACTTATTGACTTCCTCCATTGATAATTTCTCTCAAACTTAGGCATCGTCTTCGATTTAGCACAACACCATAGTTTTGACCTTAGTTTCGTGTTCCTCCATGGTTTCCATATATTAGCTTCTAGACGTTTGACACAAAACTTATGACTTGTTCTTGGGCATAAATCTTGGATTGCAATCAGAAGACCATTCTGCATGTCTGATACGAACTCCCATCCAGATGTGTTTAGGTGTCCAATATCTTCTAAAAGTCTCACCAAGAACTATGCCCAAGTATCCTTAGTCTCCTGCTCTACTACATCATAGGCAATGACATAAAATGATTGGTTCATATCTTTTGTAACTACTGCTAAAAAGGAGCCTCCATAATATCATTTAAGAAAGCATCCATCTAGACCTATGGAGGTCTAGATCTAGATAATGAACCTTTCTTGGTGGCATCAAAGCAAATGTATATCTTGTAAAACCTAGGGGGCAATTTAAGACTCCGTCTATCAACACCAAGCTGCAAGGTTAAGCTTGGATTACTTCTCCTGAGCTTTGCATAGTGCTCCTAAAGTTTTACCTATTACTCTTTCTTAGACCCTTCTACTTTCTCTCTGGCAATATGCATAGCTTTGTAAAGCTTCATCTCACATAGGTGCACTTGGTAATTGTCAGCCGTGTAGTTATAAGCATCAACAATAGTCATATTGGGTGCACTCCTGAGTCTATCCACCAGCTTACATGCAACCCAGTTTCTATCAGCTATAGGATTTTTTAAATTCCTGCTACATGTGTGATTCTAATTGAAGATCTTTATCTGATAACTACCATATGCTTCACACCAAGAACAAACAATCTCCCAAGGGCAACCTTCCATGCACTTAATCAAGCATCTTACCATGTCATTTTTCACCATCTTCACTTGTCTTCCAAGAACAACAGTACAATCCTTGACAACTTCCTTGAAAATCTTCATATTTGGAAATAACTTTTCCAACTACAGATGTGGTTTACCATATGTTGCACCTTCAACAAATGTTGGTGGCATCTTATCAATTTCTTAATCATTACTTCCTTTCAGGCTCTCCATTTCCTTAGTGTGGTAACCCTCTCCTAGTTCATTTGCAGACTCATCAATACCTCTTACATTCTCCATAACCTCATGTGGAATTAGATTCTTAGGCCTGCTATTGTATGCCCTCCATTTTGGCTTTTACTTGCCCTTGCTTGAACATCTTGTATCTCTCGAGCGCACTTCTATTTGAACATTCTCCAATCCAATGTCTATTCATCCTCATCACTAGCATCTAACTCTGCCTCATGAGCAGTATCTTCATCACTACTAGCCTCCTCACCAAATGGAGTTTCTAATGCAGCCTCTACATTCTCAAATTCATTCCCATGAATAATATCCTCAGAATTTGCTTCAATTGCTTCGTGACCAAAATAAAAATGAATATCTCTATCCTCAGAATTTTCCTTTGCAACTGCTTCAAATATAATTCTCGCTTCTATATCATTTTTTTAGAGGCCTCAATCCAACCTTCAATTTTGTCCCAGGAACCAACCAAAATACCTCATTGTATTTTTTTCCTAACCCCCTAGTGTTCTTCATACAAAGCCTCAATAACGGGAATTGTAACATTATCAATGTCTATCTTGCTCCAAACATCAATTTCTCCCCCAATATACTCTCTCTGGTTCAGAACAAGCACACCCCATGATAGAAAATTAAATTGTAAAACTCCTCCATCTAATCAAAATGAAAAGTATTTCTCAGTCAACATGTCAGAAGAAAAAGAGACTAGAATGAGACCATATTACAGTAACATATATAAAGGAATCACACAAAGTACATAATGGGACTAACAATCTTAGGGGACTACAAACACAGTGAAATCCTAGTCTACCAGCAAGTCAAACTATTTTACGGAACCGACTTTCAAAGGATGACCCAAACTAACTGTTAAATGGGACCTCAACCCCATTTTCATCCCCAAATCCTTAAATATATATACATATATATATATATATATTTTCCATCAATGTTGACAATTACTCACCTTGAATCCACCACACGATGAGTCAAGCGAATGGCCAATTGCTCGGGAGAGTAGACTCCGACACTCTCAACGAATGATTTTTGCTCTAGATTGATAGGATGTTGACTTAGGGTTTTCGGAAGATTTGTGATGATTTGGGAAATTGGAAAATACTTCAGTAGGCAAATGATGTCACTTAAAATGGGGAAGGTTCATCCAAAATTCAACGTTGCATTGGCACGAGTTTTGTTAATAAAGAACAATATATTTCACACTGTGAGTGGCACGTAGGCAGCCATGTCAGCATTTTCAATGGCAATTCCACAGCTGGACTAACGTGTTGGTAAATTGATTGACATTAGAGTCTATTTGATGGCAAAAAATAATTAGGGACTGAACTGATAGCCGGATACAAAATTAAGGGTTAAAATAATTGTTTACTCTTGCAACTTTGATAGTTTTAAGAAAGAACGTTAAACGGGAGGTTGGAAAAAATTTTCAGTGAAGCGGTTATAGCACGTGTCAATGATAATATGGTATATCCGTCCAATCCGAACTTGACATATAATCAATAATCATATAAATCCTAAAATTTCCTAAGGAAATATAAAAAAATTGTAACGAATAGTGAACCCTAATCAGACAAATAGTGAATTCTGATTGGGCGGATATATCACGTCAGCATCGTACGCATTGTATCATCATCCCATTAAAGACTTTCCATCCAAGGGCCAAGATTAGCCCACGAAAGAGTGAAGTGAGAGGAAAAAATAAAAGAAAATAAAAATCTTAGATCTGACAGCTGCACCGAAAGTTTTTGTACAACTTTCCACGTCGGCCACCTTTTAAAAAGTGGTCAATTTTCTTCCATGACTTACATTGAAAAAAGAAAAATAAAACGACAAAATAGAGGCCAGAAGTGTGATTTCGATCTTAATAAGCCAACCGAACCATTCAGTTGAAAATAAGAGTTATCGGTTTTGATATCCTAATATTTATTTTATGGTATTCAAACTTTATTTATTATTTATATAAGATAAGTTCATAAATTGGGATAAAATTCAAATTTTAATAATAATTAAATTAAGAAAATCTAAAAATGGAATTGTAAATTTACTTGTTCAATTTTTTCTCACCTTCTCTCTACCCTTTTTGTTTCGACTCATTTTTTTCATTGTCACTCAAGTTTTTAATTGATACTCAATTTTTTCCTAAATTTATTATTTGTTGTTCATATTTAATTTAATGAAAAATCTAAATTCTAAAATTTACCGCCATTAAAGTTTTACTATATTCTTTATTACGCATTCACTTTTTAATTAATTTTATTGAATAACAACAGTCGTGTATAGTACAGATAGTACAGATCAAGCTCTAGTATCGTGTATATGCAATGAAAGTTTGATCTCACACATGTGGCCCGGAACTTAGACAAATAATGTTGAACTTTTTGAGTCTGCTGGGCATGGGCAGTTCTGACATCAGAGCTTCGGTAAAACTCCTGATTTTTATATTGGATTAATAGCTCAAATAAAAAAATAATCTTAGATGGTCCAATGTTACGATAATTTGGTGAGGAGTAATATATTGTATTACTATGAAATAATTAAGATAATTGTTCAAGTGATTAATATTAATTAGCTCATTTGTCATAATCTAACTGATATATCCTAAAAAAATCTTAGTGGTCTTACCTTACAATGATTTGGTGAGAAAGAACTAATTAAATTGCTTTGAATACTAATAATTATGGTAATTACTCGGGCAATTAACATATTTAATCTTTTGTTACATTCTGATTGGTACTTCCTCACACCACATGGCAAGGTAGAATTATCTAAAAATTTCTCTTGTATCCTTATGTCACATGGCGATGAGGTAGGTTCATCTAAGAAATTCTTCTCAAATAGGCATGGGCCAGGATCAATTTGTCATTGTTAGCACTAATTTTCTCACACGATCCACAAAGATACGAACTATTAGTTCTGTATTAAGTTTAACACTGGATTAGTTTCGTAATTTCAAAACCAAACTCGGTCTTCTGGTTCTCTCAAAGAGCAATTTGAGGAGTATTGAACTTTTCAAATCAGAGACAAAACAACTGAAGAAAGAACATTCGATTGATACAGTTGAGCAAAATGATATATGCAGGAAAATACGATCCGCTCATGTGAATCTAATCGACTTAACCCGAACCCGACTCAATTAGAGAATACCTTCTCTCTAATAGTTGTGTTACTTCAACGAAGGGTCACGTCCATTGTAAAAGACCATGACTTCTCATTCTCATGTAACTACCTATAAACAAAAGAAATGATGGATGACCAAAATAATGTATGCATGAGATTCACATGAGAGGAGAAGTTCAAGAGAGAAAATAGAGAAAGATCGGGTTACGTGTTGCTCCCATTTGAGATCGAGTTAGAGGGTTCCTGTGCTGTGAATTATGATTGGTTCTCGCTCGACTACGTAGTGAGGATCCACCGCTGGTCTATTTCATTCGTAAAGGTTACCAGTACGTAATTCGATCTCGTACAACGATCCTGAAGAATTAAAAGGTATGCCGACAACCCATCTCGGTATTACAATATGTGTGAATATGGATTCCTTCTATACTATATATGTATGTGTTTGAAATCCATCGTTATTGTGACAAAATTCCAACAATATATAATCATGAGCAATGAAAAATGCCAGAGAGAGGAAAATCACACGTAACGGATGAAACTAACGATAAGATCCATGAATGACTCATCCGTAGCATATGAAATAGTATTTCTTCATCACCATCTACTTTATTTATTGCACGATAGACTTACAACCCTACTTGCACATTGTTTTCATGGTGGTTGCTTTAGCTCAACTATCGTTGTATACTAAAAGACTGACGTTCAAGCTTCTTTGGCACATCCTATAGGATGACGAATTAATCTAAAGGACAATGTAACTACTACGAGTCTCGACATTCAGTAAACTTTACAATTTCATAGTTTGATTTTATTATGTTATTTTACTGTGGATGGAGAGAAATACCTAAGTTTCTAAAAGTGTAGAGAGGAAGTATTGTAAACAAGTAACGATTAAAGGGATGGAGTAGAGAGGGCTCGAAGAGGAGGAATAGACAATTTTCCTAGGCCAGAGTATGCCGTGGCAGGAAGGATAAAGGTGGTAGGATTGATTGAGAGGATCCAGGATGCCTTTTGCTCTCTAAGTGCTCCCAATAGCCAAAGAAGTAAAAAGGTCCTTGAACTGAGGAATGTAGGGCTATTTATAGTAATTCGGGAAGTTACATAGCCAATAGAATAGTGACAAGTGTTGATAATTGGTTGGTTGGAATTAATATAGAATGCAATGGTTATTGGGTCAGGTTATTAGATAAGGTTATTGGGTTGCATTCTAAACTGGTCGGGAAGGTTAGAAAAGCCCAATGGGTTTCCCTAACAAGTCCCATTCCGAGCCCACCAAACCAAAACTCTCTGCAACATTCTGTTGATGGGCTTAACCTTGGATTCTGCTACTAATCCTTCAGTTAGGACCATATGTCATGTACTTTATGGTCTTTGAATCATAATTATGCAAGATGTCTAGATTATACCTCGGTAATTTCGAGTTGGTGGGTATAATAAATCTTGTATATGAGCTCCAGTGATTTTCAAGTCATGAGTATCAGCTATACAACTCTACGGTTTTTGAGCTGTGAGTTATTATTATAAGAATATCTCCACGGTCTTTGAGCCATAGGTAATCATTATAAGGATACCTCTACGACTTTTGAGTTACAAGTAATCATTAGATTAATTCTATGGTCTTTGAGTCATGAATAATTCAATTGCCTTCACAATCGTTGAGCCACGAGTAATCTATCAATCAATATAAGGTCACCTCTATGGTCTTTGAGCCATGAGGATCATTTGATTATCATAAAGCGTCTCTACAGTCTTTGAGTCCTAAGAATTTGTTAATTATAATAATGTAAGTCATGATAGAAATTTCATGCATCTACATTTACCTAAGTTGTAATGCGATTGTAAATCATGAAGTTTCTATATTTCATTTGTAATTATGACCATCGAGATCATATCATTTTATTATATTCTCTCATCCAATATAAAGTCGAATCTCCAGAATAATTTTGCAACAACAATTGTGTCCACTGCATGAAAGGAACGTCTCCTGGTTTTTTCACAATCGAAACGAAACGCAGATATGAATTGTGGCGCTGCTCTTCGACAGGACTTCGACGTGGGCGCCGATCGAGTGAACATAGGCAGAAGAGCTTCCGGAGAGCCCAACCATTTGTCTGTTATTTGATTCGAAGGTGAATGGTGTTCCATCATCACTACCGGACGGTCCGAATATTTTTTTATTCATTTTGATCGTGAGCGAGCTGATGCACGTATAATCCCCGAACTGCCTGACATATGCGGATATCGACCTCACGTATTCGTTTAGTTAGTCCAACTTGATAACATGCAAAGAATGAGCAAAAGAATGATTATGATATAAATATCAAATACATATAATCACATAAATTTATTTGCCATCATAGTCCATCCTACATGAAAGACTGTGATGCACAAGTGCAACAACAATTAAACAAGTTTAGTACTACTACCATTTTTGACTTTGCCATTGCCTGCTGAGATTGATTCGATTATGAACATCTATCCCCATTATGTAAATTACATGTATATCGAATGTTTGTTATGTGGTTGCGTGTACTTTCAACAATCAAAGTTCAGAAATGCCTCTTAGAGAATAACAAGTAGAAGCAACTTACGCATGAATGTCCGCCATTTCCGCCATGATTGGATCCTTCGACAGAATCTCCTTCATCATCATATGTGCAGTTGATGGAATCAAGGATCTGCCGCCCTCCCCAAGATTAATCTGCCTTATACCACTCTGTCTTCCATCCCATTGATCCATGCTGTCATCTCCAAAGGGTCTGATGACCTTGACCGAAAGTTCATAATAAACTGGTGCGAAATGTGCCCTGATTGCGTTGATAAAATCGCCACTCCTTCCATAAAATCCAGTTATCATGCCACTGTTCCATGGAGTCATGAAGTACGACCTGTCAGCTCTTTCTTCTCCGCCGAACGGTCTGTACACCCTAATGTTACTTTGAAACATGAGTGATGTAACAACCACAGTTCCATCAACTTCTCCATAATAACCAGACATCATGCCAATGTATCGATGAATTTTTCTCACGAAGTCCCATTCAAAATCTTCTGTAAGAGATGTTAATGCATGTATAGAAAAAGAATGAATTCCACTTCGCCTAAGACAAAATTTTAGATTGGTCCTGCGGTTCATAATTTTTTTCTGATTAAGCTTGTGGGTGAATTGTACAACTTTGGATAAGAATGCTTCTGCTTCTGGTTGTTTGGTAAGTTGAACTGATCCCGAAAGGAGGTATGACTTCAATTCAAAGAACAAATCAAAGGATTGTTCATGAATACGAAGGTGTGTCTCCACTTAATAAAATTAAGACACTCACATTTGCTTCTCATGAATGAAATGGAATTCAAATATCAGCGGAGGTGCTGCTCTTCACGAAGGTAAGACTTCAACGTGGGCACCAATCGAATGAAGATAGATGGAAGAGCTCTCAAAAAGTCCGACTATTTTGCTGTCTTTTGATTCAAAAGAAAAGGGTGTTCCAACCTCTCTACCATGCGGTCCATATGTTACTTGGTTCGTTTTGAATGTGAGCGATTTGATGCCCATATAGTGGCCCAGCTGTCCAATATGTCCAGATATTGACCTCACATATTTATTAGGATGGTCCGATGGATACTTGCAAAAAATAATGAGCAAAAGCGCAAATGTAAATGAACTTCACCATGCACACGCCATATACATACGTATACGAGAAGTTGGCAAATCTAGTTGGGAGAGAATGCTGATGACAAGAGAAAGTCTTGCCTGTAATGGGTAAATCACGTAACAATATCGAATCTTATTTTTAGTTTGTGATAAAATGTCAGCACTTTACATGGTATATCCGTTACACATAATACTCTCTATTTTCATCATTTGTGTATCCCGATATGAATACCTATTAATAGACAAGAATAGAATGTGATTGATTTCTGTGATTAGTTTCCTATAATATTCTCGGTGCATATTGTATTGCCATTTATTGTTCACTGTACAACCTTATATATTTCAGTGTACTGCACACCCCAATATACTGGGAAATTATTGCATACTCTCTACCATATTTCTCTCTCTGTTATGGTATCAAGCCATTAATTGGAGATTTTTCCAAAAATACCCGGTAGCCTTCTGCCCTCGGCCTGACCACGATTCTGTCCTGCAATCCTGGCCACTGCCTCTGTTCTGCATTGTTGCTTTATCTGTTTCTGCTCCTCCCCTTTCACTGATCATTTCCCTGCCACAAGTCAGCATATCAAAAAGAAAAAAAAAATCTCGCAGAGTATATCGTGCGCAAGACCTTATCTGAAGCATCTCTTCACACTTATTTTCCCACGGTTCCAATAATTGACTGGGAAAAATTACCTGTTCTGGAAAGGCATCATGAGCCCCTTGATGCCTACGGCCTTCTCGACCATGTGGAAAGGAAGATTATTGCTGCTGTAGAAACAAAAGTAGATAGCAGTGGCAATGCTGTGCCCAACCCAGAGTACCAGGATGGGTCTCTCATGATAAGTTTGCCCTCGCCTGCTTGATGTTATCAGTCACGGAGGAAACTTCCTAGAAAGTCCACTTCAGGTACTTGATTACATTTGCAGGAGCAGCAATCTCCTAGCAATCAAAGTTATCAAAATGCGTGTTACGCCCCAATCCCACATCGGTTGTGCAAGGAGGAGATCTTGGGTATATATGTAAGGTCCAATGATCCTAAGAGTACCAACAACTAGCACTTTTGGGTAACGGGCCCGTGGCGTTACATATGGTATCAGAGCCGACTCCCCCCCCCACAACCATGGGGGATTGCAGGTGGCATGTTATACTGACCATGAGCCGGAATCGTGGGGATTAGTCTGGACCCCGGCCCAAGTGGGCGGGAGTTAATACGAACCCGGCTCGAGAGCCCAGTGAGGACGCTGGGCCTTTAAAGAGAGTAGTTTGTAACACTCCAATCTCACATCGGTTGTGTAAGGAGGAGATCTTACATATATATGTAAGGTCCAATGATCCCAAGAGCACTAACAGATAGCACTTTTGGGTGACGGGCCCGTGTTTTTGCAATATCGCAATAACTGAACAGTAAGGAAATTTTGTGGATGAAATAGTATCTGCAAGAGTTAGGCTTGGAACTAGAAAAGTACGTAGTTCACTTCAACAGTCAGAGTGCCATCCATATTAGTAAGCACTCTAACTTCCATTCTAAATCCAAACAAATTGATGTTAGATACAACTTGATTCATGATACTTTTGAGATGAAAAAGTTTTGTTCTGAGAAGATCCATATTGATGAAAATCTATTAGATATGATGACTAAGCCTCTACCTCAAGAGAAATTCGAATTTTGAAGGAGGCATAGAGGTTTAGTGGAATTGTCCCATGAACAAGCAAAGGGAGTTTATTAAGCTATCCTTACTCATTGGGTCAGATAAATTAAAATAATTGTAAGGAAACTTATGGATTTTTTCGCTCATCAACCCACCAAAAGGAAGATTATTTTTGGGCTTCATTTATGGTTAAATTCACTATAAACAATAGAACAGCATAACGGCGCACAAGAGCGGAAAAATTCAGCAACAGTTTTCAACATTCCACAGATGTTTCGGAATTCATATGAAAGGTGAGACGTGATCTTTTGTTGTGAAATTTCAAAGGGTGATTCCGTCGAACAAAATTCTTTTTGACATACTTCTCACTTCAAGATTCACTCGTTTGGCTGCACGTCGATACATCTCTTGTTGATCCCTGTTGGTAAGATAGCTCCAGTTATCTATCCTTTTACTTCGGTGATGAATCTGTGTTATCCAAGTGTATAGTCCTTGATAATTATTTGTCTTATATCCTCTGATTAGAATAGAGAACAAATTGTATACCTTACTATTTGTTAATAGTGGAAGTTTTGCTGGCTCGCTCCTATAGTTTTTCCCCTTACGTTGAGAGGTTTTCCAAGTTAAAAGCCTGTTGTTCTTCATCTGATTTTCTCTTCACTTTATTTCATGGTTGCCCACTAATTCACATATTTAAAAAAAATTTGTGATTTCTAGTATATTCGATTAGCATTTTCCCAACATATGTTTATAATGCTAATATAGTTTCCACCATGTTACCAATGCAAATGATAGTTTGCAAGACAACAACCTTTTTGTTGGAATAATTCCTATATCAAGATGTTAGAATTTAGAGTGTAAAAGTAGTTGAAAGAATCGAGAAATAAGAAGAGGAACACGAATGAATATGATTGATTTGTGATAACACGTCAACATCTTCACGTGATATATCCTTTACACAAAATACTCTCCCACAGTGTAGAGCAAAGTATGAGATTGCAATATTATAGAGATTCCCAAACCCATACCCGAGCCCTATTACAACCTACTTAAAAAAGTTTCAAATCCGATCTCTCAGGTTTTCACGTTCCACCATTATGGAGAAGTTTATCGAGATCACTCATAAAATTCCTCACCACTGTCACAAAACTCTATTAATCATATTTCTATATACCTAATACAACCAAAGAAGATATCAAATGTATCCTAATTATCTTTTTGAAAAATATCACAATTTGATTTTAGATTAAATTACATGAAATCAAAATATTTCAAATTAAAAATGAAAATACATCTATTTTCATAACGATTGTCACTCATTTGGCTGGGAGATCCACGCGTTTTTAGCTTGATACGAGATCGTTCCCAATAAGCCTCTACCTTGGCTTGCAATGATATAGAGGCATGCCTAACACCGATTAAAATTCTCTCACACTCATCAAATATTTTGATTCTCACATACCCATCCTAGTAACTTCACATGCCTACCTGTTTACCATATAAATCTTATCACGTATAGCAAGCTGATAAGTGATAACATACACTTGTCATGAGATATATAGAATGTGCTACTTGAAAGTAGAACACAAATCAAAGTTGACCGGCCTAACATTTTAGGATACTCGGGCATCCCGTCTTGCATTTTTTTTTTTGTTGCCAAGATCTCCTCCTCTACTTTTTCTTGTCCTACATTCATGGATGACTCAACTTACTTACCTTTCCTTTTAGGACAGTTTTGCTTGATATGAACCTTCTAGTTGCAGTCCCACTAAAATCAACCTTCTAGTTGCTTGTTTGCTTTTTTCATACTTGAAATAGAACACGAGTAGGAATGGAGGTGCTAGTCATTTGACAAGGCTTCGACGTGAACCCCGATCGAGTGAAGATATTTGAAAGAGCTTCCGAAAAATCCAACTATTTTGTTGTTGTTTGACTCGAAAGAGAAGGGTGTCCCAACCTCTCTACCATACGGTCCATATATTCCCCTGTTCGTTTTTATTGTGAGCGACCTGATGCACATATAATCAAACAACTGTCCAATATGTCCGGATACTGACCTCACATATTCATTTGGATATTCCAATTTAATAACCTGCAATGAATGAGTAAAAGCATAAATAGCTTCACCATATATACACATCAAATATATGGAAAATAGAGAAAGAGAGCTCGATACAGTTGGCATCGTTATCGTCTTATGACTTAAAAGTACAAGATCCTCCTCATCATGTTATTGTGAGATATGGTCATTTATGATTTGTTTCTCTTCAACAAACACATTATATGTGTATCAAAGGTTTCATATATCATCGTACGCTATCATAAATTGAGTATAGAAATAAATAAAGAAATATGCACTTATATTAAAATATGTATTCGAGAAACAAAAATACAGGGAACTTACACATGGTTCTCCGCCATTTCCGCCATGATTGGATCCTTGGATAGCATCCCCACCATCATCATAAACACATCTGATGGAATCAATGATGTATGCATACCGAAGATTAATCTCCCTTATACCGCCATGTAATCCATCATCCCATTGGTCCCCATTGTCATTTCCAAAGGGTCCAATCACCTTGAGTGGAAATTTGTGATAGATTGGTGCAAAATATGCTCCTATTGCATTAAGGAAATTGCCATTTCTCCCAAAAAATCCACTTATCATGCCGATGTTCCACGGAGTCCTGAAATATGTTGTACCAGTTTCTTCTTGTCCACCAAATGGTCCATATGTCTTGAGGTTACTTCGAAACTTGAGGGACACAATAACAATGTCTCCATCAACTTCTTTGTAAGTACCAGACATCATGTCGATGTACTCATATGGGCATTTTAATTCTATCTGCAAAAGCCAGACAAAGAAGTTAAGTATAATAAGTTAAATGAACCGAGATCGTACCTCTCAAACTCCTCCTGAAAACACAAAAAAAAAGGAAGAAGAAAAGAGATTGAGTATACAAGATAGAAAGAGAAATTAAGAGAGAATAACCGTAGATTCATTTGATCCACCACTTGCTCCATGTGTGATCCCTTCTACAGTGATCCCGTCAATCTCATGGACACACTTGATGGAATGAATGACCTCTCCCCAAATAATGACAATGCGCTTTATAACGTTGAGCATTCCGTTATTCCAATAATGACTGCATTCTCCTCCAAATGGACCTGCAACCTTGAGGGGATGAACATGAGAAATAGGTTCAAGATGCGCTCTAATGGACCTGAGATGTGAGTCTTTTGTTGTCCCAAAGAACCCCACTATCTTCCCTCCATTCCACTGAGCTGGAAAATGCATACCAATTTCCGATCCAAAGGGCCCATATTTTCTTCTATTACTTTCAAATGTGAGTGATCGAATACGTACTGTACCGGATACTGCACCTATATATCCCGATATTGATGTCAAATACTCATAGGGGTAGTCCAACTTAACCTACAAAGAGAAAACAATGTAATAAGGCTACCCCATAATAAGTCTGCAAATAGACATACATATATGACAATGACTTTTCAGACAAAATTCAAAATTGAATATGTTCTTATACTAACACAGTTTTTATTGTCTTGTCTCACTTCTTGCTTGTTTGCGTGGGTTTCAATAATTAAAGGTTGGTTTGACTTAATGCCTTCCAATGTTACTAACAAGCCCCTATTTCGTTCTATCTCAATTATTACATGCTTCTTTTCATGATTAGAAAAATCTTAGAACACATTTTAAGAAACTCACAGTACATCAAACTTTGGCAAATTTTTATATGAATGTAATGCATATGAAATGTATTGCTAGGCATAACTCCAGGGCCATCAAAGATGTTAAGAAACAACTTATAGGAAGAATTTGTCTATGTATATGCAATACAAATGAACTGAACTTACTGTATGTTTTTTCCCTCCATCAATTCCTCCATGTGTCAATGGACCGAGTGGATGCCCATAATTATCATACACAACACTGATTGACTCGATCATTGAAGAAAATACCACATCGATTTGCCTGATGTCCATATGCTTTTTGTCATCCCAAGTTTCACCTTCATTGTCAGTAGATCCTAGAGAACTGAATGGATAGGGATGTGGAACTGGTCCAAAATATGCTCCAATAGAATCAATAACTCTATTATTACTGTTCCCAAAAAATCCAATTATCCTTGTATCATCAATTGTTGGAAAAGTAAAAAACGTTCCAACTTCTTCACCATATGGTCCATACAGACGTTTATTACTTTGGAATGTGAGTGATTGGATACTTCTGAAACCATCTTCGACTATGTACCCAAATATAGAAATCAAAAACTCATTTGGATAATCGAGTGCGACCTGCAAAAAGGTAATGTCACCTACTTTCCACCTGTCAAGAAATAATGTTCAATAAATTATGTAGACATAAAAATGTAGAGTGGTCTAACCTGGAAAATTCTGTAGCCATTAGGGGGATCCAATCTGCCATGAACACTTGAACGAACCAAGGATCCATCATGCTCATACTCTACTATAATAGAATAAATCTCTTCTTTCGCAGAGACTAGGATTTTCCTCACAGATGTATGCACACTATCATCATATCGGTTGCCATTCGTACCTCCATATGGACCAATACGTTTGAAGGACTGGAGAGGGGCAACTGATCTTAGATATACTCCAATTGAATCAAGATGAGGGCTTTTGACCAACTTCTTCAAAATGTGGTGCCACTCGTCTTTCATTTTCTCAGAAAGAAAAGACGCAAAAGTTTCGATTGCTAGTGGGATCCCTCCGGTGTAATGAACAAGATCCTTTGACAACTCCTCATAACCTTCCCTAGGATTGCCTTGAGCAAATGCATGATGACAGAAGAGTTGAAGCGAGCTCTGTGAATTCAATCCCGGGACCATGAACTTCTCATCAACTTTAAGATCATCCAATAATTGCTCATCTCTTGTTGTTATCAGTATTCTACTTCCAGGACCAAGGAATGCATGTTCTCCAATGACAGAATATGCTTGTTCCATCTTATCCAAGTTATCGAGAACGATCAACATCTTCTTTTGATACAATCGAGTCTTAATTATGCCGATGTTGTTGGCTTTTCGATCAGATAAAAATGCGATATGTCTTATCTTTAAAATATTTTGTAGAAGTTGCTTCTGCAATTTAACAAGCTTTTGTTCCTCATCCGCATGTTGGATATCTTCAAGTAAGCTAACACCTTCAAACTTGTTATAGAGACGACTGCATATAGTTTTTGCAATTGCTGTCTTCCCTATACCTTCCATGCCACATATCCCAATCATTCGAACATCGGTACTTTCAATACTTAACAAAGAGATTAGGTAATCAACGTTTTGATCTAATCCCACAGCATTGTTGGTATAATAGGGAGAATGAAAGTAGAACACCCTGTTAGAAATGTCTTGTAGAAATAGCTCAATAAATTCCGCCTCATCCCTGTGTTATGACAATTTTAATATACTTATTACCATAAAAAAGGAATCCAAAGAAAGGGTCATACACAGTACATAAAGCAGGGGACGCTTCCGTGAACTTCATCTAAATCATCATCTTTTCATTTATCCTTTCCCAGAGGTCGGAGATGATATTATCGTGGGTTTGCACGAGACATACCCTTTTTTTTGTCTATGTATTAAATGAAATAAGTATTATTGCACTCAGCAAACCTATATATAACTATCCATGCACTTTTGGAAACCCTTATTACTTTCATACTCGTACTCATACTCTCCCTCTCATCCTTTCATTGCATCCCTGTCCCATAATCCCATTACTAACTTAATTATCTAAGTTTTGATCTAGACTCCCGAACTAGTCTTTCTTGCAGTCTCCGAATTTGCAATGAGGCATCATTAGAACCTTGGAGTGTCCTCAGATAGCTTAGAGAAACTAGAACTAGCTAACTACAATACGAAGAATTGATTGGTCCTCTGAAGGATCCACCAGCCTGCGTAGGAGACTCTTACTTGTCTTGCTTAGCTAACCAACCAAAGAGGCTATGGAGAGTGTACATATTATGAAAGCGTTAATTTTTATGAATGAAAAAAACTCATTTAGGAAGAACTTGTGAATGTAAAAAATCTATGCTGGGAAATCTTTACCTTTAGTAGGCCAATCCTATTTGAACTGGATTAATTAGAGAAAAATCTTTTGTTGATACAAGTGGTGCAAATAAAAAAATGTTAGCTTTTGCATTCCCAGTTAGAACGGAAGTTGACTGCATCCTCGAGTGTATTTATGGCATTTTCATTTGCAGTCCGATTTTTTGGGTATGCCCTGTCTTTTATTTAGAAATCCAATGAGGTCTTGACAATTATATCCGAGTTAGGTGAGACCACTTATCTAATTTTTCGTGCTTACAGTGGATAGTGTCCAAAGAGCCTGCATCTTTTCCATTCTGAGAATTTGTCTTCATAAACCATCTTCAAAGAAAATAGGATAAAAAAGGAAACATATCAACGCACCTTGCATCTGTGTCCAAGTTCCATGACGATATGTTCCCGGCCTCTTCCAGTGCAGCCCTCCAGGCCTGCTTCTCCTCCTCGTCCCTGGGCGGACACCTCCTGAATCCTTCTCCAAACTTCCCGGTCTGCCTCCGAACTTCCGATGGCTGCACGTTGTAGAAAACAGGTATGACCATGTGACCGTGCTCCTTGTACACCTTGTTGTACTCGAGAATCTCGACGAGCTCCTTGAGGCACCACTTAGAGTCAGCATAGTTGGTGGAGAAGATGATGATGGCGATCCGGGAGTCGTGGATTGCCTTTATGAGCATCGGTCCCACCACCTGCCCTCTCTCCTGCCGCTCAATATCCTGGTAGCAGCGGATGTCGGCTTGCTTTAGGGCATGGAAGAGGTGAGAGGCGAAACCCTTCCTCGTATCCTCTCCGCGGAAGCTAACGAACACATCATGCCTCCAGTCTGGCGGAGGATGAGCAGGTGACGAGGAGCTCGTGGCAGTAGACGGTCGTGGAGGCAGGGTTCGTGACGGCGCTCTTTGAATTGATTCCTGGCGCTTAAATAATAAGGCTGGGGCCAAGAGAAAATCTCCCAAAGATGTTACATATCTTTTCAAACGATCCATGATTGAAATCTGATGAATATAATCAACATTTGACGAAGAGGCCATGGTGGTGGAGGGAGACAAGCTGGGGGTTGTGTCCAGGAATGCTAATAAGAACATGCAATCGTTCATAGGCTACCCCGTCGGTCTATATTTACTCTTCATTCAGACTGTTCACTGGAGTAAGTATTTTATGAATCAGTATTCACATGTGGCATTGTTTATGCGGTACACCGGTCAATTGGGATTTTGTTATTCTTGAAATTCTTTCTTCTATTGTTTAGATTTTATTAAAATAGATAAAAATATATTTTTTTATTAATTAATATTATCCTATAAGTACTGTGACATGATTACACTGTTACAATACTTTTTTCCAATGGGCAAGGGAAATAAAGGGGAAGGGAGGAAAGTAAGGGAAATCATGTTTCCTTTCCTTTTTTTGCCCCCTTTTCTATGGAGAAGAATCATATACTTTACAAAGAATGTTAAGAAGTGTACAATAAAATGATGAACGGAGTTCGATCTCGAAATGCTAGTTTAGTACTAAAGACTTTGTTTAAGGGAAAAGGGACGTTCGACTATTTTAGCCAATTATCTTTGGTTGTAATTTATGATTTTCCCATTTTAATAAAACAGTCCTCTGGTTCTTTTCTCTAGAAAATCTATATTTTTTACTTACAAAAATCAAATAGGATTTACTAGATCATTTCTAGATAAAATTGATCCTCCTAAATCTATTCTTATTCTTGATCTTTTCAGCTTGGACTCTTTACGTGAATAGAATTCCAACAAGATAAAAATTCACCCATATATTTATATATATAAAACCTCTAAGAATTAGTTCAACTAGATAGGATGTATGTAAAACTCGTGTAAAATATTCGAATCCCCTTAAACATATAGACATTAGTGATACCACCTTTATTGTGCTTTGTATATGGATATGGGATGTGGGAGAATAAACTTTTTGTTATTAAATATATGTGTGTCTATATATATATTTATATAATCAGTTGCAACTTTGACAATTTCAAGGAAGGAAGATCAATAGGAGGTTGTGGTCAAAAATAGGAGACACAGAAAGAATTCTTAATCAATATAAGGGTTGAAAAGTGTCGGCTACCTTTTAAAACATGGGTCAATTTTCTTCTATGATTTATCTTTAAAATAAAAAGGGAAAACGACGAAGAAGGGGCCAGTAGTGTGAATTGAAAGCATTGCTCGTCGAGTTGAGATGCCCTATTTTTTTTTATAATATTTGAGTTTTATCTTATATGAGATTGGTTCACAAATTTAGATCTTCCTATCTTTTTTAATTTTAAAATGGAATTGTACCGGTAACTTGTAAAATATCACAGATTCCTGGTATTATACTAAAATTTATTTGTTTTTCTTTTACCTTTAATAGTTATAAAGTGATCATGTTCTAAGAATTTATCATAGTTATTGCTATTTTCACAGTTATTTTATATACCAAATATACGATTTTAAGTATATTTATCACATATTTAAATTATTGTTTATTAATAATTTTTATGTTATAATATTATTTTAGACATAAAAATTTATTAAATGTGTATAATTAGTGTCAAATAAAAGTTTATCTAGTAAGGAAAATAGTAATTTAAATTGTTTGAGAATTAGAGTTCAAAATGAGAAATTACAAATAACTAAAATTAACTGTAGAATAAATTTTTGTAATATGTTCCGATTTTATTCTAGATACTCTGCATGTCAAATTTGGAATCGGAGCCAACAGGCTCCTCAATTTGTTACCCGAAGCTAACCCGAATTTCTTTGCAATCTACGGATAACTTATCTATTATGACAAAACTTATTTATTTTAATTTAACACAATAATATAATTACCCCTTTACCCTTTCCTATTAATTAGATTTTCAAAATCATGTTATGGTCACTTTGACAATTCAAACACGTGCATGCAAAATTTTCAATTGCGTAGGAATTGATGCCATCACTTTACACATCAGTAATATTATAATGACCTTAACATTCCGGACTCAATTATATGAAAGAATCGGTGTTGTAAGACTTATTTAGTCATTCGCATTTATATATAATACAAGAAAACTGATAAATATATAAGATTTTGACTATCAAATTTTCTTGAATAATTATATATTTTCACGATAATTATTTATCTAATGAGCTGCCCATTGACAGAAAAAGTCAAAACAGAGAATCTGGCCTAAGATCTTATATGGATTAAAACCCACCTAATCCATATTATTCCTTATATTATGTGAAAGGTATGACTCTAATACTAGTGTGTACGACTCGTGTGAAAATTTAAAAGGTCGAAGGTTCAATTCCCCGTTGAGCGTGTAACCCTTGGTGAAGTCACCTATACATGTAATTTACACATGGATTTATCTGAATCCAGGACTTCATAGATCTAGAGAGAGTAAATTCTTCATTATCACAAAAGGATACAACCCTAAAATCCCTTCTTTTTATCTTTGTCTATTATCTATATTATATGTGGGAGCAAGTCAGCTTTTAAATTGTCTTTTTCACTTTTTTAAATTATCAATGGATACATAAAATTCAATACATAATAACTATTAAATTAAAAAAATATATGACAAATTTACTATCTTTCTCTCATTTTCTTTTTACGCTTTTCATTAACACTTATAATTTTCACTTAAACTCAATTTTTTCTATATTTATTACTTATTCTTCATATTTAATTTACCAAAAATCATAAATTCTAAAATTTATTGCAATTAAAATTTTACTAAATTATTTAATATGTATTCACTTTTTAATTATTTTTATTAAACAACAAAATTTGTCCGGGGGTACGGTTGAAACTCTACTATCATGTACATGCAATGAAAGTTAGATCTTACGCACATGCAGGCCGTAGTGTTGGAGTAAATATTGAGAATGTAATACACGATAAATTTGTTATATAAATTATTTTTTAGATTTTGATATATATAGATTTAAATATCAAAAATTATAAAATATTTATATATATTAAAATTTGAATAATAATTTACATAACAACCTCCGTTTACTCATAAAGTAGACAAATAATGTTGAAGTCTTTTTTAAAATAAAGAATGTTGAAGTCTTTTAGTCTGCTCGGCATTGGAAGATCTGACGTAAGAGCTTCCGTAAAACCACTCTGATTTTTATATTGAGTTAATAGCTCAAATAGGGAAAAAAAAACTTTAGAAAGTTCTAATTCACAGTTATATGATAAGTAAAAATTGATTAAATTACTCTGATAAATAATAATCAAGATAATTAACTGCTCAATTGATTAATATTAACTTGTTCATTTATTACAATTTGTTTGATATCTCTTCACGTCATATGATAATGTAAGATAATATATGAATTTCTCCTCAAATAGGCATGAGCTACGATCAATTTATCATTTTTGGCAATGGATTAATTTCGTAATTTGAGAGCCAAACTTGGTCTTGTTCATTCAAAGACCTGTTTGAGGACTATTGAACCTTTCAGACCAGAGACAAAATAATTGAAGAAAGAACATTCGATTGACGCAAGTCAAGCAAAGGATATAATCTAAATCAAGAGCTCGAATTCAAGTATTGTGACGCCTCTTCTTCCTCCTAGGTAAGGTCTCGAATTCAAGTATTGTGAATAGGAAGAATTTATATTGAGAGAGGGGTTCACATGACTCGAACTTGATTAGTTAAGACCTATTGACAAATCTAAAAAAGTGAGAGTACAAGAGACTTATGGATAAAACACCGCCATTTCTGCCATGGTTGGATCCTTCCGCAGCATCTCCATCATTATCATATGCGCAGTCGATGGAATCAAGGATCTACCCACCCCTAAGACTAATCTGTCTTATACCACTGTGTTTTCCATCATCCCACTGATCCAAACTGTCATCTCCAAAGGGGCCGATATCCTCAAGCGGAAGCTTATGATAAACTGGTGCAAAATGTGCCCCGATCGTGTTGATAAAATTGCAACCCCTTCCACAAAAAATCATTTACCATGCCAATGTTCCATGGAGTCCTGAAGCATGTCTGGTCAGCTCTTTATTCTCCACCAAATGTTCTGTACATGCTAATGTTACCTTGGAACATGAGTGATGTAACAGCAATGACTCCATTAACTTGTCCGTAATAAGCGGACATCATGCCAATGTATTCATTCAGGAGGTCCAATTTGATCTGTAGAGTTAGAGAAAAAGGAAAAAGGTTATACATAAAAAAAAATGCACAAAGTTATTACAAGACTCGGACAACTCAATATCACACATCTTGGTATGTGAAAGGAACTAAAAGAACAAGGTAGAAAGAGAGATCCTGAGGGAATCAACCGTAGATTCGCGTGATCCATCAATTCCTCCATGTCTGATCCCTTCCATGATGGTCCCATCAATCTCACGGACGCACTTGATCGAATTAATGACTCGGTAGGTAATGATTATCTATATTTATATTCTAAAAAGGAGATAGAAAGAAGCATTTGTGTGTTGCCACATCATCAATCATTCCTCCTTTTCTTTCAAATTTTTAATTCATTTTCAATTTATCTTTCTTCCCTTATCATTTTTTAATTCATTTACCTTTTTATTTAAAAATCCATTAAAATCCCATGTGGATTTGGACGCGTGTGCGTGTTGGGTCCCACCCACGTGGAATGTCAGTCATGAATGGGCTACTCTATCCACAGGACACTCAACTCCCTTTTCTTTCTATTTTACAATTTTTAATATTATTATAACCCAAAAAAAGTCATTGGATAATTAGTTTGTGTTGATTTTATTTTAGCGACATTATGTTTTGATTTTCCCTATTTGTTCTTTACTTTGTCACAGATATTATGACCGGTTTGAGGGAAGCTTCTATATTTGAGTAAAGAAAAGCTCATGATCGTGAATTTGAAAGTTTATGCTTTGCATGATTTGTGAAAAGATGCAAGAAAAGTTATAATAGCAAGTTTAGATTCCACAGTTACATTCAGTTTTTCAATACAAAATGAAAATAATCAAATTTATCTAAGAACTAATGAGCTCATTCATTGAGTTAGTTCAATTCCTTTTCACCGAATTGATTCATCTAAATTTACACTATTTTATGGTTTTCATCATTTAATATGTGACTTTCTTCCTTATAAGACTTTTTAAAATCATTTCCAATCACCCTCCAATCATTTTGGCAAGTCGGTTGATTTCCTTTTTCCCTTTAACGAAGTACTTTTCGTGGAATCTATCTATATTTAGCCTAATAAATTCTTGCCATTTCTCACTTATTGCATAGATCCTATAAGCCAATGATCTCCCAACTCACTTCTAGATGGGTTTCTATACCATTTCAGCAATCAACACATTGAAACAGAATGGTAATCCTCAAAACAACATCGCATTGAATTTTATGTATTTAACAATTTAACCTATAAATTTTCACTAAAGGTGATATATTTGCTTACTCTACTAATTTCGAGATTGTAGCCAGTCATTAGTTATTGCAAATTATGTTATCAGTTCTATATTTCTTCAATTATATTATCTTTTATTTATCATGATAGTTTATGGTAATTTATCCTACGATTATTTACACATTCGGATAAATGATTGCACTTATGCATAGACCTATATCATAACTCCTTAGTCTCTGATCTCTTACCGATTTCATCCATCTATTGCATCTTTTTATCAACGCATTTATTTAGGATTCATCTATATCTATGAAATTTGAATGTTGTATTTTTAATTCAGCTTATTTTATATTTCTGACTAAATTTTCTAATAAATCTCTATTAAATCTAACAGGATCATGAAATGCTCTAACTTTCATTGATATAATAGGTCATTATTCACGAAAGGTAATATTGTAATTATGGTTACTTTTTAATTATATTATGTGTAAAGAAAGTTTTGGACAATGTTGTTATGTGTGCCTAATTGGTTTTATTGATATCAGCAGCACATCGGGAATCCTCTATCCTTCATGCTTCTTGATTATTCTCTGTAAACTAATATCCTCTATATAAACTATGCGTGAGTACTGCATGTGGATCAATCTTCTTATTACAATTAGCTAACACAACTATTATATGTTATAAAACATAGATCATGAGTATTGCATGTTGAACAATCTTTTCATTACAATTATTTAATACAATTATTATGTGTTGTAAAAGAAAGATCGAACTGCAACATAGCACGGGCCATTTTTCTAGTTTGCCTTAAACTGCAGTGCCTTCTGTTGTCCCAATGATGACCGTGTTTACCTCCAAATGGACCAGGACCAGCATCCATAAAAGGATGTATATGGGAAACTAGTTCAAGATGTGCTCTAATGGACCTAATATGTGAATCCTCAATTGTCCCCACGATCTTTCCTCCCTTCCACTATACTGGAAAATGCATTCGACCTTCTTGTCCAAAGGGTCCAAATTTTCTTTTGTTACTATGAAATATGAGTGACCGAACTCGTAGTTTACCGAATACTTCACCTAAATGTCCTGATATCTATGTCATATACTCTCAGGGATAATTCAGCATAATCTGTCAAGAGAAAACACCGCATTAAAGGCTACCATATTGATATTTCTACACACATAGATTCTCAAATGTGCTTATCACTTTTCATCCTTGTTTTTGGTTATCTTGTCTCTCTTATAGTAAGCTGCCTGCTTGCTTGCTTATTTTGGTTTTAGTAGTTAAAAGCTTGTTTATTTCTCTTGCCCCTTTATTCTCTCTTCATTCTATCTCTTTTTTTTTTTTTGTGCCCCTTCTAAAACTATATGCCTCATTTATACAATGAAAATTTTACTACTACTACCACTATTAGTGTTAAGGATCAAATTTAGCACAACTCTCCACCTATCTTACACAAATAGCACCAAGTTACAACCATTTACAAAAATAGCACTGATTTATACTAATTCCCCAGATTACCTTTCCTTCTCCCTCATTCTCCCATCCCATCTTCTATGTTGCCTGCTCCCAATTTCTCCTCAGCAAAACACATCGCAGCAGCACCTCACGGATGGCCAGCGACAAGCACGTCAGGGGCATTGGTCAGCAGATCTGGGTGTCACCTCCCCACTAGTGATCTTTGATCTACTTTGGAGCTTCACGACCGCCATCTTAGAAGAAGATGAAGGAGATGGACGCCTCCAGATCCCTTGATTCTTTGCCAGGACGATGGTAGTGACTGTCGGTGATGACAGTGATAGCGACGGTCGTGGTGGCAACGGTGAAGCCGGCAACGCGGCAGCGACAGTGGCGGCAGCAAGTAATGAAGGGAGTGAGGAAGGGTGGAGGAGAAGGAACGGGGCGGAAGAGTGGCGTATATGGAACTTTTAAAAAAATTTGAAGATTTTCTTTTAATCTAGTGTGACATATTTGAAATATGTTATAAACCGGTGCTAGTAAAAAAAAAAAAAAAACTTCGTCTCTTTGGGTGCTATAAAAATTTTCAACCCACATTATTATTCTTCTTCTTAATAACATACCCCTATTATTACTTTCTATCTCCATAAATCTTCCATTATTTCTCCATTCAAAACAAGCTCAGAACACATCTTTGAGAACTGAATATAAATCAAATTTTTAGAAATATCACCTGCAACATTAGAAAAAGAAAAGTTTTGATGGTTATAGTGCGTACATAATGTATTAGCAGGTATAACTATATAGGGTAATCAAAGATTACTGAGAAATTACTTCAATGAAGAATCAATGATTGGATATAGAAATAAATCAAACTTACTGTGTGTTTTTCACCTCCAGCAACTCTTCCGTGTGTGAAGGGACCAAGTGGATGGCCATAATTATCATAAACAATACAGATCGGCTTGATTATAAAAGAAGACATAACATGGATTTGCTTGATGTCCATATCCTTTTTATCATCCCAAGCTTCACCTTTAGTGTCGATGAATCCCGAGGAATTGAACGGATATGTATGTCGAACTAGTTCGAAATACGCTCTGATAGAATCAAGAAATGCAGTACACATTTCCCAAAAAATCCTGCAATTCTAAGTTAAAGCTAAGTGATAAATTGGTTTGAATGATTAACTCTAAGTGACTATATATCGGATCTGTTTCAACTAATTTGAATTCTATCTGGTACCTGTCTACACCCTAGAATGTACTGCAATGAAGAATGAGTGTTGCGTAAGTGCAAGGTTGTCCTCATTCCCTATCTCTCTCCTCCCTGCTCGTGTCGACATCCACTAATCAAACAAGTTTTTTTATCCGTGACGGACTCGTTATATCATTTATAAACTCTGTTATTAATTAAAAAATATCACATCTCTTTTTTCATCGACTAATTAATGACTAAGTTCGTGACGTCGTCGTTCATAAGTTCATCAGCTCCTAACAAATATATCCTTAAATTAAATCAAAAATGACAGAGAATAGAAAAGAAACTTAATCATGAAAGCACATAGCGTCATTGGTCAAGTGCCAAGATGAGATGTTGCCTGCTTCCTCGAGTGCGGCCCTCCAGGCCTGCCTTTCCTTCCTGTCCCGGGGCTTACTCCTCCTGAATCCTTCTCCAAACTTCCCAGACTGCCTCCGAACTTCTGATGGGTCCACGTCGTAGAAAATTGGGATCACCATGCGACCGTGATCCTCACTGTACATCTTATTGCGCTGGTGAATCTCAACGAGCTCCGTAAGGCACCACCTGGAATCGGTGTAGTTTGTGGAGAAGATGACGATCGCTATCTGGGACTCCCGGATCGCCTTTATTAGGATTGGTCCGACAATCTGCCCTCTTTCCTGCTGTTTGATATCCCGGTAGCAGCGGATGTCCGCCTGCTTCAGGGCGTGGAAGAGGTGGGACGCGAAAGCCTTCCTCGTGTTCTCTCCCCGGAAGCTAACAAACACATTGTGCCGCCAGTCTGGTGGAGTACGAGCAATCAACCGCGAGCTCGTGGCGGTGAACGGAGGCAGAGGCTGGGGCGCTGCGTTTTGGGCTGATTCTTTTCGCTTAAGGATTGCCATTGCCACGGGGAAATTTCCTGTAGATATTATATATCATCACGCCGATCAGTGATAAGCATTTAAAAGACTGATTGATGTGTGGCCTTCTATCCCAATTGGTCCGAAATTAATTAATACGAAACGAACTTTCTCCAATAAAAAAAAGTACCAGGTTCACAGATTAACTTGCTACCGCTGATTAAATTTTACATCGACACGTAATAAAAATTCTGAGATAAAGAGAGTTGGCTGCCATGTCCATAAGCTCAAACTAACTTTAAGATTGGTCATCAGTATAAATCTCTTGTGAAAATGTTACACGTTATCAAAATACATTATCATGCGGGGTCGACACACCTTGACAGATTCTAGTGTAGAACTTATAGTCAATAAAGCCCGAGCACATGAACAAATATATGGTTTGTGGTTGCTAAATCAAGTACGGCTTAAAAAGCATGATTCGCACCTAGTTATTAGCTTGGGGACAAAGGAAAAAAAGAGTCTATCTCGTACATAATTGTTCCATTGTCTAAGTAGAGAAGAAAAGCATAGCTTGGCGTGCTCGTGCCACGTTATCAAGTAAATACAGTAGACGGATATAAACACAATTTCGTATAGGCCGATTAACCAATTTTACATGTAAATGATGTAGAAGATGGAAGAGATGATTAACAGATAAGGACAAAGTGCCATCGATAAGAGAGTTATTTTTAGTAGCAGGTAGAAGCCAGGCTTAAGAAGGCATGTGGTGCTTGTCAGTAAAATAATAGGAACATAACGACCTTCCGATGGCAGTTTCAATTCCGAGTAAACTCTCTGATGCTTAAGTTAGAGGCAATGGGTATAAGTGCTGAATAGAGAAGGCTCAGATAAGTTATATTTTGGACTTCTAGTGGTCCAATGTATTTGTAGGCTCATACCGGGTCCGATACTGTCATGCGATCTACCTCACTTCGGGCAACATGTGGTATGAGCACTTTATTTCATCATAAAATTTCCTCCGATTGGTTGATATGGCTGGCCTAGAGCATGAGTCTTTTGACTGGGTCGATAATCCAACCTAGCAGTTGTTTGACTTCTACTTTTCACGATGGCGAGTCGGTAGATGCGTTTGGTCCGTCTAGTGTGAGTCAATTTGGGTTGCCAATATTGGAATCGAATTGGATGTCCACCGGTAACAATTCTTGTAGTAACGCCCGAGAAATTCTCAGAAGATCATACTTCAATATACGGTTTGAGAAAATACCAATGAAATTTTAATAAATAAACAATTTATTATTAATCATTCGAATAATTATTTTAATTATTATTAATTAAAATAGTTAAATTAATACCTTATCATCACATTAGTGTAGTAGAATCGTTAAAGATTTTTCGGTAAACTAAGCCTTTTTTTTCGTGGTGAGCAGTCCCATCTTTTCTGCTCAGAACTAAACGAGAGTCAACGATCTGTCGCTTGAGCCCTCCACGTGGTAGTACGAGGCCACTCAACTATTTCCTTTTTTATTTTGGCCAGTCAAATTTCCTTTTTATTTATTTATTTATTTATTTTATGCCATTATTCTCTAATAACTTTGTTTGGAAATCCTCGAATTAGGGCTTGGGTTTTGCCCCAATTCATTTGCGCACGTAAAATATGAATTTAACCTACTCAATTCAATTATCTAACCTTATAGTTATCATCAATGTAAAGGTGATAGATTTGCCGACTCCTCTAATTTTGCGATTATGGTAAGCAATTGTTTATGATGATAAATAATATCTTAATTTTTTTTCAATTATATTTATCATCAATGTTTATGATGACATCACAATTATTTCACTAATTGCAGTACATTTCAATTGATTGCGAGCCAATTTCATCTATGTGGAGGAACAATCTTATTATTTACGTGTAACACTTTTATTTCAAGAAGCAAACTCGTTGATAAGCCGATAATGTGAAGTAGGTCAGGTCCAGGGTTCAACTCTCCCCGGAGGCCGGTATCTGGTGATTACTGGCGGACTCCTGATAGTATAATACATCCGGTGGATTAGTCGTTTTTTACGATATTAAAATGATTAAAGGGTAATAATAATAATGACGACGACGTCGAGACTTCAACAAATAAAACAAAAAAAAAAAAGGAGAATGGAACGTTTCGAAATTTATTATATTGCTGCATCGATTCAATTAAGTTCCGAGTCTCGTTGGTTTCACTGGACTGGGATATGAATTTCTAGAATTGATTAAAAATTAGGCTAAATTTATAAAGGACCACATAAACCGGCTTTTTTTGGATAACTTAAGATTTTTTTTTAAACTTATACCCCTAGTTTTGGATTGCCCACTAGTGCTCACCTCTCCCAAAGTGGTGCTAGGCAATCTCCGAAGAATATTGTGATAACCGTAAGTCTCTCCATCCATTTCAACTCATTTTTGAAGGAAATAATTATTTTTTAGTGTTGTCTCGGTCAACGAAAAAAATGTGCTGTGCAGCAACTTCTCCGTCTTCGTGGGTCTGGGGCGTTTCTCCGGTCTAAAGATCTTCAACTCGAAACTGCACTTATCCATGAAACCCACTCCTTGCCTCTTCTAATTTCCCCTGGTTAAAAAATTTGGAGATTAAGAGCGCAATCGGACGCCTTACGGGCTATATTTTAGCGGCTGAAATTATAAGGTCAAGTAATAACCTGTTAGAAAAGACCGCATATCTCTGCTCGAGGAATCATAAAGCAACGGAAGATCGAATAGCTGCTCACTCCAAGGAGCCAGAAAGTTGTACGTCTTGCATACATCATAAGTACCAAAGTCTTTTCTCTCGACACGACCTGAGAAAATCCAACCCGACCACTGCATCTAACCAACTTGATGATTTAGCACTGAGTGTGTCCCATCGAACGAAAGGTACTAATGGTTTTTTCATAATTGAAAGGAAACACAAATATCAATTAGAGGTGGCTCTGATCTCTTCAGATAAGACTTCGACATGAGCACCGATCGAGTGAAGATAGTTAGAAGTGGCTCCGAAGAATCCAACTATCTTACCATCATTGGACTCGAAAGAGAAGGGTGTTCCATCCTCGCTACCATATGGTCCGAATCTATTCCTGTTCGTTCTGAACGTGAGCGATCTGATGCACATGCAAGTCCCCAGCTGTCCACTATGTCCAGAAATCGATTTCAGATATTCATCTGGATAGTCCAATTCAATAACCTGCAAAGAATGATCAAAAGCATAAGTACATTAATCATATATAAATGTTTGTCATCTTTTTCCTATCCCTATATGAACAACTATTGTGCAGAAGTTGAACAAAAACAAACAAGTTCAGCATTAACCTCTTTCTTTTTTTTTTTTTTTTTCCTTTTTTTAAAACTTATTCCATTGCTTGTTAGCAAGAAAATTTGATCCCAGCTGAATAAATTACATGTGCACCAATACTTAAATGCCAAATTACGAGTAACTTACATGTGGACCTCCGCCATTTCCGCCATGGTTGGGTCCTTCGACAGCATCTCCATCATTGTCATAAACACAGCTGATGGAATCGAGGATCTGTCCACTCCTAAGATTAATCCGTCTTATACCACTGTGTCTTCCATCATCCCATTGATCCCCACCCTCATCTCCAAAGGGTCCGATGACTTTGAGAGGAAGTTTATGATAAACGGGTGAGAAATGTGCTCCAATTGCGTTAAGAACGCTGCTACTTCTTCCATAAAATCCACTTATCATGCCATTTTTCCATGGAGTCTTGAAATACGCGTCGTCGAGTGGTGCTTCTCTACCAAACGGTCCATATATTCTTATGTTACTATGAAACATGAGTGATGTAACACCAACAACTCCATCAACTATTCCATAATAACCAGACATCATGCCAATGTATTCATTCGGGAAGTCCAATTCGATCTGCAAAACTTGGAAAAAAGATTCATACATAACAACTTAAGTATGTAATAGAATTCCAATCACTCAAACTCCTCCTGGAATAGAGAAGGTGAAACTAAGAGAGAAGATGCAGATATCTAGAGGGAACTAACCGTAAATTCATTTGATCCGCCACTTCCTCCATGTTTGATTCCTTCCACAACGATCCCATCAGTCTCATGGACACACTTTATGGAACAAACGACCCGTTCCCAAGTAACAACTATTTGCCTTAAGTTGTTGTGCCTTTTGTCATCCCAAAGATGACCACGTTCGCCTCCAAATGGACCAGCCTCCTTGAAAGGATGTATATGAGAAACTGGTTCAAAATGTGCTCTAATAGACACAAGATGAGAATCCTCAACAGTTCCAAAGAAACCCACAATCTTCCCTCCGTCCCGCTGTGCTGGAAAATGCATACCAACTTCCTCTCCAAATGGTCCAAACTTTCTTTTATTACTGTGAAATGTGAGTGACCGAACCTGTACCCTACCAGACACTTCACCTAGATATCCTGATATTGAAGTCAAATACTCATAGGGATAGTCCAGCTTTACCTGTAAGGAGAACAAACCATGATAAGGCTACCCACGTGATTGTTTGAACCATAGAGATCTATATATCACCTTGCATCCTTAAAATTGAAAATTTGAACATGTTATTTACCTAATCTTGCCTTTTGTAATTATCTTGTCGCACCTATTTAGTGTGTTCCTTGCATGCTTGTTTCGTTTCACCAAAGGTTGGTTTAATTTAGTGGCTTCTAACATTATTAACATGCCCTTATTGCCTTCTATCTCATTCATTGCAGTCTCCTTTTTTCGCCAATCAAAGCAAGATTATAACACATCTTGAAGGACTTGACATGTGCCAAACTTTTATGAATATCAACTGCAATATTAAAGAAAGAGAGTTTTTTTTTTATAGTTATAGTGTACGTATCTGGAACATACTACTGGGCATAGCCATTGATCATTAGGATTATTAAGAAATAACTTTAAAAAGGAATCTAACCGTGGATATAGAAATGAATCGGACTTACCGTGTGTTTTTCACTTTCATCAACTCTTCCATGTGTAAACGGACCAAGGGGATGCCCAAAATTATCATATATTACACTGATTGACTTGATTGTTGAAGAAGATGTGACATCAATTTGCCTAATATCCATATGCTTTTTGTCATCCCAAGTTTCACCTTCAATGTCAGTAGGTCCTGAAGAATTGAATGGATGTGGATGCAAAACTGGTCCAAAATATACTCCAATGGAATCCACAAAAGTAGTATCACAATTCCCAAAGAATCCAACTATCATTCCATTATCAACGGCTGGAAAAGTGAAAGATGTACCTATTTCTTCACCAAATGGTCCATACAGTCGTTTATTACTTTGGAATCTAAGTGATCGGATAACTCTAAACCCATAATTTTCCTCAATGTACCCTAATATTGAAATCAAGAACTCATATGGATAAGCTAGTGCAACCTGCAAAAAGATTCCAGCACAGATTTGATGTTAATAACAAGTGTAGGTGCAGTTGCCTTTATTAAATTGCATATTAGTTGTCACATAAACTCGCACATATATATATATATATATATATATGAATGAGAAATTGACAAGTCACTTTTTAAGTAAATAATCAATACATCAATAGAGAATAAAATATATCATTTGCTAGTTAAGCAGATGACTTCTTGCCTATGGATTGCCAGCTAGCTATAAGACTCCATATAGCAAGATTGTCACCCTTCCATGCAAATTTCTATAAACAAACTCAAGAGCAAGGTTTATTCCATGACATTTAGCTATGAGTGTCTACCCTACGACATGACAATTTTCGAAGGGATATACTGCACAGGTGCAGGATGATTCTAAGTGCTTGGGACATCCTAGTATTCAATGCGTGTTGGAGCTCATGGAGGAAAAATATTTCTCGCTTTAGAAGTAGATGATGGTGAGATGTAAATTAAGACTTTTCTAGTGTACGAACAAGATAAGACAAAAATCACCTTTTGGAAAACTTGAGCCTCTTCCAATTTTGGGGCACCAGTGCGGAGGTCTCTTGACAGATTTTAATATGAACCTACCCAACTTTGAAGGATGATACACTCTCATGGTCGTGGTCGATTATTTCTCCGATTATGCAACATTCATATCCATGTAAATATGCTCAAGTTGTTTCATGGAGATTGGAAAGATTCGAGTAGTGCATAATCTTCCAGAGCACCAATTGGGCTTAGGTAGCTAATGATAGAGATGTCGAGAGAGTCTTTGTAGATTGTGCCGTTGAGTTGATGCAAACTATAGAGGGAATACTTGATCTAATAGAAAGAATTTCTAGAGGGCAAAGTGAGTCAAGAACTCACTGAAAATTTGTGGAAACTCATCCAAGATGTCAAGGCATTCCCAGGCAAGGATGAGATAAGGGCATCACTCAAATTGTAGGAGGGAAATTTTGTTGATCAGCTCAGGACACGAGGTATATCCCATGATAGCGGACTTAATCACAAAGGACCTAAGTGATGTTCAAAAAGACCTGATTCATCTTCAAAAAATCCAATTGATATTCAATAGACTGATGTTATCAGGAGGAACTAATTGATGCTAAGAAGGATGATATTGATGTACAAAATTAGAAAATGATAAACTTGATTTACAAAATTTGAAAATGACGAACTTGATTTACAACGTATTTCTTAGGGATAGGATTGTCTATCTACTCTTTAGAGAATCGTGATAATTTAGTGGAGTTAAGGGGAGAATCTTCTAGAATTTTGTAGAAGGATAACAAATATGTAGAATAACAAGTAAATACATAATTAGAATATTGTCTAGATATTCTCCTAGATATTCGAGAGTATCGTCTCTTCTAGGAGAGCTGCCTAAATGAGAAGATTTTTGCATCACTTGTACATTCATTCAAGAGTTAATAATAATTATCCTCTAAGAATCTGTTTCACTTCTTTTTTGTCTCTAAGTAGTGTTGATAAAGTGATAGGCAGACTCAGAACAAACTTCCAAGGTCTCACGAACTAGGAAAATTAGGTTAAAACAATGCTCACAGTACTTCTTTGACATAATGATTAATTGTCAATAAATTACGTATGCATACAAAGGTAGAGTGGACTAACCTCATGATCTATTCCTCTGTTTAGGGCATACAATCCACCGTGAGCACTTGAACGAACTAATGAACCTTCATGGTCATACTCAATGGTAATGGACTGAATCACTTCATAAACAGTGATCAAGATTTTCCTGACATAACTATGTGCACTATCATTATAAGGGCTGCCGGTACCTCCGTATGGACCAACAGGTTTGAAGGGATAGTGAGGAGAAACTGATCTTAGATATATGCCAAGTGAATCAAGATGAGGGCTCTTGACTAATTTCATGAGAATTTGGTCCCACTCATCCTTCATTTTCTCGAAAAGAAAATATGCAAAAGTCTCAATTGCTAATGGAATTCCTCCAGCATAATGAACAAGATTTTTAGACAATTCTCTATATCGTTCAGACAATTCTCTGTATCGTTCTGCAGGACTGCCTTGAGGAAAAGCATGATGGCAAAATAGCTTAAGCGAGTCTTGTGGATTCAATCCAGGGACTATAAACTTCTCATCGACTCCAAGGTCATCCAATAACTGTTCATTTCTCGTGGTTATCAATATTCTACTTCCAGGACCAAGGAAGTCATGTTCTCCAGTGACAGAAAATGCTTGCTGCTTCTTATCTAAGCCATCGAGTACAAGCAATATCTTCTTTTGATACAATCGGCTCCTGATCATACGGATATTGGTATTTCTCCGATCAGATAAGAGCCTTACATTTCTTATCTTCAAAACATTTTGTAGCAACTGCTTTTGTAAATTAACAAGCTTACATTCCTCATCCGCGTATTGGATGTCTTCAAGTAAGCTGACACCATGGAATTTATTATAGAGACGGTTGCAGATAGCTTTTGCCATTGTAGTCTTTCCTATGCCTTCCATACCATGTATCCCCATGACACGAATATCGTAACTTTGGATGTCTAACAAAGAGATTATGTAGTCTATGTTGTGATCCAATCCCACCACATTGTCTGTATAATAGGGTGAATGAAAGTAGAACACTCCATTTGATAGGGCTTGTACAAATAGCTCAATGAATTCTGCCTCGTCCCTGCATAATAACAATTTTTGGAGCATGCTATTAGCTCATGCAACAACTAAAGGACTTTCGTAATAGTATTTGGACTGTCATTTATTATTATTATTTTAATTTTAAAAGGAGGTTCAGAAGTCTAGAAGAGGTGAAGAGGGTATTAAAAAGACACATAAAGTCCTATCACGGAGAGTCGAACCTAAACCCTTTGGTCTTAGATCGAATGTGATATTATCGTACTGATCCCTCTTTTGTATTATTATTGTTGATAGTGTTGATATTGTAAATCATGGCTGTTATTGTTATTATTCCACCTAGTGGTTGATACAAAAAGATTACTTAATATAGAATGAGCAAAATGATGAAGTTTTTTCTCCGGGCTCATGAATTTAGGTAAAAATCCATGTCCAAGATACATATGTGGGTGGTCTCACTAAAGGCTATATGTTCAAGGGAGAATTGAACGTCTGGCCTGGTGAAATTCCACACGATTTAAATACATGTCACCTTCAATTAAGCTAACTCTTGGGGTTGAGTTCTACCATTTGATCATGTGTAATAAGTGGATGTGATTCACGACATTTCAATAAAAATTATTTAAAAAATTGCAGGTAGAGAGGGACAAGATTCAAAAATTATAGCAACGGTGTTTCTTATCCAATTCAAAAGAGAGTACTCAAAGAGAATAAAGTAGACTAGCACACGACTTGTGCTACTCATGGAAAGTATCATCGAGTATGAAAGTGAATAGGAAATTTGTTGATAAGTGAAGGTAAATAATAGAGTATGAAAAGTATCACCGGGCATAAAATATGTCACCACAATATAATCCTCTCTTAAGTAAATAATTAGTTGAAGGGGAGGGCAGTTTTGGAATTTCAGAAGTGTGACCAAAACTGTCTACTACTCCAATGTAATAATAGAAGATAATGTGGAGGACTAGAATAAACTGAGGTTTGGGACTAAATCGATAAAAGCATATGATAATGAGAAAGGAGACCTGAGTACTGGTATCATTCTCGAATAAAAAAGCAAGAAATTATTAACACGAATTGTGTAAGTAAAATCCCATTTCATTTTATTTACATTTTGTTTCTACCCCATTTGAAGCCTACAACCTTCTTTCATAGAAGGAAACACATCCCCTAAATTATTTGGGACATTATCCAAAAATATAACATTAATTTGTTTCTATTCATTAATGTAAAAAAGTTTAAACATAGTGTGACATTTTTTGATAATGTGTCAAAATAAGTATTGACTAAATTCACTAGATATTCATGTGATTGGTTCACCTAAAAATTTCTCGAACGTTCGGTGTTGAAATTGTTAAATATTTTTCTCCTCAACAAATACATTAGTAGGGTGTGGACTTAGGACTTATATTATAAAGTGCTGCCCGATTGGGTGATTTATAATATTCTTAAATATTATTAGTATGCCCAATAAGAAATTGTGCTCATGTCTAGCTGATATATTATGTAATCTGGTAGTCATTTATAACATGAACCATACACTACTCTGCACGATAATAAAACAAAAACTATCAAAAATGAAACAATAAATAGAGCATTTTGGAAATAAGATTTGAAAGATTAATTGTTTTACTGTGCAGTTATATGTGGAATGGGAAATGAGAGAGAAACTGATAGTAGAGAAAATTTTGGTAGGTAAATATTAGTAAATTTACCATTGCACCCCATTTATTGTTGATGTAATGGGTAGTTTGGGAAATTGAAAAAGATATAAAAAGCCTAAATATATTTTTTATATTAATATAGATATCAAAGTCGAAAGTAAAGTTCTTAACTTACTTGAAAAGACTCTTGAGCAAAAAAAAAAATTACTTGAAAAGACTGTTTAGTGAGGATTACCTCAGCCACGGGCTGTTTCTCAATAGGAACCGGCATAAATCGGCTCAATCTGTGGGGAAGCAGTTTAGAGCTGATTCTTCCCCGTTATGGAACCAGAACCGGAACCGGAATTGGCGGTTTGGTACTAGAATCGAAAATTTTTAAAAATAAAAAAGATTCAATTAGTTTATATATCAAATTACATACATTTTTAAATACAATGCATTTAATTTAGTTTAATTCAATATTATTGTTTATCATAATTTACAATAATTTATATATTGGAACTAGAAGATTTTGAACCGACTTGAACTGTAGTTTTTAATCAGAACTGGACCATTCCGAACTATCCTTGAATTGTATTAGGAACAGTTAAGGGCCGACTCCATGCCCCATGGAATTGGACTCGACCAGTTCCGGACCGTGGCCAAGGGTAAATGGGGGGGACCTTATCCTCATTCTAGAATCCTATATCTTTACCTCCTCCTTGTGGAGAGTCTTCTATTTAACAAGTATACTACGCGATAATACATAATGGTGTAATGAACCAATAAAATTCAGTTATATTTAGATTTTTTATAACACCCTAAAAGCTAAGAAATAATCATATATACTTGTTACATACAAGACTTTAAGATTAAACAAAAAAGTACATGTATTGTAAGTGTCCTCGAGCTTGCTCTTTAATTATCTTTTTCTTCCAATATTTATAAATTCATGGTTCTTTCTTATAATTAAAAGAAGAAGAAGAAGAAAATATATAAACCCACCTTGCATCACTGTCTAAGTGCCAGGATGGTACAGTAGAAGGGAAGAAAAATTGAAAGTTTATGACCATTCTAATTAAAAGTGAAAGCTCATGACAGAATTAAAAAAAAAATAGACAAAGTTCGTACATCAGACTGTCATTTGCCCAAGAAAATAAGATACCCAAAAGTTCATGTATTTCTCTTTAAATTTTTAGTTAATCTAATGGCCTTCTGTGTCGTTTTACACTGAAAAAAAAAAAAGAAAATCGGATAAAAAAGGAAACATATAAGCGCACCTTGCATCAGTCTCCAAGTTCCACGATGATATGTTCCCTGCCTCTTCAAGTGCAGCCATCCAAGCCTGCTTCTCCTCCTCATCCCTGGGCTGACACCTCCTGAATCCTTCCCCGAACTTTCCGGACTGGCTCCGAACTTCTGATGGCTCCACGTCGTAGAAAATGGGTATGACCATGTGACCGTGCTCCTTGTATATCTTGTTGCACTTGAGAATCTCGACGAGTTCCCGGAGGCACCACTTGGAGTCAGCGTAGTTGGTGGAGAAGATGATGATGGCGATCCGGGAGCCATGGATCGCCTTTATGAGCATCGGTCCCACCACTTGCCCTCTCTCCTGCCGATCGATATCCCGGTAGCAGCGGATGTCGGCCTGATTTAGGGCGTGGAAGAGGTGGGACGCGAAGCCCTTTCTAGTGTCCCCTCCACGGAAGCTAACGAACGCATCATGCATCCAGTCTGGCGGAGAATAAGCCGGCGATGAGGAGCTCATGGCGGTAGACGGGGCTGGAGGCAGGGTTCGGGGCGGCGCTCTTTGAATTGATTTCTGGCGCTTAAATAATAATGCCAGTGCAAAGAGGAAATCTCCCAAAGATGTTGCCTATCTTTTCAGACGATCCATGATCGAAACGGGGATGGAGGCAGGGTTCGGGGCGGCGCTCTTTGAATTGATTTCTGGTGCTTAAATAATAATGCCAGTGCGAAGAGGAAATCTCCCAAAGATGTTACATATCTTTTCATACGATACATGATCGAAATCCGGTTAATATAATGAGCATCTGACGAAGAGGCCACGGCGGTGGAGGGAGACAGCCTGTGGGTTGACTTCGGGGGTACCAATAAGAACGGTGACTGGTGGAATCGTTTATGGTTTAGATTATTTTTTTAATTAGTATGCTGTACACAAAATTATAGCTTTCGAAAGCTAAGCTCAGGGACTTGATTTAACTTCATCGCCATGTTCGGTGTGGAATCTATTGTTAGGTTGATAATGTGGAGGACTGTAGGTTGGATACAGGATACGAGCATATGCTTTTATTGAAATAGTCTTGCATTCCTTTCCCTCCAAATAGTGTAGATGAAGCAAGTAAAAGCAAGCTTATAAATTGTACAATGCAAGGATTTTCCTTTTTTTTGACGTGTTATCCTATCTAGCTCGGTATTCAAATCTTGAACATTGCAAATTATCATCAATTTAGCTAAGATAGCAAACCAGATCTGGCGAGTAGTCAGGTAAGAGAAAAATAAATGATGTCTTAACTCTACTCTTGACCCACAAAAATCCACGCATGGATTCTTTCCGTGGATTGATAAAAAAAAGTTATATGCAAAAGATTAAATAAACTTTGAATTATAATTTATGCTCGGAATGAGTTTTGGTAAACATAATATAAATTAGATAATATCGATGAAAAATAGACAGATTTTACATATAATAAATATGGGGAAGATGTAGTTAGAGAAAAGTTTGTGTGAAGTTATAAAGAGAAGGTAATAGTAGAAAAAGATTCAGTAGTTAAATATTAATGAATTATTCTTGCACTTTTTTTTAATTTAGTAGATATTATAATTAAATTTTAAACGTTATTGGTAGTTACACAGTGATAAATTTTCTCTCACACCCTTAATTTTCTTAGTCTAATAATTATTATAAATTAAATTTTATTTGTTAATTGGTAATTTTGAAAAGTGAAAAGAAAAAACAACTAAAGAGAGATCTTCTCCATACTAAAGGTGGATCCATATTATATATAGTTTTTTTTATTTAATAAAAGTGACAAAAATAAATAACATGTTGATTTTGGTTAATGTATTAAATATATAATTTTTTTGAAAATTCAAATATAAAAAATTAAATAATAAATTAAGAGAAATTTAAGTTATTTTTGTATAGTGAAAATAGTAGATAGAAAGAAAGATAAAAATAATAGTTTTTTATTAAAAAAAAAAAGGAGAATAACAGTTACGGCAACTCAGCCATACTGCTATGTGTTGTTCGAGTGTTCTTATTTAACAGTAAACATATTAGATAAACTGAACAAATAGTACTAACATTGATTCCGTCAGCCTAGTATAGTATAAGAAATTGGCGTTTGCCAAGGCACAAGCTTAATAGTCTCTTCTAACAATATTACTCAGGTCAAGATTCAAACTTGTGACATCAACTTTACCAAGCTGCATGTGAGTTAGTTTTAGACTACTAGACCACTGTCCTTGGTGGTGAGAAAAATAATAATAAAATAAAAGAGATAAGAGAAAGAGAGTGAGAAAGAGCACTGTGTGGTTATATATTAGTAAATTTACCATCACGCCCTTAATTTTTCTTAATCTAATGGTTACAATAATTTAAATTTTATGTGTCTAATAATTTTGAAAGGAGAAAAGGATACTAAAGAGGGTATGCGCTTCCATATATAATATAATATATATTTATATTAATTAGTTGCAACTTGAGTAAACAGTTACTTTAGTCCTTAATTTTGTACCAAGTCATCAGTTCAACCCCTAATCATTTTTGGCCATCAAATAGACTCAACGTCAATCAATTTACGAATACATTAGTCCAGCCATTAAATTGTCGTTCAAAATGTTGACATGGCTACCTATGTGTCCCTCATGACGTGATGTTTTTATTAGCAAAAAATGTGCCTATGAAACACTGCATTTTGGATACACCCACCCCTTCTGAACCACCTCATTTCCTCTCTCTCTTTCCCTTCAAAATCCCCATCTCAAGTGAAATATCAAACCCTAACACCTCTCAATCCAATCTCAAGCCAATTTACATATTCTAAACAACGTCAATGAGTTGCAATGCGGGTAAGTACAATGAAGATATCACAACCTCAAATTGATGGCAGATTTGCAGCCACTCGAGCACAACAGGTTCATCAATCTTTTACATTTGTGGTGAAGGAGCTTTAAGTATGATTTCTAACACAAATGCAAACCCAGGAAGACCATTCTATGGATGCCCATTTTGGAAAAATAAGAATCAGAGCTATGGATACTTCAAGTGAGAAGATTAACTAGTAAGTTCATCAACGTACTCTAAGGAGGAACAAATTATGAGCCAGTTTAGAAGGAGGAAATTCTCTTATCAAAGGTAATTACAGCGGCTTAGGTTTTTGTGTTGGCTATTATCTATTTTGATTGTATTACTGTCTGTTGTGGTTGTTGTCATAATTAAGTGGAAGATATTTTCTTAGCTTGTGTTTGATAGGAATTCTAGTTTATCATTATATGTATTAGTTGAGAATTGTAGTATTAGAGTGTTTGGTTGATCGGATAGCAGTTACAGTTTGTAGCACTTGTGTGTTAAGTATGGCCTTGGGTTGTTATGTACTCCCACGTAACTAGGTTATGCAATGCAAAAATGTCTATGCTCCATTCTACTTGTATTTAATCTTTATATTTTCATTCCTTATATGTTTCATGTTGAATTGAAGAAAATAAAAATGCACTAACACAGTAAGGCTAAAAGGCACAAGGTGATAACTTTAATTATAATTCAACCATAATGTCAGAACATCTTACATAATAAAAGGTGACTATCTCACTTAAACAAATGTTCCAAGTAGCATAGATAACAAGATAATTGGATAGATAGTTGTCTTCCAGTGCAAAAAAGCCTCCAAATCCACTAACTGGATATATAACAGAAAGCCAGTAAAGTCACCAAACAGATTCCTACTTCTCCTGTTGTTTCAAACTGATGTTTCTTATTGAGTTTGGTATTGACAAGTACTAGGTTGAGTTGCATGAAGACTCTTGACATGAAGAAGCCAACTTAGCAAACTTGCTTCTGGTCATTCTTGTGGCTGCAAGAAGTGTTACCATGATAACATATTGTTGTCCCCTCCACTAAAATGCTACAAGAGTAATTCCTGTAGGAGTTGTGCTTGGTGAAGCACTTGTTGGAGTTATGGGACTCCAGAATTGTGGACTTATGGGACTTAAAATTTGGGGTGGTTGAATCTAAGAACTCATAGCGGAGTTGTTAGATGGAGGTCTGCAAGGTGGTGGTCTTGTAGCTATTCTTGGAATCTGATAAGACATAATAGGTGATCTCTCCAGTAGGGCCCCTTGTGTTCGAGTTGTCAAATAAGGCATACTTGGAGCTACTCATGTCCAAACCTCCACTTCTTCACTCCCTTAAATGAAATGACATGAAGTTTTAGAAATAGCCATTAAGTGTAGTCTCAACATTAAACACATTGGTAAGGTGTAATACCTGATCTTCATAGTGTATAGTTGGAGTTGAAACATATATTAGCCCAACGCTTGGTGTAAGAAATGGCCCTAACAGAGCTGAGCAGAAGTAGGAGTTGGACTTGGAGATAAAGATAGGTCTGAATGGGAGTTGGACTTGGAGAAATTGAGCTAAAATTGTTGTTGGAGTTGCATTTGACATGCTTTGAGCTCCAGCAGTAGCTATATAATTGGTGCCCTACAGAATACCAAAACATAAATGATTAGTTAATACATAATCACATGTTGAAAAGTTGAAAGAGTTACCTTTCTCTGTGTTGCAGTGACTCATTGTTCACTTGCAGCAGAACATTGGGATTCTCTCTGTGTTCCTTGGAATATTGACTTGCTCTGGAGAATAATAAAGTAATTTTGTGGGCAGAAAAAGCAACATAAAAAGAAGAGTAGAATTTGCTTGTTTATGTTGATTGCACCTTCTTGTTTGCACATGTCTTATGTTTCCTATATGTTCCTTAATAGCTTCTTTTATTATGGCCTTGGAAGCCGCATTTCCCACATATCATTGGACCGTTTTTCCTCTTATCCTTGAAAGGGTTCTCTGGAAGATCATTTTTTTGTCCTTTGCTTTTTAGATCTTCCACCTTCCATATTGTAATGTGGAGGGAGGATAGGATCTTGCTTCCCCACTGATCTTGTCCTCTAATATATTGTATGAATGGCCCATAAGTATTTTTCCATGTCTCCTTTTAGTAATGTGGATGCACAAATTGCTTAGGAACCAAGTTGTTGTGGCCTAAATAAGCAACTACATGAGCACAAGGGATTCCAATTAAGTCCCATTCTTTGCAAGAACAAGTAAACTCTTTGAGGTCTACAACATACTTGTCATTGAACCTAATCTGCTGCACTTGAAACTTCAATCCATCTTCATCTCTAGTCCACAATGGATTCCAGTAATTGCTATCTTTCTTTGCTTGCTCTAGTTTGGTTTGTGCAGATGGTGATATTGTTCCCTTATACCTTTCTTGGTGGCATGAAAGCAAATGTACAACCTATCAAACCTAGGAGGCAATTCAAGACTTGATCTATCAACACCAAGCTGCAAGGTTAATCTTGGATTACTTCTTCTGACCCTACATGGTAGTCCTAAATTTTTGCCTATTGCTCTTTCTCCGACCCTTCTACTTTCTCTCTATCAATATGCATAGCTCTGTAAAGCTTTATCTGCACTTGGTAAGTGTCAACCATGTAGTTATAGGCATTAACATCAGCCATGTTTGGTGTACTCTTGAGTCTATCCACCAGCTTATTTGCAACCCAGTTTCTATTAGCTATTGGATTTTTTAACTTCTTACTACATGTGTGGTTCTGATTGAAGATCTTTATTTGATAACTACCATATGCTTCACACCAAGAACAAACAATCTCCCAAGGGCAACCCTCCATACACTCTCAATCATGCATCTTACCTTATAATTTTTCACCGTCTTCACTTACCTTCCAAGACAAACAGTATAATCTTCAAGTTTGGAAATAACTTTTCCAACTACATATGTGGTTTACCATTTGTTGCACCTTCAACAAATGTTGGTGGCATCTTATCAATGTATTCATCATTACTTCCTTTTAGGCTCTCCATTTCATCAGTATGGTAACCCTCTTCTAGTTCATTTACAAACTCATCAACACCTCTTACATTCTCCATAATCTTAGGTGGAATTAGGTTCTTAGGCCTATTATTGTATGCCCTCCATTTTGGCTTTTGCTTGCCCTTGCTTGAACATCGTCCATCTCCCAAGTGCACTTTTGTTTGAAATTCTCCAATCCAACGTCTATAGATGCTAAATCATCATCCTTATCCTCAATAAATGATTTTTGCTCTAGATTGACTCGATGTTGACTTAGGGTTTTCGGAAGATTGGTGATGATTTGGGGAAATTGGAAAATGCTTCAGTAGGCAAATTATGTCACTTAAAATGGTGAAGGTGCATCCAAACCGAAATGTTTCATTGGCATGAGTTTTGTTAATAAAGAACAATATATTTCACACCGTGAGTAACACGTAGGTAGCCATGTCAGCATTTTGAAGGTAATTTCACGGCTGGACTAGCGTGTTGGCAAATTAATTGATGTTTGAGTCCATTTGATGACATAAAATAATTAGGGATTGAACTAATAGTCAGAAATAAAATTAAGGGTTAAAGTGACTGTTACTCTTGCATCTTTGATAATTTTAAGAAAGAAAGTTAGATGGGAGGTTTTGGTCAAAAATAGGAGACTGAGAAACAAATTTTAATTAGGAGGTCTTGGCCTCTACCAAACCTTGGCACCTCAGCCATCCTGGGAAAAAAAATTTCAGTGAAGCTGTTATAACACATGTCAATAATAACATGGTATATTCATTAAATTATAACTTAACATGTAATCAATAATCATGTAAATATTATTATTAAATCTAAAAATTTCCTAAGAAAATATAAAAAAATTGTAACAAATAGTGAACCGTAATTAGACGAATATATAAATGATAAATTTTAATTAGACAGATATATTATATCAGTATTGTTTAAATAGTACGATTATCCCATTAAAGCCTTCCCATCCAAGTGCGAAGATTAGCCCACAAACGAGAGTGAAGTGAGAGGAAAAAAAATAAAAATTAAATAAATAACTTAGATCTGACAGCTGCACCGAAAGGTTTTATACAATTTTCCGTCTTAAAAAGTATAAGGGTTGAAAAACTGTCGGCGGCCTTTTAATATATTGGTCAATTTTCTTCTATGGCTTATATTAAAAAAAGAAAAGGAAAACGACAAAATAGAGGCAACTATTGTGATTTCGATCTTAATACGGCGACCGAACCATTCAATTGGATGTAAGAGTTATCCCATTTATTTTATCATATTCAAAGTTTAATTATTATTTATATAAGATAAGTTCATAAATTTGCATAAAATTCATTTTTTAATAATAATTTGATTAAGAAAATCTAAGAATGTGGTTGTAAATTTACTTGTTCAATATTTTTCTCACTTTCTCTCTACCCTTCTCGTTTCAACTCATTTTTCATTGTCACTCAAGTTTTTCATTGATGCTCAATTTTTTCCTAAATTTATCATTTTTTGTTCATATTTAATTTAATGAAAAATCATAAATTCTGAAATTTAACGCAATTAAAGTTTTACTATATTATTTATTACAAATTTACTTTTTAAATAATTTTATTAAGTGACAATATTCATGCGTAGTATAGATCAAGCTCCAGTATCATGTATATGCAATGAAAGTTTGATCTCACACATGTAGCCCGTAACTTAGAGAAATAATGTTGAACCTTTTGAGTCTGCTCGGCATTGGCAGATCTGACATGAGAGCTTCGGTAAAACTCCCCTGATTTTTATATTAAGTTAATAGCTCAAATGGGAAAAAATATCTTAGATGGTCCAGTATCATGATGACTTGATAAAGAGTACTTTGTTATATTAATCTAATTAGTAATAATTAAGGTAATTATTCAAATGATTAATATTAATTAATTTGTTCGTTTGCCACAATTTGATTGATATATCCTAAAAAAATTTTAGGTAATCTTGCCTCATAATGATATTATAAGAAAGAACCGATTGAATTGCTTTGATTACTAATAACTATGATAATTATTCGGATATTAACACAAATTTACTCTTTTCTCACATTCCGATTGGTGCTTCCTCGCATCACGTGACGGAGTAGAGTTACCTTAGAATTTCTTGTATATCCTTACGCCATGTGGTGATGAGGTAGGATCATCTAGGAAATTCTCCACAAAATAGGTATGAGCCGGGATCAGTTTGTCATTTTGGCACTGATTTGCTCACACGATCCATAAAGATACGAACTATCAGTTGTGTATTAATTTTAACACTGGATTAATTTCGTAATTTCACAGCCAGACTCGGTCTTCTGGCTCACTCAAAGAGCAGTTTGAGGAGTATTGAACGTTTCAAATTAGAGAAAATGAAAAGTGCCAGAGAAAGGAAAATCGCACGTAATGGATGAAACTAATAGTAAGATCCATGAATGACTCATCCGTAGGGTATGAAATAGTATTTCTTCATCTCCATCTACTTTATTTATTGCCCGCTAGATTTACAGCCCTACCTGCACATCGTTTTCATGGTGATTGCTTCAGCTCAGCTGTCATTGTATACTAGAAGACTAACGTTCAAGCTTCTTCAATAAGTACATCCTAGAGGATGTCGAATTAATCTAAAGGACAATATAACTGTCATGGATCTTGACATTCAGTCAACTTTACAATTTTATAGTTTGATTTTATTATGTTATTTTACATATGTTTTAACGCAACTGTAAATCATAAAGTTTCTATATTCCATTTGTAATTGTGACCATTGAGATGATATCATTTTATTGCATTCTCCCCTACAATATAAAGTCGAATCTCCAGAATAATTCAGCAACAACAAATGTGTCCACTGCATGAAAGGAACGTCTCCTGCTTTTTTCACAATCGAAACGAAACACAGATATCAACTGAGGCGCTGCTCTTCAGACAGGACTTCGACGTGGGCGCCGATCGAGTGATGATGGGCAGAAGAGCTTCCGGAGAGCCCAACTATTTGTCTGTTATTTGATTCGAAGGTGAAGGGTGTTCCATCATCACTACCGTACGGTCTGAATCTTCTTCTATTCGTTTTGATCGTGAGCGAGCTGATGCACGTATAATACCCGAACTGCCTAACATATCCGGGTATCGACCTCACGTATTTGTTTGGTTAGTCCACCTTGATAACATGCAAAGAATGAGCAAAAGAATGATTCTGATATAAATGTCAAATACATAAATCACATAAATTTATTTGCCATCATAGTCCATCCTACATGAAAGACTGTGATGCACAAGTGCAACAACAATTAAACAAGTTTAGTTTGATTCGATTATGAACATCGATCCCCATTACGTAAATTACATGTATATCGAATGTTTGTTATGTGGTTGCGTGTACTTTCAACAATCAAAGTACAGAAATGCCTCTTAGAGAATAACAAGTGGAAGCAACTTACGCATGAATGTCCGCCATTTCCGCCATGATTGGATCCTTCGACAGAATCTCCTTCATCATCATATGTGCAGTTGATGGAATCAAGGATCTGCCGCCCTCCCCAAGATTAATCTGCCTTATACCACTCTGCCTTCCATCCCATTGATCCATGCTGTCATCTCCAAAGGGTGTGATGACCTTGACCGAAAGTTCATAATAAACTGGTGCGAAATGTGCCCTGATTGCGTTGATAAAATCGCCACTCCTTCCATAAAATCCAGTTATCATGCCACTGTTCCAAGGAGTCATGAAGTAAGACCTGTCAGCTCTTTCTTATCCACCGAACGGTCTGTACACCCTAATGTTACTTTGAAACATGAGTGATGTAACAACCACAGTTCCATCAACTTCTCCATAATAACCAGACATCATGCCAATGTATCGATGAATTTTTCTCACGAAGTCCCATTCAAAATCTTCTGTAAGAGATGTTAATACATGTATAAAAAAAGAATGAATTCCACTTCGCCTAAGACAAAATTTTAGATTGGTCCTGCGGTTCATAATTTTTTTTCTGATTAAGCTTGTGGGTGAATTGTACAACTTTGGATAAGAATGCTTCTGCTTCTGGTTGTTTGGTTAGTTGAACTGATCCCACAAGGAGGTATGACTTCAATTCAAAGAACAAATCAAAGGATTGTTCATGAATACGAAGGTGTGTCTCCACTTAATAAAATTAAGACACTCACATTTGCTTCTCATGAATGAAATGGAATTCAAATATCAGCCGAGGTGCTGCTCTTCACGAAGGTAAGACTTCAACGTGGGCACCAATAGAATGAAGATAGATGGAAGAGCTCCCAAAAAGTCCGACTATTTTGCTGTCTTTTGATTCAAAAGAGAAGGGTGTTCCAACCTCTCTACCATGCGGTCCATATGTTACTTGGTTCGTTTTGAATGTTAGCGATTTGATGCACATATAGTGGCCCAGCTGTCCAATACGTCCAGATATCGACCTCACATATTTATTAGGATGGTCCGATGGATACTTGCAAAAAATAATGAGCAAAAGCGCAAATGTAAATGAACTTCACCATGCACACGCCATATACATACGTATACGAGAAGTTGGCAAATCTAGTTGGGAGAGAATGCTGATGACAAGAGAAAGTCTTGCCTGTAATGGGTAAATCACGTAACAATATCGAATCTTATTTTTAGTTTGTGATAAAATGTCAGCACTTTACATGGTATATCCGTTACACATAATACTCTCTATTTTCATCATTTGTGTATCCCGATATGAATACCTATTAATAGACAAGAATAGAATGTGATTGATTTCTGTGATTAGTTTCCTATAATATTCTCGGTGCATATTGTATTGCCATTTATTGTTCACTGTACAACCTTATATATTTCAGTGTACTGCACACCCCAATATACTGGGAAATTATTGCATACTCTCTACCATATTTCTCTCTCTGTTATGGTATCAAGCCATTAATTGGAGATTTTTCCAAAAATACCCGGTAGCCTTCTGCCCTCGGCCTGACCACGATTCTGTCCTGCAATCCTGGCCACTGCCTCTGTTCTGCATTGTTACTTTATCTGTTTCTGCTCCTCCCCTTTCACTGATCATTTCCCTGCCACAAGTCAGCATATCAAAAAGAAAAAGAAAATCTCGCAGACTATATCGTGCGCAAGACCTTATCTGAAGCATCTCTTCACACATATTTTCCCATGGTTCCAATGAAATTGACCAGGAAAAATTACCTGTCCTGGAAAGGCATCATGAGCCCCTTGACGCCTACAGCCTTCTCGACCATGTGGAAAGGAAGATTAGTACTGCTGTAGAAACAAAAGTAGACAGCAGTGGCAATGCTGTGCCCAACCCAGAGTACCAGGATGGGTCTCTCATGATAAGTTTGCCCTCACCTGCTTGATGTTATCAATCACGGAGGAAACTTCCTAGAAAGTCCACTTCAGGTACTTGATTACATTTGAAGGAGCAGCAATCTCCTTGCAATCAAAGTTATCAAAATGCCTGTTACACTATACAATAGAAGTAGTGTATATTTGTAACACCCCAATCCCACATCGGTTGTGCAAGAAGGAGATCTTGGGTATGTATGTAAGGTCCAATGATCCTAAGAGCACCAACAGCTAGCACTTTTAGATAACGGACCCGTGGTGTTATATATAGTATCAGAGCCGACTCCCCCACAACCATGGACGATTGCAGGTGGCATGTTATGCTGACTATGAGCCGAAATCGTGGGATTAGTCTGGACCCCAGCCTGAGTAGGCGGGAGTTAATACGAACCAGGCTCGAGAGCCCAGTGAGGACGCTGGACCTTTAAGGAGGGTAGTTTGTAATGCCCCAATCCCACATCGGTTGTGTAAGGAGGAGATCTTAGGTGTATATATAAGGTCCAATGATCCCAAGAGTACTAACAGATAGCACTTTTGGGTGACGAGCCCGTGGTGTTGCAATATCGCAATAAATGAACTGCAAGGAAATTTTGTGGATGAAATAGTATCTGCAAGAGTTAGGCTTGGAACCAGAAAAGTACGTGGTTCACTTCAACAGTCAGAGTGCCATCCATATTAGTAAGCACTCTAACTTCCATTCTAAATCCAAACAAATTAATGTTAGATACAACTTGATTCGTGATACTTTTGAGATGAAAAAGTTTGTTCTGAGAAGATTGATGAAAATCTATTAGATATGATGACTAAGCCTCGACCTCAAGAGAAATTCGAATTTTGAAGGAGGCATAGAGGTTTAGTGGAATTGTCCCATGAACAAGCAAAGGGAGTTTATTAAGCTATCCTTACTCATTGGCTCAGATAAATTAAAATAATTGTAAGGAAACTTATGGATTTTTTCGCCCAGACCCACCAAAAGGAAGATTATTTTTGGGCTTCATTTATGGTTAAATTTACTATAAACAATAAGAGATTTGCAGCAACTTAGCCACACAATAGAACAGCATAGCGGCCGCACCAGAGCGGAAAAATTCAGCAGCAGTTTTCAGCATTCCACAGATGTTTCGGAATTCATATGAAAGGTGAGACGTGATCTTTTGTTGTGAAATTAAGGGTGATTCGTGGTTGAACAAAATTCTTTTTGACATGCTTCTTACTTCAAGATTCACTCGTTTGGCTGCACGTCGATACATCTTTTTTTTTTTTATCCCTTTTGGTAAGATAGTTTCAGTTAACCATCCTTTTACTTCGGTGATGAATATGTGTTATCCAAGTGTATAATCGTACCCGTAACTTGTAAAATATCATAGATTCCTGGTATTATACTGAAATTTATTTATTTTTCTTTTACCTTTAATAGTTATAAAGTGATCACATTTTAAGAATTTATCATAGTTATTGCTATTTTTACAGCTATTTAATAAACCAAATATACGATTTTAAGTATATTTATCACATATTTAAGTTATTGTTTATTAATAATTTCTATGTTATAATATTATTTTAGACATGAAAATTTATTAAATGTGTATAATTAGTGTCAAATAAAAGTTTATCTAGTAAGGAAAATAGCAATTTAAATTGTTCGAGAATTAGAGTTCAAAATAGAAAATTACAAATGACTAAAATTAACTGTAGAATAATTTTTGTAATATATTCCAATTTTATTACCCGAAGCTAACCCGAATTTCTCTGCAATCTACGGATAACTTATCTATTATGACAAAACTTATTTATTTTAATAATTTAATTTAACACAATAATATAATTACCCCTTTACCCTTTCCTATTAATTAGATTTTCAAAATCATGTTATGGTCATTTTAACAATTCAAACATGTGAATGCAAAATTTTCAATTGCGTAGGAATTGATGCCATCACTTTACAGATCAGCAATGTTATAATGATATTAACATGCCGGACTCAATTATATGAAAGAAACGATGCTGTAAGACTTATTTAATCGTCTATATATATATTTAATACAATATAACTTATCGATATGTAAGATTTTCACCATCAAATTTTCTTGAATAATTATATATTATCAGAGACAATTATTTATCTGATGAGCTGCCCATTGACAGAAGAAGTCAAAACAGAATCTGGCCTAAGATCTTATATGGATTAAAACCCACCTAATCCATATTTTTCCTTATATTATGTGAAACATATGACTCTAATACTAAGGGCTAGTTCAAGTGAATAGAGGTGTGTACGACTCGTGTGAAAATTTAAAAGGTCGAAGGTTCAATTCCCCATTAAGTGTATAGCCGTTGGTGAAGTCACCTATACACGTAATTTACACGTAGACTTATCTGGATCCAGGACTTCATGGATCTAGAGAGAGTAAATTCTCCGTTATCACAAAAGGATACAACCCTAAAATCCCTTCTTTTTATCTTTGTCTATTATCTATATTATATGTGGGAGCAAGTCCGCTTTTAAATTGTCTTTTTCACTTTTCTAAATTATCAATGGATACATAAAATTCAATACATAATAACTATTAAATTAAAAAAATACATGACAAATTTCCTATCTTTCTCTCATTTTCTTTTTATGCTTTTCATTAACACTAATATTTTTCACTGAAGCTCAATTTTTTCTATATTTATTACTTATTCTTCATATTTAATTTACCAAAAATCATAAATTCTAAAATTTATTGCAATTAAAATTTTACTAAATTATTTATTATATATTCACTTTTTAATTATTTTTATTAAATAACAAAATTTGTCCTGGGGTACGGTTGAAACTTTACTGTCATGTACATGCAATGAAAGTTAGATCTTACATACATGTAGGCCGTAGCGTTGGAGTAAATATTCCGAATATATTTTTTATATAAATTCAATTTTAAATTTTGATACATATAAATTTAAATATCAAAAATTATAAAATATTTATATGTATTAAAATATGAATAATAATTTATATAATAGATTCGTTATATAATTTGCTTGTAAAGTAGACAAATAATGTTGATGTCTTTTAGTCTGCTCGGCATTGGAAGATCTGACGTAAGAGCTTCCGTAAAACCACTCTGATTTTTATAAGCATGTAAACAAAAAGGATAATAAAGGGACACTTACACCCTAAGACCTAAGAACTTGTTTAAAGTCGAATCTCCAGAATTGTTTAGTCCTATATGTGTCCACTGCACCAAAGGAAATTTTCCTGGTCTTTTCTTTATTGAAATGAAGCACAAATATCAATTGAGGTGCTGCTCTTCAGATAAGACTCGGACATGAGCACCGATCGAGTGAAGATAGGCAGAAGAGCTCCCAAAGAATCCAACTATTTTGCTGTTATTTGATTCAAAAGAGAAGGGTGTTCCTTCCTCACTACCGTATGGTCCGGATATTCTCCTGTTTGTTCTGATCGTGAGTGATCTGATGCACACATGATCTCCGAACTGTCCGAAATGTCCAGATATCGACGTCACATATTCATTCGGATAGTCCAACTCAATAACCTGCAAAAAATGACAGCAATTCTCATCGAGTATGTATTGAATGTTTCACAAGTACTGATACTGAAATGCCAGTTCGAGACCAGAGTGGAAGATTGGTTAAGGTGATAGGACATCTCTTCTTCCTCTTAGGCAAGGTATCGGGTTCGAGTCTTGTGAATATAAAGAATTCGTATTGAGAAAGTGGTCCACATGACTTGAACTAGATCAGTTAAGACCTATTGAGAAATCGAAAAAAGTGAGACTACAAGATACTTACGGATGAAGCACCGCCATTTCCACCATGGTTGGATCCTTTCGCAACATCTCCATCATCATCATATGTGCAGTTGATGGAATCAAGGATCTGCCCATACCTAAGACTAATCTGTCTTATACCACTGTGTTTTCCATCATCCCATTGATCTAAACTGTCATCTCCAAAGGGTCCGATGTCCTCTAGCGGAAGTTTATGATAAACTGGTGCGAAATGTGCCCCAATCGCATTGATAAAATTGCCACCCTTTCCACAAAATCCATTTACCATGCCAATGTTCCATGGAGTCCTGAAGTACGTCTGGTCAGCTCTTTGCTCTCCACCAAACGGTCCGTATGTCCTAATGTTACTTCGGAACATGAGAGATGTAACAGCGACGACTCCATTAACTTCTCCATAATAACCGGACATCATGCCAATGTATTCGTTCGGGAGATCCAATTTGATCTGCAGAGTTAGAGGAAAAGAAAAAAGGTTATACATACACAAAAACAAAGTAATTACAAGACTCCGACAACTCAATATTACACCTCTTGGTACGTGAAAGAAACTAAAAGAACAAGGTAGAAAGAGAGATCCTGAGGGAATCAACCGTAGATTCATGTGATCCATCATTTCCTCCATGTCTGATCCCTTCCGTGATGGTCCCATCCATCTCATGGACACACTTGATCGAATTAATGACCCGTCCCCAGGTAATGATTATTTGCCTTAAATTGCAGTGCCTTCTGTCGTCCCAATGATGACCGTGCTCGCCTCCGAATGGACCAACATCCTTGAAAGGATATATATGTGAAACTGATTGAAGATGTGCTCTAATGGACCTAATATGTGAATCCTCAACTGTCCCGAAGAACCCCACGATCTTTCTTCCCTTCCACTGTGCTGGAAAATGCATTCCAACTTCTTGTCCAAAGGGTCCAAATTTTCTTTTGTTACTATGAAATGTGAGTGACCGAACTCGTAGTTTACCAAATGCTTCACCTAAATGTCCTGATATCGATGTCAAATATTCATAGGGATAGTCCAACATAACCTGTAAAGAGAAAACATCGTATTAAAGGCTACCATATCGATATTTCTACACGCAGAGATTCTCAGATGTGCCTATCACTTTTCATCCTTGTTTTTGGTTATCTTGTCTCACTTACAGTAAGTTGTCTGCTTGCTTGCTTACTTTGGTTTCATTAGTTAAAAGCCTATTTATTTCTCTCACCCCTTCATTTCCTCCTCTTTTTATCTCTTTTCTTGTACTCCTTCTAAAATTATATGCCTTATCTATATACTGAAAATTTTACTGCTACTACTATTATTATTAATAGCATACCCCTATTATTACTTTCTATCTCCATAAATCTTCCATTATTTTGCCATTCAAAACAAGGTGAAAACACATCTTTGAGGACTTAATATACATCAAATTTTTAGAAATATCACCTACAACATTAGAAAAGGAAAAGTATTGATGGCTATAGTGCGTGCGGAATGTATTAGTAGGCATAACAATATATAGGGCCATCAAAGATTACTGAGAAATGACTTCAATGAAGAATCAATTCTTGGATATAGAAATAAATTAAACTTACTGTGTGCTTTTCACCTCCAGCAGCTCTTCCGTGTGTGAAGGGACCAAGTGGATGGCCATAATTATCATAAACAATACAGATCGACTCGATTATTGAAGAAGACACTATGTCGATTTGCCTGATATCCATATGCTTTTCGTCTTCCCAAGCTTCACCTTCACTTTCGATGAATCCCGAGGAATTGAATGGATATCCATGTGGAAGTGGTCTGAAATACGCTCCGATAGAATCAAGAAATGCAGGACCACATTTCCCAAAAAATCCTACAATCCTTCCGTTATCAACCGTGGGAAAAGTGAAAGGTGTTCCGGCTTCTTCGCCAAATGGTCCATATGTTCTTCTATTGCTCTGGAACCTGAGTGATCGGATGGCTCCAAAGCTATAATTTTTCGCAATGTACCCCGATATTGAAATCAAGAACTCACTTGGATAATCTAGTACAAACTGCAAAAAGGTTCCAGTGTGGAAGTAATTTTAACTACAGATTGAGGAGCCTAATATATGCTTGTTAAACAACAAATTATTAATTTTGACAGACACGTGCATGCGAGTGCACATGTATAAATCATGCAAGAAAACAATATCACCATTCCATGCAATTAATTAATGGTGTCCAATAAATTATGTATGTATAAAAGGTTTGGAATGGACTAACCATGTAACGTCTGGCCTTGTCGGAGAGGTACAATCCGCCGTGAGCACCTGAACGAACCAAGGATCCATCATGGTCATACTCTATGGCAATGCAAACAATCACTTCATCAACAAAGATTAGAACTTTCCTAACATCGCTATGTGCACTGTCATCATAAGGGTTGCCAGTCCCTCCATATGGACCAACAGATTTGAAGGGATAGAGAGGAGAAACTGATCTCAAGTATACTCAGAGTGAATTGAGGTGAGGATTTCTCACTAACTTCTTGAGAATCTGGTGCCACTCATCCTTCATTTTCTTCGAAAGAAAAGATGCAAAGGTCTCGATTGCTAATGGGATTCCTCTTGTATAATGAACAAGATCATTGGATAATTCTTCATAACCTTCTCTAGCATCTCCTTGGGAAAATGCATGATGACAGAAGAGTCGAAGTGAGTCCTGCAAATTTAGTCCTGGGACCATAAACTTCTCGTCAACTTTAAAGTCATCCATAGCTGCTCATCTCTTGTTGTTATCAATACTCTCTACTTCCAGGACCAAGGAAATCATATTCACCAGTGATGGAATATGCCTGTTCCTTCTCATTCAAATTATCGAGAACGAGCAGTACCTTCTTCCGATACAGTCGAGTCCTAATTACACCGATATTATTGGTTCTCTGATTAGAAAGAGCATGATGCGTCTTATCCTCAAACATTCTGCATAAGTTGCTCTTGCAGTTTAACAAGCTTATATTCATCATCTGCATACTGGATATCTTCAAGTAAGCTGACACCTTGGAACTTGTTACGGAGACAGCTGCAGACCGCTTTTACAATTGCAGTCTTCCCTGCACCTTCTACACCATGTATCCCGAGCACACGGACATCATCACTTTCAATATCCAACAAAGATATTATATCATTGACATTTTGATCTAATCCCACCACGCATTTTGTATAATAGGGAGAGTGGAAGTAGAACACTCTGTTTGAAAGGTCTTCTACAATCAGCTCAATAAACTCTGCCTCATCCCTACATTGTAATTGTAACAATTTTAGACGCCAGCTTTTTGCTCATGTGAGAACAAAAGCGATATGGAGGATGAGGAGACTATGGACGACAAGTTGCCAATAAGTGGATGAAAAATGCATGAAAATCTAAAAATAAATTTATCTATTTATTGCATGTCTTCGACAATAAGTGGACATAAATTCAAGTGTAGTTTTTTTTTTTTGAAGAATAATTTTATTTCAAACCATAATGGTACATTCAACGTCGCAGCAAATGAATAAAATTGAATTAAAAGTTAACCAATTCTCGTAAAATAAATATGTTGGTAAAATGATGGCCCCACGTGAATAGATTTTCCTAGTTAAAATTTATATTAAAAGAATTATTTATCATTATCTGATGATGGAAATCATTTATAAAGGTGGATACAAACCTGATTATTACTAAGTAAAGGAAGGACACAAGACATTGGAAGTTCTAGGCTGCATTGGTCTTTCATGTTCAGCATTTGCTACTGGTTTCTTCAGGACTAGAGATATGAGAGCTTTCTAATCCTCAGTTCGTGTGTCCAGCTAGGGGTGCTGTAGCTGTAGCACCTATGTTGATTGACTTGTGAATTTGCTCTCACATGGCCCATGGATATTCACTCTTTTTAGCTGTCTTAGGGTCTTGATTTGATTTTATTTGTTGATACTTTAGGGGTTATCATACCCTATCTATGTACCTCTTGAATCTATACCATGATTAAATTAATACCTAGCATAACTCTTGGTGAGGCCATCCACACATGTTCTTTACACATAGACTAACATGGATTCATGGACTTACGGGGTGTTCATGAGCCGGGGGAGGATAAACTCCTCTTTATAAAAAAAAAAAAAAAGCCCAGTCATAGGTATGACTGGATTTAGGTACCTTATATTTTTCATGGCGTCTGAATCCAACCCATATAGAACCATTCTTAAGTATGATATTTGTGCCCTATCCTATTGAATTGAGAAACCGTATCACACCCAAAATCTACACCATATCATAGGCTATAGGTACTTTATTGAAACTTGTATTTTTTATGAAGATATAGTTGTTGGGTGTGTTTCTTGAATTTTGAATGTTGTTAAATCCGATTATGGTTTCTTATTTTTCCAAATTTGACACTTCATCTTTTGGAAGATTACATCTTGATATATTGAGAATATTTCAGATAGAGATAAAATAAGGATCTATATATATGGACTAGGAGTCTTATGTGAGATGTATTATCTTGATGGATTTTAGGGTTTCTCTTTTATGTTAGCTTGTGTACATATCGCCCCCCATTTTGTACTTGTCTCATTATTATTTAATAATGAAACACTATCAAGTCTTCTTTTGATGTGGATATACGGACGACAATTTTTTCCTATCCTGAACCATGGATATTGTGTGTGCAATTTCTTCTATCTTCCGCCCTACCTTTATTTTTCATGAGATTCAAATCCTCTCAAGTGGTATCATAGGAAAGGTCGGAGAATACAATGAAAGTATCGTCAAAAAGTCAATTGACAACATGATTTCGAGAGTTGATAAGTTCAGATGCTTGAGGTTCTCATGTAGAAGATTGTAGATGCAATTGACTAGATTATTCTCGTGATAAGTTGAAGCAATTCATGGAATCGCTAGGTGTTCAAACAATTGACTAAGACTTGTTTGGGTATTGAAAGGAGGCCATTCACATCCATCTTCGAGTTTTGAAGAATTCAAGATAAGATGGAGATTCGTGGGTATGTGTCTTGAATTATTAAGATGGTTCCATCTTTTGGAAAATTGTATCTTGATATATTGATAATGTTATAAATAGAGATAAAATAAGTGTCTACATATATGATCTGAAAGCATTAATATAAAGCGCACTTGATGCATCCAATGGATTTTGATAGACTTGTGTAAGACATATTTTCTAAGAAAATGACAGCGGGAGTCCTATATGTTTGTTGTTTCTTGCAAGTGAGTCCTATATGTTTCAAAATGAAACATCAAGTCCTATTTCTTATCCACCGTTACAACATCCAGTCCGTCATCTGACCTGCTGTTACTTCGAGGCTGACGTGGCAGTAACACCATTAGTTTTATCCCGAGTGTCAGTTTTATTGCTGATGTGGACATTTTCTTAATCCCACGTATACAAAATGATTAAATAAATTATTTTTTTATTCTCAAACCGATATAATTACTCATTTACCCATCTCTCTCTGTCACGAGTATTTGGTTCTTTTGGATTTGCTTAGACAGCATCAGAAGATTGATTCTTCGACGGAGGAACAAGGCAAATGTAGATCAAATTCTACACAACGCATCGAAGGACAAATGAGTAATTGTATCTAGTTTGACAATAAAAAAAATTTATTTAATCATTTTGTACACATGAGATTAAGAAAATGTCCACATCAGCACTAAAATTGACACTCGGGATAAAACTAACGGTGTTACTACCACGTCAGCTTCGAAGTAACGGCAGGTTAGACGGCGGACTGGATGTTGTAACGACGGATAAGAAATAGGACTTGATGTTTCATTTTGAAACATATAGGACTCACTCGCAAGAAATAACAAATATTAGGACTCCTGCCGTCATTCTCTCCATATTTTCTATATGGTTTTGGGATTTATCTTCCGTGTTAGGTTGTGTACCTATTGTGCCCCATCTTGTACTAGTCTATTGTTACATAATAATGAAAAAATCATCGAGTCTCCTTTTAGTGTAGATATACATACGACACTTTACCGCTGTCCCGAACCATGAACATTGTGTGAACAACTTCTTCTCTCTTCCGCTTTATCTTCATTGTTCATGAGATCTAAATCCTAACAAGTATATTTCTCGATTTTTATGATCACTTATATGGTTATAAAAAGGAATTAGGTTTAAGCGTTATTATGAGAGGGATGGAAATAGTTATTGTGTTTAGATTTTGCATTCCATCTTTATGTAGTAAAAAACTCAGGCTAAGCCTGCCTAACCAGTGGACTAAGGATCGAGTCATCTGAAACCACATAGATTGAGTGTATGAACTTTTTTCTCCTTACTTTTTCAATTACCTGTTGGGAATCAATCGACGCTCGAACATTGGTCTAAATCTCAATAAACTAGTATTAGAGCACGGGTTTACTACTTTGGTTGATTGAATCATCCATAATGTTTACATTGCAAATTGAGATGGAGAAGACAGATAGAGTTATACATTTTAGTATATGGAAGGTATGAATGATTGATCTTTTTGTGTAAAATAGTTTAAGGGCAACGATCAAGGAGTAGGACTTAGCCATGTCTGGTGTTGATTAAAAGAGACTTGATAAAAAAAAAAGATTTTTTCACCATTCACTTATGTCTATTGAATGACATATTGCAGGAGATACATAAGGAGACGACAAAAGCTGAATTGATGAAAAAATTGGAGGCACTCTATCTGTCAACGCCTATTGCCAGTCAATTAGTTTTGAAGTAGTAGCTATATGCCCTTCTTATGGTCAAGGGGACTTCGGTCAAGTCTCATATTAGTGAGTTCATCACTCTCATTAATGACTTGAAGACTGTTGACTGCGAGGTGAAAGATCAAGATGATGTTATTGCATTGTTATGTTTGTTGCCACCTTCTTATAAGATGTTCCAAGAAATGATTTGCATGAGGATATCCTCGACCTTTGATGACGTCAAGGACAATTTGTTAAGTAAGGAGAAGTTGGACAACAATTTCGAATTTATTTGGATATTCAATAAGTAAGATTTGAACTTACTTGCAAGAGACTAACAAAATCAATTAACTAGCAAAGGGAAATCTAGATCTAAACAAAGGAATTGGAACAAGAAATTTCTACAACAAGAAGATGAGACACATCGCTACCAAATGTTACAAACTTCAGGGTCTTGGAGGATAATGGGAAATGGCTTGTACATGCTTGGCGACTAAATAGTGATGGGCTCAGCATTACTGGCATTCTCGACATCAAAAGTTGAGCAAGGAATCGTAGGCACATACGTTTAGGGCATAAAAAGGAAGAAGTGCATCTCAAGTAAGAGATCACTGTAACCAAAACGAGTGAGCAAGAGCACTTCAGGAAGGTCGAAGTTTTAAGCAGGCAATTTTTCTGATCCAAAGAAGGCTATATTTACTCTGATAAGATCTTAGATACCTCTTGAAGGTAAGATATCTCCTAAATCACTAAGTGTGAATGCTCGAGAACAACTAAGAAGGGGTGAGGTGAACTATGGTCTATGTGCTGCCGAGGAGCCTTTCGGTCCAATATATGTTCTAAGGTTATAGAAACTTCAATTTTCTATAAGTGGCTAAAGGAAGAAAAGGAGTTTCTTTGCAAGAAGCGGTCTTGAGAGCTGTTTGACCAACTTAGTCGAAGAAGATTCAATAACCATAATAGGTTGTCCAAAAAGTGTGAAGGATTGTGAAGAGAAGACACGTGATACGATACTCGATTTGATGTGCTGGTAATGAGATTCGATCATTGTTTGATTTGGATGGTGTCTAGCATGATTCGTGGTAGGCACAACGAGGCCATGACTAAGGAGAGCACAAGGGACATGGTTAAGTTTTGTTTGAGGTGGGGTTTTAGATATCATCACGTTTTGATTGGTCATGAATTCCTAAGATATGAGTCAAGGTAGAGATTTGTTTAGATGTGATTCATATTTGTCGAGTTATCGACCAACGAAACAAGATGAGATTCACAGATTTAGTTCCCTTGAAATTTAGGGATTTTTTTCGAGTATTTTGTTATTTCCTAAAGTCAAATACATATCTCAAGATATAAGAGATACATTTGAGATATGTTGCTTGAATTTATGTGATTCTCTTATATAATTATTTTAACGTTAGTATGAGAGGGATGAGAAGTGCTTGTTGTGTTTGAATTTTATACTCCATTAGATATAGTGAAGAGCTCCGACTCAGTTTCCGTAACCCGTGGAGCACCAGCCTAATCGTTTAGAAACGCGTATGTTGAATGTGTAATCTTTTTTCTCCCCTTACTTCGCAATTACCTTCCAAGAATTGATCGATCAGATATCAGTCTGAATTCCAACAATAGCTATTTCAACATCATTGTTTAACCGGTCAAGTTTACAGTGGATTTACATTGCTATAGTACAGTTGTAATAAGTAATATTAGAGTGATAAATTTAAGTTAATTCTATATAAAATTTTAGTATATTTCGGTATTATTTGTTATTAATCATTGAACTTTATTAATATATTGAATATGATAAAATACTTGAATATGCATATGTACGTATTACGTCAAATAAAAGTTCATTAAGTTATGGATCCAATAACATAAACCATATAAGAATTAGAGTTCAAATAAAAAAAAAGTTATATATAGTCACTTAGAGTTAATCATGCCCACAAGTTTATCTTTATATATTCGCTTCAAGTGCCGATTTCGAGTACAATGTTTTTGGAACCGACATCGGAATCATATCGGACCGGTTTCAACTGATTTCAATTCTATCTGATACCTATCTACACCCTGCAATGTACTGCAAGGAAGAATTAGTGTTCCATGAGTGCAAGGCTGTCCTCATTCCCTATCTCTCTCCTCCCTCCTCGCGTGGACATCCACTAATCAAACGAATTTTTTATATCCAAGATGGGTTATATCATCTATAAATTCCATCATTAATTAAAAAATATCACCTCTTTTTTCTTTGACTAATTAGTGACCGAGTTCATCACGTCGTCATTCATAAGTTCATCAGCTCACCTAACAAATATATCCTTAAATTAAATAAAAAAAGACAGAGAATAGAAAAGAAACTTAATCATATGAACGCACCTAGCGTCATTGTCCAGGTGCCAGGATGATATGTTGCCGGCTTCCTCGAGTGCTGCCCTCCAGGCCTCCCTTTCCTTCCCGTCCTTGGGCTCACTCCTCCAGAATCCTTCTCCAAACTTGCCATACTGCCTCCGAACTTCTGATGGCTCCACGTCGTAGAAAATCGGTATCACCATGTGACCGTGATCCTCACCGTACATCTTATTGTGCTCGAGAATCTCAACGAGTTCCGTAAGGCACCACTTGGAGTCGGCGTAGTTTGTGGAGAAGATGACAATCAGGATCCGGGACTCCCTGATCGCCTTTATTAGCATCGGTCCGACAACCTGCCCTCTTTCCTGCCGTTCGATATCCCGGTAGCAGCGGATGTCCGCCTGCTTCAGGGCGTGGAAGAGGTGGGACGCGAAGCCCTTCCTCGTGTCCTCTCCCCGGAAGCTAACAAACACATCATGCCGCCAGTCCGTCGGAGTACGAGCGATCGACATGGAACCCGTGGCGGTGGACAGAGGCAGAGGTGGAGGCTGGGGCGCTGTGTTTTGAAATGATTCTTTGCGCTTAAAAATTGCCGTTGCCACGGGGAAATTTCCTGTAGATGTTGCATATAACCATACCGATCAGTGATAAGCATTTCGAGATTGATATTTGGCCTTCGATCCCAATTGGTCCGAAATTAATTAATACGAAAGGATCTTTTCACAGTAAAAAAAGTAGGCTCACAGGTTAACTGCCTGCCGTTGATTAAATTTTACATCGAAATATGATAAAATTTCTGAAATACAAGACAGTTGGCTATCACATTCATAAGTTTAAACTTTTAAATTGGTTATGATTTCAATTCTCTTATGAAAATTTTATATGATATCAAAACAAGTTATCATGTGGGTCAGCACATCTCAATGCATCCAACTGCAGAACTCGTGATCAGTAAAGCTCGTGCAGGGAAGCAAGTGTCCGTTTAGTGGTCACTAAATCAAGTATGGTTTAAAACTATGATTCACGCCTTGTTATTGGTTCGGGGACAGAGAAAAAAACTATCTCGTAGACGATTTGCCCTGTTGTCTAAGTACGGAAGGAAAATATACTCTGTTTGAGATCGGTTATTAAGAATGGATATTTAAGACATGTGACATATTCATGGCACGTTATCAAGTAATTAATGCGGATATGAACACAATTTGTTATAGGTTTACAGACGAATTTTACATGTAAATGGTGTAGAAGATGGAAGAAATGCTTAACAGATAAGTACAAAGTGTCACTTATAAGAGAGTGTTTTTTAGTAGCACTTAGAAGATAGGCTGAAGGCAAGTCGTGCTTGTTAGTAAAATAATAGGAATATAACCATCTTCATTGGATGTCAATTGAAATTACAACAAGAATTAGAATTGGAAAAAAAAAAACAATTTTATAAAACAAATTCATGTTGAAAATATGGTGACGTAAAATAAAATTACTGAATTAAACTATACTGAAATGTCGAGACCTGTGGTAATTATAGTGTTCTTAATATTAATTTGTTCTCTCTTGATTGTGCTGGGAAAGTGTGAATGTTAATCTTCTTGGATACAACAACGGCAAAGCTTGAAACATCAATGAACTTCGAACTCTAAGGTTAAATGAATAGACACTGAACACTACTTGAAACTATCCATGAAAAATAGAGAGGGTTTGTGTGAAAACTGTATGCTTAGCTTTGAGCAAAAGGTTCAATTTATAGAGGTCTGTCATTTAATGGCAATTAATTCGACTTTTAGATTGCATTATTATTGTATTATTGTTAGTTATGTTACAATAATTTGACTGTCACAGTATTAATTCGTCATTTACACTATACTAATACATCAGTTACTATATTAATTTGAGAGTTACAATATTAGTTAGGCTGTTACACTACATTAATACCACTGTTATAATATTAATTTGACAATTACATTGCATTAGTACAACAGTTACAGTATTAATACGATAGTTATAATATTAATTCGATTATTACATTTGAATTAACATGATCTTCACTGCATTAATATGTTTGTTATAATTGAATTAATACGGTCATTATGATATTAGTCATTTATGCTTAATTCTAATTAGTACGATCATTATATTGTTTTAATTATTTTCATTAAAAATAGTTTCTCATTCACAAATTAATTATCATGTTGAATCCGTGCTAAATTAGACCTCCTTTTTCTCGAGCATTTGGACTTCAAGCTATCATTGGAATAAAAATATGTGGAGGAGCTGAGTCCATTATGTCCGTGGCCGGCTGTCGACGACCTGGTCGTGTAATTCTGTCCATAAAAAAATGATTTAAAAATACATATGACATTTGGTAGGGCAATTTTTTTAATCAGCTGTAGAAAGTGATATTGGAAATTAAGAACCTTGTCGAGCACATTTCTCACCCGTGGTACGGAAAGTTCCACAGGTGAGATCGAACCCAGGACCTTTGGGTCACTAGATGAGAGCCATATCAACTATACTAAATCATCTTTCTCACTATCAGTTATTTTTTTACTATAAATGTCTTTTTTAAAAATTTTTTCCCCCTAATCGTTATCTTGGTCAGTATAAACATGTGCAGCAGCTTCTCCTTTCCCTTGGTCTAATATTGTTACCCTTCTTCTTTAAACGAAGAAATATCTTCAAGTCGGAACTGGACTTATCCATGAAACCACTCTCTGCCTCTTCTAGTGATCATACTTACAAGATCTTCAAATTGATTCTTGTGTTGAATGCTTGGGTTGATAGTCTCTCACAACGTGCATACAAATACTCCAATCACAAACCTCCTGAAGTCGATCCTGACTAGATGAACATGTGTAAGCCCGGCACGGTATCCAGACCAGGTGTCTCGTCAATATTGAGAGACACTTTCTCAATAACCGGTCACCCTTAGAATTTAGTATGAGTCTTAATTTCTTGTCATTTCACTCCTTTTAATCTCAGCCAAAAGCAGGAAAGCTCTTTCTCTTCTCACTTGAACATATATTAGAAAAGGAGGTCTCTACCGTACCTTGGGATACAGTTTCTTAGAGCAGCGGCATTGCGCTCACTCATGGCACGTTGCGATGCCATGACCTAATCATGGTCCTAAAATACCGTGCCACCCAGGTTTTATACAATGTTCCATAGAAAAAGCGCTTCTCTGTCTTACAAAAGCTGCTCACCCCAAAAAAAAAAACCAGAAAGGGTTATGTCTTACATGCATCATAAGTATTAGTCTTTTCTCTGGACACGACCTGAGAAAATCCAACCCGACCACTACATCTGACCAACTCGACAATTTAGCACTGAATGTGTCCCATCGAGTGAAAGGTACTCATGGTTTTTTCATAATTGAAATGAAACACAAAAATCAGTGGGGGGCGGCCCTCTCTTCAGATAAGACTTTGACGTGAACGCCGATCGAGTGAAGATAGATAGAAGTGGCCCCAAAGAATCCAACTATCTTAGTATCATTGGACTCGAAAGAGAAGGGTGTTCCATCCTCGCTGCCATATGGTCCGAATGTCCTCCTGTTTGTTCTGAAAGTGAGGGATCTGATGCACATAGAAGTCCCCAGCTGTCCAGTATGTCCAGAAATCGATTTCAGATATTCATTTGGATAGTCCAACTCAATAACCTGTAAAGAATGATCAAAAGCATAAGTATATTAATCATATATATCAAGTGTTTGTCATCTTTTTCCTATCCCTGGACGAGCAACTATTGTGCAGAAGCTGAACAATAACAACAAGTTTAGCAGTAACCTCTCTTTTTTTCTTTTTTCTTTTTTTTTACTTATTCCATTGCTTGTTAGCAAGAAAATTTGATCCTAGTTGAATAAATTACATGTGCACCGATACTTAAATGCCAAATTACGAGTAACTTACATGTGGACCTCCGCCATTTCCGCCATGGTTGGGTCCTTCGACAGCATCTCCATCATTGTCATAAACACAGTTGATGGAATCGAGGATCTGTCCGCTCCTAAGATTAATCCTTCTTATACCACAATGTTTTTCATCATCCCATTGATCCATACCCTCATCTCCAAAGGGTCCGATGACTTTGAGAGGAAGTTTATGATAAACGGGTGAGAAATGTGCTCCAATTGCGTTAAGAACACTGCCACTTCTCCCATAAAATCCACTTATCATGCCATTGCTCCACGGAGTCTTGAAATACGTGTGGTTGGATGGGGCTTCCCTACCAAATGGTCCATATGTTCTAATGTTACTTTGAAAAGTGAGTGACGCAACACCAACAACTCCATCAACTGCTCCATAATAACCAGACATTATGCCAATGTATTCATTCGGGAAGTCCAATTCGATCTGCAAAACTTAGAGAAAAGATTCACACATAACAAGTTAAGTACATAATAGAATTCCAACCACTCAAACTCCTCCTGGAACAGAAAAGGCAAAACTAAGAGAGAAGATGCAGATATCTAGACAGAAATAACCTTATATTCATTTGATCCACTGCTTCCTCCATGTTTGATTCCTTCCACAAAGATCCCATCGATCTCATGGATACACTTGATAGAACAAATGACCCGTTCCCAATTAATAACTATTTGCCTTAAGTTGTGGTGCCTTCCGTCATCCCAAAGACGACCTTGTATGCCTCCAAATGGACCAGCCTCCTTTAAAGGGTGTATATGAGAAACTGGTTCAAAATGTGCTCCAATAGATGCAAGATGGGAATCCTCAACAGTTCCAAAGAAACCCACAATCTTCCCTCCTTTCCACTGTGCTGGAAAATGCATACCAGCTTCTGGTCCAAATGGTCCAAACTTTCTTTTATTACTATGAAATGTGAGTGAGCGAACCCGTACTCTACCGGACACTTCACCTAGATATCCTGATATTGATGTCAAATACTCATAGGGATAGTCCAGCTTTACCTGCAAGGAGAACAAGCCATGATAAGGCTACACACATGATTGTTCAAACCACAGAGATCTGTATATCACTTTTTATCCTTAAAATTGAAAATTTGAACATGTTATTAACTTAATCTTGCTTTCTGTAATTATCTTGTCACACCTACTAAGTGTGTTCCTTGCTTGCTTTGTAGTGGCTTCTAACATTATTAACATGCCCTTATTACCTTCTATCTCATTCATTGCAGTCTCCTTTTTTTGCCAATCAGAACAAGATTATAACACATCTCGAAGGACTTGATATGTATCAAACTTTTATGAATATCAACTGTAATATTAAATAAACATAATTTTTTTAATAGTTGAAGTCTACGTATATGGAACATACTACTAGGCACAACCATTGATCATCAAGATAATTGAGAGATAACTTTAAAGAAGAATCTGACTATGGATATAGAAATGAATCATACTTACCGTGTATTTTTCACTTTCATCAACTCTTCCATGTGTAAACGGACCAAGTGGATGCCCAAAATTATCATATAATACACTAATTGACTCGATTACAGAAGAAAACATGACCTCAATTTGCCTAATATCCATATGCTTCTTGTCATCCCAAGTTTCACCTTCAATGCCAATAGGTGCTGAAGAATTGAATGGATATGGATGCAAAACAGGTCCAAAATATGCTCCAATGGAATCGACAAAGTTAATATCACAGTCCCCAAAGAATCCAACTATCATTCCATTATCAACTGATGGAAAAGTGAAATATGTGCCAATTTCCTCACCAAACGGTCCATACATTCGTTTATTACTTAGGAATCTTAGTGATCGGATAACTCTAAACCCATAATTTTCTGCAATGTACCCTGATATTGAAATCAAGAACTCATCTGGACAATCTAATGCAACCTGCAAAAAGATTCCAACATGGATTTGACATTAGTAATAGGTGAAGGTGTGGTTGCCTTTATTAAATTGCATGTCACATAAACTCACGCATATATGTGTGTGTAGAAATATATGAATGAGAAATTGACAACTCACTTCTTAAATAAATAATCAATACATCAAGATAGAATAAAATATATCCTTTGCTAGTTAAGGAAATGACTTCTTGTCTATAGATTGCTAGCTAGCTATAAAGCCTCCATATAGCAATATTGTCACCCTTCCATGCAAATTTTTATAGATAAACTCAAGCGCAAGGTTTATTCCATGACCTTTAGATACGAGTATCTACCCTATGACATGACAATTTTTGAAGGGATATACTACACAGGTGTAGGATGATCTAAGTGTGTGGGACATCTTGGTATCCAATGTGTACTGGAGCTCATGGAGGACAAATATTTCTCCCTTTAGATGTGGATGATGGTGAGACATACGTTAAGATTTTTCTAGTGTAAGTGACAAGACAGAAGTCACCTATTGGAAAACTCGAGCCTCTTCCAATTTTGAGGCACCCATGCAAAAATGTCTCGATGGATTTTAACGTGAACCTACCCAAGTTTGAAGGATGATACACTCTCATGATCGTGGTTGATCATTTCTCTAATTATGCAATGTTCATATCTTGTAAATATGCTCAAGTCATTTCATAGAGATAGGGAACATTCGAGCAGTGCATAATCTTCTAGAGCACCAATCAGGCTTAGGTAGCTAATAATACAAATGTCGAGAGAGTCCTGGTAGATTATGTTGTAGCGTTGATACAAATTGCAGATGGAATACTTGATCTAATAGAAAGAATCTCTAGAGAGCAAAGTGAGTCAAGAACTCACTAAAAATTTGTGGAAACTCATTGAAGATGTCAAGGCATTCTTAGTCGAGGGTATCACTCAAACTGTAGGAGGGAAATTTTATTAATCAGCTCAGGTCATGAGGTATATCCTATGAAAGTGGACTTAATCAATGTTAAAAAAACCTTGATCTTCAAGAAACCCAATTGATACTCAATAGACTCGATTGATGTTCAAGAAGACCCAATTGATATTCAATAGACTCAATTAATGTTCAAGAAGACTCAATTGATGTTTAGAAGGATGATATTGGTGTATAAAATTAGGAAGGGCAAATATCCCAGAAATACACGAACTTTTCCTGTTTTGCCAATTCAACCATGAACTTTTACTTTTGATCTCAAAATGCATGAACTTTTGATTTTTTGGCACACCTACCATATCGTCTTTTTTCTGTTACCATCATTAATGAAAGCACTAACGGTCATTTATTAACAACGAATTGACAAATTTGCCCCTCTTGAAACTAAAAACATATGATCATTTACTACACAAACTTTGCATGATTTCCTAATTCCACCACCAACTTTGCGTGATTTTCCAATTCTACCATAAACTTTCGCTTCTAATTACAATGGTTGGAAATTGATAAATTTGTCCCTTAATTGCGAATGATATTCCTTCATCATATTCTGGTATAAAAATTCTTAATGAAATTGGAATTACAAAAAAAGTTCCTTGAAAGCAAGTTTAAGAGTTGCTTCAAGGATTGGTAGAAATGGGAAATTCTTGTTGACAACAATAAGATTTTACGAATCAATTTATTCTATGCATTATGATTTCAAAATTAGTATGTCATTTTGAAACCCTTTCTGGTTTGCAAATGAAAATTGAAAATCCAATGAAAGACCCATCTTGCCCATGTTAAAAAATTTACATGAGAAATTAGGTTCCGATCCATAAAAATTCAATGGAATCTAAGACCGGTCGAAATCATGTAAAAATATATATCTTGTTATCAAAATCCAATATAAGATAAATAATTACATATAATATCATTTTTTTTATATAATCCTGATCCATCTCAAGCTCTACTGGATTTTTAGGTCACGTCTGAGTTTATTGATCGATTTTTCAACACCTTAAAAATTGCCCAAATTTATATAGGCTTCAATAGTCAAGTTTTTCGAGTTAGGTTGGGATTGACTATTCAAGATTTTCAATTTTCATTTACACATTTGTAAGGGCACGTAAGATATTTCACTTGAGAATAATGAATGAAGGGTAAATTTATCAAATCCTAACCATTCTAATCAAATGTGAAAATTCGTAGTAGAATTGGGAAATCACACAAAATTTATGGTAGAATTGGAAATCATGAAAACTTAATGTATTAAATGGTCATATATCTTCAGTTTCGAAGGGGCAAATTTTTCAATTCACCAATTTTAATGGTCATTTATAACTTCCATAAGTAATATTGATGGAAATTTGACGATATGGTGGAAGCGGTAAAAATCAAAGGTTCAAGCCCTTCGAGACCAAAAGTAAAAGTTCATGGTAGAATTGGCAAAACAGATAAAGTTCATATATTTCTAGGACATTTGCCCAATTAGAAAAGAAAGAACTTGATATACAACATATCTCTTAGGAACGGGATCGTCTATTTACTCTTAGACAATCATGATAACATAGGGGAATTAAGGGGAGAATCTTCTAGAATTTTATAGAAGGATAACAAATATGTAGAATAATGAGTAAATACATAATTCAAATATTGTCTAGATATCCTCCCAGATATTAGAGAGCATCATCTCCTCTAGGAGAGCTGACTATATAAGAAGATTTCTGCATCACTGGTACAGTCATTGAAGAGTTATTAATAATTATCTCTAAGAATATGTCTCGCTTCGTTTTCTCTTTAAGTAGTGTTGATAAAGTGATACGCAGACTTAGGACAAACTTCTAAGGATGCACAGATTAGGAACGTTAGGTAAAAATAACGCTCATAGTACTTATTTGACATAATGATTAATTGTCAATAAATTACGTATGCATAAAAAGGTAGAGTGGACTAACCTGGTAAGCTCTTCCTCTCGCGGCATATAATCCACCATGAGCACTTGAACGAACCAAGGAACCGTCATGGTCGTACTCAATTATAAGGGATTGAATTACTTCATTAACAATGACCAAGACTTTTCTAACATAGCTATGTGCACTGTCATTGTAAGGGCTGCCAGTACCGCCATATGGACCAACAAGTTTGAAGGGATAGTGAGGAGAAACTGATCTTAGATATATTCCAAGTGCATCAAGATGAGGGCTCTTGACTAATTTCATGAGAATTTGGTCCCACTCATCCTTCATTTTCTCAGAAAGAAAAGATGCAAAAGTCTCTATTGCTAATGGGATTCCTCCAGCATAATGAACAAGATTTTCAGATAATTCTCTGTGCTGTTCCGTAGGACTACCTCGAGCAAAAGCATGATGGCAAAAGAGCTTAAGCGAGTCCTGTGGATTCAACCCAGGGACTATAAACTTCACATTGACTCCAAGGTCATCCAATAATTGTTCATTTCTCGTTGTTATCAATATTCTGCTTCCAGGACCAAGGAAGTCATGTTCTCCAGTGACAGAAAATGCTTGCTGCTTCTTATCTAAGCCATCAAGCACAAGCAATATCTTCTTTCGATCGAACCGGTTCTTGATCATACCAATGTTGGTATTTCTACGGTTAGACATGAACATGACATTTCTTATCTTCAAAATATCCTGTAGCAGTTGCTTCTGCAATTCAACAAGCTTATGTTCCTCATCCGAATATTGAATATCTTTGAGTAAGCTAACACCTTGGAATTTGTTATAGAGACGACTACATATAGCTTTTGCCATTGTAGTCTTTCCTATGCCTTCCATACCGTATATCCCAACGAGGCGAACATCGTCACTTTCAATGTTTAGCAAAGAGATTATGGAGTCTACATTCTGATCTAATCCCACTGCGTTGTTTGTGTAATAGGGAGAATGAAAGTAGAACACTCTATTCGATAGGTCTTGTACAATTAGCTCAATGAATTCTGCCTCATCCCTGCACAATAATAACAGTTTTTGGAGTATGTTGTTAGCTCATGCAACAATAGAAGAACTTTGGTGATAATAGTTACATTATGGGTAAATGACACTTTTGGCTCTCAACCTTTCGCGCTTTTACCATTTTAGTCCTAAACCATTATTTCTATCATTCACGTTCTCAATCTTTTGAATTTTTTCCACTTTGGTCCTACCGTTATATTTTCCATCTGAAAAAAAGCATATTCCATAAAAAAAAAAAGAGAATATTTCATCCAAAAATTATCTTTTAAAAATAAAGGAAAAAGGAAAAAAGTAAATGAAAGTGAAAAATATCTATAGAGTTTTACAGGTGAGCATATCCCCTTTAAAATTGAGACACACTCTTGATTGAAAATTAATTGATGGTTATTATTATTATAAAATCGTGGCTTATTATGAGAAAAATGAGTTCTAATTTTAGAAGAAATACTTATTAGTAATTAACATTTCCTTAAATAGGGACCGAATATGCTTTTTTTTTTAAAATATTTTTGTTGAAAAATAATTTTTGGATGAAATTTTCTTTTTTTGGATGGAATGTGCTTTTTTGGAACGAAACAGTAATGATATGATCAAAGTAGTAAAAACTCAAAAGGTTGAGGATTAAATGATAAAAAATAAAGGTTTAGGACTAAAATGACAAAAGCACAAGAGGTTGAGGGACAAAAGTGTCTTTTTCCCTTACATTATCTATTTTTTGTTTTAAAAGAGATTCACGGGTCTAAAAGAGTACGGTGCAAAGGACATTAAAAGGGCATAGTAAGACCTGTCATTGAGAATCAAACCTAAACTCTTTAGTCTTAGATCAAATGCGATATTATTGTACAAACCCCTCATTTTTTAATTATTATTTTGATACTGTTGATATTGTAAATCATGGTTGTTATTGTTTTTATTCCACCTATTGGCCGATACAAAAAGATTACTTAATATAGAATGAGCAAAATGATGAAGTTTATTCTCGTGGCTCATGCATAATCAGATAAATTCATATGCAATATATGTGTCGGTGGCCCCACCAAAGGCTACACATTTAAGAGGGAATTGATTATCCAACCTCGTGAAATTCCATATGACTTAAACACACGTTCCATCCAATTGAGCTAACTCCTAGTGTTGAGTTCTACCATTTAATCATGTATAATTAGCGTGATGTGATTCGTGACATTTCAATAAAAAATAATTAATTCCTTAATTACCAAAAAAATAAAAATGAAATGAAAAATAAATTCAGAAATTGCAGGTAGAGAGGGACAAGATTCAAAAGTTACAGCAACAACATTTCTAATCCAATTCAAAAGAGACTACTCAAGAAAATATGTGGAGGACTAGAATAAACTGAACAAGGTTTGGAATAGAATCGATAAAAGCACCTAATGATGAGAAAGGAGATCCAGGTACTGGTATTATTCTCGACTAGAAAATTAAGATATTCATTAACACAATTTTGTAAGTAAAATATCATATCATTTTATTTACATCTTTTTTCTATCCCATTTGAATCCTACAGCCTGCCTTCATAGAAGAAGAAAAAAATGTCCCTAAAAAAGTAGTTAAACCTAAAAGTTGAAATTCAGTAACACTAGCCCTTTGTGGAAGTTATGACAGGATGAGCCCTGCCCTTATTCAACGTATCTAACATTCCTAAATAGATTCTTAGCTGAACCAAACTCCTCATATAATCAGTTAACTATGTGAATAAATGCTTGACACGTTATCCAAAAATATCACATTAATTTTTCTATTCATAAATTAATTTTTTTAAGCATACTATGATGCATTTTAATGATGTGTCAAAATAATTATTGGCTGAGTTCACCATATTATCCACTTTATTGATTCACCTAGGATGTTTGGCGTAGAAATTGTTAAATTTTTTCTCCTCAACTCATACTAGTGTTAGAATTAATTATAGGGTGTGAACTTATAACATTAGCCGCACCCTATTCTGCGAGAAAGTTTTCAGTTTAGCGGTCATACAATATAAACGATGCTAATATGATATATCTATATAATTAGAGAGCTTGACATATAATCAATAAGTATACAATTATAGTTATTAAATCATAAAAATCTTTAAAAATTAAAAATCCCAAATAGATTGTGAACCATAGTTGGAAAAAATATATAAATGGTAAAATATTAAAAAATACTTAATAAATGGTTCAACTGAAACATATAAACAGTGGATTCTAATTGCACAAATATACTATGTCACCATTACTTACATAGTATGACTGCTTCATTCAAGAAAAATATTTTAAAAACCTAATAAAGTGTTCAACTGAAACTTATAAATCATGGATTCTAATTGCACAGATGCACCATGTCAGCATCCCCTACGTAGTATAGCCTCTTCATTCAAGACTTTAAATTAAAAAAATATAACAATAAAAAGAGCATTTTGGAAAATAAGATTTGAGAAATTAATTGTTTTACTATGCAATTATGTATGGAATGAGAAATGAGAGAGAAAGTGATAGTAAAGAAAATTCTGGTAGTTAAACAATAGTGAATTTACCATCGCACCCCTATTTATTCTTTTCTTTCGGTGTGCAGAGGAGGTACATAGATTTAGAAAGAGTAGAAGGAAAAGGGAATCATGGGGCACAAGAAGTTCTAGAAATGAGATTGGACTCAGGACCTCTAGGTCATAAGGTTAAAGCAATACTAACTATTAAGCTATCTTTTTCGCACCCCTATTTATTGTTGATGTAATGGACATTAACAAGGGATAATAACCTAATTATACTTGTAATTTGACCAAATTGTCACTTTTAATACGAATCTTTTTTGCATGACCTATGAAGGCATGAACTTTAAAATGTCTATCACGTTTAGCACGCCATCACGTTTGGCACGCCATCACAAAATCTATTAAAATTGACAAAATTTGCTGACTTGTCACGTTAGGTTGTGTATGTGGCAGGCGGTGAGTGATATGGTCAAGCCACATGGACAAGTAGAGCAAAATATCATTATGCCCAACAATCAAACTCTTTGAATTTTAAAAAAGAAAGGCACCCATGTAATTTCATCCATCAAAATCCCTAAAATCAGAAAGTACAATTAGAAGTAAGAGTTTTCGAGCACGGGAGAACGGAATTAGGGTTAGACTGAAGAACAGAATAGAAGCCCTAACTATAATTCTAATTTTCAGGATTTTTGGAAGATGAAATAACATAGGTGCCCTTCGTTTCTTAAATGTAAAGAGTATGATTGTTAGCCATAAATAATATTTTGCCCTACTCGTCCGTGTGTTTTCATCAAATCGCTCTCCGTCTACTACATGTACAATCTAATACGACAAGTCAATAAATTTCGTCAATTTTAATAGATTCCATGATGGTGTACTAGATAGAAAAATGTTTTAGAGTTCATATTTTTCCAGGTCACGTAAAAAAGTTCATAGTAAAAAGTGATAATTTAGCTAAAGTACAGTGCTAATTAGGTTATTAGCCCTATTGATAATTAAATTTTATATGTTAATGGTTAGTTCGGAAAATTGAAAAGGATGTCAAAAATTCCAATTGTTTGCATATATTAATATAAATATCAAAGTTAAAAGTAAGGCTCTTAACTTACTTGAAAAGATTGTTTAGTGAGGATTACTTGGCCACGAAATGATTCTGAATCGAAACTGGGCATAAACCGATCTGAAACTGTGAGGGGTAGTTTAAATTTGATTCTTCCCGGTTATGGAATAAGAACCAAAGCCGACAGTTTCAAATCGAAACTGAAAATTTAAAATTTTAAAAATTTTTAAAAAAGAATCAATCAATTTATATACCAAATTACATACTTCTTTAAACACAATACATTGAATTTATTTTTAACTAAATTTTATTATTTTATATCATAATTTCTAATAATTTGTATATTGGACCCAGATTATTGCGGACTGCCGATTTTGAATCGGCCTAATCCATGGCTTTTAACTGGAGTCTGACTATTTCGAATTGTCCTTGAACCGTCTTAGGAACAGTTCAAGGGCAGTTCCTTGCCCTGTGTAATTAGAACCAGTTGGTTCCGGACAATGGCTAGGGCTAAGTGAGGGGACCTTATCCTCATTATGGAATCCTATACATTTACTTCCCTGTGAAGAGTCTTCTATTTAACAAATATATCATATGGTAGTGCTTAATAGTGTAATGAACAAATAAGATTTGACCATTTTAGATTTTTTTACAAAAAAACCATAAAAACTAAAAAGAAAAACCTAAAACTACCTTATAATATATCCGTTACACATAAGATTTTAAGATAAAACAAAAAAAAAAAAACTACATATACTGCAATTGTCTTCGAACTTGTTCTTCGATTCTCTTATTCTTCTAATTAATTCATGGTTCTTTCTTACAATTAAAAAAAAACCAGAAAATATATGAATCCACCTTGCATCGTTGTCCAGGTGCCAGGATGATATGTTCCCGGCCTCTTCGAGTGCAGCCCTCCAAGCCTGCTTCTCCTCCTCATCTCTGGGCTGACACCTCCCGAATCCTTCCCCGAACTTCCCGGACTGCCTCCGAACTTCTGATGGCTCCACGTCGTAGAAAATGGGTATGACCATGTGACCGTGCTCCTTGTACATCTTGTTGCACTGGAGAATCTTGACGAGTTCCTGGAGGCACCACTTGGAGTCGGCGTAGTTGGTGGAGAAGATGATGATGGCAATCCGGGAGTCATGGATTGCTCTTATGAGCATCGGTCCAACCACCTGCCCTCTCTCCTGCCGCTCGATGTCCCGGTAGCAGCGGATGTCGGCATGCTTCAGGGCGTGAAAGAGGTGGGATGCAAAGCCCTTTCTGGTGTCCTCTCCCCTGAAGCTAACGAACACGTCATGCCTCCAGTCTGGTGGGGGAGCATGAACTTGAGCAGGCGGCGAGGAGTCGTCCATGGGGGTAGAGAGAGCAGAGGCGGACGATCAGGTCAGAAGGAGATAAATTCCAGTTTCCTATGAATATATGTATACAGTCAATCAAGGTGACCGATGGGAAGCATTTAAAGGCTGAGATACTTTAATGGTCGAACCGACATTGATATGTAGCTACCCATATTTAGTAGTATGACTGGACCTCTTGTCGAATCGGAAAAGAAATTGCAATGAAGGGAGAAGTTGATACTGTCGGTATCGTTCTTATTGTGTGACTTAGAAATCGTGAGTTCGGTCTTACCGGTGAAATTTCTCGTACCTATTTTATTCTCTCTTCTTCCTGCCCCTGCTAGACCTATATGTCTACGTTTTGATCCAATTTTTATCAATGAAATCCTTTGCCTCCCTTTAATTCCCTTTTTATGATCTCGTCCATTTAAAGTCATCAGCATTCTTTATAATTGGAAAAATTTCATGAGCTACATAAGATTCAGCCGAAAAAAAAGGAGTTACATAAGATGGATAATGTGAAAGTCGGACAAGGCTTTTCCGTCATTAAGAACCGCAATCTGGGAAAAGGTTTTGTATGTAATGGTGTGATCACATAGTATTACTTATATAGTGATATCAACTAATAAAATGAAGTCACCTTAGTCTTCTAGGTTTTATAAAAAAGTTTCATAAAAACTTAGTTCAATGTTATTAGTTAGTATAACTGCGTAAGCACTGTCACGTAGTGACATCATTACACACACTACTCTCTTGCAATCTGAGCAACTTAGATTTGAATCGATCATATTGTCATTGTATTAGATCTCCATTCCTAAATGTGGATAAGATTTACAGATAGTAATCCTCGCAGCAGTAAGGTTATCAATGATTATACTAAAATTGTAGCGAACGTGTTAGTACGGCAGAAAATAAATGAGATGTGTGCAAGACTAGAAAATACGTATGCTATGAAAGGAATTATATGTAATCAATTATAATGGAAAGAGAAAATCTGATAATGGGTGGTTTGACATACTTGAAAAGAAACTCTTACATGATCCTACCTAAAAATAATTATGTTCCTAAAAATAATTATATTCCAACCCAAATTGAATCAAGGTGGAAGCAAGTTGGTTTCTTACATGCATGGAAAATAAATGTGAATACATGTTGGATAATGGTTGTACATGTTTGACTCCAAGATTGAATCAAGGTGGAAGCAAGTTGGTTTCTTACATGCATGGAAAATAAATGTGAATACATGTTGGATAATGGTTGTGCATGTTTGACTCCAAGATCACCTATAATTGAGGGAAACTTCTTATATTCCAATTACTGTCGGTCCACAGAGAGACTGGTGTTTGTATAATGGTTTGGTTACATAGTGAATTCTTTACCTATTAGCTCGTGTTCTATTTCTTGTCATCTTATTTAGATCAAATTTCTGGCTTGTACTTTAATATTATTTCTAAGCAATAACTCAATTTAAACCTGTGGGTGAATCCTCTCGGGCCCTACAACTAGTATCAAAGCCCTGGTTCTCAGAAGATGGAGAAGTCTTTCACAGAGATGGAGAAGTTCAATCGCTAGAAGGATTTTGAGTTATGGAAAATTAAGATCCGTGATGTCCTTGTTCAACGAGGACAACAAAGGTGTTGCTCGGGGTAGAATTGAAGCTAGAAACCATGACAGATGAAGAATGTGACGAGCTAGATGAGAAAGCCCCGTCTACCATCTGTTTTTGCTTGGCGGATGAAGTAATTTTCAATGTAGAAGGAGAAATAACGACTGCTGGTATATGGAAGAAGTTGGAGAGCCTATACCAGACGAAATCACTCCTGAACTAGATTCTCCTAAAAAGGCGATTATACTCCCTAAAGATGAGGGAAGGAGCCAAGGTGTCAGAGCACTTGAATACTTTCAACAACATCCTTAGTTAGCTTGAAAGCGTGGGCGTGAGGATGGAGGAAGAAGACAAAAAGGTAACCATTTTATGTGTATTGCCTGATAATTATGATAATTTAGTCACGACTATGAGTTGCAATAAAGCTGAAAGCCTTACGGTTGATGACATAGCAAATGCATTATTCTCTAAAGAATTACAGAGGAAGGCATCGTCAGAAAACTCAGGAAGTGCTCTTATCACAGAGAATAGGGGCAAAAATCATAACAGAGAAGGGCAAAGGAGACGTGAGAAGTCTCGGGGTTGATCAAAGTTACGAAATAAGGTAAAATGTTTTCATTGGGGTATGGTTGGCCACATGAAGAGAAATTGCAGGTCATTGAAATGCTAGCAGAATGATGATTGAAAAGTGGATGAGAGAAACACCACAGCTACTACATCATCATCAGGCACAAAAGGTGAGACGTTACTATGTGCAAATAACAATTTGATCACTTCAAAGATCCAATCGTTGAATGGATAATTGACTTAGTGGCCTCATATCATTGCAGTCGCAGACGAGAACTCTTGACCACATAAAGGGCTAGAGACCTTGGGAGCATGAAGATGGGCAATCGGAGTGTTGCAAATATCGTAGGGATTGGTGACATCATTGAAGGACCAATGTTGGGTGGACAATGACCTTGAAAGATGTGCGTCACATACCGGAATTGCAACTCAATTTGATGTCTTCGACGATGCTCGACAAAGAATGGTATAACCATCGATTTGGTACCAGTACCTGGGAGCTGACCAAGGGGTCATTACTAGTTGTTAGAGGAGGTCTGTGTTGTATGCTATACATGACAGCCATGAAGATGTGTAATTCCCAACTAAATGCAGTTGAAGATGGTGCTTCTACAAATTTGTGGCATAAAAGGCTAGCTCACATGAGTGAGAAAGGATTGCAAATATGGCAGTCAAAATGAAAATAAAATAAACTAGAATTGATACATTATGATGTATGTGGTCCCACGGAAATGGAATCTTTAGGTGGCAATAAATACTTTGTCACATTTATTGATAATGCATCAAGAAAAAACCGGGTTTACTTACTAAGGTCTAAGAGCGAGGTACTTCAGAAGTTCAAGAATTTTCACACCATGGTGGAGAGATAAACGGGGAGACCATCCTCAAAAAAGTTAGATGCATGCTGAGAATGGCAAAACTACCAAAGCCATTTTGGGGTGAAGCAATCAACACTGCATGCTACCTGATAAATTGATCTCCATCAGTTCCTTTGGAATATGACATCCCTAAGATGGTGTGGACAAGTAAGAGTGTATCTTACGGTCATCTGAAAGTATTTGGTTGTAAGGCTTTTATGCATGTGCCAAAGGAACAGAGATCCAAGTTGGACGACAAAGCCAAAGAGTGTATCTTTGTTTGGTATGGAGATGAAGAGTATGGCTATAGATTGTGGGAACCGGAGAAGAAAAAGGTGGTCAGAAGTAGAGACGTTGTCTTCCATGAGCAGGAGACTATGGAAGATAAAAAGCATATGCAAACTCCCAATGTTGTTTCCAATTTAGCACCGATTCCTACTCTTGAAAGTGCCACAAATAGAGTAGACCCTCATGAAGTCGAATTAAGGGATGAAGAAGAGCCAACTATAACAAGTGATGATGAAAGTGTGCCGGACGAGGGAGGTGTTGAGCAGGGGAAGCCGACCATGACACCAATTCCTTAGGTCAGGAGATCCGAGAGGGGGCGTTGACCATCCACCGGATATCCCAACTCAGAATATATTTTAAATATTGATGAGGGGGAGCAGGAGAATTTCTATGATGTGCTGGAACATGAAGACAAGGAGTGCTGGATGCAAGCAATGCAGGAAGAAATGAACTCCTTACAACAATGTACTCAATGAGTCGGGATGGACTCCTTGTATAGGAGTCAACTAAAAACCTCATCTATTTGGGTTGGAGGGGGAGATTGTTGGCTAAATAATTATATTACAACCCAAATTGAATCAAGGAGGAAGCAAGTTGGTTTCTTACATGCATGGAAAATAAATGTGAATGCATGTTGGATAATGGCTGCTTATGTTTGACTCCAAGACCGCCTATAATATGCCTGCTCATGCGTGCATGGTGGCTCCAACTGGTAGTGAAGGCAATTTGCTAGAAGTAGAGCTTGAGTGCATGAATTCATGCATCAATACATCCAGCTGTAAATGCATGAATGCATGCATGTGATTGGCTTAGAAACCAAGTGTGCCCCCACTCTTGACTTTGAACAGGGGAACTGCCAAGCTTGAGGCGGTGATTGATCTGTAAATAGAGCAACTCCCCACACAAATTAAAAAAAGGCTCTCGGTAGGAAGCTCTCGGCCAAGGCTCACGGAGAAGCTCTTGGCAAAGACAATCTCACAGGAGAAATACACACGAGAGAAGAGAGTCGTGATATTGAGGGAGTTAGTGAGGGAATTGTGTGTGTGTGTGCATTAGATACTCCATAGAGAGAGTACGGGTAGAGAATATACAGTAATTGAGGGAAACTTCTTGTATTCCAATTATTGTCGGTCCACAGAGAGACTGGTGTTCGTGTAATGATTTGATTACATAGTGAATTCTTTACCTATTAGCTCGTGCTCTATTTCTTATCATTTTATTTAGTTCGGATTTCTGACTTGTACTATGATATTATTTATAAGTTATAACTCGATTTAAACCTGTGGGTAAATTCTCTCAGGCCCTACAATGTCATCTTGTGAGGGCCAATTTTGATGGGTGGTTACCTTTTCCTTAATTGTTTTTCCCCATGTTGTTCTTTACTCTTCATCGGGAAGGAACGTGGTCAAGTTTGGACTCCTATTTCAAGTTGGAGGCGTCGACCCAGAACAGGGATCATGGACATTTAGTGAGCGATGGTTTTGAACTTGGAAAGTTGAAAGGAAAACTTTCCGAGAGAAAGAGACATCAGTACTATTGGTATTACTCTCGTCATGTGATCTAAAAGTTCTACATTCAATCTTGTTAAATTGTATTTTTGTCTGAGCGAACTGTTGGCAAAGTAAGTGATTAGGTCCGAGAGGGGCTGCCAAGTTGCAGGCTTACATCACGAGGGACTACTGGAGACAGATCCAAATTTACGTCCATACGTTGCCGTGTGGTCATGTGCTCATATATAATGTATTGTTTATAATAGTGGGCTTTCCAAGTTTTAACTCATTTCTATTCAAAAGTTTAAGTTATCAAGTGGTGGTACCCAGTTTATCTTATAAATCTATTATGATCCTATCATATGACCGATGTGAGATCTAACTTTAACCCAACAATGATACCATGTTGAATTGTGTTATTGTCTGGGCGAATTGTTGGCGGAGTAGGCGATTAAGGCCGAGAGGGGACTGCCGGATTGAGAGCTTACGTCATGAGGGACTACCAAAGTGCCTTAAAAGAGTCCTCGGTTCATTTCCACCTAAAAATCTAAGTTATCAGATAGTGGTACCCATGTAGGGTAGGGCTTTCAATGCTCATTTTATCCCTCTTCCTTCTACTCTTCTTAGATTAATATATCTCCTCTGTGTACTTTAAAAAAAAAAAAAAGCTTTCCGAGGCGATGGGGTCAGCCGGGTTGACATTGTAGCCTTCATTTTGATAAATCGCAATCTAAAGTCGTTGAAATTGACAAAATTTTTCACCTTGAAATTTGCAATTACATCCTCGGGATAATAAACTCAGATGATCCTATCCCAATTTATAGCTTATAAACCAATTTGTTGTGATTGGACTCATATGAAGATTCCAAAATGAGACATCAGCGAAAAAGAACAAAAAACTAAAAAGTGAAATACAAATATATACCAACTTGGGATTGGTCCAGTGTCCTTTCACTAGATCCCCAAATAGGTGATCCCATGATCGAATTTCAGGTTGGGAAGGTCAACGGGAATTGTTCCAGGGATCTTGGCCCGACCGCATATTAGTCTCGAGGTGCGTTTCGATTGTCCCGGGGATACTGCGTGGTGCAAAAAAATATATATATACAAATATAAGAATCGCATGGCAAAATTTTCAGGAATTACTTTTGTCGAAATTTAATCAAGATATGACATTTTCTCTTTCTTTTTGTAGTTTGTCGATAATTTTAAGCTGAATTGTTGCAGCGGAAGTAGGGTTGGCAATCCTAACCCGCCAACTCGCCCCGACCCGTGCGTGGGTCTCAGGGTAAGTTTCAATCCATCTCCCGCCCCGTCCTGTCTTATCCATATTATAATATATTATCTTGTATAATTATATATTTTAAAATTAATTTTATTTAATTTATAAATATTTTATGGTAATAAATTAGATAATGGCAATCCTTTTTTATTCAAATTGTGTAAATTTTATACTTGTTTAAATAATTTGACTATATTATTATAAATATATAAATTTATATCATATTTTTAATTATGTTCTATATAATAATTATTATTTTCCATAGAAGCCGGTCCACCTGCGCCCCACCACGACCCATTGCCATCTCTAAGCTGAAGGAATACTGAATCCCAGTAGCATGCTCTTGGACAATTTTACATTCCCGCCATCGAGATCAAAGACTTAATCGAGAAAACAAACATCTACTTGATGGGAAGCAGTCTTTTCATTTTCTCGGTCTGTATTACTGATATTCGAAAGTCCAATAGGCTCTAACTAATTTAGTTCGAATTGGGTGAGTCCGCCAGAAAATAAAATTCTCCCAAAGCAAAATCACTCCATCGACAATAATAGGAAGGAGTCATATTACTAGGATATGTAAGGGCACTCGTCCAAGGTTCAATCATTTGTCCGTTCAATAATTTAATCCAATAATTCAAGACCAGTGATTTAAATTTAAAAAATAGGAATAAATCGCTTATGATCATTCTTCCCACGAGCAACTGGACTGTAGAACTTTCCTACACCGCAGTTGCTTCTTATCATAAATTGTCCAACCTCATATAAACGTGGTAACTAAGAGCTAATTAAATTCCTCTCATTAGTATTAATTAAAATAATTATTCGGATGATTAACACTGGTTTTTTTTGTTTGTCACAATATTCCAATTGGTCCTTTATCACATAATGTGATGGAGTAAGGTCATCTAAGAATTTATCTGATTTTAAGAGTTATAATGTGATAAATGTTGGACAATGAATCTTTGCTTATTACTTTGTTGTCGAGAAGAGAGTACCCTGTCCTACGTACACCACTGTGGTAGTGTGCTGATGTGATATCATAATCAGTAATATTCATGTATTTTAAGATTTTTAATAAAATCCTAAAAAATGACCTTAGAATTATCTAAATTGGATTGGTTTATGATATTAAGTCAGCACTGATATAATATATATATCCGTTACATGCATGACTTTCTCATTGTTGAGAGTGTTTTTTTATAACAGATATATTATCTAATATATATATCATAAATTAATAAATATTTAATACATCAACGTAACATTTATATGATATGTCACAAATCAATATTTTTTTAATATATCAATATATTATTTAATCTATTATGTATTTGTAAGTATTTATATTAATAAATTAAATATTAATTAACTTATAATCTATACATATGATTCATTATTTATACGAATTGTTCCTTGCGTGAGATCTTTGACCCATCTCCCTATTTTTAATTTGAGTAAACCGTCATTTAGTTTGTTAAATTTGTAGAGAGCCATTAGTTTAATTCTTAAAACTTAAAAGTTATTAATTTGGCTCTCATTGTTTGATTCTATTAGTTAATTTAATCCAGACGTTATGACACCATTTACGAACGCTACATGGATGGTGACAGCTGCTTGTATGGGTCCCACATGATAAGTGGTGAGTTGTGAATGGTCGAAGTTAAATAAATAAATAAGTATACTATCAATTTGGCCTTCAAATTTGTAACTAACCATTAATTTGATCCTTAAATTTGTAACTAACCATCAATTTAGTTCTCAATCTTTAAAAGCCGTCAATTTAATCCTCATATTTTAATTTCGTCAGACACTTTAGACCAACTTTTATGATTTAGACGAAGAAGAGGGGTAGAAGAGACTTTGGGAGCAGCTGAGAGTCGATTTACCTTGAATTATTCCAAGTTACCTAAAAATCCCTCGGACACTCAAGTCAGTCGGTATAAAAGTATACAAGTTAGTCGGACCAAATTGTTCGATACGATTAAATAGTGAGGAATCAATTGTTGGTTTTCGAAATTTGAGGACTGAATTGATGACTTATTCAACTTGGAGGACTAAAATGATGGTTTGCTCAATTTACGATTTCCAAAAATAAATTTATCCAATCGTTGGCTGTCATGTGGCATGTGGGAACCCCATGTAACGGCCGTCACTATCCACATTAGTGTCTATAAACAGTATTATAATATCTTGACCAAATTGCTCGATAAAATTAAACAGTGAGGACCAAATTAACGGCTTTCAAACTTTGAGGACCAAACTAAAGAAACACTACAAATTTAATTACCTTCTAATTTTTTGGCCAACAAGATCGGACTTCAGCCCCACCTTTTTTTCAATTTTTCCCGCTACTTGACGAAGTCCAGATTGAGATCTTCCTTACTTTTCCCGATGAATTAAATAGTGATAATGACCTTTGCGTCCGTCAATGTCAGGTTCTCTTCGTCCACAAGTTAAGAGGTTTCGTGGCTGTGGACTCCATGTGTATAATCTAACTTAGCTATACCGTCCTTGCAGCGACCTCGATCTACGCCCAGCACCTGTCCCGGGGAGTCCCTGATCCTGGGATCGACCTGACCTATCCCTGGCTTGCGCTCTTCCTGGTCGGGTTGGTGGGCAACGTCCACCACCAAGTGATCCTTTCACGGCTGTGGAGCGAGAGTGGGGACTGGGGAGGAGTGCCGGATTCCACGGGGCGGGCTCTTCGACCATGTCACGTGCCCGCATTACCTCTTTGAGATCATAGACTTCGTCGGCTTTCGTTCATATCCCAAACGATCTACACCTCTGCCTTTACTTTGGCCACGGTCGTGTACTTGATGGGAACCGGCTAGGAGATGGTACATTTCCAAGTTTGAGGATTTCCCAAGGGGCGTGAAGGCCCTTTTCCCCTTTTATTTTCTGATGCACCATACGAATATTCATTGTATGATTGTATTTTTCTTTCACCGATGCATGTCCCCATCTGAGTTCACATCATGACATGTCTAAGTATAAAATTATAGTCATTAGAGATCGAATGTGAAAGAAAAAGTCAATCCATGCCATCATTAGTTATCTTATTTTATCTCACGATAAAAAAAAAAACATAAGAACGTTCACATTATGGTCAATTGTCTCGTGCGTGAATATATCCTAGCTTGTTGCTAAGGACAGAATAGCTAATCAATGTGTGTGACAGCTGTGCGATGGGATGCCGTAAGAGAGAGTATTGATTAATTGAATTCGACAATAAAAGTTAATAAAAAGAATTTTAAAAAAATAAGAAATTTATATATTATTATCTATTAACTTAAACTTTTTAATTAGACATGGATCCGGCTAACATCTTATACATATAATAAAAATTTTACATAGTATCGTACTGGGTTGCTATTTTACAAGCATAATGAAATCTTGACATGGTATGAGATCAAGAAGGGATAGTGTATAAACTCACTCCTTGCCACAATCAAGTCCCCTCGTCCAAATACAAAAAAGAAAAATAAAAGTGGCCGACTCATTGACAAACATCTAGTCAAAAAAAAAATCACCATGTTGACTTAATATTTTAAATTAAATATGAGCTCAAAATTCTTTAAGTTGGTGAAAGTTTTATATTTTACAAATGTATGAGAATTATATGCGCTGTAGTGTTCCTTTTAAAAAAAAAAAAAAAAGTTATACTCAGTCGCCCTCCCTTCTCAACAGTCCACGCGCAAAAGTCAACATTCTGGATGTTAAAAGTTTCGCATGGGAGGCTGGGAGCCATTTACCAATTCTTTATGAAGCCCCCATCCACTTATCAAATCAAATCGAATCGAAGCTTTATTTTTACAAGCATAAAAGATCTTTGTTCAACGCAGCATAACTAGGAAAAAAATGCATTATTTCTTGACCAGCCCTCTACTTCTACCTCGCTGCAAAACCTCGCACCTAGCTAGCTATACCATCCTTTTCTCGGTTACAAAGGTTGTCGACTTGCCAAACGGAGGATCACAGTGCAAGAGAAAAATGAAGGGAGACGAGGGTTTCACTGTCGAGAAGTAAACACAGGTGTTTTTAATTATAGGTTGGATGTCAATTGTATGCGATCTTCTTATATATCGCATAGTACCTTTATTTAATCAATGAAACAGTTCCTCATATACATCTTTGCACGTTTATTTAGAGACTTTTTTTTTTTGACTTTTTTATGCTCTCCTTAACTCTTAGTTGGGAGAGTACTGTCCCATATTAGACTTTTAATATTATATATTATATGATATATAAAAATGAATTTAAAATACTTTTTTTTAATCATAACTGCTTGAGCAGCAATAGAATTTGGAGCACAATAATTTATATCATTCGATGCGTAATGAGTGACTTGGACTTCTATTTTGTCTTCGTACTTCTCAGTTTATTCCGGTAGTAGTTTTGGGATCAGGCCTATGATCAACAAAACAAAGAAGTTGGTATAACCTAACTAGGAAAACAAACCTTGGAAGTAACATCAAATGTCCAGTTGCTACGCTGTATTTGCTCTTCTCCCTTTTCTTGGTCTTTTTCTTGGCTTTGTCCATACCTTATAGATATTTTTCTTTTTCCCGAGGAATCAGGAGTAATGACTCTGTCCGTCACCAACCTGTTCCTTTCGTCCATAAGTTCAGAGGTTTTATGACCGTGGGCTCCGTGTGTCCCATTCGTCATTATTGTGACATGGATCTATGGCCACTACCTGCCTCGGGTATTCTCCGACTCCAAGAAGCACCCGACCAGCAGTGGTATCATCGAGTGGCTCCATTAGTCGTTTTGAAGTACGATTAACGGTTCAGGACTTCCATCAATGTGTGACAGCATTGATTATAATGAGAAGTTTAGTCGTCTTATCAAGCCATTTACTGTTTAAGAGTTATTCTGTTTATTGCCACTTCGCTTTGGTGGCCAATTTGCTAACTTGACTAGAAGAATGTTTTATGTACGGTACATTCGTTGCGTAAATCTTATAGTTATTTAAATTCATTTGATTATATTTTTATAAATACGTAAATTTATATCATATCACATTTTTAATTATATTCTAAAAATAATTCTTGTTTTTCATTCAAACAGTCGACCCCGCCCTGCCCCGTGCAATTGCTATCTCTAAGCAGAAAGGGTATCGAATCCCAAGAGCGGGCTCTAGGACAATTTTACATCAAAGACTCGGTTGAGACAACAAACATCCATCAACTCTTTTTTTTTTTTAATCAATATCACTATTAACCAGAAGTTCAATGGGTTATGATTAATTCAGTTGGAAACAGATTGGCCTGCTAGGGAATAAAGCTCTCTTTAAGTGAAATCTTTCCACTGACAATGATGGGAAAGAGTCAAGTTACTAGCATATATGAGGGCCCTTGTTGAAGGTTCAATTTCTCCCGGGTACATCCGCACCTCTGAAACTATGATATCTTATACATTTGTAGGCGTGCATATAGAATTGTGATAATTAATCGGATGGAATTCGAATAACTCACAATATTAAAGAAAAAAAGATGGAGGAACAAAATTCACCGGTGAACGTAACTGTCCTTTCAGCCAAGCACGGCCACCTACGCCATCCCGTCGCCACCCGCACATGAGAGAGATTCTTACATGATCTCAATTAATTATGTCATCCGTAAACTCTGTCAGTCAATATTTAATACGCTATTGTAAAGTATCATATCACTATTTTCTATTAATTAATAATATTTATTTTTTAAACATGATTAAACAGTTGCTAATGTGTTAAATATTTATTAATTAAGCTTATCGTATCATCATCATCCCGAGCCGATTGGACTCTCCTTCTTGCCCCCTCAAGAGGTGCAGAGGCCTTCATCAACTGCAATTGGATCACCTTTTGCATTCGGATCGAGAGATTGCGAGCCCCGTTAGAATGAAGGTTCGCAATTTAATTGGTTACATGGGCTAACAACCCAGGAGATTAAGCCAAGGAGTCCAGTAGCCATCACAGCCTGCTGAGACGGAGTCCAGGGCAGGAGGGCCAAAGGGTTGAATTCTTGTCCCACCATGAAGAAATCCTGAGATATTGTCTTCTTATAAATTGAGAAATTAGCATTTGTAGTGTGAGAAAATACTAATTATATTATAACAAACGAGTAAACTAGTTTTATCCATATGAGTAGCTGTCGTAATCATTATTAATTAAAAAATTAATTTAATTGATACGTTCTCGCGGATTATTGTGAGATATGACCATTTAAAATTTTATCCCGGCATTTCTTGCAAATACAGGGCGCCTGGCCTTTCATTTCCTCGATATTCTGTGGCAACAACAACACGCCGCCATCTGCAGTTATCCTGATGGATCGAATGGTCTTCGTGGCAGCGCTTGTCGCTTGCGTTGTGTCTCGATAACTATTAATTCGCCCATCCATTATATGTATCATCCTCGGCAGATGCTTTTGTGATTGAATGCAGTTGATCTGTAAGTTCCTATTTCTCCCCTTTACTCGTTTCCATCAGATTCTTCATTGGAATTTTGAGCTCACTATTCATGCTTGAGAGAGGGTTCTCTTCTTTGGTATTATTAATATATTAAATATAAATAGATTAAATTGGTTGGATCAACAAAATGGAATGGAAAAAACTTTTTGAAAAATGTGATTTGAATTTGATAATAATAAAAATTTTCATGCTTTTAATTAATATTTATTTTTAAAATTATAAAAATAGAGAAGTTCTCGATACAAGAGGAGAGATATCGGTGTGGACTCGGCTTTAAACCATTCCGAAAAGATCATCGACAGTCTTTGGTACTATCGATGACCTCAGGGGAGCAATGATAGTCGAATTCGAGCCTTCTTTTAGCCGAGATCTTTCTTAAGTTCAATCACCTTTCTTAAATTGTAAATATAATATAAAAGACCTGACTGACGTCTTATAAGTATAGCAGAAACTTTACATGGTGACATAGTAGACTACTATCTTATAAGCGAAGCTTGAAGTGGTATGAGATCAAGTAGAGTATTGCCATGTAAACTCACACGTTACCACAATCAAGTAAACTATCCCCTCATCCGAGTAAACTGTCACATCACTATTTGTTAGTTTTTTTAATTTTTTTTAAAATTTTAAGGATCTATTGATTACACTTGTATAATTATTGATTATATATCAAGTTTTGATTGGACAGATATATGTGATCACCAGTACATGATATAATCACTTCACTAAAAACTTTCCACCTTTCTCAACAGTCCGCAAGCAAGAGTTAAAATTCGGCATTTTTTTTTATGATGCGGGTTTTATTCTTGCTGCCCTAGCCAGCCGTTGGCCCTGGTGTCAGCTGGATTCACCGGGTAACCTCCCAGGGGTTTTGCGCTCCCCTGGTGAGTCAAACTCCTGATCTCGGGCATAACATTGGGGATTTTATTTTCACATGGGGGGTTGGGAGCCATCGACCAATTCTTTACGAAGCACAGACCCACATATCAATTAAATCAAATTAAATCAAATCTTTATTTTTTTTTCTAATGATGAGTTCATTCTCTTTAGACCCATGAACATCAAACAAATCGATGAATTCCAATCATTTCTTGTATAAAGTACATATATGAGTGATATTGCTAAAATTATTGTGACACCAGCATAATGAGGGAAATGCATTGTCTCTTGCCCGCCTTCTACTTTTGTAACAGGCACACCACGTAATAATGTTAATTTGGTGTCATGATCCAATAAGATTCATTTTTTTTAGAGTATTATTAATAGAACATACAAGAAAAAAATAAATCCTAAAAGAGGAAAATAGTTTGATTGGATTGGCTCGTGACATCACATCAGTATTGTCAGCTCGCCAAAAAGAGGATCGGAGAGCGAGAGGAAAATGAAGCGTTTCCCTATTAAGAACTGAATTACAGATTGGATGTCAATTGCTTGTCACCTCCTCTATAGCATGATACCATTTATTTAATCAATCAAACAGTTCTTCATATACATACTTGCACGTTTATTTAGAGGCTTTTTTTTTCCCTTTTTTATGCTCTCCTCAGCTTGCCATCCGGGTGCAAAATTCCTAATTGGGTGAGTACTATCCCTTATTAAACTTTTAGAAATTATACGATATGTAAAAAGAATTTAGAGTACTTTTTTTTCTTTTCTGTCCAGTCTTTGTACTTCTTAGTATTTTCCACTAGTAGTTTCGAGATCGGGCCTATGATAAGTGGGTTATTAGAAGTTGGCACATGCGCCAAACAACGAGATTTAGTATTCTAAGCAACTTATAGAAAATACACGCCTATTTATAGGTGAGGGGATTGACTCATCAAGGAAATATTTCAACTAAAATATCAAAATAATATCAAGAATATACCTGTGAAATCTAAAGACATCAACTTATGCATCTTACTGATACGATTTTATTTCTTATTAAATGTGAAAATATCTCTAATAGAAATGTCCATTTACTATGCTGTCTTTGTTCTTCTGCCCTTTTCATGGTCTTTTTCTTGGCTTAGTCCATATACCTTAGAGATTCTTTCTTTTTCCCGAGGAATCTGGAGTAATGACTCTTTTTTGTCACCAACATGCAGTGCCTCCTATCGTCCCAATGACCGTGTTCGCCTCCAAATGGACCAGCATTCTTCAAAGGATGTACATGTGAAACTGCTTCAAAATGAGCTCTAATAGACCTAATATGTGAATCCTCAATTGTCCCAAAGAACCCCATGATCTTTCCTCCCTTCCATTGTGCTGGAAAATGCATTCCAACTTCTTGTCCAAAGGTACAAATTCCTTTTTTTTATTATGAAATGTGAGTCACTGAACTCATAGTTTATTGGATACTTCACCTAAATGTCCCGATATTGATGTCAAATACTCATAGAGATAGTCTAGGATGACCTAAAACACAATATTAAAGGCTACCATATGGACATTTCTACACGTAGAGATTATCAGATGTGCCTATCACTTTTTATCCTTCATTTTGGTCATCTTGTCTCACTTACAATAAGCTGCCTGCTTACTTGCTTAATTTTGTTTCACTACCTAAAAGCTTGTTTATTTCTTGTGTCCCTTTATTTCCTCTTCCTTCTACCTTTTCTTTGTATCCCTTGTAAACCTATATAATTATTCATATATTGAAAATTCCTTCTACCTCTTTTTTTTACCCTTTCTATATCTATTTGCCTCATTCATACATTAAAAATTTTATTATTATTATTACTACTACTAACATGCCCCTATTGTTACTTTCTATCTCCATCTTTCATCCTTCTTTATTTCCCCATTCAAAACAAGCTCAGAACACATATTTGAGGACTTAATATCCATCAATTTTTTGGAAATATCACCTGCAATATTAGAAAAAGAAAATTTTTGCAATCTATAGTGCATACAGAACGTATTAGCAGGCATCACTATATTAGGCCATCAAATATTACTAAGAAATGACTTCAATGAAGAGTCAATGCTTGGAAATAGAAATAAATCGAACTTACCGTGTGTTTTCCACCTCCAGCAACTGCACATGGATTTGCCTGATGTCCATATGCTGGAATTGAATGGATATGGATGTCGAACTAGTCTGAACATGCTCTGACAGAATCAAGAAATGCAGTGCCACATTTCCCAAAAAACCCTCCAATCCTTCCACTATCAACCGTGGGAAAAGTGAAAGGTGATCTTACTTCTTCTCCAAATGGTCCATACGTTCATCTATTGCTCTGGAACTTGAGTGATTGAATGGCTCTAAAGCTATAATTTTCAGCAATGTACCCTAATATTGAAATTAAGAACTCACTTGGATGATCTAGTACAAATTGCAAAAAGGTTCCATTGTAGAAATAATTTTAACTAAAGATTGAGGAGCTTAATATATGCTTGCTAAATAGCTTATTATTAATTTTTACAGACACATGCATGCGTGTGCACATGTATAAATCATGCAAGAAAACAATATCACCATCCCATGCTATTAATTAATGGTGTCCAATAAATAATGTATGCATAAAAATTTTGGAATGGACTAACCATGTAACCTCTGGCATTGTCAGGGAGGTACAATCCGCCATGAGCACATGTGCGAACCAAGTATTCATCACGGTCATACTCCACGGTGACATAAATAGTCACTTCTTCAACATGGACTAGAATTTTCCTGATAAAGTTGTGTACACTATCATCATAAGGATTTCTAGTCCCTGCATATGGACCAACATGGACTAGAATTTTCCTGAATCGAGGTGAGGATTTCTCACTAACTTCTCGGGAATCTGGTGCCACTCATCCTTCATTTTCCCAAAAAGAAAAGATGCAAAGGTCTCGATTGCTAACGGAATCCCTCTTGTATAATGAACAAGGTCATTGGATAATTCTTCATAGCCTTCTCTAGGATTGCCTTGGGCAAATGCATGATGACAGAAGAGTCAAAGTGAGTCCTGCAAATTCAATTTTGGGACCATGAACTTCTTGTCAACTTCAAAGTCATCCGGTAACTGCCTATCTCTTGTTGTTATCAATACTCTACTTCCAGGATCAAGGAAGTTATATTCACTGGTGATAGAATATGTCTATTCCCTCTCATTCAAAATATCAAGAACGAGCAACACCTTCTTCTGATACAATCAAGTACTAATTACGCCAATATTATTGTTCTCTTATCAGAAAAGAGCATGACACGTCTTATCTTCAAAGCATTCTACAAAAGTTGCTCCTGTCGTTTAACAAGCTTACATTCATCGTCTGCATGCTGGATACCTTCAAATAAGTTGACACCTTGGAGCTCATTATGAATACAACTGCAAACAACTTTTACAATTGCAGTCTTCATCATCTGCATGCTGGATACCTTTAAATAAGCTGACACCTTGGAACTCATTATGAATACAACTGCAAACAACTTTTACAATTGCAGTCTTCCGTGCACCTTGCACACCATGTATTCTAACCACACGAACTTCATCACTTTCAATATGTAACACAGGTATTAGATCATCAACGTTTTGATCCAATCCCACCACGCATTTTGTATAGTAGGGAGAGTGGAAGTAGAACACTCTATTAGAAAGGTCTTCTACAATCAGTTCAATAAATTCTGCCTCATCCTTGCATTGTAAGAATTTAAGATGCTAGCTTTTTGCTCATGTGAGAACAAAAGCGATATTGAGACGATGAGGAGACTATTGACAAGTTGCCCATTAGTGGATGATAATGTATGAAAATCTTAAAATAAATTTGTTGATTTATTGCACATCTTTGACAATAAGTGGATATAAATTCGAGTGTTATTTTTTTGAAGCATAATTTTATTTCCGCCCAAAATGGTATATTCAATGTTGCAACAAATGAATAAAATTGAATTAAAAGTTAACCAATTTTCATAAAAGTTATATCGGTAAAATGATGGCCCCACATGAATAGATTTTCATAGCTAAAATTTGTACTAAAAGAAATGTTTATCAGTATCTGATGATAGAAATCATTTATTCAGGGTGGATACAAACCTGATTATTGGTACTTGACAAATAATGTAACGGAAGAACACAAGACGTTGGAAGTTCTAGGCTGCATTGGTCTTTCATGTTCTGCATTTGCTGCCGGCTCTCAAATTATCAATTCGTGTGTCCAACTAGGGTTGCTATAGTTGTAATAGGGTGTGGTGTGAGTTTCATGAATAGTTTGACATATCCAGTAATCTACATCGAGGAGAGTGAGGGTTTGGAGGAATATTTGATGGAGACCTCCAAAATGGGATGGGAGCACCTAAGGGCAACTCAGAGTGCTCAAGTACAGGAGGAATAATTAAGTACATTCGTAGCTCCTAGTTTTGGCTTTGCAATTTTATCCAAAATATTGGACTTACTAATTCTACTTGTACTGAGCTATAGGCTATGAATTCGGGCTTAGTACTACTTGGAACATAGGGTTTTGAAAGTTCATCTTGGAAGTCGACTCATCACTAGATTTTCATCATCTTTCCTCCCTTGACTAATGCATGGGTTGGAATGATATTCTCCTCAAGGACATTCAAAATTTGTTAGCTCAAGATTGGGTAGTGCTTGCTCAACATATGCTTGAGAAGGCAGCACATGTGTTTATTGACTTGTGAATTTTGCTCTCACATGGCCCATGAGCATTCACACTCTTTTAAGTTGTCTTAGCGCCCTGATTTGATTTGATCTATTGCTACTTTAGGGGTTATCATACCCTATCATTGCACCTCTTGAATCTATTCCATGATTAAATTAATGTCTAAGGTGGCTCTTGGTGAGACCATCCACACATGTGCATTACACATAGACTAACATGAATGCATGAGCTGGTGGGGGGAGAAGAAACTCATCGTTATAAAATAAAATGCCAAGTCCTAGCTGTGATTGAATCATGGCATCTTATATTTTTCATGGCGTCTGAATCCTACACATATAGAACTATTGTTAAGTTTCATATGTACATTATCATCTTGTATTAAGAAACCGTATCGTACCAAAAATATGTGTTACATCATAGGCTACAGGTAATTTATCGAGACTTGCATCTTTTTTTTTTTTTGAAGATGTAGTTGTTCAGTGGGTTTCTTGAATATTGAGTGTGATTAAATCCAATTATGGTTCCTTATTTTTCTAGATTTGACACTCCATCTTTTGGAAGATTATATCTTGATATATTGAGAATATTCTAGACAAAGATAAAATAAGTTTTTATATATATGTGCTAAAAGCATTGATATAAGGTGCAATTGGTGCACCAAATGGGTTTTGAGAGTCTTGTATGAGATGAATTATATTGAGGGATTTTAGGATTTCTCTTCTATTTTAGATTATGTACTTATTGTACCCGATTTTGTACTCATCTCATTATTGTTTAATAATGAAAACACCAATGAGTCTTCTTTTGGTGTGGATACATGGACGACACTTTTCTACTATCCTAAACCATGGACATCATGCATGCGGCTTCTTCTCTCTTCCGCTTGCCTTTATTTTTTGTGAGAGTCAAATTCTAACAAGTGGTATCATAGCCAAGCCTAGAGAATAAAACAAAATTGTCTTCGAAAAGTTAGTCAACAACATGATTTTGAGAGTTGATAAGCTCAGATGCAAGGATTCTCATGGAGAAGATTGTAGATGTAATTAACTAAATTATTCCTATGATAAGTTGAAGCAGTTCATGGAATCGCTAGATGTTCTAACAATTGAGCAACACTTGTTTGGGTATTGAAAGGAGGCCATTCACATCCCTCTTGGAGTTTTGAAGAATTCAAGGTAAGATGGAGATTTGTTGGGTGTGTGTCTTGAATTACTATGATGGTTAAATCCAATTCTATTTTCTTATTTTTCTAGATTTGACACTGCATCTTTTGGAAGATGATATCTTGATATATTGATAATGCTATAGAAAGTAATAAAATAAGCGTATATATAAGAGCTGAGAGCATTAATATAAAGTGTACTTGGTGCACCAATAGATTTTGAAAGACTTGTGTGGGACGTATTCTCTTGAGGGTTTTGGAATTTATCTTCAAAGTTGGGTATCGTGCCTATTGTGCCCCATCTTGTACTAGTCCCATTGTCACTTAATAATGAAGAAATCAGTGAGTCTCCTTTTAGTGTGGATATACGTAAGGCACTTTATCGCTGTCCCAAACCATGAACTTCCTGTGAACAACTTCTCTTTTTCATTATATCTTCACTGTTCATGAGATCTAAATCCTAACAAGCATATTTCTCGATTTTATATGATCTCTTATATGGTTTTTAAAGGGGAATTAGGTTTACAGGTTAGTATGAGAGGGGTGGCAAATTGTTATTGTGTTCAGATTTTGCACTCTATCTTATTGTAGTAAAAAACTTAGGCTAAGCCTCCTTAACCAATGGAGTAAGGACCTAGTCATCTAGAACCACCTATATTGAGTGTGCAATTTTCCTTCTCTCTTACTTCTACAATTACCTTTTGGGAATCAGTTGACGCTCAGACAGCGATCTGAATCTTAATAAACTAGCATTAGAGAAGGGGTTTGCTTCTTTGGTTGATTAAATCATCCATAATGTTTACATTGAAAATTGAGATGGAGAAGATCGATGGAGTTATGAATTCTAGTATATGGAAGGTACGTATGACTAATCTTTTGGTGTAAAAAGGTTTAGGGGCAACGATCAAGGAGTAGGACTTTGCCATGTCCGATATTGATTAAAAGAGACTCGATAGGAAAGCTCTTTTCACCATTCGCTTGTGTCTATTGAACGATATATTGTAGGAGATGCATATGGAGATGGCAAAAGTTGAATTGTAGAGGAAACTAGAGGCACTTCATCTGTCAATGGCTATTGCCAGTCAATTAGTTTTGAAATAGTAGCTATATACCCTTCTTATGGCCAAGGGGAATTTGGCGAAGTCTCATATTGGTGATCATCACTCTCATTAATGACTTGAAGACTATTGATTGTAAGGTGGAGGATCAATATGATGTTACTCCATTGTTATGTTCGTCGCCGCCTTCTTATAAGACCTTCTAGAAAATGATAATTTATAGGAGGATATCTAGACCTTTGATGATGTCAAGGACAATTTATTAATTAAGGAGAAGTTTGACAATGATTTCGAATTTATTGAGAAATCTAATAAGTAAAGATTTGAACTTGCTTGCTAGAGAGCAGCAAAATCAGGTAACTAGCAAAGGGAGATCTAGATCTAAACAAAGGAATTGGAACAAGAATTATTTCTACTACAAGAACATGAGACGCATCGCTGCCAATGTTACAAACTTCAAGGTCCTGGAGGATGACGGAAAATGGCTTGTACATGCTTGGCAACTTAATAGCAGTGGGCTCAGCAGTAGTGGCATTCTCAAGATGAGAAGTTGAGTAAAGGAATTGTAGGTGCATAGGTTCAGGGCACAAAAAGAAGAAGTGCATCTCAAGTGAGAGACATTGCTATAACCAAAACGAGTGAGTAAGAGCACTTCAAGAAGGACAAAGTTTAGAGCAGGTGGTTCTTCTAATTATATTTATCCCGATCAGGCCTTAGTTAACTCTGAAGCTAAGATATCTCCTAAACTACCAAGTGTGAATGCTTGAGAACAACTAAGAAGGGGTGAGGTGACTTATGGTCTATGTGCTGTCAAAGAGCCTTTTGGTCCATTATGTGCTCTGAGGCTATAGAAGCTTCAACTTTCGATAAATGGGTCTTGAGGACTATTTGAACAGCTTAGTTGAAGACGATTCAATAACCACAATAGGTTGTCCAATAATTGTGAAGGATTGAGAAGAGAAAGCACCTGATATGATACTCAATTTGATGTGCCGGTTACGAGATTCGAGCATTGTTTGATTTGGGTGGTGTCTTGTAGGATTCGTGCTAGGCCCAACTAGGCCATGACTAAGGAGAGCACAAGGGACAGGTTTAAGTTTTGTTCCAAGTGGAGTTTTTGAGATCATCATGTTTTGATTGGTCATGAGTTCTTAAAATATGTCAAGGTAGAGATTTGTTTAGATGTGATTCATATTTGTCCAATTATTGACCAAAGGAACAAGAGGAGATTCATAGATTTAGCTCTTTAGGGATTTTTTTCGTGTATTTTGTTATTTCCTAAAGTCAAATACATATCTCAAGATATAAGAGACATTTTAGATATCTTCCTCAATTTTATGTGATTATCTTATATAACTATTTTAAGGTTAGTACCGGAGGGATGAGAAGTGCCTAATGTGTTCGGATTTCATATTCCATTTGATATAGTGAAGAACTCAAACTAAGTGTCCTTAGCCCGTGAAGTACGGACCTAATCGATTGGAACCATGTATATTGCATGTGTTATCTTCTTTCACCCCCTTACTTCACAATTACCTTTCGAGAATTGATCGACGCTCAAATATCAGTCTAAATCCCAACAATAGCTATTTCAACTTCATTGTTTAACCGATCAAGTTTACAGTAGATTTACATTGCTATAGTATAGTTCTAATAAGTAATATTATAATAATAAATTTTAGTTAACTCTGTATAAAATTTTAGTATGTTTTTGTATTATTTGCTATTAATCTCTGAAAATTTATTAACATATTCAATATGATAAATCACTTGAATATGCATAAGTATCACGTCAAATAAAAGTTCATTTAATTATGCATCCAACGATATAAAAACTAATATAAGAATCAGAATTCAAATGAGAAAAGTTATATATAGTCACAAAGAGTTAATAATCTAAACTAGTTTATCTTTATATATCCGATTCTAGTACCGATCTGAGTACAATATTGTTGGAACGGGCATCGGAGCCAATTCTGATCGGTTCCTCAGTTTACCATCCAGACCTATCCTAATTTCATTAGTATATATATGAAACCTATTATATTGGACCGGGTTCAACCAATTTCATTTATATCTGATACCTGTCTACACCCCTACAATGTACTGCAACGGAGAATGAGTGTTGCGTGAGTTCAAGGTTGTCCTCATTACCTTTCTCTTTCCTCCCTCCTCGCATGGACATCCACTAGTCAAACGAGTTTTTTATCCGGGACGGGCTCGTTATATCATCTATAAACTCCGTTATTAATTAAAAATATATCATCTCTCACTTTTCATCTATTAATTAATGACTGAGCTCATGACATCATCGTTCATAAGTTCATCAGCTCCTAACAAATATATCCTTAAATTAAATTCAGAAACACAAGGAATAGAAAAGAAACTTAATCATGAACGCACCTGGCGTCATTGTCCAAGTGCCAAGATGATATGTTGCCGGCTTCCTCGAGTACGGCCCTCCAGGCCTCCCTTTCCTTCCCTTCCCTGGGCTTACTCCTGAATCCTTCTTCAAACTTCCCAGACTGTCTCCAAACTTCTGATGGCTCCACGTCGTAGAAAATCGGGATCAGCGTGTGACCGTGATCCTCACCGTACATCATATTGTGCTCGAGAATCTCAATGAGTTCTGTAAGGCACCACTTGGAATTGGCGTAGTTTGTGGAGAAGATGACGATCGCGATCCGGGACTCCCGGATTGCCCTTATAAACATCGGTCCCACAACCTGCCCTCTTTCCTGCCATTCGATATCCCGGTAGCAGCGGATGTCCGCCTGCTTCAGGGCGTCAAAGAGGCGGGATGTGAAGCCCTTCCTCGTGTCCTCTCCCTGGAAGCTAACAAACACATCGTGCCGCCAGTCCGGCAGAGTACAATCGATCAACAGGGAAGCCTGTGGCGGTGAACGGAGGTGGAGGCGGAGGCTGGGGTGCTGCAATTTGAGCTGATTCTTTGCGCATAAAAATTGCCATTGCCACGGTAAAATTTCCTGTAGATGTTAGATTATAAGCATTTAAAAGACTGATTGATCATATGTGGCCTTCGGAAATTAAATTAATACCAGGGGGATCTTTCCTCCAATAAAAAAGTAGGTTCACAGATTAACTAGCTACCGTCGATTAAATTTTACATCGAAGCGTAATAAGAATTCTGAGATGCAAGACAGTTGGCGTTGGCTACCACGTCCATGAGCTCAAACTTTAAAATTGGTCACAAAGCATGATTCACATCTAGTTATTAGTTCAGGGACAGAGGAAGAAAAAAAAGTCTATCTCGTAGACAATTTGTTCCATCATTTGAGTACAGAAGAAAAGCATACTCTGTTTTTAAGATCAATTGTTGAGAACGGATAGTTACAACACGTGGCATGCCCATGCCACGATATTAGGTAAGTATGGGAGACGGACACAATTTCTTATAGTTGGACTAATCAGTTTTACATGTAAATGATTTAGAAGATGGAAGAAATGATTAACAGATAAACACAAAGGGTCATGGATAAGAGAGTTATTTTTGGTAGCACTTAGAAGCCAGGCCGAAGGCAAGTGGTGCTTGTTAGTAAAATAATAGGAATATGAGGATCTTTGGATGGCAACTGAAATTACAATAATAACTAGAATTGGAAAAAAAATTGTTAAAAATATAATGACACGAAATAAAATTTGAATCAATGAAATGTGATACTATACCGAAATGTCTAGAATTGTGACATTACAGTATCTTAAGACTAATTCGTCTCCTTCTCGCTTTATTGAGAAAGCGTGGACGCCGATCTTCCAGGATACAATGATATAGCTTGAAGCAGCACCGAACTTTGAGCTCCAATGTGAACTAAACAGAGTCTAAATAATATTTGAAAACTATACAAAAATTAGAAAGAGAGCCTGTATTTTGAGTTCGAAACATGTATGTTCACCTTTGAGCAAAAGGCTCAATTTATAGAGGATTTATCATTTGATAACAATTAATTCTTACTATTACATTGTATTAACATTGTGTCATCGGTTACATTGCATTTATGGACTATTACAGTATTAATTCATCAGTTACACTACATTAATACATCGGTTGTGGTATTATTTGACATTTATAGTATTTGTTAGGCAGTTATCTGTATCAATACCTCTGTTATGATATTAATTTGACAGTTATACTGTATTAAGCAGTATTGATATAATCGTTATCATATTAATTCAATAGTTATATTTGAATTAAGACAGTTGTTACCGTATTAATATGATTTTTATAATTAAATTAATGTGGCCATAACAGTATAAATCCATTAAATTCGATTATTATGACGTCTTAATTAAACCTCCTTTTTTCTCGCATTTGGACTTCAAGCTGTCAATTGGAATAAAATATGAATAACTCAGTAGAACATTTTGGCCTAAAGCAGAAGTGACGTCATTTACCACAGAACAAGCAACGGGGGTGAAGGACCCCCAAGGCATGCGACGAACGAGAAGGAAAAAAACTAAATATATAACGGGGAATGGATTTAGGGGACATCCTCGAACTCACGTAAAAATATGTCAAATTTTATTAATTATATATATATTTATTAAATTATCTTATTTCCACCCTCAGAAATCGAAATCCGTCATATAATTCTTTATTGAGCTTTGCCTCACCTGACTGAAACTTTTGGATTTATCTCTGTATATATATTTAGCATGCGAGCGAAAAGTTGGAATATATATATATATATATATTACTATATGACCTTTAGATGAGAGACTTGATTTTTTTTCTCTTTAAAAAATACTCTCAACTGGAATTATTTAAAAATTTAATCGTATACGAGTCCACTATCATTTTACGCAGTCACTCTTCACGCTATAACATTTGATGTGTCCTTCCAGTAGGGCATCGATTGATCTTTGGATCTAATTCTGGGTTATGGTTCGATTCTTGGAGTTCTCTGTTGAGTAACTATAAGGGAGTCAGCTCGGGGATTTGAATTCCGAGCAGACTCTCGATGCTTAAGTTAGAGACAGTGTATGTAGGGTATAAGTGTTGAATGGAGAAGGCTAGATCTGTAATATTTTAGACTTCTAGTTGTCCGACGTATTTCTAGGCTCATACTAAGTCCGATACTGATATGCAATGACTTCACTTGGGACAACATGTGGTGTGAGCACATAATTTCCTCATAGAATTTCCTCGGATTGGTTGATGCGACCGGCATAGAGCATAAGTAATCCAACCTAGTATTCAATTGAATTCTACATTTCGGGATGTCGAGTCGGTAGATGTTTTTGGTCCATCTAGTGTGAGTCAGTTCGGGTTTCTAATATTGGAATCAAATCGGATGTCCCTTGGTAATAATTCTTGTGGTAACTCATGAGAAATTCTTAGGTGATCCCGTTTTACTGCATGATTTCAGAAAATACCAGCAAAATTTTGACAAACGAGCAATTTGTTGTTAATCATCCGTGCAATTGTCTCAATTACTACCAGTCAAAGTAATTTAATTAATTATTTCTTATCATGTCACTACAAGGTAGAACCATTTAAGATTCCACGGCAACTAACCTTTTTTTCTGGTGGTGAACAAACATATCTATCTTCTCAAAACTAACCGAGAGTTACAAGCTCTATTATCCAAAAAGTAAAAAAGTCCCCTTAGCCCTTCAAGTGGCACTACGAGGCCAGTCAACTATTTCCCTTTTTTCATATTTTGGCCATTCAACTCTTTCTCTTTTATTTTTTTGGTTTTTTTATGTCATTATTTTTCTCTAATAACTTTGTTTGGAAATCCTCGAATTAGGGTTTGGGTTTTGCCTCAATTCATTTGTGCACATAAAATATGAATTTTTACCTACTAAATTCAATTATCTTATCTTATTTATGATCAATGTAAAGGTGGTAGATTGGCCGAGTCCTCTAATTTCGTGATTATAGTAAGTGATTGTTTATGATAAATAATATCATAACTATTTTTCAATTATGTTATCTTTGTATTTATCATGATTATTTATAGCATGTGGCACCACAACTATTTCACTAATTGCATTACATTTTAATTGTAATTTTTTTAATAATTTACGGCTAGCCGATTTCATCTATGTCGAATATAACACTTTTATTTTTTGTCACAATCATTTTCTATTCAAATATAATTATTATTCAAAAACATTATATGTCGTTGAACGTCTGCCAATCCCCTGCAGTGAAATGCGAGCTGAGTCCCATTTGTCCGTGGCCGACGGTCGACGACCTGGTCATGAAATTCTCTCCACTAAAAAAATGATTTAAAAATACATATGACGTCTGGTAGGGCATTTTTTAATCGGTTGTAGAAAGTAATATTGGAAATTAAGAACCTTGCCGAGAGCGACACCACCGAGAATACGCTTCCCTTTCCCATCTATAAATTAAGACAACATACAGTTTTGATCATTAATATTTTCTTTTTTTATTATTTTGGTTCTAAATATTTTTTTGGACAGATTTGATCCACAACCTTTTAATATAAGGAGACTTTTAATTTCTTTCATTATTGTAATATTAAAAAGGTGAGAATAATAAAAATAATAAAATAATGAAACTTAACAAATAAAATGAAAAAAGACAGATGGTACATTCTTGAGATTTATTTTATTTTCACATTGATTTGGTTCAGTCCTGGGTCTCATTGAGTTCACCCGATTGGGACCTGAATTGCCAGAATTAATTTTTGTAGGCCTTGAAAACTATTCTAAATTTATATGTGACCACATAAATCAATTTTTACGGATCATTTATATTTTATTTTTTCGATTTTTCACTGACCGGTATGTCTCTCCCCAAAAAGCAAATAATTACTATTAAAACAATAAAAAATTTAAAAATATCCTTTTTCAAAAAGATTGAGAATAAAAGGTATTTTAAAAAAGATTCAGGATGAAAATGATAAAATAAAAAAAGATTGAAGATCAAAGGTACACTTTATATATAAATTATTCTTTTATTTTCTTTGGAGTCTTTCGTTTAATTTTTTACTATCAGTTTTTTTTTTTTTTACTGTAATGCAGCAACTTCGTCGTCTTCATGGGTTTGGAGCGTTTTTCCTTTCCCTTGTTCTAATATTCTTACCCTTGTTCTTTAAATGAAGAAATATATTCAACTCGAAACGAAACTGGACTTATCCATGAAATCCACTCTATCCCTCTTTTAGTGATCATACCTACGAGATCTCTGAATTGGTTCTTGTGTTAAATCCCCCGGTTGATAGTTTTTCACGGCATGCACACGAATCAAATACTCCAATCACGAACCTCATGCAGTTGATCTTCTCACGTGTATGCCCAGCATAGTATCTAGACCGGATGTCTCATAAGAATCAAAAAATAATTTCTCAATAACCAGTCACACTTGAAATTTCTTGTGAGTCTTAATTTCTCTGCCAAAAGGAGAAAAGGTCTTTCTCCGACACGCCTTCTCCTCCAACAGTCGTCAGCACTCTTCCATGGCTCGTTGCCTCGGAGCCTCCTCCCACCGTGGTTTGTTGCATATGCAATTTTTAGTGGACTAATCAATTTGAAAAATTGGCTCATTAATTGGATATACAGGTACTTGTATGGTTTTGTAATTTTCTGCCGTTCATATTCTTACAGATTCCAATTTCTTTTAGAGTGTTGTATTAATTCAGTGTTGTTCATTTTATCTCCCATACTCATCTGGGCTTTCTTAAACTCACAACAAGTGATAACGGGTAGTAATCGCTTAACTCTTACGGTGTTTCAACTTTGCCAAATCTAGGATAGCTCTGGAACTGCAGAAGGTGTGTGGTTGTAACCTGAATTTCAGATGGACAATCTGTAATTGCCTTTTTGGCCAAAGTAGTCGTAAGTGGCCAACAAAGAAAGAGAGTGAAATTGATCGTCGTGAATCCCAGAAAAAGGGGGGGGGGGAAAAAAACTTACCATCAATTGAGATTTCTTTTAACTTAGTGGCATTTGAGAAGTTCTATGGCCGTCCTATCATAAACGAAAACTTAGGCTCAGCAACTAAGAAATGCAGATGGCTCTGATGACATTGAGAAGCTATTGATTGTGATTTGTTAGGGCTCGATGATTCCTTCCGTTATTTTTGACATAGAAGAGATGTTTCCTGTGAGTTCTTCCGTTCACAATTTCATTTTGCTCAAGCGTTTGAAGCAATATGCATGTCATTCAGCTCCTGTAATGGATGTTGTGCCTCACTGTTTAAAAGGCTGGACAAAACGTGATTATAATTCCCTTGGATGCTCAGAGTTTGAAAAAATATGCTTCCTTCAGTAATAGCTGCATCTTTTCATCAAGAGATTTGTTTCCAGCAACATGCTCGAGGATTTTCAATATTCTGCTTCCCTTCTTTACTCTGTATAATTCTGTTCATTCGGTATTTGTTTATGGAGTTGAATGATTGACTTCTCATATAAAAAATTTTAACTATTACAAATAAATGTTAAAAAGGGTAAATAACATTTTTGATCTTCAACCTTTCGCGCTTTTATCATTTTAAACTTAAACTTTTATTTTTTATCATTCATGTCCTCAACCTTTTGAGTTTTTATCACTTTGATCCTACCGTTACTTTTTTTCATCCACAAAAAGCATATTCCATTCAAAAATTATTTTTTAACAAAAACTATCTTTTAAAAATAAAGGAAAAAGGAAACAAAGCAAATGAAAGTGAAAAATATCTGTAAAGTTTTACATTGAGCATGTCCCTTTTTAAATTGAGGTACATTCCTAATTGAAAATTTATTGATGGTTACTATCATCATAAAATCATGACACATTATGATAAAATGAGTTCTAATTTTAGAAGAAACATATGTTATTGATCAACATTTCCTTAATCAGGGACTGGATATGCCTTTTTTTAGAAAAAAAAAAATTTTTTGAAAAAATTTTTTTAGTTGAAATGTTCTTTTTTGGATGGAGTATACTTTTTTGGACGGAGTATACTTTTTTGGACGGAAAAAGTAATTGTAAGACGAAAGTGGTAAAAATTCAGAAAGTTGAGGACGTGAATGACAAAAAATAAAGGTTTATGACAAAATGGTAAAAACACGAAAGTTTGAGGATTGAAAGTGTATTTTTCCCTTGTAAAAGGTAGATGGGCTATTGAATCATGAAAGTACCTTGTTAAAGAAAATAGAATATTTTGAACAAGAGGTGCACATAAACTGTGCTTAGTTTTTTGGCATATAAAATGAGATTATATGCTTCTTGATTATCTTGCTAAATAACCCATCATTTCATATTTTGCAGAACTATATTCCAACGAAGATGCCTAACATAAGAGGTGTGCTAGGCCAAAGGGACTAAATCGTATGAATAAGAAATAGAGGGGGCGTTGTGTAATAAAGAATAAATGGGAGTGGTTATTTCATTGCCTGTAATTGAAAGGCAGTTACTCTACTCCCGGGTTTTATGTTTCCCGGCAGTCAGAGCTCTATAAATCGTCGACACTCCCTGTATTCCGCATGATATGAGTATACTAGATTGATCTTTTCCCCCACTATCTCTCTGCTTGAGTTTCTTCTTGTTCTCTCTCTCTATCTTCTTTCTCTCGAAGCCTCTGTTCTACCGCCCCCCTCTCTCTCTAGAACTTCGATTGCGAAGCTTATCAAGTGGTATCAGAGCTGCATGATTCTCGGCCATAGCCTCATGGCAGAGACGCGCTAAAGAGCTTAAGATGTTGGAAGCTATGGTCCACAATCATGAATTGCAGATGTCAGAATTGTAGACTTATTAGGATCGGATGTACACTAATTTGAAGTCACAGAACGAGAAGTTGCAAGAGAAGTTCCTGGAGGAATTGCAAACTCAAAATGCCAAAATGATTGAGGAGATGCGTGAGCTACTCCGAACAAAAGATTCACAGAGAAGCACCGGTGATAATCGAACCCAAGCTCAAGCTCCTCCTACCAATGAGCAGAAATTGACCAAGAAGATCGGACGCCTCGATTTTCCAAAATTTGACGGTGACGAGATAGAAGGATGGATGTACGGAGTCAAATAATTTTTCGAATTCAATGACAAATCCGAAGAGTTCAAATTGAAGTTGGTCTCTATTCATGTTGAAGGAAAAGCGTTGTACTGGCATCAAGCCTTCCTGAAGAGTCTTAAGGACAACAGTGAACCATTAATGTGGAAGAGGTACAAGGAGGCTATCATGGCTCGATTCAGTGCCAGAGCCTATGATAATCTGATGTTTGAATTAAAAAACCTGGTGCAAATAGGTACCTTACGAACCTATCTCGATGAATTTGATCGACTGTGGCAAAAAGTGGGAATCTCGAAACCCCTTGCGTTAAGTACGTTCCTCGGGGCCCTGAGATACGAAACACAGAGGGCGGTTAGGATGAGCGGACCTCAATCCATACAGGAAGCCTATATCCTAGCCAAAATTCAAGAGGATGAGTACTATCCCTGCAATAGCACCAAGAGTGTTAAATCCAATTTCAGAGCATTGATAGCTTTACCTCGTCGTGTTCCTTCCATTAATAGAAGTGATTGAGGAAGTTTTGCAGAAAGGAAGATTGAAGGAAGTAAGGGAAATGGGCCGTTACCACTCCCCAAGAATGTTGTACCCCTTGCTTCTTTGAAGAATATTCCAAAATCTACAAAATACATCTCAAGCAAGGAGGTGGATGAGCGAAGAACTAAGGGACTATGTTTCTGGTGTGACGAGAAATATATACGCAGACATAAGTGCCCTAAGAGACAGTTGTATATGATTGAACTGTAGGGGGTGGAGAATGAAGAGAAGGATGATGAGGAGGAGATGCCAGTTATAGCTTCAGAAATATCGATCCATGCCTTATCTAGCAGCATGAGCTTTCAAACCATGCAAATTAAAGGTCAGGTTGGCACTAAGACTATACATATTTTGACAGACTTTGGTAGTACTCACAATTTTCTAGATGAAGTGTTGGCGAAGAAGCTGAGTGGTTCAATTGTGAAGGTAGCTCCCATCAAGGTTTCGATGGCTAATGGAGCCACAATTACCTGTGAATCTCTGTGCTAAGGATTTACTTGGAAGATGCAAGGAAATGAGTTCAAAGCCGATGTTCTCTTATTGGCCTTGGACAATTATGACATAGTTCTCGGCATACAATGGCTCTCTACACTCGAAGATATCATTTGGAATTTTAATTCCCTAAAGATGAAGTTACAGCTAGGGGAGGTTGACTGTGCTTTAAAGGGAGATTCTAGTGACAAATTACAGTTAATTTCTAATGAGGAAGGCCATTCGAGAGTACATAGCAGCTTGTGAAGTCTGCTCATGCAATAAAATAAAGACTGTAGCAATCCCGTGTCTATTGCAGCCTCTACCAGTACCTGAAGCTATCTTTCGCGACGTCACCATGGACTTCATAGAAGGGTTGCCAAAGTCGGATGGCAATGATGTCATCTTAGTGTTTGTGGATCAACTGACCAAATATGGACACTTCATGGGGTTAACACATCCTTACCAAGCCCCTCAGGTAGCCAAGGTGTATGTTGATAACGTCTTCAAGCTCCATGGCATGCCTTCCCCAATTGTCATGAACAGAGACCTTATTTTTCTAAGCAAGAACTATTCCGAGCCCTGGGGATTACCTTGAACTATTCATCCACTTACCACCCACAAACTGATGGGCAGTCCGAAGTGGTAAATCATGGGCTTGAATGTTATCTTGTTGTATGTGTAGCAGCTGCCCGATGCAATGGCATTGTTGGCTCTTGCTCGCAGAGTGGTGGTATAACACTACTCACCATACCTCTATTAATTGATCTCCTTATGAGGCACTGTATGGCACCCCACCTCCCCTACACGTGCCTTACTTCCCAGGTGGTTCTTTGAATGCGATAGTTGATTCACAATTGCACGATAGGGAGAGTATGATTCAGGAGCTTCAATATCAGTCCAGCTTGCTCAATGTCGCATGAAGACGTATGCTGATAAGCCCTAAAGTGAACGAAGTTTTGATATTGGCGATTGGGTTCTTTTGAAGCTTCGTCCTTATCAATAACAATCAGTTCACTACCACAAACATCACAAGCTCGTTGCTCGCTATTATGGACCATTTCTGGTGCTATCAAAGGTGGGAGCTGTAGCCTACAGACTTGCCCTTCCTAACAATTCTGATGTCCAACCAGTCTTCCATGTTTCCTTGCTCAAGCGAGCTCCAGAACCACCCTCGCAGGTGACTGCTCTGCCATAGACAAGTTCTCCTTCTCCTCCAGTTCCTCAGGCTATTCTGAATCGAACGATGGTATGGCGCGGCAAGCACGCAGCTACCCAAGGCCTGATCCACTGGACTCAGTCGACACCTGCTGAAGCCACTTGGGAATACCTCTATGACTTGCGGCTTCGTTTTCCTACTCTGAACCTTGGGGACAAGGTTCTCTAGGGTGGTGTACTGTTAGGCCAGGGGGGCTAAATCGTACGAACAAGAAATAGAGGGGGCATTGTGTAATAAATAATAAATGGGAGTCGTTATTTCGTTGCCTATAACTAAAAGTCAATTACTCTGCTCCTGGGTTTTATGTTTCCCCCCAATCAGAGCTCTATAAATCATCGACACTCCCTGTATTCTGCATGATATGAGAATACTAGATTGATCTTTTTCCCCCACTATCTCTCTGCTTGAGTTTCTTCCTGTTCTCTCTCTCTATCTTCTTTGTCTTGAGGCCTATGCTCTACCGCCCCCCTCTCGCTGGAACTTCGAGTGCGAAGCTTATCAAGGTGGCTGTATCTCAAATTCAGGACAGGCAGTTGCTTGACTAGGTAGTATGCTAGATTTGCAAATGAACACCGTTATCATCAAACTCGATTGGTAAAATCATTGTTATTACAATTATGCTTTCTAATTGATCAGCAAAAGAACATCGTGGATGATTGAATTGAATTGTTTATTTTGGAAGACTATTTTAGCTATTCAATTGGCACCGTTGATGATTGAATTGAATTGGATAAATTGGAAGACTATTTTGGATGATGTGTTTCATTGGATCGCTGCTTTCTGATGCATTATGTGCTGTTTTACTATTTGAGTAAACTAAGTGTGAGTTATATTAGCTATTGGATTGAATTGAATTGACTATTTTGGAAAGACTATTTTAGCAATTTTGGGTGATGCGGTTCATTGAATTGCCGCTCTACCAGCTGTTATGTGCTGCTTTAATATTTATTATTTTCCTTTGAATGATGTAGCCTGCGTAGGGGAATTGGATTGGGTATAGAAGATGCACTTGTGGGTGGTGGTGCTGGTTCGGTTCGGTTCAGAAAGCGATCCAAGTACACCCCATGTTCCATTATGGAAGCATGGAAGAAGACCACAGATAGGAAGAAGACCGTGTATATGGATGAGGAGCAATATCAAGACTTGAATGTGCAATCTCGGAAGACTTGAATTCGTATTGTGTATAACATTGTCTATCATTTTTAATTTATCATTATTTATTTTATAATTAGTCATTTCTATTTTTAATTTAATTTAATGTTACATTAATTGTGGAATTTAAATAGAAGGACAAAAAATTTTCGGCAAGAAAACTAGCCGGGAAAATTACAACTTCTCCGGGAGAATATCGTTAGATGTCTTCGCACAGAGATCTGTCGGAAAGTGATTTCGTCAGATTTCCGTTTCTTTCATCGATCGGAAATGTCACGGGATTGTTCACCCCAAAAGAAAAAAATGTCAGGGGAGTTTCCGGAAGAATTCCCTCCGTTTCTCTTTTTCTTACAACGCTTTTTTCGTCAGACACCGTTCTAACTTTCTTCTCATAGAATTGTACACTTTCCGTGAGAAAATCAGACATTTTCCTGAGATTTTGTCTGATGAAAATCTTGAAATTTCTTGTAGTGTCGCTCCAGACGAGACTTCGACGTGAACGCCGATCGAGTGAACATAGTCGGAAGTGGCCCCGAAAAATCCAACTATCTTACCGTCATTGGACTCGAAAGAGAAGGGCGTTCCATCCTCACTACCATATGGTCCGAATCTATTCCTGTTGGTTCTGAAAGTGAGGGATCTGATGTACATGTAAGTCCCCAGTTGTCCAGTATGTCCCGAAATCGATTTCAGATATTCATTTGGATAGTCCAATTCTATAACCTGCAAAGAATGATCAAAAGCATAAGAACATTAATCATATCAACTGTTTGTCATCCTTTTCCTATCCCAAGACGAACAACTATTATGCAAAAGTTGAACAACAACGAGTTTAGCAGTAATCTCATTTCTTTTACTTATTCCATTGCCTGTTAGCGACAAAATTTGATCCCAGTTGAATAAATTACACGTGCACCGATACTTCAATGCCAAATTACGAGCAAACTTACGTCTGGAGATCTGCCGTTATTTCCACCATGTTTGGGTCCTTTGACAGCATCTCCATCATTCTCATATACACAGTTGATTCCATCGACGATCTGTCCGCTCCAAAGATTAATCTGTCTTATACCACTATGACTTCCATCATCCCATCGATCCCTACCCTCATCTCCAAAGGGTCCGATGACTTTGAGCGGAAGTTTATGATAAACAGGTGAGAAATGTGCTCCAATCGCGTTAAGAACATTGCCACTTCTTCCATAAAATCCACTTATCATGCCATTGTTCCATGGAGTCTTGAAATATGTGTCGATGGATGGTGCTTCTCTACCAAACGGTCCATATTTTCTAATGTTACTGTGAAACGTGAGTGATGTAACGCCAACAACTCCGTCAACTGTTCCATAATAACCAGACATCATACCAATGTATTCATTCGGGAAGTCCAATTCGATCTGCAAAACTTAGAGAAAAGATTCATATGTAACAAGTTAAGTACGTAATAGAATTCCAACCACTCAACCTCCTAGAACAGAAAAGGCAAAACTGAGAGAGAAGATGCAGATATCTAGAGAGAACTAACCGTAGATTCATTTGATCCACCGCTTCCTCCATGTTTGATTCCTTCCACAACGATCCCATCAATCTCATGGACACACTTGAGGGAACAAACAACCCGTCCCCAAGTAATAACTATTTGCCTTAAATTGTTGTGCCTTTCATCATCCCAAAGATGACCATGTTTGCCTCCAAATGGACCAGCCTCCTTCAAAGATTTATATGAGAGACTGGTTCAAAATGTGCTCTAATAGACGCAAGATGGGAATCTTCGATGGTTCCAAAGAAACCCACAATCTTCCCTCCCTTCCACTGTATCGGAAAATGCATACCAACTTCTGGTCCAAACGGTCCAAACTTTCTTTTATTACTATGAAATGTGAGTGACCGAACTCGTACTCTACCAGAAACTTCACCTAAATATCCTGATATTGATGTCAAATACTCATAGGGATAGTCCAGCTTTACCTGTAAGGAGAAAAAGCCATGATAAGGCTACCCACGCGATTGTTCAAACCATAGAGATTTGTATCACTTTTCATCCTCAAAATTGAAAATTTCTCACCTAATCTTGCCTTTTGGAACTATCTTGTCTCAGTTACTAAGTGTGTTCCTTGCTTCCTTGTTTTGTTTCACCAAAGGTTGGTTTAATTTATTGGCTTCTATCGTTATTAACATGCCCTTATTACCTTCTATCTCATTGCAGTCTCCTTTTTTCGCCAATCAGAACAAGATTATAAAGATGATAACACATTGAAGGACCTGACATGTGTCAAAGTTGTAGTGCATGTATATGGAACATACTACTGGGCACAACCATTGATCATCAAGATTATTAAGAAATAACTTTAAAGAAGAATCTGACTATAGATATGGAAATGAATCGGACTCACCGTGTGTTTTTCACTTTCAGCAACTCTTCCATGTGTAAACGGACCAAGAGGATGCCCAAAATTATCATATAATACACTAATTGACTCAATTGCTGAAGAAGACATGACATCAATTTGCCTAATATCCATATGCTTTTTATCATCCCAAATTTCACCTTCAATGTTAGTAGGTCCTAAAGAATTGAATGGATATGGATGCAAAACTGGTCCAAAATATGCTCCAATGGAATCGACAAAACTAGTACCACAATTCCCAAAGAATCCAACTATCATTCCATTATCAACTGCTGGAAATGTGAAAGATGTACCAATTTCCTCACCAAACGGTCCATACAATCGTTTATTACTTAGGAATCTGAGTGATCGGATAACCCTAAATCCATAATCTTCTGCAATGTACCCTGATATTGAAATCAAGAACTCATCTGGACAATGTAGTGCAACCTGCAAAAAGATTCCAACATGGATTTGACGTTAATAATAGGTGTAGGTGTGGTTTCCCTTATTAAATTACATGTTAGTTGTCACATAAACTCACGCATACATATGTATATATGAATGAGAAATTCACGTCACTTCTTAAATAAATAATCTATACAACAAGATAGAATAAAATATATCCTTTGCTAGTTAAGTAAATGACTTCTTGTCTATGGATTGCTAGCTAGCTATAAAGCCTCCATATAGCAATATTTTCACCCTTCCATGCAAATTTTTATAGATCAACTCAAGCACAAGGTTTATTCCATGACATTTAGCTATGAGTGTCCACCATACGACATGACAATTTTCGAAGGGATATACTACGCAGGTGCAGAATGATTCTAAGTGAGTGGGACATCCTGATATCCAACACGTATTGGAGCTCATGGAGGACAAATATTTCTCCCTTTAGAAGTGGATGACGATGAAACATATGTTAAGACTTTTCTAGTGTACCAACAAGGCAAGACAAAAGTCACCTATTGGAAAACTTGAGTCTTTTCCAATTTTGAGGCACCTATCCAAGTTTGAAGGATGATACACTCTCATGATCATGGTCAATCGTTTCTCCAATTATGCAACATTCATATCCATGTAAATATGATCAAATCGTTTCATGGAGATAGGGAAGATTCGAGTAGTGCATAATCTTCTAGAACATTGATCGAGCTTAGATAGCTAATGACAGAGATGTCGAGAAAGTCTTGGTAGATTGTGCTGCTAAGTTAATGCAAGTTGCAGAGGGAATATGTGATCTAATAGAAAGAATTTCTAGAGAGCAAAGTGAGTTAAAAACTCACTGAAAATTTGTGGAAACTCATTCAAGATGTCAAGGCATTCCCAGTCGAGGATGAGACAAGGGCATCATTCAAAGTGTCGGAGGGAAATTTTATTGATCAACTCAGATCATGATGTATAATTGATGTTAAAAAGGATGATATTGATATGCAAAATTAGAAAATAATGAACTTGATGTACAACGTATCTCTCAGGGACAAAATCGTCTATTTACTCTTTAGACAATTGTGATAACTTAGTGGAGCTAAGGGGAGATCTTCTAGAACTTTGTAGAAGGATAACAAATATGTAGAATAACGAGTAAATAGTTAATTAGAATATTGTCTAGATATTCTCCTAGATATTTGAGAGCATCATCTCCTCTAGGAGAGCTGCCTATATAAGAAGATTTTTGCATCACTTGTACATTCATTCAAGAGTTAATAATAATTATCCTCTAAGAATCCTCTCACTTCTTTTTTCTCTCTAAGCAATGTTGATAAAATGATAGGCAGACTTAGGACAAACTTCTAAGGTGGCACGGACTAGGAACATTAGGTAAAAAAAATACTCACAGTACTTCTTTGACATAATGATTAATTGTCAATAAATTACGTATGCATAAAAGGTAGAGCGGACTAACCTCGTGATCTTTTCCCCCATTTGGGGCATACAATCCACCGTGAGCAGATGAACGAACCAAGGAACCGTCATGGTCATACTCAATGGCAATGGATTGAATCACTTTATTAACAGTGACCCAGATTTTCCTGATATAGCTATGTGCACTGTCATTATAAGGGTCGCCAGTACCTCCATACGGACCAACAAGTTTAAAGGGATAGTGAGGAGAAACTGATCTCAAATATACTCCAAGTGAATCAAGATGAGGGTTCTTGACTAATTTCATGAGAATTTGGTCCCATTCATCCTTCATTTTCTCAAAAAGAAAAGATGCAAAAGTCTCAATTGCTAATGGGATTCCTCCAGCATAATGAACAAGATTTTCAGACAATTCTTTGTATCGATCTGCAGGACTGTCATGAGGAAAAGCATGATGGCAAAAGAGCTTAAGCGAGTCCTGTGGATTCAATCCAGGGACTATAAATTTCTCATCAACTCCAATGTCGTCCAATAACTGTTCATTTCTCGTGGTTATCAATATTCTACTTCCAGGACCAAGGAAATCATGTTCTCCGGTGACAGAAAATGCTTGCTGCTTCTTATCTAAGCCATCGAGCACAAGCAATATCTTCTTTTGATACAACCGGTTCCTGATCATACGGATGTTGGTATTTCTCCGATCAGATAAGAACATGATATTTCTTATCTTCAAAACATTTTGTAGCAGCTGCTTCTGCAAATTAACAAGCTTATGTTCCTCATCCGCGTATTGGATATCTTCAAGTAAGCTGACACCATGGAATTTGTTATAGAGACAACTGCAAATAGCTTTTGCCATTGTAGTCTTTCCTATGCCTTCCATACCATGTATCCCCATGACACGAACATCGTCACTTTCGATATTTAACAAAGATATTATATAGTCTATGTTTTGATCTAATCCCACAGCATTGTTCGTATGATAGGGTGAATGAAAGTAGAATACTCTGTTTGATAGGTCTTGTACAATTCGCTCAATGAATTCTGCCTCATCCCTGCATGATAACAATTTTTGGAGCATACTATTGGCTCATGCAACAATTGAAGGACTTTGGTGATAATATTTAGATTATCATTTTTTATTATTATCTTAATTTTAAATGAGGTTCATGAGTTTAAAAGAGTAAGGTGTAGACGGTATTAAAAAGGCGAAGGAAGTCCTATCACGGAGAGTTGAGCCGAAACCCTTTGGTCTTAGATCTAATGTGATATCATTGTACCAACCCTCCTTTTTTATTATTGTGATAGTGTTGATATTGTAAACCAGGACTGTTATTTTTATTACTCCACCTATTGGCCTATACAAAAAGATTACTTAATAGAGAATGAGCAAAATCGTGAAGTTTATTCTTCCGACTCTAGAATTCAGGTAAGTTCATGTACAAAATACATGTGTGGGTGGTTTCACTAGGGTTACACGTTCAAGTGGGAATTGAACCTCTGGCCTCGTGAAATTTCACATGTTTTAAACACATGTTTTATCCAATTGAGCTAACCTTAGAGTTGAGTTCTTCATGCATAATAGTGTGATGTGGCATTTCAATAAAAATTAATTCAAAAATTGCAGGTAGAGAGGAATAAGATTCAAAAATTATAGCAATAACATTTCTTATCCAATTCAAAGTAGAGTGCTCAAGAGAATAAATTAGATAATGTGGAGGACTAGAATAAATTGAACAAGGTTTTGGACAAAATCCATAAAAGCACCTAATAATGAGAGAGGAGATCCGGGCACCGGAATCATTCTCGACTAGAAAATCGAGAGAATACTAACATGATTTATGTAAGTAAAATCTCGTATCATTTATTTACATTTTCTTTCTATCCCATTGAAGCTTACAACCTTCTTTTATGGAAGAAAAATATCCCTTAAGAAGTAGTTAAATCTAAAAGCTGAAATCAAGTAAAACTTGCACTTTGTGGAAGTCGTGACACTACAAGAAAATTTACTTTTAGTGACAAAGCTATTGTCAATAAATTGCTCGAAGCATATTTGTCAAATTTCCTACAATAAAGGACCTTTTCACTGATTAAAATAATTACGTCAATATATTACCAATTTACTAACAAAATACCCACAAAAAATATTAGCTATTAATTATCCTCCAGTTAATTAGTCTGACTTTATCAAAACTTTTCAATTTTTACTTACGAAATTATCGATGACATGTTGTTGTTATTTTACATAATTAACTACTGACAAGAATGCTGTCAATATTTTTGATTAAATTATTTTACTGAAATTTGTGAAAAGTTTTTAACATTATTGTGGGAAATAATTCATATATATGGACAATGTAAATTTTACTTTGATCAATTACTTATGATTTGGTTGACTTTTTTTCAAAATTTTTTATGATTCTCGTGACCAATATTTATTAGAAAATATCACATTATTGTATTGATAAAAGTACGATAAATTATCAATAAATATTTGAGCGACAAAGGAATGTTGATGATACTGTGCAATTTATTGATTTTGGACAATTTTTTTATGATATAATAATTGAAATTTTGTCAGTATTTACAACCCATTTGTGGTACATATATTTTCTTGAAATTCGAAGTTTATACCAAAATATTGACTGCATTGTTGGATGTCTTTTGCCAATCTTTTAAATAATTAAAAAGTTAGATTGATGTATGAAGTTTTGAAAAATTCCATGATGTTACCCGTAGGAAATAATATATATGTATAATTAATTATAATTATCATGTTTGATGCAAATTTAGCAGTGTAGTTGTTAAATATATTTATTCACATATCCTTTGACTTTTCAGGATAGGAATATACTAATATATCTGTTGAATATTTATTTCACAAATTTTATTCAAATCAATTTTCTCGTATGGTATTTTTTTTTGTTATATATAAGGAGGAATGATATTATATATTAATTATTCTCTTAATAGTTAATATAATTAGAGAGAATATTCACCACTTAAAAATTACATTCAATGCAAATTGAAAATTTCTAGGTATCGATGAAGCATCATCAACTTGTTATTGTAATTAATTTCATAATAATACAATTATTTACAAATTGTAGAATTTTCTTTTATGTTAGAATTATGTATCAATATCAATATATTTTTAATTAATAATCAATGTTCTTAATCTATTATCTAATTTTTATTTGTAAATATGTTATGATTTTAACATGTATATTAGTCACATGTTTTCTTTCTGTATAAAGTTTTTATATTGCATGACTTCTATATATTTTTTATTGAATTTAATTGTATACACAAATAAAATAATTGCAGATAGATATTCTTTTATATAGAACTTAGATGTACAATAATATCCATCCTGGTCGCACAAGTATTAGGTTAGAATTCTTAGATATGGTTAAAACATTTATAAGGCATACTTTTGGTTTGATGAAGTAATAGATAGAAATATTCTTTGCTTCTATCCTTTCTTTTACTTCTATCTTTCTTTTCCTTTTAAATTTACGTGCCTTTTTAATTTCTTTTCGAAATTTTCTGTACCTTCCCTATATTATGTGAGCATATTGTAATATGATATAATATCCCACACAATATCTCTATTACATTATGGATCATGTGTACCAAATCATCATCTAAAAATCTACTATAATGAAATATTTAAGGTAAACTATATATGTTAATGATGTTAAAAATCAATCAAATTTCAATATAATATGTATTTAAATTATTAATATTATTAATTAAAATGATAAAAATCCCATAAGAAAAATTTGCACCTAAATTCTTTTTTTTTTTGTCATAATGGATCTAATTTATGCATATAAGGGAAATTAGTTATTGAATTGAAAAGGCACAGGCTCAAAAAAAGAAACTGACAAATCCGAAACACCTGTGTACAGCAGTTATGCATAATATTTAAGAGATCAATTATTTAAAGAAAAATATGCACAATTAGAGTAAATTTAATAATGATAGTAAAATATATTTTTTTTTTATGTCAAACAGTATCTGGAGTAATATATATTTATTTTTCCCTAATAGTACATTCATTTTTCTTCATCATTCTCCAGTGTGCAATATCACTTTCATCGATTGCTTCTCTTGATTGAAAGTAAGTCTTAATTTTTCTTGTTATTATCACATATTTTATTTTGAAGATACGCTTAGTATTGATTATGATTAGTTATTTTATCATTTAAATGTAAATATCGCAACCTCAACATAGATAATTAGTCTTGATTAGTATTTTTATCGCATAATGATGATTGTGATGAGGCTAGTTTATCCAGTGCTTAGACTCAAGCGATTGACAATAAATATAGACATATTGCATTGCTGGATGAGCAGTTTCACCAACAAGTGGAAACTAAACAATAACAGCGAATTTAAAATTTTTTATAAAACATTAAAAATTAAAAAAAAAAAACTAGAACTATCATGTAATATATCACTACATAAAAGACTTTAAGATAAAACAAAAAAAAAAAAAAAGTATATGTACTGCAATTGTCCTCAAACTTGCTCTTTAATTCTCTTAATTCTTCTAATATTTATAAATGCATGGTTCTTTGTTAGAAAAAAAATATATATGAACCCACCTTGCATCCGTGTCCAAATTCCACGACAATATGTTCCTGGCCTCTTGAATTCTTCTAATATTTATAAATGCATGGTTCTTTGTTATAATTAAAAGAAAAAAAAAAAGAAAATATATGAACCCACCTTGCATCCGTTTCCAAGTTCCACGACGATATGTTCCCGGCCTCTTCAAGTGCAGCCCTCCAGGCCTGCTTCTCCTCCTCATCCCTGGCCTGACACCTCCCGAATCCTTCTCCGAACTTCCCGAACTGACCCCGAACTTCTGATGGCTGCACGTCATAGAAAATGGGTATGACCATGTGACCATGTTCCTTGTGCACCTTGTTGTACTGGAGAATCTCGACGAGCTCCTTGAGGCACCACTTGGAGTCAGCGTAGTTGGTGGAGAAGATGATGATGGCGATCCGGGAGCCCTGGATCGCATTTGTGAGCATCGGTCCGACCACCTGCCCTCTCTCCTGCCGCTCGATATCCCGGTAGCAGCGGATGTCTGCCTGCTTTAGGGCTTCGAAGAGGTGGGACGCGAAACCCTTTCTGGTGTCCTCTCCGCGGAAGCTAACGAACACATCGTGCCTCCAGTCTGGTGGCGGAGGTGGTAGAGTTTGAGTATGAGCAGGCGGAGAGTAGTCGTCCATGGCGGTAGAGGGAGGCAGAGGCGGACGATCTGTTGAGGAGGGAATGAATTCCAGAATCCTATGGACATACGTATATAGTCTAAGTCAAGGTGATCGATGGGAAGCATTTAAAGGCTGAGATACACGGTCGAACCGACATTGATATGTAACTGTCCACAATTAGCAGCATGACCGGACGTTTTGTCATATCGGGAAAGAAATTGTGATGAGGAGAAAGACAAACTTACGTGTGACTTAAAAGTCATGAGGTCACTTTCGCTGGTAAGATTTTTTATATCTATTTTATTTCATCTTCTTCTTACTCCTTTCGAGCTTACATATCTTTATTATGATTCAATTTTCGTCCATAGAATTTTTTGCGTCTCTTTAATTCCCTTTTTATGATCTCACCCACTTAGGTTATGTTTGATTCGTTGTAATGTAATTGGTTTCGTCAAAAGTTTGAATTTTCCATTCCATTTACTGTATTTGGATGTAATCTCATCCTTCATTTTCATATTACCGGTCGTCCAATTTTACTGGGCCAAACTGTTTTCTGGAAAAAGGATAGCTCCCAAAAGGATGGTGGTTCATGTTTACGTGGGGCACACCTTCAAAAGACCCAGTGGTTTCCTCAGATTTGTGCAGATCAGTGGGACCCACCTTCAACATTCGCATCATTCCATTATTGTCCTTCCATGTTCTTTTATTTTTATTTAACATAAGGGAGTAATTTTGTATTATTTCATATTACATTAAATATTATAATATTATATTTTAAATAATTTTTTAATAATTTAAAATATTTATCAAATATAATAAATTTAATATTTTTTATGTAAAATAATAATTTTATATATAATCTTATTTTTTACCGTAATATAACAATACCCATACCAAAAGCTCCCTAAAGTCTTGCCCATTCTTTGCAAATAGAAAAAAGTTCATGTACCTTCGCATACATAAGATTCAGCCAAAAAAAAAAAAAAAGAGTTGCATAAGATGAATAATGTTAAAGGTGGAAGTCAGTAAAGAACCGCAATCTGGGAGAAAGTTTTCGTATGCAACGGTGTGAACACGTAGCATTGCTAATATAGTGATATCATTCAATAAAATTAAGTCATTTTAGAGTTATTTTTCTTTTAAATTTTACAAAAAAATTCTTAAAAAATTGATTTAATCTTGTTGGTTGGTATCGTTACGCAAGTATTATCACATAGTAATAACGTTAAACGCAATACTCACAATCTGGACACCTAAAATTCAAATCGATGATATTATCATTGTATCAAATCTCCATTCTTAAATGTGAATAAGATTCGCAGATAGTAATCCTTGCAGCAATAAGATTATCAGTTGATTATATTTTTTATTTTTACAATTGAAAAGGATAGCAGCAGTAATAGCGATCCAGCCACTCCTACTACGTAATGTTTGTGCTTTCGTACTGAACATCGAATGTATCATACGAACTGAATAACCAGTATTAACAATGTTCATTCAATATAGTACCGGCAAAAGTCAAGTATATATAATTTACAAAACGGCGTCCATCAAGGTACATACTCATGAGTCTCTTTTGATAATATTGCTCAGAGTAAGACTCAAATCTATGATTTCTAACTCACCAAAATACATGAGGATGAGTTTTAGATCACTATGCTACTGCTCTTGGTGGTTGGATGTAATGGAATGATATTAAAATTGTGTTAGTACGGGAGAAAATAACTAAGATGTATACAAGACTAGAATACATATGCTATGAAAGGAATTACATGCAATTAATTATAACGGAAAGAGAAAATCTGATAATGGGGGGTTTGATGCAATGGAAAAAGAATTTTAGAAAAAAAATTAAATTAAATTTTTTAGTAATAATTATGGTAACTGTTCAAGTAATTAATATAAGTATGTTCATTTATCATATTTTGATTGATATTTTCTCACGCCGCGTTGTGAGATAAGATCACCTTAGAATCTATCTATCTAGTCGCACCACTCTTGATCTGAGATCAAATGATCATGATTTCAATTCTTATAATTATGACTCCTGGTGCCTTTTTATTAGCTCTTCTTTATGTTTCTTTCTAAATCCAGTTGTCAACAAAAAGAAAAAGGAGAATTTTCCTCTTACTATGTCGATGGACCTCCTCCATCACTAAAAAAAAAGAGGAGAGAAATTCTCGATGATAAAAGAGTTGTATCGAAAATCACTTATTACCAGGTTGCAATTCAACTATAAAACTGCATTTGTCGGGATGAAGCAAAATGGAATGCTCCTCACTCGAATTGAATTAATGATGGCTCATTGGGATTTCGGATACCAATAGTTCAAATTGAAGAAATAGAATTGAATGATTTCATGAACCAATACAAGAATAGGACATAAATTGACATATAACTCTCACGGTGAGGATTCGTACAATAAATGAAAAGCGATTATATGTGGTTGGCATACAACTTACAAATACAATATCTGATAAGTTCATCCTAAAACGCAATTTTTAAATTTTTATAACAAAAACATTAGAGAAGATCTATGGTATGGACTATGGAGAGTCAAGAGTGTGCTTACCTAAATGGTTATGATCAGGGGTATATAAACGTACTTGTATGAGTGGTGGAGGGTCGAGAACTCGAGCAAGTCGAAGGGTTAATCTAGGAAGAAGTGGTAACTAGTAGGACCAATAGTCGGTATTGTTGAGTCCGGCAACGAGGCACCATAGTGATTCTATTGAATCGATTGTGGGTTTTTACCATGAGAAGTGATGGCCTAATAGTTTAAAACTCGCTCTTATGTGATTTGGTGAGGTCAATGTCACATGTTTAAATCTCACTTCGAGTTTATATCATCCAAAAACTCTTGAGTTTGTGCCTTGACGAACACCAGTTTCTTAGACTATATTATAACCTTTGGTGGTGCTACATTATCAGGACTAGTATTTGTACTGGTTGTTCAGTTCATCTAATATATTCGCAGTTGAATATGGAAGTTCGAACATACATAGCGTGGGATGGTCGGGTTGTCACTGCTACCGCCCTCTTTTTTACTGATAAAAAAATAGATGGTGGGGTTTCTTAGGCGGTATTATTTATTTGAATAGGAGGTTTGAGTCAACAACGTGATTCCTACTTGATATTATTGTGTTGGCTACTAGGGTCTTTTGATGGTACCCGCAACAATTGTCCCACCTTGAACAATGAAAATGATTTATAAAAAAAAATGGATATCATTATGTAAAAGTTTAAACTTTTAAATTTGATATGAACTCAATCTTAAATAGGCTTAGGTGAATATTTTACATAGTATCAGAGTCGGTTGTGATTCACATCTGCCTATAACCAAATATAAAAACTCATGGTCAATAAGAAAATTCGAGACTTAAAGAAAAATATCTACTTTGAGATCAGTTATTGAGTAAGGGTGTTGAGAATGAATTACATATCGAACAATAAATAAATTCGGTGGATATTTTACATTTATGTCATTTTGCGAGGGCCACTTTTGATGGGTGGGAACGTTTTCCTTAATGGTGTGTTTAGTTCACAAGAATAGAATAAATAGGGATAAGAAATAGTATGAGGAGTAAGATAAAAAGATGAATAAATATATATTATTTGATTGGTTGGAATAAAGTGATGAGGAATAGGATATTTAAAGATAAAAAAATAAAATTGCCCCCAAGTATAAAGGAGCCACTATGCTCCCCGATTGGTTGTCTGTCCAGGAGGCTCAACGGGGAGACTGGTTCGGGGTGACACGGGGAGGCTCGTCGAAGGCTCGGGGAAGTCATCTGCGATGGCGATTGGCCATCACCGCAAGCCAGAGGTGGCTACTAGGTAGGACAGTCACCCGAAGGCTGATCGGAGATGGCAGCCGACGGACGATGGCAGCTGAGTGGCTGGCGGTGGCTGCCGTCGGAGGAGAAGGCTCAGCCATGGACAATGGCAAGGGTGGTAAATAAAGAAAAAAGAGAAGTGTAGTTTGATATTTAGACTCTATTCCTATTAGGATTAGCTATTCCTGATAGTTTGAAATTCTACCTCCCCGTATTTTTGGGAAGTTTCTTAAAAAAGACCACAGTAATATCACTCGTGTCTATACAAGACTTGCTCCACCCTTATAGAAACCTACCGCAGTAATAAAGTTAAGACATTCTCTGATATTTTCCAATATGGACTTTCTACAGTTCCATGTCCTGAAACGTTTCGTTACCCGTCTTCCTAGGTTTTTGGAAGTTCAGAGTGAAACGAGAACACCTCGGGTCAAATTGTTCACGTGGTAAAATGATGCAGAAATTCATCATAGCTGTAAATTTTCTTTTTCATTTAAATTTTACTTAGGAAAGGAAAAACAGCATGCGCAAGAAAACTACACCTATAGCGAACAGAAGTTCGTCGGAAGATCGGGTGGGTACGCATTTATTTACTTTTGCTGAATGGTGGGTGTACCAGAATAAGTAAAATGAAAATGGGATATGAGTCTACTAAAGATGGATTCGGGTTTACATCAAATATTATCGTCGTTATACACTCATATATTATATTATTATTAATGGAGACCAAACTTGTCAGGTCATGATACCTACTTATTTTATAAATATATTATTGTCCTCTTGCATGATCAATATGGGATACAACATACATTCCCATGCACAACATGATAAAAGGTTTAGTCCAGCTCTGATATCATATTGAATTATGTGTTGTGTGAGCATGACTTTTCGACTGACTATTGTTACTATCTTATAAGCACGTTATTATTATTTTATATAATCGATATGAGATCTAACAGTAACAATCATATTAATTTTTTTTTTGTTCATGAGTGTACATTTAAATAAAGCACATAGTGCTGCAAATGTAGTACATTTAATAAATTAAAATTGAGGTAGCACGTGATTTGAATGTCTATTTTCAGCTTTGCACGCGCAGCTTTATAAGAACCGTACCTTCAAGTTCAAGTGGACATTATCTTTTTATTTTCGATGTATATCACGGAATATCTAAAACTTTAACGAGATCCATTCAAATCGGATGTGTCTAATAAGATGATAAAATTCTCACAGTATAAATTTTCCTCATTCACAAGACATAAATCTAAGAAAATCTCACTTGAGAGGAACGAATATTTTATCGTCTCAACTAATTCATACTAGGAAGTGTGCATTGTCTAGTATTTGGAATGAGTTTAATCTCGAATCTAATTGGCCTAAGAAAAACAACGTTTTTAACATGGAGTTTTTCTGTGCAAGATTTGAAACCGAGTTGCTATTGGAGTTTTTTAACTTCTGTGAATAATATTAGGTGCAACATGTTTCCTTCTGCGAGTAAACGAGAGTAACGGTATTGGCGATTTAATAAATAATATTATGTAATAATATTTGGATTTTCATATTTAACTGTGAACATATCATATAAACTGAATAATTAGTGCTAATACTGGTCCCGTCAACACAACAATACCAAAGACCTAATATAGTTCAAGAAGTTAAGCCAAGTTTCAGAATACTCTAGTAGTCCATTCTAATAATTTTGCTTTGATAAGAAATTGAATTTGAGATTTTAAGCCCTATCAAATCGCACGTGAGTACGTTTCAAATCATTAGGTTACTGCCTTCAGTGGTATATTTAACCCCCCTTATTTGTAAATGAAAAAGGTTCGAGAACAAGCTAATAATCATTTGAGAGTTTAGTGTAATTTGCATTATCTCTTATACGGGATCAAGAGATCCTTATTTAATTGTCATTAGTAAAATTTCATGTTAATTTTTATGTTCTTCATCTCTCTTATCCTTTTACAAACACATAATCAACTTTCTAAACATACAAAATAAATTAATAAAAGGCAGGGAAAATAAAAGAGTTTTTCCGGAATTTATTGATGATTTAAGCTCCTCACTTTCGTGAGAGTCTTGTGTGTAACGATATCACAACGTGACAGTACCTATGTGATGAAATTAACCAACAAAATTTAGTTAAATATTTATAAATTTCTTATAAAATCTAAAAAGAAAAATAATCATAAAATAGAATAGTTTTATTAGTTGGTATTATTACATAAATACTATCACATGTTACAAATAAAACTTTCTCCTCACTTTCAGCGGAAAGCCATTGGCGTAATCAATATAAAAACTTGGACGATAACCCCTTCACCGACATCGAAACCGTTTTTTCACATGGCAATGATGTGAGGCTCATTATTTTTCTCTCATATTTTTATTGATTTAAAATATTATATTATCATTATCACATAATAACAAAAAAAATATACTAAATATATTTAATTAATTGAATCATATAACGTCAATTTTTTATTGAAATAGGAACGATTATTATAGCGATATTGACCTCTTACTTAATAGCGACAGTTCATGCAATCATGCAGTTTAATACTGTTACTAGTCGCGGGGCACTTGCTTTGGCATCAGTTTTGTCGGGAATCTGACATTTTCTTACTCGCTTGTGCCTTGTCCATAATTTTAAGCTGAATTATTGCAGCGGAAGTGCGGTTGGCCATCCTAACCCAACCCGACCCGTGCGTGGGTTACGGCGAGTTTCAGTCTATCTCCTGTCCCCGTCTCATCTTATCTGTATTACAACATATCATTTTGTGTAATTGTATGTTTTAAAATTAATTTTATTTAATTTATAAATATTTCATCATAATAAATTGGATAGTAATAATTCTATTTTATTCAAATTGTGCAAATTTTATATTTATTGAACTAATTTGACTATATTATTATAAATATATAAATTTATATCATATTTTTAATTACATTCTACATAATAATTATTATTTTCCATGGAAGCTAGTTGACCCGTGCCCCACCATGACCCATTGCCATCTCTAAGCAAAAGGAATACAGAATCCCACTAGCGAGTTCATGCACAATTTTATATGCCCCCTTCTTGCATCGACATATCCGGAAGTCCAGCGGACTCTGACTAATTTGGTTCGAATTAGGTGAGTCTACTAGAGAATAAAATTCTCCCAAAGCAAAATCACTCCATTGACAATAATAGGAAGGAGTCAAATTAATAGGACATGTAAGGGCACTCGTCCAAGGTTCAATTTCTCCCGAGTAGTCTGCACCTCTAAATTTATAATATCTTATACGTTTAATTTGTAAGCGTACATATAGAATCATGAGAAATAATTAGTGAAATCCAAATAATTCACAATAATTTAAAATAAACAAGGATAGAGGAGTAAAATTCACCCAAAGACAGGACTGTCCTTTCACACGAGCAAGGCCACCTACGTCACCCCTTCACCACCTGCAAACAAGAGTCATTCTTAGGTGAGCTGGCTTCACACAACATTCATAAATTTTGTTAATGAATGTTTAATATATCACCATAAAGTTTTACATAACTATTTTCTATTAGTTAAAAATATTTATTCTTTACACATGATTTAAAAAAAGTTATAATATGTCAAATATTTACTAATTAAGTTTCATCACAATATTATCAGGAGCGGACCTGGCTGTCTTTCCTGCCCCCTCAGAGGTGCGGAGGCCTTCACCAACTGTAATCCGATCGCCTTTTTGCATTCGGATCGAGAGATTGCGCAAGCCATTAGAATGAAGGGTCGGAATTTAATTAATTAGCAGATGAGAGCGTATGGAGGAATCCACGGGGAGACCTTTTCCGATAGCGCAGTTGAGAAAAAACACTGATTCCGACCGAAACATCGATAAACAGTGCCGACAGGCAATGAGTTATGTATGTCAGTGGGGGTTACGGTACACGGCTGCTTTGAAGATAGACATGAGATTCCAATTGAAAGCACAGCCCAGAGATTTGGACAATAGTAATTCAAACTGACGTGTCGCTCTGATTCAATGTGGTTAGAACCAAATTAAACTGTTATAAAACCAATTCAATTCGGTTCAAATCAATTTCGAGCCTAACTGAACCATTTTAAAACAGACTCGGTTCGAACTGGTTAACTGTATTGGTTTAAACCAATACGATTTTTTCATTCAAACTAGTTACAATTTATGATTGCTCTACCCAGCCAAACCAAATAGGTTCTTTTGGTTTGATTTGGTTCGGTTCGATTCTAAATGGTTCAAGAGTAGAACTGGTTTTTGCCCACCCATAACGAGAACAATTATTCGTCTCTCTCTCTCTCCCCACTTATTCTTACGATCATAACAGATGATTACTCATTTTTCAATGAATCCATTAATGATGATATTATTATCGAAGAGAAAAATCGGGATTCTCCCTGATCTCTCCTTTTGTCTTATCATTTCTTGGAAATACAGGGCATTTAGTCTTTCATGTCCAGAGAGTTTTACCTCTTTTGTTAGCTGATCCAATTAGAACTAGATTACTTAAATGGTTTCAACATATTAATGGTGCAAATAATAAATAAATAAGGAAAAATGGTGTGGCCAGCGATATTGTGGTTCGTGCACTCGCCGTTGCCGTCGGTGTTCATGACGGCGAGTGCACGAACCACAATATCGCTGGTGTCTCCGAGGTAAGAGGCACCCACTTCAAGTATTCCTAGTTCTGGAACGGGAACACAAAGTCGTCCCCGAAGAGGGAGGCCCGGGTCTCCAGCTGGACCGGCATGCTGGTGCTGTACACGCCGGCGATCCTGGCCGTCGCCGTTCTTTCCTTCTGGATCTTCCCCACCGGTGACCACGGCCTCCGCTTCCCCTCTCCTGAGATCCCCGTCTCACCCTCCGTTTCCTAGAGAGGGTTCTTGAGGTGAGAATACAAATTACAAAACTAACCTAATCTTTTCTTCTATTGTTCAATCATTTTCCGTTCAATAATTTAATCCAATAATTCAAGACCATTGATTTAAATAAAAAAATGGATAAATCGCTGATAATCATTCTTCCCATGAGCAATTGGACTGTAGAACTTCCGTACACTGCAGTTGCTTCTTATCATAAATTGTCCAACCTCACATAAACGTGGTAACTAAGTGCTAATTAAATTACTCTCGTTACTATTAATTAAAATAATTATTAGAATGATTAACACTAATTTGTTCGCTTGTCACAATATTCCAATTGGTACTTTCTCACACAATGTGATGAGGTAGAATTATCTAAGAATTTATCTGATTTTAAGAATTACAATGTGATTAATGTTGGACAATGAATCTTTGGTTATTAATTTGTTGTTGAGAACAGAGTACTGTGTCCTACGTACATCACTGGGCCGTGTGCTGACGTGATATCATAATCAGTAATATTAATGTATTTTAAGATTTTTAATAAAACCCTAAAAAATGACCTTAGAATTATCTGAATTGGATTGGTTTACTACACTAAACCAATACTGATATAATATATACCCGTTACATGTATGACTTTCTTGCTGTTGAAAGTCTTTTTTTATAATAGATATATTATATAATATATATCATAAAATAATAAATATTTAATACATCAATGTAACGTTTGTATGATATGTCACGAATCAATATCTTTTTAATATATCTATATATTATTTCATCTATCATGTATTTGTAAGTATTTATATTAATACATTAAATATTAATTGACTCATAATCTATACATATGATTCATTATGTATAAGAATTTTTCCTTGTGGGAGATCTTTGACCCATCTCCCTATTTTTAATTTGAGTAAATCATCATTTTAGTTCTTAAATTTGTAGTGAGCCATTAGTTTGTTTCTCAAAATTTAAAAACTGTCAATTTGGTTCTCACTGTTTGATTCCGTCAGTTAATTTAATCTAGACGTTATAACACCGTTTATGAACTCTACATGGATGGTGACGGCACTTGTATGGGTCCCACATAATAAGTGACGAGTTGTGAATGATCGAAGTTAAATAAATAAAATAAGTATACTATCAATTTGGCCTTCAAATTTGTAACTAACCATCAATTTGGTCCTCAAACTTTAAAAGCCATCAATTTAATCCTCACATTTTAATTTCGTGAGACACTTTAAACCAACTTTTATGATTTAGATGAAGAAGAGGGGTAGAAGAGACTTTGGGAGCGGCAGAGAGTCGATTTGCCTTGAACTAGTCCAAGTTACCTAAAAATCCCTCAGATACTCAAGTCAGTCGGTATACATGTATACAAGTTAGTTGGACCAAATTGTTTGATAGGATTAAATAGTGAGGAATCAATTGTTGGTTTTTGAAATTTGAGGACTGAATTGATGACTTATTCAACCTGGAGGACTAAAATGATGGTTTACCGATTTACTATTTACAAAAATAAATTTATCCAATCATTGGCTGTCATGTGGCATGTGGGAACCCCCTGCAACAGCCGTCACTATCTATGTCAGTGCCGGTAAATAGTGTTATAATATCTTAACCAAATTGCTTGACAGAATTAAGCAGTGAGGATCAAATTATCGGCTTTCAAACTTTGAAAACCAAACTAAAGACTCACTACAAATTTGAAGACCAAAATAATGATTTACATTCTAATTTTTTGACCAACAAGATCGGACTTCGGCCCCATCTTTTTTCAATTTTTCCCACTACTTGACGAAGTCCAGATCGAGATCTTCCTTACTTTTCCCGATGAATTAAATAGTGATAATGACCTTTGCGCCCGTCAATGTCAGGTTCTCTTCGTCCACAAGTTCAGAGGCTTCGTGGCCGTGGACTCCATGTGTGTAATCTAACTTAGCTATACCGTCCTCTCTGCGACCTAGATCTACGCCCAGTACCTGTCCCGGGGACTCCCTCATCCTGGGATCGACCTGACCTATTCCTGGCTTGCGCTCTTCCTGGTCGGGTTGGTGGGCAACTTCTACCACCACCTCATCCTTTCACGGCTGTGGAGTGAGAGTGGGGAGAAGGAGTGCCGGACTCCATGGGGCGGGCTCTTCAACCACGTCACGTGCCCGCATTACCTCTTCGAGATCGTAGACTTCGTCGGCTTTCATTCATATCTCAAACGATCTACACCTCTGCCTTTACTTCGGCCACGGTCGTGTGCTTGATGGGAACGACTAGGAGATGGTACATTTCCAAATTTGAGGATTTCCCAAGGGAGTGAAGGCCCTTTTTCCCTTTTATTTTCTGATGAAGCATCCAAATATTCATTATATGATTGTATTTTTCTTTTACCGATGAATGTCACCATCTGAGTTCACATCAAGACAGGTATATAAAATTGTAGTCATTAAAGATTGAATGTGAAAGAGAAAGTCCACGCCATTGTTAGTTATCTTTTTTATTTCATAATCAAAGAAAAATGCAAGAATGCTCACCTTATGATCAGTTGCTTCATCTATGGATATCTCATAGATTGTTGCTAAGGACAGAATAGGTAATCAATCCATGTGACAATTGTGCCATAGGGATGCCGTAATCTTAAAAAAAATAACAAAATTATATATTATTACCTATCAATTTAAACTTTTGGATTAGACATGAATCCGATCAACATATTATAAGTACATGGTATCGTATTAGGCTGCTATTTTGCAAGCATAATGGAACCGTGACGTGGTATGAGATCATGAAGGGGTAGTGTATAAACTCACTCCTTGCCACAACAAAGTCCCCTCGTCCAAATACAAAAAGGAAAAAGAAAAAGAAGTGGCCGACTCATGGACAAACATCGAGTCCAGTGCATAAGTGCAGGGTTTCAAAAAAAATATATCACCATGTTGACTTAATATTTTAAATCAAATATGAGCTGAAAATTCTTTAAGTTGGTGAAAGTTTTATATTTTCCAAAAATATGAGAATTATATGCGCTGTACCGATCCAATTTTTTCAAAAAAAAAAAAATAAAACGTTATACTCGGTCGCTCTCCCTTCTTAACAGTCCACGCGCAAAAGTCAACATTCAGGATGTTATTAAGTTTCGCATGGGAGGCTGGGAGCCATTGACCAATTCTTTCTGAAGCCACCATCCACTTATCAAAACAAATCGAATCGAAGCTTTATTGTTACAAACATAAAAGATCATTGTTCAATGCAGCATAACTAGGAAAAATGCATTATTTCTTGCCCAGCCCTCTGCTTCTGCCTCGCCGCAAAACCTCACACATAGCTAGCTATACCATTCTTTTCTCAGTTACAAAGGTTGTCGATTCGCCAAAAGGAGGATCGGAGTGCAAGAGAAAAACGAAGGGACACGAGGGTTTCACTATCAAGAAGTAAACACGGGTGTTTTCAACTACAAGTTGGATACCAATTGTATGCGACCTCCTTATCTATCGCATATTACCTTTATTTAATCAATCAACAGTTCTTGATATACGCGTTCGCACGTTTATTTAGAGGCTGTTTTTCCCTTTTTTTAATGCTCTCCTCAACTCTTAATTGGGAGAGTACTATGCCATATTAGACTTTTAAATACTATATATTACATGATGTATAAAAATGAACTTAAAATACTTTTCCTTTTTTTATCGCAACTGCTTAAGCTGTAATAGAATTTGGAACATAATAATTGATGTCATTCGATGTGTAACAAGTGACTTGGACTTCTGTTCCATCTTCATACTTCTCAATTTTTTCCACTGGTAGTTTTGGGACCGGGCTTATGATCAACAAAACAAAGAACTTGGCATAAGCTAACTAGGAAAACAAACCTTGAAAGTAACATGAAATGTCCAGTTACTACGCTGTATTTGCTCTTCTCCCCTTTTCTTGATCTTTTTCTTGGCTTTGTCCATACCTTATAGATATTTTTCATTTTTCCCGAGGAATCAGGAGTAATGACTCTTATCCGTCACCAACCTGTTCCTTTCGTCCATAAGTTCAGAGGTTTTATGACCGTGGGCTCCATGTGTCCTATTCGTCATCAGTGTGACATGGACCTATAGCCCCTACCTGCCTTGGGTACTCTCCCAGCCCAAGAACGACCCGACCTGCAGTGGTACTATCAAGTGGCTCCAGACCAGTCGTTTTGAAGCACGATTAATGGTTCAGGACCTCCATCAATGTGTGACAGCATTGATTATGATAAGAAGTTTAATCGTCTTATTAAGCCATTTACTGTTTCAGAGTTACTCTGTTTATTGTAAAACATCATATCACTATTTTCTATCAATTAATAATATTTATTTTTTAAATATGATTTCAAATAGTTACTAATATATTAAATATTTATTGATTAAATTTACAATATCATCATCATCCCAAGCCGATCCGGCTCTCCTTCTTGCCCCCTCAAGAGGTGCAGTGGCCTTCATCAACTTGTAATTGGATCACCTTTTGCATTCGGATCGAGCGATTGCGAGCCCCGTTAGAATGAAAGTTCGCATTTGGTTTATGGGCTAGCACCCCAGGAGATTAGGCCAAGGAGTCCGGTAGCCATCACAGCCTGCTAAGACGGAGTCCAGGGCAGGAGGGCCACAGGGTTGAATTCTTGTCCCACCATGAAGAAATCCTGAGATATTGTCCTCTTATAAATTGAGAAATCAGCATTTGTAGTGTGAGAAAATACTAATTATATCATAACAAACGAGCAAACTAGCTTTAATCATATGAGCAGCTGTCGTAACTGTTATTAATTAAAAAATAATTTAATTGACACGTTCTCATCAGATCATTGTGAGATATGCCATCTAAAATTTTCTTCCGGCATTTCTCGGAAATACAGGGCGCCTGGCCTTTCATTTCCTCGATATTCTGTGGCAACAACAACACGCCGCCATCTGCAGTTATCCTGATGGATTGAATGGTCTTCCTGGCAGCGCTTGCCTCACCCATCCATTATATGTATCATCCTCAGCAGATGCTTTTCTGATTGCATGCAGTTGATCTGTAAGTTCCTATTTCTCCCTTTTACTCGTTTCCATCAGATTATTCTTTGGAATTTTGAACTCACTATTCATGCTCGAGAGAGGCTTCTCTTCTTTGGTATTATTAATGGCATATTTAATAATATAAAATAGATTAAATTGGCTGGATCAACAAAATGAAATGGAAAAAAGTTTTTAAAAACTGTGATTTGAATTTGATAATAATAAAAATTTTCATACTTTTAATTAATATTTATTTTTAAAATTATAAAAATAGAGAAGTTCTCGATACAAGAGGAGAGATATCCGTGTGGACTCAACTCTAAACCATTCCGGAAAGATCATTGGTAGTCTTTGGTACTATCGATGACCTCAGGGGAGCAATGATAGTCGAATTCAAGCCTTCTTTTAGCATAGGTCTTTCTTAAGTTCAATCACCTTTCTTACATAGTAAATATAATATAAAAGACCTCACTGACGTCTTATAAGTATAGCATAAACTTTACATGGTAACATAGTAGGCTACTACCTTATAAGCAAAGCTTGAAGTGGTATGAGATCACTAGAGTATTGCAGTGTAAATTCACACATTACCACAATCAAGTGAATTGTCCCCTCATTCGAGTAAACTATCACGTCAACATTTGTTATTTTTTTAATATTTTTTAAAAATTTTCAGGATTTATTGATTAGCATGTATAATTATTAATTACATATCAAGTTCTAATTGAATAGATATATTACGTCATCACTGGTACAAGATATAACCATTTCACTGAAAACTTTCCACCTTCTCAACAGTCCACAAGCAAAAGTTAAAATTTGGCATTTTTTTATGATGCGGGTTTTAATCCTGCTGCTCCCAGCCAGCCTTTGGCTCCGGTGTCAGCTAGATTTACCGGGTAACCTCGTAGGGTTTTTGCGGTCCCCTGGTGAGTCGAACTCCTGACCTCAGCCATAACATTCGGGATGTTATTTTCACATGGGGGGCTGGGAGCCATCTACCAATTCTTTATGAAGCCCGGACCCAAGTATCAAATTAAATCAAATCAAATCTTTATTTTTTTTTCCAACGATAAGTTTATTCTCCTAGGACCCATAAACATCCAAAAGGTCCATGAATTCAGGTCATTTCATGTCTAAAGTATATATATGAGTGATATCGATAAAATTATTGTCACAGATATACCACGTGATAAAGTTGATTTGGTGTTACGATCTAATAAGATTCAGTTATTTTTAGAGTATTATTAATAGAACATACAAGGGAAAAAAATGAATCCTAAAAGAGAAAAATAGTTTGATTGGATTAGCTCGTGACACCACGTCAGTACTATCACGTGGTGTACCTGTTATATACAAGACTTTCTCGCCAAAAGGAGGATCGAAGCGCAAGAGGAAAATGAAGCGTTTTCCTGTCAAGAACTGAATTACAAGTTTTTTTTTTGATACGATGGTATCCGGCACCGTGGCAACCGACTAATCCACCGGAGGGTGTATTTACAGCCCTGGGCACCACATTAAACCCAGGATGCCGACATCCAGGGGGTTTCGAACCCGGGCGCTCTTGGAGTTTACTCAAGGAGCCTGCTACTGGGCCGTTGCCCCTGGAGAGAACTGAATTACAAGTTGGATGTCAATTGCTTGTCACCTCCTCCATCGCATGATACCATTATTTAACCAATCAAACAATTCTTCATATACATACTTGCACGTTTATTTAGGGGGCTTTTCCCCCCTTTTTTTATGCTCTCCTCAACTTGCCATCCGGGTGCAAGAGTCTTAATTGGGTGAGTACTATCCCTTATTAAACTTTTAGAAATTATACGGTATATAAAAAGAATGTAGAATACCTTTTTTTTCTTTTCTGTCCCGTCTTTCTACTTAGCATTTTCCACTAGTAGTTTCGAGATCGGGCCTATGATAAGTAGATTATTAGAAGTTTGTACATGCGCCAAACAACGAGATTTAGTATACTGAGCTACTTATAGACAATAAACGCCTATTTATGGGTGAAGGGATCGACTCATTAAGGAAATATTTCAACTAAAATATCAAAATAATATCAAGAATATACCCATAAAGTCTAAAGACATCAACTTATGCATCTTACTAATCTGATTTTATTTCTTATTAAATGTGAAAATATCTCTAATAGAAATGTCCATTTACTATGCTGTATTTGCTCTTCTCCCTTTTCTTGGTCTTTTTCTTGGCTTAGTCCATACCTTAGAGATTTTTTCTTTTTCCCGAGGAATCAGGAGTAATGACTCTTGTTTGTCACCAACATGCAGTGCCTCCTATCGTCCCAATGACGACCGTGTTCGCCTCCAAATGGACCAGCATGCTTCAAAGGATGTATATGTGAAACCTCTTCAAAATGAGCTCTAATAGACCTAATATGTGAATCCTCAACTGTCCCAAAGAACCCCACGATCTTTCCTCCCTTCCACTGTGCTGGAAAATGCATTCCAACTTCTTGTCCAAAGGGTACAAATTTTCTTTGTTTATTATGAAATGTGAGTGACTTGACTCGTAGTTTATTGGATACTTCACCTAAATTTCCTGATATCGATGTCAAATACTCATAGATATAGTCCAGAATAACCTAAAACAAAATATTAAAGGCTACCATATGGATGTTTCTACACGTGGAGATTCTCAGATGTGCCTATCACTATTTAAAAGCCTGTTTATTTCTCATACCCCTTTATTTCCTCTTCCTTCTACCTCTTCTTTTGTATCACTTCTAAACCTATGTAATTATTCATATACTGAAAATTTCTTCTACCTCTTTTTTGTACCCTTTCTAAATTTATGTGTCTCATTCGTACACTAAAAATTTTATTATTATTATTACTACTACTACTAACATGCCCCTATTATTACTTTCTATCTCCATCTTTCATCCTTCTTTATTTCCCCATTCAAAACAAGCTCAGAACACATCTTTGAGGAATTAATACACATCAATTTTTTAGAAATATCACCTGCAACATTAGAAAAAGCAAAAGGTTTGCAGGCTATAGTGCATACAGAATGTATTAGTAGGCATCACTATATTGGGCCATCAAATATTACTAAGAAATGACTTCAATGAAGAGTCAATGCTTGGAAATAAAAATAAATCGAACTTACCGTGTGTTTTTCACCTCCAGCAACTCCACATGGATTTGCCTGATGTCCATATGTTGGAATTGAATGGATATGGATGTGGGACTGGTCTGAATACGCTCTAATAAAACAAGAAATGTTGTACCACATTTCCCAAAAAACCCTCCAATCCTTCCACTATAAACTGTGGGAAAAGTGAAAGGTGCTCCTGTTTCTTCGCCAAATGGTCCGTACGTTCACCTATTGCTCTGGAACTTGAGTGATCAAATGGCTCTAAAGCTATAATTTTCCACAATGTACAACTCACTTAGATGATCTAGTACAAATTGCAAAAAGGTTCTATTGGGAATCAGCTAAATAGATGAAGTATTCAAGAGAAGAGAAAAGAGAACCGAACACCAAATATACGTGGTTCGGGATAACGGGGTGCCATCTGTACGTCCACGGACAAAGGAGGAGCAGCAATCTTCACTATGAGTATCGAACAATGGTGGAGTATAGAAGAACCCAAACCCTAACCTCTACTTGATACAATGAAGAGCCGTACTGCTTTTAAGACCTGGAAAATTTATAATCCATACTGCGGGGGGCTTCGCCCCCCACACCACCCCAATCAAATCAGTGTCAGGTTCGAGTTTACACCACAAAAAATTTCAAAACATATCTAAAAAATCTTCACCTTGGCTTGATTTTTCAGAAGCTCCTCAAGCAACATGCTTTTGATGTCCTCCTTTGTCAAATGCCCCTCTTGGGCCTAGCTCGATCTCTGCAAGATACCAACCGAGCCCAAGCAATACTCGAACTTGGCAATGGGTAGACACATCATCATCATGTTCGCTAGATTCTCATGCGTGCTAATCTTCTCAACTCAAACACCCCCTTGAGCTACAACATCACGAATAAAATGATACCTCACATCAATATGCTCCGTTCTCTCGTGATGCATCTAGTCTTTTGTGAGATATATGGCACTCTGACTATCCCAGTAAATGATAGTCGTATCCTCCTTCATGATGAGCTCCCCAAACAAACCTCTCAACCAAATAGCTTCCTTTATTGCTTCAGTGACTGCCATATATTCTATCCCTGTAGTAGATAATGCCACTGTTACCTGCAAAGTAACTTTCCAACTAACAGCACATTCACCAATGGAGAATATATAACTTGTGAGAGATCTCTTCCTGTCCAAATCTCTTGTAAAATCTGAATTAACATATCCAACCAAAGCCATCGAGCTTCTACCAAACTCCAAGCAAAAATATCAGATGAACCCTTCAAATACCTCAAGATCCACTTAACTGCCTGTCAGTGACTCTTTCCAGGACAAGACATGTATCTACTCACGACACTGATAACATGAGATATATCTGGCAAGTACAAACCATTGCATACATGATACTACCAACTGCACTGGAGTATGGAACTGTAGACGTATACGTTATATCTTCTTCTGTCTATGGTGACAAAGAAGCTGAAAGTCTGAAATGCGCAGCAAGGGGAGTACTAACTGGTTTTGCATCACTCATGGCAAAACGCTCCAGGACCTTTTCGATGCACTTCTACTGAGAGAGAAACAATCTACCTGTGCATCTATCTCTAGAAATCTCCATCCCCAAAATCTTCTTGGCTGCTCCAAGATCCTTCATCTCAAATTGGGAACTGAGTATGGCTTTCATATGATTAATGTCAAAAAGATCCTTAGCCGCAATCAACATGTCATCAACGCAAAGTAGCAAATACATAAAGGACCTATCAGCAAGTCAATGTAAGTAGACAGAGCTATCATACTTGCTTCCACAAAGCCAATACCCAGCATAAGACACTCAACATAAAAGAATCAAACTTTTTATACCATTGTCGAGGGGACTACTTGAGTCCATATAGTGACTTCTTCAAAAGGCAAACCTGATCTTCCTTTCCTTCAACATGAAAACCCTCTGGTTGTTACATATATATATCCTCATCAAGATCACCATGCAAGAATGCAGTCTTCACATCATGATGCTCTAATTCAAGATCATGCAGGGAAATAAGGGCAAGTAGAACTCGAATAGAACTATGCTTCACAATTGGAGAGAAGACATCATGAAAGTCAACTCCCTCCACCTGACTATAGCCCTTAGCAACCAACCTCGCTTTGTATCCAATGCCTTCGTTTCCCGACCCTTCCTTCTTCTTATACACCCACTTGTAACCAACAATCCTTTTACCAATAGGTGGTGTGATCAAACTCCAAGTCCCATGCTTATGTAGGGACTCCATCTCTTCTTGCATTGATATCAACCACTTATCTGAGTCAGGAGCTTGAATTGCCTCAGAGTTTGATGCTAGATTGGGAGATTCGATATTCTCTGCAATGCTGAGAGCATAAGCTACCATGTCTTCATATCCAAATCTCTGAGGTGGTTCTATCTGTCTCCTCTGCCTATCACCGGCCAATAAATACTGTTGTTGTTGAGGTTGAGAGGATGCTCGTGGCTCAGGCGGTGCCTCCGTTGAGTTGAAGTGGAAATAATAATCTCCCTTTGTTCGGAAGAACTACCAACCTCTAACTCCACTTTCTCCAAAGCACCCTGCTTTCCTGCATCATCACACATAGACAGCTCCTTTCCCGAGTGAAGCATCACAGTTTCATCAAATATAACATCCCTACTAATCATAAACTTCTTAGTTTCAGGACACCACAGTCTATAACCTTTAGTACCAATTGGATAACCAAGAAAAATGCATTTTCTAGCTCTAGTTTTAAGCTTCCCATCATTTGTATGAGCATAAGCAGGACATCCAAATATTCTTAAATGGAAATAATTAGAAGGATTACCAAACCATACCTCTTTTGAAGTTTTCAACTGCAAAGACCAATTGCGAGATCGGTTGACTAAGTGCCATGCTAGGTTCACAGCTTCTGCCAAGAATTCCTTGCCAAATCCTGCATTAAAAAGCATGCACCAAGCCCCCTCTAACAGTGTCCTGTTCATCCTCTCTACGATGCCATTTTGCTGTGGAGTCTTTACAATTGTTCGGTGTCGAACAATGCCTTCCTTTTCATAGAAATCATTAAAATAAGACCCACAAAATCAAGTCCATTATCTGTTCTCAATCTCTTCACAATCTTTCCTATCCGCTTCTCCAACAAGGTCTTCCACAACTTAAACTTCTCGAAGGCATCATTTTTATGCTTCAGACAATAGACCCAAACCTTCCTGAAGAAATCATCAATGAGTGTGAGAATGTATTTACAACCTCCCTTCGAAAATATTTGGGAAGGACCCCATATATCAGAATGGATGTAATCGAGTGTTCCCTTATCTTGTGAACTGCTAAACTAAAACTCACTCTCTTCTGCTTCTTGAATACACAGTGCTCGCAGAAGTCAAGTTTCCCAACTTGTGGCCTTGGATGGAGTCCTCTGGTGGTCAAAATATGCATTCCTTTCTCGCTCATGTGGCCCAAACGCATGTGCCATAATTTAGCTAAATTAGAATCTAAAGTAGACGAAGAACAACTGATGAACCTGTCACAGTAGATTCCTGAAGAACATATAAGCTGCCAACTTTCAATCCTTTCATCAAAACAAGAGAACCACGAGAAATCTTCATGCCACTAGACTCGATGACAACTCTGCAACCATTCGAGTCTAAGACACTGGGGAGATGAGATTTTTCTTCAAGTCAAGTACATGCCTAACATCTGATAAGGTTCTAACATCTTCGTCATGCATTCTGATCTGAACACTCCCAATACAAACAGTCTTACAAGGTGCATTGTTTCCCATGAGAACAACTCCACCTTCAATAGACTTATATGTGGAGAACCAGTTCCTGTTGGGACACATATGATATGAGCATCCAGAATCGAGTATCCATTCATCAGCAAATTTAGATTTATCAGTTGTCATCACCAACAATACATCTTCATCCCTGTTCTCAACTACACCAGCATTAGCCACATTTGATTTTTGTTTTCCCTTCTCATTGCTCTCCCCAGCTTTCTTATTGTTCTTATTCTACAACTTATAGCAATCTGCCTTAATGTGACCCTTCTTCTTATAATAGTTGCTGACTTTATCTTTGTGTCTTGACTTAGACCTGGATCTATCTTGATTGGGATTCTTGAACTGTTGTCCACCCCTTACAATCAAACCAAAAGCCTGCTCAACTGATCTGCCACCAACTACCAATTCATTATCCAGTTTTTTTTGCTAAGCAAACTGCACTTGGCATCTTCAAAACTCAGCTTGTCTTTACCGTAAATTATGGTCTCTCTGAAATACTTGTATGAGGCAGGTAGTGAAACCAATAACAACAGAGCTTTATCCTCATCTTCTACCTTAGTATCGACATTTTTCATATCATTAATAAGTGTAATGAACTCACTGATGTGAGCCTTAATCGACGTACCTTCACCCATACGTAAGGTATACAAAATCTCCTTTAGAACTAGTCGATTTGCTAGGGATTTCGTCAAGTACAAAGTTTCCAACTTCGTCCACAAATCAGCCATTGTCTTCTCCTTGCAGATCTCCTGCATAACATCATCCGAAAGACACAATCGGATGGTGGATAGAGCCTTACGATCGAGTTTCTTTCAGTCATCTTCAGACATGGAATCCGGCTTCGCCTCCAATCTTGTCTCCAAACCATACTGAATAAGAATATTGGTCATTCTCATCTACCACAGACTGAAATTCATATGCCCATCAAATTTCTCGATATCAAACTTCGTTGAAGCCATCTTCAAAGAGCTGATTTCAAAAACCCTAGCTTTGATACCAGTTTGTTGGGAATCGGCTGGATAGACAAAATATTTGAGAGCAGAGAAAAGAGAATCGAACACCAAATATACGTGGTTCGGGACAGCGGGGTGCCATCTGCATGTTCATGGACAAGGAGGAGCAGCGATCTTCACTATGAGCGGTGAACAATGGTGGAGTATAAAAGAACCCGAACCCTGACCTATACTTGATACAATCAAGAGCCTTACTACTCTTAAGACCCCGAAAATACATGATCTGTACTAATCCCTTTGCTTCTGCCGCAGATTGGCATTGGTATCCACAATTAGGCTACACAAAATTTTAATCAGGTTCGGGTTTTAATCGAGTTTACACCACAAAAAATTCAAGACATATCTAATAGGCTCCAATGTGGAAATAATTTTAACTACAAATTGAGGAACTTAATATATGCCTGCTAAATAGCATATTATTAATTTTTACAGACACGTGCATGCGTGTACACCTGTATAAATCATGCAAGAAAACATTATCACCATCCCATGCAATTAATTAATGGTGTCCAATAAATAATATATGCATAAAAATTTTGGAATGGACTAACCATGTAACCTCTAGCATTGTCGGGGAGGTACAATTCGCCATGAACACATGTGCGAACGAAGGATCCATCGCGGCCATACCCTACGACGACATAAACAATCACTTCTTCAACAGGGACTAGAATTTTCCTGGCATAGCTATGTACACTATCATCATAAGGATTTCTAGTCCCTCCATATGGGCCAACAGGATTGAAAGGATAGAGAGGAGAAACTGATCTCAGGTATACTCCAAGTGAATCGAGGTGAGGATTTCTCACTAACTTCTCGAGAATCTGGTGCCACTCATCCGTCATTTTCCCAAAAAGAAAAGATGCAAAGGTCTCGATTGCTAATGGAATCCCTCTTGTATAATGAACAAGATCATTGGATTATTCTTCATAGCCTTCTCTAGGATTGCCTTGGGCAAATGCTTGATGACAGAAGAGTTAAGTGAGTCCTGCAAATTCAATCTCGAGACCATGAACTTCTTGTCAACTTCAAAGTCATCCGGTAACTGCCTATATCTTGTTGTTATCATTACTTTACTTCCAGGATCAAGGAAGTTATATTCACCGGTGATAGAATATGCCTATTCCCTGTCATTCAAAATATCAAGAATGAGCAGTACCTTCTTCCGATACAATCGAATACTAATTGCGCCAATATTATTGTTCTCTTATCAGAAAAGAGCACGACACATCTTATCTTCAAAACATTCTACAGAAGTTGCTCCTGTCGTTTAACAAGCTTATGTTCATCATCTGCATGCTGGATATCTTCAAATAAGCTGGCACCTTGGAACTCGTTACGAAGACAACTGCAAACAACTTTTACAATTGTAGTCTTCCATGCACCTTCCACACCATGTATCCTAACCACACAAACATCATCACTTTCAATATGTAACAAAGGTATTAGATCATCAACGTTTTGATCCAATCCCACCGCGCATTTTGTATAATAGGGAGAGTGGAAGTAGAACACTCTGTTTGAAAGGTCCTCTACAATCAGTTCAATAAACTCTGCCTCATTGTTGCATTGTAAGAATTTAAGATGCTAGCTTTTTGCTCATGTGAGAACAAAGGCGATATTGAGATGATGAGGAGACTGTGGACAAGTTGCAGATTAGTGGATAATAATGCATGAAAATCTTAAAATAAATTTGTTGATTATTGCACATCTTTGACAATAAGTGGATATAAATTCGAGTGTGATTTTTTTGAAGAATATTTTTATTTCCACCCAAAATGGTATATTCAGGGTCACAACAAATGAATAAAATTGAATTAAAAGTTGACCAATTTTCATAAAAGTTATATCAGTAAAATGATCGCCCCACATGAATAGATTTTCCTTGCTAAAATTTATACTAAAAGAAATATTTATCATTATCTGACGATAGAAATCATTTATTCAGGGTGGATACAAACCTAATTATTGGTACTTGACAAATAATGTAATGGAAGAACATAGGACGTTGGAAGTTCCAGGCTAAATTGGTCTTTTCATGTTTAGCATTTGCTACCGGCTCTCAAATTATCGGTTCATGTGTCCAACTAGGGTTGCTATAGTTGTAATAGGGTGTGGTGTGAGTTTCATGAATAGTTTGACATATCCAGTGCAACCTACATCGAGGAGAGTGAGGGTTTGGAGGAATATTGGATGGAGACCTCCGGAATGGGATGGGAGCACCAAAGGGCAACTCAGAGTGCTCAAGTACAAGAGGAATAATTAAGTACAATCGTAGCTCCTAGTTTTGGCTTTGCAATTTTATCCAAAATATTGGACTTACTAATTCTACTTGTGCTGAGTTGTAGGCTATGAAATCGGGCTTAGAACTACTTGGAACATAGGGTTTTGAAAGTTTATCTTGGAAGTCGACTCATCACTAGATTTTCGTCATCTTTCCTCCCTTGACTAATGCATGGGTTGGAATGACATTCTCCTCAAAGACATTCAAAATTTGTTAGCTCAAGATTGGGTAGTGTTTGTTCAACATATGCTTTGAGAAGGCAGCACATGCGTTGATTGACTTGCGAATTTTGCTCTCACATGGCCCGTGGGTTTTTAGTTGTCTTAGGGTCTTGATTTGATTTGATTTATTGCTACTTTAGGGGTTATCATGCCCCATCTTTGCACCTATTGAATCTATTCCATGATTAAATTAATGCCTAGCGTAATTCTTGGTGAGACCATCCACACATGTGCTTTACACATAAACTAACCTGGATGCATGAGCTGGTGGGGGAGAATAAACTCATCGTTATAAAAAAAAAAAAGCCAAGTCCTAGCTGTGATCGGATCAAGGTACCTTATATTTTTCATGGCATCTGAATCCTACACATATAGAACTATTCTTAAGTTTCATATTTGTACTACCATCTTATATTGAGAAACTATATCGTACTGAAAATCTATATTACATAATAGGTACTTTTGAAACTTGCATTTTTTTTATGAAGATGTAGTTGCTCAGTGTGTTTCTTGAATATTCAGTGTGATTAAATCCAATTATGGTTCCATATTTTTCTAGATTGACACTCCATCTTTTGGAAGATTATATCTTGATATATTGAGAATATTCTAGACTGAGATAAAATAAGTTTCTATGTATATGTACTAAAAGCATTGATATAAGGTGCAATTGGTGCACCAAATGGGTTTTGAGAGTCTCATATGAGATGAATTATATTGAGGGATTTTAGGATTTCTCTTCTATTTTAGATTATGTACTTATTGTACCCGATTTTGTACTCATCTCATTATTATTTAATAATGAAAAAAACAATGAGTCTTCTTGTGGTGTGGATATACGGACAACACTTTTCTACTATCCAAAACCACGGACATCGTGTGTGCAGCTTCTTCTCTCTTCCGCCTACCTTTATTTTTTGTGAGAGTCAAATTCTAACAAGTGGTATCAGAACCAAGCCTAGAGAATAAAACGAAATTGTCTTCGAAAAGTTAGTCAACAACATGATTTTGAGAGTTGATAAGCTTGGATGCAGGGGCTCTCGTGGAGAAGATTGTAGATGTAATTAACTAAATTATTCCTATGATAAGTTGAAGCAGTTCATGGAATCACTAGATGTTCTAACAATTGAGCAACACTTGTTTGGGTATTGAAAGGAGGCCATTCACATCCCTCTTCGAGTTTTCAAGAATTCAAGATAAGATGGAGATTCATTGGGTGTGTGTCTTGAATTATTATGATGGTTAAATCCAATTCTATTTTCTTATTTTTCTAGATTTGACACTCCATCTTTTGGAAGATGACATCTTGATATATTGATAGTACTATAGAAAGAGATAAGATAAGCGTATATATAAGAGCTGAGAGCATTAATGTAAAGTATACTTGGTGCACCCAATAGATTTTGAGAGACTTGTGTGAGACATATTCTCTTGAGGGTTTTGGAATTTATCTTCAATGTTCGGTATCATGCCTATTGTGCCCCATCTTGTACTAGTCCCATTGTCACTTAATAATGAAGAAATTGGTGAGTCTCCTTTTGGTTTGGATATATGTTAGGCACTTTACCGCTACCCCAAACCATGAACATCGTGCGAACAACTTCTCTTTTCCACTCTATCTTCACTGTTCATGAGATCTAAATCCTAACAAGCATATTTCTCGATTTTATATGATCTCTTATATGGTTATAAAAGGGGAATTAGGTTTACGGGTTAGTATGAGAGGGATGGGAAATTGTTATTGTGTTCAAATTTTGCACTCTATCTTATTGTAGTAAAAAACTCAGGCTAAGCCTTAACCAATGGAGTAAGGACCTAGTCATCTAGGACCACGTATATTGAGTGTGTGATTTTCTCTCTCTTACTTTTGCAATTGCCTTGTGGGAATCAATTGACGCTTGGATATCAATCTAAATCTCAATAGACTAGCATTAGAGTAGGGGTTGACTTCCTTGGTTGATTCAATCATCCTTAATGTTTATATTGAAAATTGAGATGGAGAAGATCAACAGAGTTATGAATTCTAGTATATGGAAGGTACGTATGACTGATCTTTTGGTGTAAAAAGGTTTAGGGGCAACGATCAAGGAGTAGGACTCTCCCATGTCCGATATTGATTAAAAGAGACTCAATAGGAAAACTCTTTCCACCATTCACTTGTGTCTATTAAACGATATATTGTAGGAAATGAATATGGAGATGGCAAAAGTTGAATTGTAGAGGAAATTGGAGGCACTTCATCTGCCAATGGCTATTGCCAGTCAACTAGTTTTGAGATAGCAGCTAGATACCCTTCTTATGGCCAAGAGGACTTTGGCCAAGTCTCATATTGGTGAGTTTATCACTCTCATTAATGACTTGAAGACTGTTGATTGTAAGGTGGAGGATCAATATGATGTTATTCCATTGTTATGCTCATCGCTGCCTTCTTATAAGACCTTCTAGAAAACGATGATTTATGGGAGGATATCTTGACCTTTTATGATGTCAAGGACAATTTGTTAAGTAAGGAGGAGTTCTACAATGATTCAAATTTGTTGAGAGATCTAATAAGTAAAGATTTGACCTTGCTTGCAAGAGAGCAACAAAATCAAGTAACTGGAAAATGGGAGATCTAGATCTAAACAAAGGAATTGGAACAAGAATTATTTCTACTACAAAAACATGAGACGCATCGCTGCCAATGTTACAAATTTCAAGGTCCTGGAGGATGACGGGAAATGGCTTGTACATGCTTGGCAACTTAATAGCAGTGGGCTCAGCATTAGTGGCATTCTCAAGATCAGAAGCTGAGTAAAGGAATCGTAGGTGCATAGGTTCAGGGCATAAAAAGAAGAAGTGCATCTCAAGTGAGAGACATTGCTATAACCAAACTGAGTGAGCAAGAGCACTTCAAGAAGGACAAAATTTAGAGTGGGCGGTTCTTCTAATTATATTTATCCTGATCAAGCCTTAGTTACCTCTGAAGCTAAGATATCTCCTAAACCGCCAAGTGTGAATGCTCGAGAGCAACCAAGAAGGGGTGAGGTGAATTATGGTCTATGTGCTGTCAAAGAGCCTTTTGGTCCATTATGTGCTCTGAGGCTATAGAAGCTTCAACTTTCGATAAATGGCTGAAGGAAGAAAATGAGTTCTTTTGCAAGAAGGGTCATGAAGACTATTTGAATAGCTTAGTCAAAGAAGATTCAATAACCACAATAGGCTGTCCAATAAGTGTGAAGGATTGATAAGAGAAAGCACCTGATATGATAATTTGATGTGCCAGTTATGAGGTTCAAGCATTGTTTGATTTGGGCGGTGTCTTGTAGGATTCGTGGTAGGCCCAACTGGGCCATGACCAAGGAGAGCACAAGGGACAGGGTTAAGTTCTGTTTCAAGTGGAGTTTTTGAGATAATCACATTTTGATTGGTCATGAGTTCTTAAAATATGAGTCAAGGTAGAGATTTGTTTAGATGTTATTCACATTTGTCGAGTTATTCACATTTGTCGAGTTATTGACCAAAGGAACAAGAGGAGATTCATAGATTTAACTCCCCTAAAGTTTAGGGTTTTTTTCAAGCATTTTGTTATTTCCTAAGGTCAAATACATATCTCAAGATATAAGAGATATATTTTAGATATATTCCTCAATTTTATATGATTATCTTATATGACTATTGTAAGGTTAGTATAAGAGGGATGAGAAGTGCCTATTGTGTTCGGATTTTATATTCCATTTAATATAGTGAAGAACTCAAACTAAGTTTCCTTAGCCCATGAAATATGGACCTAATCGATCGGAACAACATATATTGCATGTGTTATCTTCTTTATCCCCCTTACTTCACAATTACCTTTCGAGAATTGATCGACGCTCGAATATCAGTCTAAATCCCAACAATAGCTATTTCAACTTCACTATTTAACCGATCAAGTTTACAGTAGATTTACATTGCTATAGTATAGTTGTAATAAGTAATATTAGAATAATAAATTTTAGTTTAGTTAACTCAATATAAAATTTTAGTATGTTTGAGTATTATTTGCTATTAATCTCTGAAATTTATTAACATATTCAATATGATAAATCACTTGAATATGCATAAGTATCACGTCAAATAAAAGTTCATTTAATTATGCATCCAATGATATAAATAATATAAGAATCAGAGTCCAAATGAGAAAAGTTAAATATGGTCACTTAGAGTTAATAATCTAAACTAGTTTATGTTTATATATCCGATTCTAGTACCGATTATGAGTGCAATATTGTTGGAACTGGCATCGGAGCCAATTCTGACCGGTTCCTCAATTTACTATCCAAACCTATCCTAATTTCATTAGTATATATATGAAGCCTATTATATTGGACCGGTTTCAACCAATTTCTTTTTTTTTTGTTTGCACCACGCAGTATTCCCGGGCCAGCCGAAGCGCATCTCGAGACTAATCTGCGATCGGGCAGGGATTCCTGGGAAAATTCATGTTGACCCTCCCAACCTAGGATTCGATCCTGGGATCACCCATTTGGGGGCCTAATGAGGGAACCACTAGGCCAACTCCAAGTTGGTTCAACCAATTTCAATTCTATCTGATACCTATCTACACCCCTACAATGTACTGCAATGGAGAATTAGTGTTGCGTGAGTGCAAGCTTGTCCTCATTCCCTTTCTCTCTCCTCTCTCCTCGTGTTGACATCCACTAATCAAACGAGTTTTTTTATCCGGGACGGGCTCGTTATATCATCTATAAATTCCATCATTAATTAAAAAAAATCATCGCATTTTTCATCGATTAGTTAATGACCGAGTTCATGACATCATCGTTGATAAGTTCATCAGCTCCTAACAAATATATCCTTAAATTAAATTCAAAAACACAAGGAATAGAAAAGAAACTTAATCATGAACGCACCTGGCGTCATTGTCCAAGTGCCAAGATGATATGTTGCCGGCTTCCTCGAGTACGGCCCACCAGTCCCTTTTTCCTTCTCGTCCCTGGGCTTACTCCTCCTGAATCCTTCTCCAAACTTCCCAGACTGCCTCCGAACTTCTGATGGCTCCATGTCGTAGAAAATAAGGATAAGTGTGGGACCGTGATCCTCACCGTACATCTTATTGCGCTCGAGAATCTCAATGAGTTCCGTAAGGCACCACTTGGAATCGGCATAGTCTATGGAGAAGATGATGATCCCGATCCGGGACTCCCGGATCGCCTTTATAAGCATCGGTCCCACAGCCTGCCCTCTTTCCTGCCATTCGATATCCCTGTAGCAGCGGATGTTCGCCTGCTTCAGGGCGTGGAAGAGGCAGGACACGAAGCCCTTACTCGTGTCCTCTCCCTGGAAGCTAACAAACACGTCGTGCCGTCAGTCTGGCAGAGTACGATCGATCGGCAGGGGAGCCTGTGACGGTGAACGGAGGCGAAGGCGAAGGCTGGGGCTGGGGTGCTGCGTTTTGAGCTGATTCTTTGCGCAGAAAAATTGCCATTGCCACGGGGAAATTTCCTGTAGATGTTTGATTATCATCACGCCGATCAGTGATAAGCATTTAAAAGACTGATTGATCATATGTGGCCTTCGGAAATTAAATTAACACCAGGGGACCTTTTCTCCAATAAAAAAGTAGGTTCGCAGATTAACTAGCTGCCGTCGATTAAATTTTACATCGAAACATAATAAGAATTCTGAGATACAAGACAGTTGGCTACCACGTTCATGAGCTCAAACTTTAAAATTGGTCATGACCTCAAATCTCTTGTGAAAATTTTGCATGGTATCAAAATAAGTTATCATGCAGGTCGACATACCTCGACAGATCTGAGTGTAGAACTTGTGATCAATAAAGTCCGAAGCACGGGAACAAATATCTGTTTTGGGGTTGCCAAATCAAGCACGGTTTAAAAAGCATGATTCACATCTAGTTGTTAGTTCGGGGACAGAGAAAAAAAAAGTCTATCTCGTAGACAATTTGTTCCATCATTTGAGTACAAAAGAAAAGCATACTCTGTTTTTGAGATCAGTTGTTGAGAACGGATAGTTAAGACATGTGGCATGCTCATGCCACGATATTAGGGAAGTATGGGAGACGGATATAAACATAATTTCCTACGGTTCGAGAAATCAGTTTTACATGTAAATGATGTAGAAGATGGAAGAAATGATTAACAGATAAGCGCAAATTGTCATGGATAAGAGAGTTGTTTTTAGTAGCACTTAGAAGCCAGGCTGAAGGCAAGTGGTGCTTGTTAGTAAAATCTTAAATCTAATTAAAACTGGTCCCATGCCTGCATGTCTGCAAATTTACATACGTGCAGCTCTCATTATTTTTTGTACTTTAATAAATTCTTAAATCTAATGCAAACCGGTCCCATGCTTGCACTACAAGGCGAGTCTGCAAATTTACATACGCGCAGCTCTCATTTTTTTTATTTTAATTAATATAATTCTTTCCACGCCTCATTATCTTAATGCAGCCCAGTCCTCCCTTGACTGTTCCCGCTGAACGATCTCCTTTTCCCCAGACCAACCTCCTCATCTCAGCCCTCATGCCGATCTTCTCGTCCTCTCCCTTCTTCCTCTCCTGTTTGCTGCGCTGCCCACCTCCACTCGGCAATCAACACATGACTTCGCACTCTATCTCTGTCCTCGCTATCTGATCTGGTTTCCCTCCGCTCTAATCCTTGGATGGATCAAATCTTTCGGTATCTTTCTCTTCATTTCTCAATCCTCTCTTTTTATTATTCCCCTCATGCATGCATTTTTCTGCAAATTCTGCGGCTTTTAATAATACATTTAATTGTCTCATTTCCTCTTCTAACTGATAATGCGATGGAATCCTTTCACAGGAGCTGAGTGATCAGTCTTCCTTAATAAATTTTTACACTGTAGCTTAATCATCCTGTTAGTGATAGAAAGAATCGGCGGTTAAGATAGTCCAAAAAGAAAGCGTGCAATATTAGAGTGACTGCAAAATTTTATAACTAATGAACATTAAATTTATTTTCTTACTTATGTTCAATGTGAGTAGAATGCTTTTGATTGCATCATAAATATTTTATCACCCTAAATCCTAACAATCCTTAATTTGTTTTCTTATGGTTTGAATTATTAATGGTTGAATCGGTGCGTAGGATGTTGTAAAGAGTGGGACAAAAGTAACCATTCAAGAATCAATGGCACATGATTTGAGAAACGAGGTTCTCAACTCTAAAAAGTGAGTCTATTCGACTCCCTACTTTCACCTTCCCATAGTAATCATCTTCCGCTTATACACTTCTTGTGGTCGGTTTTATCAATTAATTCGTATAGAGAAAATGCCTTGTAAAAGAGTTTCTATTTCACATTTTTTTTCATTAATACATTCACTTTTAAACAGTTTAAAACAAGGAATCTCTTTGTCACGTTCCATGAATAGCCTGGACATTTTGAGGAATATCGCTAAGAAAAGATGAGTTGGCTACATCTCTTTTACATTGACGCTCCAAAAAGAGATAACCGCTCATGTCTTAGGAGGAGTGGCATATTACAGTGGTGCCAGCTACTCTAATTGAGGAGAATTTTTGCGTGGAAACTGATAATGCAGCAGGTGGACTTCTTATCATCTGCAGAATTAAATGTAAACATTCTTACAGAAAATAAGTTCTACATTTCCAACGTGATTGAACATCACTACCAAACCATGGATTATAATATGTAACAAGTCTGCGTCTCGATTTTGCCTGCAAATTCATTAACTAGATTACCGGAGTGTTGTCTTGTCATGAAGCAAGCCATGTTTCCCTATCTAAGCAAAAGAAGTTGATCCATTCCATATGTTTTAGTAGGAACAGACTCATCAGCATGCAACTTTGGTAATTATCCCATGGAATAGTAATTTCAATGTTGGTACATTATTTCCCATGTTATAGATTCAACGTTAATAATGTAGGGTTCATTAACATATTCAAGGCATCCGTTTGTCTCGCTTGCATTAACATTTGCTAATTGCGCTCCACTAATAATCTCCTTTGAATGCTATGAGACGAGACTTAGATTGTTCCTTTTCTCAAGAAGTAACATGGTAGCTTGTGACAATCCGAGATTTGCACTACATGGTCTCAGATGTACTGCTAATTTTGTGCCTTTTTGTAAGATTTCTTGCTTTTGGACGAATATTTTCCAGTGAATTCTAAGCTAATTTCGTTTTATTTCGTAGGACACGGAGGAGCAGTCCATACTCAGGGTTCCAATTGTATCTTCTTGAACGAAGATCCATCCTTTGATGAAGACAACTCATTGGATTTGCCCTTATTAGGTAAGATAAATCGTACCTATCCTGCTGCAGATATGCAATTGACTTCATCCTGCTGCAGATATGCAATTAACTGCGTGATTTAATAGCTTTGTTCTCCGGATACTTCACCACGTTCCATTCTTCAGTGCCGTAATCTATCTATAATTTTTCCCCATCTTCTAGTGATAGGAATATGAGATTCTTTGGATGGCAACTGAAATTACAATAATAATTAGAATTGGAAAAAAAATAATTTCCATAAATATAGTGACACGAAATAAAATTTGAATCAATTAAATGTGAGACTATATCGAAATGCTAAGACCTATAATAGTTACAGTATCTTAAAATTAATTCATTCCCTCCGGGCTTTATTGAGGGAGTGTGGATGTTGGTGTTCCATAAAACAGCGATAGAGCGTGAAGCAGCATTGAACTTCGAACTCTAAGACAAACTTAACAGAGTCTGAATACTATTTGAAAACTATATGCAAAAAAAAAGAAATAGAGTTTGTGCTTTGAGTTTGAAAATTGTATGTTCACCTTTGAGCAAAAGGCTCAATTTGTAGAGGATTTGTCATTCAATGATAATTAATTTGACTATTACGCTGTATTAACACTATGCCATCAGTTACATTGCATTTATGCGATTGTTAGTATTAATTCATCAGTTATACATCTGTTATGATATTATTTGTCATTTGTAGTTTTTTTTATGACGCAGGTTGAATCCCGTGGCCCCTGGCCAACCTGTAGCCCCAGTGCTACCTGGATTTACCAACTTCCCTCACGGGATCCGCGACAGGTGGGAGTCGAAAGCCTGACCTAGGGCCTCCCTTCCCCATTTCAAACGCAAACCACGACCACCCTCGCAGGCTCCGACTGGGCACATTTATAGTATTGTTAGGCAGTTATCTATATTAATACCTTTGTTACGATATTAATTTGACAGTTATATTGTATTAATATGACCGTTACAGTATTGAAATGATTATTACCATATTAATTCGACTGTTACATTTGAATTAAGACAACTGTTACCGTATTAATATGACCATTATAATTAAACTATTGTGGTCATTACAGTATTAATTAATTAAATTCGATTATTATGCTGTCTTAATTATTTTGACTAAGAAGCAATTTCTATTCGTACTTTAATTGTCATTTTCCAATGGTGACAAACTAAATCTGCTTTTTCTCGACTTTGGACTTCAAGCTGTCAATTGGAATAAAAAATGAATAGCTCGGTGGAACATTTTGGCCTAAAGCAGAAGTGACGTCATTTACCACAGAACGTGCAACGGGAGTGAAGCGCCAACGAGGTATGCGACGAACGAGAAGGGAAAAAAACTAAATATATATCAGGGAATGGATTTAGGAGACGACCCCGAACTTGCGTAAAAATATGTAATATTTTATGCATATTTTTATTAAATTATATTATTTCACCCCTCTAAAATCCGTCACATAATTCTTTATTGAGCTTTACCTTACTTGACTGAAACTTCTGGATTTATCTCTGTATATATATATATTTAGCATGCGAGCGAAAAGTTGAAAATATATATATACTTATTTATTACTACGTGACTTTAGATGAAAGACTTTGTTTTTTTCTCTTTAAAAAATACCCTCAACTGAAATTACTTAAAAATTTAACTGTATACGAGTCCACTATCATTTTACGTAGTCACTCTTCACGCTATAACATTTGATGTGTCCTTCGAGTAGGGCATCAATTGATCTTTGGATCTGATTCTGGGTTATGGTTCGATTCCTAGAGTTGTCTGTCTGAAATCTATAAGGGATTCAGCTCGGGGATTTGAATTCCGAGTAGACTCTCCGATACTTAAGTTAGAGTCAGTGTATGGAGAGAGTATAAGTGCCAAATAGAAAAGGCTATGATGTCTAGTATTTTAGAATTCTAGTTGTCCGACGTATTTATAGGCTCATACCTAAGTCCGATACTGATATGCAATGGCTTCACTCGAGACAACATGCGGTATGAGCACTTAATTTCCTCATAAAATTTCCTCCGATTGGTTTATACTACCGGCATAGAGCATAAGTAATCCAACCTAATATTCGATTGACTTCTACATTTTGGGATGTCGAGTCGGTAGATGTGTTTGGTCCATCTAGTGTGAGTCAGTTCGGGTTGCTAATATTGAAATCGAATCGGATGTCCTCTGTTAATAATTATTGTGGTAACTCACGAGAAATTCTTAGATGAACATGTTTCACCACATGGTTTGAGAAGATGCCAATAAAATTTTAACAAACAAGTAATTTGTTATTAATTATCCAAATAATTACCTTAATTAGTAGTAGTGAAAGTAATTTAATTAATTTTTTCTTATCAAATTTCTATAAGACAAAATCATTTAAGATTTCTCAATAACTAACCTTTTTTTGGGTCGTGAACAGACATATCTATCTTCTCAAAACTCAACGAGAGTTACAAGCTCTCCCTTTAGCCCTTCAGGTTGTAACTCAACAAGAGTTACAACCTTAATTAGTTTCGATCTTCAACTTTCTTTCTTTCATCATTTTCGTTCTAAATCTTTTTTTGGACAGATTTGATCCACAAACTTTTGCTATAACCAGACTTTTAATTTCTTTCATTATTCCAATATTAAAAAGGTAAGAAGAAGAAGAAGAATAATAAAATAATGAAACCTCAATAAATAAAATGAAAAAAGGGAGATGGTACATTTTTTAGATTTATTTTATTTTCGCAAATAATAGAATATTTTGAACAAAAGGTGCACCTAAATTGTGCTTAGGTTTTTAGCATATAATATGAGATTATATGCTTCCTGATTATCTTGCTAAATAGCCAATCATTTCATATTTTGCAGAACTATATTATTCCAACGAAGATGCCTGACATAAGAGGTGGCTGTATCTCACATTCAGGAAAGGCAGTTGCTTGACCGGGTTATCATCAAACTCCATCGGTAAAAATCATTGTTATTACAATTATGCTTTCTAATTGATCAGCAAATGAACATCGTGGATGATTAAATTGAATTTGAATCGAATTGGATATTTTGGAAGGCTATTTTGGCTATTTTGGGTGATGCGGTTCATTGGGTATCTGCTTTCTGATGTGCATGAAAGAAGACCACGGATAGAAAGAAGTACCGTATATATGGATTAGGAGCAATATCCAGACTTAAATGTGCAATCTTGGAAGACTTGAATTCGTATTGTATATAAGATTGTATATCATTTTAATTTGTCATTATTTATTTTATAATTAGTAATTTTTATTCTTAATTTAATTTAATTTTATATATTAATAGTGGAATTTAAATAAAAGGACAAACAAAATTTCGGGAAGAAAAATAGCCAGGAAAATTACAACTTCTCCGCGAGACCATCGGTAGATGCCTTCATACAGAGATCTGTCGGAAAGTGATTTCGTCAGATTTCCCTTTCTTTCATCGATCGGAAATGTCACGGGATTCTTCGCCCAAAAAAAAGAAAAAAACATGTCGTCGGAGTTTCCAGAAAATTGCCCTCCGTTTCCTTTTTTTCCTACAAAGCTTTTTTCGTGAGATTTTGTCTGACGAAAATCTCGAAATTTCTTGTAGCTCTTCAGACCCGACTTGGACGTGAACGCCGATCGAGCAAAGATACCTGGAAACGGCCCCGAAGACTCCAGCTGTCCCATCGTCATTGTACTTGGCCCCGAAGAATCCAACTATTTTACTGTCATTTGACTCGAAAGAGAAGGGTGTTCCATCCTCGATGCCGTACGGTCCGAATGTTCTCTTGTTCGTTCTGAGCGTGAGGGATCTGATCCACATCTTTCCAGTATGTCCAGAAATCGATTTCAGATATTCATCTGGATAGTCCAATTTCATAACCTGCAAAGAATGATCAAAAGCATCAGTGCACTAATCATATATATCAAATGTTTGTCATCTTTTTCCTATCCCTAGACGAACAACTATTGTGCAGAAGTTGAACAACAATAAGTTTAGCGGTAACCTCATTCCTTTTACTTATTCCATTGGTTGTTGGCAACAAAATTTTATCCCAGTTGAGTAAATTACACGTGCATTGACACTTCAATGCCAAATTACGAGCAAACTTCCGCCATTTCCGCCATGTTTGGGACCTTTGACAGCATCTCCTTCATTGTCATATACACAGCTGATGGAATCAATAACATCTCCACTCGTCTTATACCAGTATGTCTTCCATCATCCCATGGCTTACCCTTCCATTCACCCATACCCTGATCTCCAAAGGGTCCGACAACTTTGAGCGGAAGTTTGTGATAAACGGTGAGAAATGTGCTCCAATCGCATTAAGAACACTGCCACTTCTTCCATAAAACCCACTTATCTTACCATTGTTCCATGGAGTCTTGAAATATGTGGGGTTGAATGGTGCTTCTCTACCAAATGGTCCATATGTTTTAATGTTACTATAAAATGTGAGTGATGTAACACCAACAACTCCATTAACTGTTTATTAGAGCATTGTGGTGTACAATTCTAGACAATTCTAGAAAGTTTTAGAACATGTGGATAATTCTAGAACTTTCTAGGTGGTGGAATCTTCTAGAACCTTGATCTTCTAGAACATTGTAGATGATGGGGAATGTTTCTAGAGTTTTCAATCTCTAGAACATGTAGATGTAAGTCTCTAGAAGTAGGTTTCTAGAGATTTCCATAGACCACTATAAATATGGATGTACCCATTGACAAGAATACAATACAATACAAGTTCCTTTCTCCTCCTAAGCATCTCCTCCTAAGCATCTCCTCCTCTTCTCAACCACTTCCCATCAATCCTACAGATTCCCATTCCTTCTAAACATCCCAAAAACATCATCATACAAACCTCCATCCATCTTCCGCATACTTCAAACTATCCTTCAACACTCAACACAAACCATCAGTGGTATCAGAGCCACGTTCGACTACAATCGGGCGTAAGCTTATCATGGCCGACTACATGCTACGGTCATCCATTCCAGTGCCAGTCTTTCGAGGTGAAAACTTCGACTACTGGTACATCAAGATGAGAACTTACTTTTGTGCTCAAGATCTATGGGATGTAGTAAGCAAGGGGTATACTACTCCCCAAGATACATCCAATTTATCTTCTGCACAAAAGAAGGAACTCAAAGAGAATCAACAAAAAGATTCTCAAGCTCTACTTGTTCTTCAGTTAAGCTTGGCTGAAGAACTCTTTCCTAGGATCATGGGAGCCAAAACTGCTAAGGAAGCATGGGATAAGTTGCAGGAGGAGTTTCGAGGCAACGAAAAGGTACGAGTCTCCAAACTTCAAACTTTGAGGAGAAACTTTGAGAATTTAAAGATGAAAGATTCTGAGACTGCAAGAGACTATTATACAAGAGTAGATTCAATAGTGAATCAACTAAGAACTTATGGAGATGAGATCCCTGAAAGTAAAGTAGTCGGGAAAATACTAATCACTTGCACTGAGAAATATGATCCGATTATTACTGCTATTGAAGAGTCAAAAGATATAGAAAAACTAAGTACTGCAGAATTAATGGGATCTCTAGAAGCTTATGAACATAGATTAGAAAGGCGTAATGAAAGTCCTGCTGAAAATGCCTTTCAATCCAAGTTCAATAAGCAGTCTCAGAAATCTAAAGGAGAAAGGAGATCAGGTGAAAGTTTTAAAAATGAGGAGACTCAAAAAGGAAAATATCCACCTTGTGGCATATGCAAGAGAAAGAGCCACTTGGAAAGAGATTGTTGGTTTAAAGGAAAACCACAATGTCGGAATTGCAAAAAGTTTGGTTATCTTGAAAGAGTTTGCCGCTTGAAGAAAAATCATCAAGCCAATTTTTCTGAAGGAAAAGATGATGAAGGCATCCTCTTTTATGCTGGCCAAGCCACAACAGAAGAGAAGACAGACACATGGTATCTTGATAGTGGTTGTAGTAACCACATGACAAAAGATGAAAGTATATTCTACAACATTGAGAAATTCAAGACTAAAGTCAAGATAGGAAATGGAGATTATTTGGAGGCAACAGGAAAAGGCACCATTGCCATTGATACAAAGAAGGGCAAGAGATACATCAATGAAGTGCTCCTGGTCCCTAGAATAGATCAGAACCTTCTCAGCGTCGGCCAAATGGTTGAGAAGGGATACTCTCTGCATTTTGAGGGAGACTCTTGCACAATATATGACAAGAAAGATAAGTCTCTCCCAATTGCAAAAGTAAAGATGGAGCAGAATAGGTGCTTTCCAATTAAATGGAGATATGCAAGAGATGCAGCAATGACTGCACAAGTGGACGAGTCATGGCTATGGCACAAAAGGCTTGGGCACTTCCACTTCCAAGGATTGAAGATTTTACATCAAAAGAACATGATGACCGGCTTACCAGCTATAAAGGAGATCGATGGTATTTGTGAAGGATGCATGCTCGGGAAACAACACCGACAACCATTTCCTTCTGGAAAAGCTTGGAGAGCCAAGGAGCCATTAGAGCTGGTGCATACAGATATCTGTGGTCCGATGCGCACTCCTTCACATGATCAAAACAGGTACTTCATCCTCTTCATTGATGATTATACTAGAATGACATGGGTTTATTTTCTACGTGAAAGGTCGCAAGTTTTTGAAATATTTAAGAAATTTAAAACCTACGTCGAGAAACAAAGTGGTCATCGCATCAAGACTATAAGGAGTGACAGAGGTACGGAGTATACCTCTAAAGAATTCAACAAGTTCTGCGAGGATGAAGGAATTGCGCATCAACTCATCGTTGGATACGCCCCAGAACAAAATAGAGTCTCCGAACGCAAGAACAGGACTGTAATGGAGACAGCTAGAGCTATGCTGTTGGAGAAAGATCTACCAAAAACATTTTGGGCAGAGGCAGTAAGTACAGCAGTTTACTTGCTAAACAGATGCCCAACTAAAGCTGTTCAAGATAAGACACCAATTGAAGCCTGGAGCGGTCGGAAGCCATCAGCGAAGCATCTGAGAGTCTTCGGCTGCATCTGCTACATTCATATTCCAGACGTAAAAAGGAGCAAGCTAGATGAGAAGACAGAGAAAGGTATCTTCTTGGGCTATAGTACTCAATCTAAAGGCTATCGAGTCTATAGCTTAAGAACAAAGAAGCTCGTGATCAGTCGAGATGTTCAATTCGACGAATATGCCGCGTACAATTGGGAGACCGGCGAAATCGAAAGAAAAGGCATCAACATGCCGCCATTAACACAACAAACAGTTGAAGAAGAAGAAGATGTTCAACCTAGCACATCGGGTCAAGCGTCTGCAGAAGAGTCTACACAGACTCAAGATTCCTCTCCAGAGTCACCACCAAGAGGAACAAGACCCTTATCTGTGATATATGAGCGATGCAACTTCACCACTATTGAGCCTGAAAACTTTGAAGAAGCTTCCAAGCAGGAAGTCTGGAGGAAGGCTATGGAAGAAGAAATCAAAATGATCGAGAAGAATGAAACATGGGAGCTGGTGGAGTCTCCCCAAGACAAGGAAGTCATAGGAGTCAAATGGGTCTTCAAGACGAAGCTGAACCCTGACGGATCAATCCAGAAGCACAAAGCAAGATTGGTAGCAAAAGGCTATGCGCAACAGTTTGGAGTCGACTACAATGAGACATTTGCTCCAGTTGCTCGCATGGACACAATAAGGGCATTGATTGCACTTGCAGCCCAAAACAGATGGAAAATCTACCAGCTAGATGTGAAGTCAGCTTTCCTCAATGGTTATCTCGAAGAAGAGATCTATGTAGAGCAACCTCAAGGCTTTGTACTAAAAGGAGAAGAAGACAAGGTACTCAAGTTAAAGAAAGCCTTGTACGGGCTTAAACAAGCTCCGCGAGCCTGGTACAGCAGAATCGACAACTACTTCATAGAACAAGGTTTCAGGAGGAGTAAAAGTGAGCCTACACTCTATGTGAAGACTCAAGGTACGAACAACACACTCATTGTCTCCCTATATGTTGATGATCTTATCTATACAGGAAACAATGAGAAGATGATCGAAGCATTCAAGCAAGACATGATGAAGACATTTGAAATGACCGACTTGGGGTTAATGCATTACTTCTTGGGGCTAGAGATCAGCCAACAAGAAGATAGAATCTTCATCTCACAGAAGAAATATACAGAAAGTCTCATCAGCAAGTTCAAGATGAACGGTTGCAAGACAGTGGCAACTCCACTCAACAACAGTAAAGCACTTAGACTAGAAGATGGAGCACCAAAGGTAGATGGCTCAGCCTACAGAAGCCTCATTGGCAGTTTACTTTATCTGACTACCACACGGCCCGACATTATGTATACAACCAGTCTACTATCAAGGTTCATGCAGAATCCCAGCCAAGTTCACTATGGAGCAGCTAAAAGAGTGCTAAGATATCTTCAAGGCACAAAGAATTATGGCATAAGGTACGAATCCACTCCTGACTCAAGATTACTTGGCTATACTGACAGTGATTGGGCAGGATCAGTGGATGATATGAAAAGTACATCGGGCTATGCATTCACTCTTGGCTCGGGAATATTCTCATGGGCAACAAGAAAACAAGAAACGGTTGCACAATCAACAGCTGAAGCAGAATACATTGCAGCAGCAATGGCAACAAGTCAAGCTATATGGATGAAACGTATACTTGAAGACATGGGAGCTCGGCAAGCTGAAGCTACAAGAATTTATTGCGATAGTAAGTCAGCTATAGCAATGGCAAAGAATCCAGTGTTTCATGCTAGAACCAAACATATAAGTATCAAGTATCACTTCATCAGAGAAGCTGAAGCCAACAAAGAGATAGAACTCAAGCACTGCAAGACTGAAGAACAGTTAGCAGATATTTTCACAAAGGCACTACCAAGAGCAAAGTTTGAGCTACTACGGGAGAAGATTGGAGTTAGAGAATTGCACACCAAGGAGGAGTATTAGAGCATTGTGGTGTACAATTCTAGACAATTCTAGAAAGTTTTAGAACATGTGGATAATTCTAGAACTTTCTAGGTGGTGGAATCTTCTAGAACCTTGATCTTCTAGAACATTGTAGATGATGGGGAATGTTTCTAGAGTTTTCAATCTCTAGAACATGTAGATGTAAGTCTCTAGAAGTAGGTTTCTAGAGATTTCCATAGACCACTATAAATATGGATGTACCCATTGACAAGAATACAATACAATACAAGTTCTTTTCTCCTCCTAAGCATCTCCTCCTCTTCTCAACCACTTCCCATCAATCCTACAGATTCCCATTCCTTCTAAACATCCCAAAAACATCATCATACAAACCTCCATCTATCTTCCGCATACTTCAAACTATCCTCCAACACTCAACACAAACCATCACTATTCCATAATAACTAGACATCATGCCAATGTATTCATTCGGGAAGTCCAATTCGATCTGCAAAACTTAGAGAAAAGATTCATACATAACAAGTTAAGTACGTAATAGAGTTCCAACCACTCAAACTCCTCCTGAGACAGAAAAAGCAAAACTAAGAGAGAAAATGCAGATATCTAGAGAGAACTAACCGCAGATTCATTTGATCCGCTATTTCCTCCACGTTTGATTCCTTCCACAATGATCCCATCAATCTCATGGGCACACATGATGGAACAAATGACCTGTTTCCAAGTAATAACTATTCGCCTTAAATTGTTGTTCCTTTTGTCATCCCAAGGATCACCATCTTTGCCTCCAAATGGACCAGCCGTTTTGAAAGGATGTAAATGAGAAACTGGTTCAAAATGTGCTCTGATAGATGCAAGATGGGAATCCTCAACGGTTCCAAAGAAACCCACAATCTTCCCTCCCTTCCACTGTGCCGGAAAATGCATACCAACTTCTGGTCCAAATGGTCCATACTATTTTTTATTACCATGAAATGTGAGTGATCGAACCCGTGCTCTACCAGACACTTTGTCTAGATATCCTGATATTGACGTCAAATACTCATAGGGATAATCCAGCTTTACCTATAAGGAGAGCAAACCATGATAAGCCTAACCAAGTAATTGTTCGAACCATAGAGATCTGTATATCACTTTTCATCCTTAAATTGAAATTTTGAACATGTTATTAACCTAATCTTAACTTTTGTAATCAAGTTGTCTCACATATTAAATGTGCTCCTTGCTCGCTTGTTTTGTTTCACCAAAGGTTGGTTTAATTTAGTGGCTTCTAACATTATTAGCATGCCCTTATAACCTTCTATCTCATTCATTGCAGACTCCTTTTTTCGCCAATCAGAAGAAGATTATAACACATCTTGAAGGACTTGACATGGGTCAAACTTTCATGAATATAAACCACAATATTAAAGAAAGAGAGAGTTTTTTTTTGAGTTATTTGCCTAAAAAATCACGAACTAATCAAGAATTTTCTAATTTACCATGAATTATTATTTTGCCTAAAAATCACGAACTATTTAAGAATTCTCTAATTCACCATGAACTATTTTTTTTTACCTAGAAAATCACGAGTTATGCTCATTTTCCCTAATCTACCATCTTGTTAATTTTGTTGCTGATGTGCACAATTAATTTTACTAATTATGCAAATGGAATCTAACATGGCGTCCATCTAGACAAAAAAAATATGAACTATTGTTAAATTTTTTGTTTTATCACGAGAATGGATGTGGAAATAGATGTGGAAACTATTTTCGAATTCTCTATTTTATCATGAGAATGAATATGCAAACAGATGTTTCTTATTTTTATGACTAGATGGATTTTAGATGTGATGCCACGTCAGACTTCATCGCATAATTAGTAAAATTAACAGTGCACGTCAGCAATTAACAATCAAAATTAATGGCATGAAGATTAGGGAAACGGAGCATAATTCATGATTTTCTAGGCCAAAAAAATAGTTCGTTGTAGATTAGGGAATTCTTAAATAGTTTGTAATTTTTTAGGCAATTCACCCTTTCTTTTTTATAGTGGGCACAACCATTAATCATCAAGATTATTGAGAAATAACTTTAAAGAGGAATCTGACAATGGCTACAGAAATGAATCGGACTTACCGTGTCTTTTTCACTTTCATCAGTTCTTCCATGTGTAAACGGACCAAGTGGATGCCCAAAATTATCATATATTACACTAATTGACTCGATTGCTGAAGAAGACATGACATCAATTTGCCTAATATCCATGTGCTTTTTGTCGTCCCAAGTTTTACCTTTAGTGTCAGTAAGTCCTAAAGAATTGAGTGGATATGGATGCAAAACTGGTCCAAAATATGCTCCAATGGAACGGATATAATGAAAACCATGACTCCCAAAGAATCCAAGTATCATTCCATTATCAACTACAGGAAAAGTGAAAGATGTACCAATTTCCTCACCAAACGGTCCATATTGTCGTTTATTACTTAGGATTATGAGTGAGTGGATAAACTTCCACCCATAATTTTCTGCAATGTACCCTGATATTGAAATCAAGAACTCATCTGGATAATCTAGTACAACCTGCAAAAGGATTCCAACATGGATTTGACATTAATAACAGGTGTAAGTGTGGTTGTCTTTACTAAATTGCATGTTAGTTGTCACATAAACCCGCGCACACACACACACATATATATAAATGACAAATTGACAAATCATTTCTTAAATAAATAAATCAATACATCAACCTAGAATTAAAAAATATCCTTTGCTAGTTAAGTAAATGACTTCTTGTCCATGATTTGCTAGCTAACTATAAAGCCTTCATATAGCAATATTGTCACCCTTCCATGCAAATTTTTATCGATCAATTAAAGCGTAAGGCTTTTTCAATGACATTTAGCTATGAGTGTCTAACCTATGACATGACAATTTTTGAAGGGATATACTACATAGGTGCAGGATGATTCTAAGTGTGCGAGACATCTTGGTATCCAGCGTGTGCTGGAGCTCATGGAGGACAAATATTTCTCATTTTAGAAGTGGATGATGATGAGACATAAGTTAAGACTTTTCTAGTGTACCAACAAGATAAGACGGAAGTCACCTGTTGGAATGCTTGAGCCTCTTCCAATTTTGAGGCACCAATGCGGAATTCTCTCGACAAATTTTAATGTGAACCTACCCAAGTTTGAAGGATAATACACTCTCATGATCATCTCCAATTATGCGATGTTCATATCCATGTAAATATGCTCAAGTCATTTCATGAAGATAGGGAAGATTTGAGTAATGCATAATCTTCTAAAGCACCAATTGGGCTTAGGTAGCTAAGGATAGAGATGTTAAGAGTGTCTTGGTAGATTGTGCTATTGCATTGATGCAAATTGCAGGGGGAATACTTGATATAATAAAAAGAATCTTTAGAAAGAAAAGTGAGTCAAGAACTCACTGAAAATTTGTGGAAACTCATCCAAGATATCAAGGCACTCCCAGTCAAGGGTGAGATACTGGCATCACTCAAATTTGAGGATGGAAATTTTATTGATCAGCTCATGTTAATCTATGTTCAAGTGGACTTAATCGATGTTCAAAAAGACCTAATTGATCTTCAAAAAATCCAACCGATGTTCAATAGACCCAATTGATGTTCAGGAGGACCTAATTTATTTTAAGAATGATGATATTGATGTACAAAATTAGAAAATGATGAACTTGTTAGACAATGTGTCTTTCAGGAATAGGATCTTCTATTTACTCAGTGAGGGTTTGGAAGAATATTGGATGGAGACCTTCGGAATGGGATGGGGCATCTAAGGGCAACTAAGAGTGCTCAAGTATGGGAGGAATAATTAGGAACAACAGTAGTTCCTGGTCTTATGGCCTAGCAGTTTTATCCAAAATATTGGACTTACTACTTGTATTGAGCTATGGGCAATGAAATCGGGCTTAGAACTACTTGGAGCACTGAGTTTTGAAAGTTGGTCTTGGAAGTCGACTCATCACTAGATTTTCATCGTCTTCCCTCCCTCGACTAATGCATGAGTTGGAATGATATTCTCCTCAAGGACATTCAAAATTTGTTAGCTTAGGATTGGGTAGTGCTTGCTCAACATATGCTTCCGGAAGGCAACATTTATGTTGATTGACTTGTGAATTTTGCTCTTACATGGCCTGTGGGCATTCAGACTCTTTTTAGCTGTCTTAGGATCTTGATTTGGTTTTATTTATTGATACTTTAGGGGTTATCATACCCTATCTTTGTACCTATTGAAATCTATACCATGATTAAATTAATGCCTAGAGTAACTCTTGGTGAGGCCACCCATACATGTGCTTTACATATAAATTAACCTGGATCCATGGGCTTGTGGGGGTATTCATGGGCGTTGTGGGAGAATAAACTTCTTGTCATAAGAAAAACCTAATCCTAGGTGTGATCGGATTTGGGAACCTTATATATTTCATAGCGTCCGAATCCTACCCATATAGAAACATTCTTAAGTTTCATATTTGTACCCTATCTTATTGAATTGTAAAACTATATCGTACTCAAAATTTGTATTATATCATAGGCTAAAGGTACTTTATTGAAACCTGTGTTTTTTTATGAAGATATAGTTGTTGGGTGTGTTTCTTGAATTTTGAATGTTGTTAAATCCGATTATGGTTCCTTATTTTTAAGATTTGACACTCCATCTTTTGGAAGATTACATCTTGATATATTGAGAATATTCTGGATATAGATAAATAAGGGTCTATATATATAGGCTGAGAGCATTGATATAAGGTGCGCTTGGTGCATCAAATAGGTTTTGAGAGTCTTGTGTGAAATGTATTATCTTGAGGCATTTTAGGATTTCTCTTCTATGTTAGATTGTATAATTATTGTATTCCATTTTGTATTTGTCTCATTGTTATTTAATAATGAAAACACCACTGAGTCTTCTTTTGGTGTGGATATATGGAAGACATCTTTTCCATTGTCCTAAACCACATACATTGTGCGTGTAACTTCTTCTCTCTTCCACCCTACCTTTATTATTCATGAGATTCAAATCATAGCAAGTGGTATTAGAGTCAATGCAAGAGAACACAATGAAATTATCGTTGAAAAGTTAGTTGGTAACATGATTTTGAGAGTTGATAAGTTTAGATACATGAGATTCTCATGGAGAAGATTGTAGATGCAATTGACTAGATTATTCTTGTAATAAGTTGAAGCAGTTCATGGAACCGCTAGGTGTTCTAATAATTGAGCAAGACTTGTTTGGCTATTGAAAGGAGGCCATTCACATTCCTCTTGGAGTTTTGAAGAATTTGAGATAAGATGGAGATTCGCTGGGTGTGTGTTAAGATGGTTAAATACAATTATATTTTCTTATGCTTCTAGATTTGACATTCCATCTTTTGCAAGATTATGCCTTGATATATTAATAATATTATAGATATAGATAAAATAAGTGTCTATATGTAAGCTGAAAGCATTAATACAAAGTGTACTTGGTGCACCCAAGGGGTTTTGAGAGACTTGTGTGAGACGTATTCTCTTGAGGGTTTGGGGATTTATCTTCCATGTTAGGTTGTGTGCTTATTGTACCCCATCTTGTACTAGTCCTATTGTCACTTAACAATGAAGAAATCGTCGAGCCTCCTTTTGGTTTGGATATATGTACAACACTTTACTACTGCCCCAAACCATAAATATCGTGTGAACAACTTCTTGTCTTTTCCGCTCTATATTCATTGTTCATGAGATCTAAATCTTAACAAATATATTTTCTGATTTTATATGTTCTCTTATATGGTTATAAAAGGGGAATTGGGTTTAAGGATTAGTATGAGAGGGATGAGAAATAGTTATTGTATTCGGATTTTGCACTCCATCTTGATGTACTAAAAAACTTAGGCTAAGCCTCCTTAGCTGGTAGAGTAAGGACCTAATCATTTGCAATCACGTATATTGAGTGTGTGATCTTCTATCTCCCTTACTTCTACAATTACCTTTTCGAAATCAATCAACGGTTGGACATCGGTTTGAATCTCTTATACTGGTATTAGAGCAGGGGTTTACTACTTTAGTTGATTAAATCATCCATAATGTTTAGATTGAAAATTGAGATGGAAAAGATCAACAGAGCTAGGAATTTTAGTATATGGAAAGTACGTATGACTTATCTTTTGGTGTAGAGTGGTTTAGGGGCAACGATCAAGGAGTAGGATTTTGCCATGTTCGATGTTGATTAAAAGAGACTCGATACAAAAGCTCTTTTCACCATTTGCTTGTTTCTACTAAATGACATATTGCAGAAGCTACATATGGATATGACAAAAGCTAAATTGTGGAGGACATTGGAGGTATTTTATTGGTCAATGGCTATTGCTAGTGAATTAGTTTTGAAGCAGCGGCTATATACCCTTCTTATGGCCAAGGGGACTTTGGTAAGGTCTCATATTACTGAGTTCATCACTCTCATTAATGACTTCAAGATTGTTGACTGCAAATTGGAGGATCAAGGTGATGTTATTTTATTGTTATGCTCATTGTCACCTTCTTATAAGACCTTCCAAGAAACGATAATTTACAGGAGGATATCCCCAACCTTTGACGATGTCACGGAAAATTTGTTAAGTAAGGAGAAGTTGGACAATGATTTTGAATTTATTTGGAGATCCAATAGGTAAGATTTGAACTTGCTTGCAAGAGAGTAGCAATATCAAGTAAATGGCAAAGGGAGATCTAGATCTAAACAAAGAAATTGGAACAACAATTATTTCTACTACAAGAAGATGAGACGCATTTTTGCCAGATGTTACGAACTTCAAGGTCTTGGAGGATGACAAGAAATGGCTTGTACATGCTTGGCAACTTGATAGTGGTAGGCTTAGCATCAGTGGCATTCTCAACATTAGAAGCTGAGCAAAGGAATTGTAGCTGCATAGGTTTAGGACATAAAATGAAGAAGAACATCTCAAGTAAAAGACATTGTTATAACCAAAATTAGTGAGCAAGAGCAATTCATGAAGGACAAAGTTTAGAATAGGTGGTTTTTCTAATCCAGAGAAGGTTATATTTACTTTGATCGGGCCATAGATATCTCCTGAAGGTAAGATATCTTCTAAATGCCAAGTGTGAATGCTCGAGAATAACCAAAACAGGGTGAAGTGAATTATAGTCTATGTGCTGTTGATGAGCCTTTTGGTCTAGTATGTCTTCTGAGGCTATAGAAGCTTCAACTTTCGATAAGGGGCTGAGAAAGAAAAGGAGTTCCTTGGGAAGGGGTCTTAAGAGTTGTTGAACAACTTAGTCGAAGAAGACTCAATAACCACAATAGGTTGTCCAATAAGTGTGAAGGATTGAGAAGAGAAGACACCTAATATGATACTCGATTTGATGGTTCGATTATGAGGTTCTGGCATTGTTTGATTTGGGTAGTGTCTTGTAGGATTCGTGGTAGGCCCAACAAGGTCATGACTAAGGAGAGCACAAGGGATAGGGTTAAGTTTTGTTCGAGGTAGAGTTTTTGAGATCATCATGTTTTGATTGGTCATGAATCCTTTAAATATGAGTCAAGGTAGAGATTTGTTTAAATATGATTCATATTTGTCTAGTTATCGACCAAAGGAACAAGAGGAGATTCACAGATTTAGTTCCCCTAAAATTTAGGGATTTTTTAGAGTAGTTTGTTATTTCCTGAAGTCAAATATATATCTCAAGATATAAGAGATATATTTTAAATATATTTTTCAATGTTATGTGATTCTCTTATATAATTATTTTATAGCAGATGGATGAGAAGCGCCTATTGTGTTCGGATTTTATACTCCCTTTGATATAGAGAAGAACTTTGACTAAGTTTCTTTAGCCAGTGGAGTACGAGCCTAATCGTTCGGAACCATGTATATCGAATGTGTGCTCTTCTTTCTCCCTTTACTTAGCAATTACCTTTCGAGAATTGATCAATACTTGGGTATCAGTCTGAATCCCAAAAATAGCTGTTTCAACATCATTGTTTAATCGATCAAGTTTACAGTAGATTTACATTGCTATAATATAGTTGTAATAAGTAATATTCGAATATTGATTCTATATAAAATTTTAGTATGTTTCGGTATTATATGTCATTAATCTCTGAACTTTATTAATATATTGAATATGAAAAGTACATGAATATGTATAAGTATTACGTCAAATAAAAGTTTATTAAGTTATGGATCCAATGATATAAACAATATAAGAATCAGAGTTCAAATGAGAAAAGTTATACATAGTCACTTAAGAGTTAATTGTGCAAACCAGTTTATCTTTTGTATATTCGATTCTAATACCAATTCTGAGTGTAATATTGTTTGAACCGGCATCGGAGCCAATTTTGACCGGATCCTCAATTTACTATCCATAACTATCCAAATTTATATATATATATATATATATATATGAAACCTATCATATCGGACCGGTTTCAACCCATTTCAATTCTAACTAATACCTATCTACCGCCCTACAGTGTACTGCAATGAAGAATGATTGTTGCGTGAGTGCAAGGCTGTCCTCATTCCCGATCTCTCTCCTTACTCCTCACATCAACATCCACTAATCAAATGAGATTTTTATCCGAGACGGGCTCATTATATCATCTATAAACTGTCATTAATTAAAAAATTACCACATCTCTTTTTTCATCGACCAATTAGTGACCGAGTTCAACATATAGTTATTCATAAGTTCATCAGCTCACCTACAAATATATCGTTAAATTAAATTTAAAAAGACAAAGAATGGAAAAGAAAGCTTAATCATGGACGCACCTAGCGTCATCGTCCAAGTGCCAAGATGATATGTTGCCGGCTTCCTTCTCGTGCGGCCCTCCGGGCCTCCCTTTCCTTCTCGTGCGAGGGCTTACTCCTCCTGAATCCTTCTCCAAACTTCCCAGACTGCCTCCGAACTTCTGATGGCTCCACGTCATAGAAAATCAGTATCATCTTGTTGCATTCGTGAATAAGGCACCACCTGGAATCAGCATAGTTTGTGGAGAAGATGACAATCACGATCCGGGACTCTCAGATCGCCTTTATAAGCATCGATTTGACAACGTGCCCTCTTTCCTGCTGTTCGCTTCAGTATCCCAGTAGCAGCGGATGTCCACCTGCTTCGGGGCGTGGAAGAGGCGGGACCTGAAGCCCTTCCTCATGTCCTCTCCCCGGAAGCTAACAAACACGTCCTGCCGCCAGTCCGGCGTAGTAGGAGCGATCGAAAGGGAGCCCATGGTGGTGAACAGAGGCGGAGGCTGGGGCGCCGCGTTTTGAACTGATTCTTTGCGCATAAAAATTGCCATTGCCACGCGGAAATTTCCTGCAGATGTTAGATACAATCACACCGATCAGTGATAAGCATTTAAAGATCGATTGATATTTGGCCTTCGATCCCAATTGGTCCGAAACTAATTAATACGAGAGGATCTTTTCTCCAATAAAAAAGTAGGTTCACAGATTAACTGGCTGCCGTCGATTAAATTTTATATCGAAACATGATAAAATTTTGAAATACAAGAAATTGGTAGCACAGATTTATTTGTCCAATTGTATCTTGTCTTTATCACGAATTATTTTTCTTGATTAATAATAACTGTAGTTTTGCCAATATTGGCAGGTTTTCCCAACGTGCTTATGATGTAGCACCCGGCGGACTGTTAGCTAGTGTGTATAATCTTACGAGAATAGCGTATGGCGTGCCATCGGTCTATGGCTTCCTTTCCTTGTGAATATGCTACTGGCTATTCTTCGCTGTCTCTGCACCCTTACCTCTGCACTCTTCCCCTGTCTTTTTTTGTCCATGTCTTTCAGGGAGGTACGAAAAGATAAGAAAGACTGTGTGTTTTTTACTTTACTAGATAAGCTATACTAAAAAAAGCCTACTTGACAATCTTTCGAGCGACTGTTTACCAAAAACATAGGTCTCCACAAAGAGTTCAATTCTATAGAGAAATTAAGTTAGCATGTGGGTCGACAAATCTCAATCTATCCGAGTGCAAAACTCGTGATCAATAAAGCTCGAGCATGGGAACAAATGTCCGGTTTGTGTCACTAAATCAAGTACAGTTTAAAAAGTATGATTTACACCTAGTTATCAGTCTGGGGACCGAGAAAAAAACTGTTTCGTAAACTATTTGTCCCGTTGTCTGACCACAGAAGGAAATTATACTTTGTTTGAAATCAATTGTTGAGAATGAATATTTAAAACATGTGACATGCTCAAGTAACTAAGGCAGATATCAACCCAATTTTTTTTATAGGTTTACTGACCCTTTTTACATGTAAATGACGTAGAAGTTGGATGAAATGATTAACAGATAAGGACAAAGTGACACTGATAAGAGAGTTATTGTTTAGCAGCACTTAGAAGCCAGGCTGAAGGCAAGTGGCGCTTGCTAGTAAAATAGTAGGAGTATAACGATCTTCAATGACAATTGAAATTATAACAAGAATTAGAATTGGAAAAAAAACTAATTTTGTAACACGAATTCCTGTTATAAATACAGTGACGTGGAATAAAATTACTGAATTAAAGAAATGTGAAATATACCTACACTGAATTTAGTAATAATAACAATATTCTTAATAATAATTCGTAACTTCTTGATTGTGCTGAGAAAGTATGAACGTCAATCTTTCAGAATATAACCACAGCAGAGTTTGAGACAGCAATAAACTTCGAAATCTAAGGCGATACTCGATGGTGGCCGGCAGGGACAATGCCGGAGCAGTGCCGGCAAGATGACGGAGAGTTTAGTCGCAGAGTCGGACAGAGGTCTTCGTGGACAGCAGAGATGGCGGCACTGGATGGGCTAGGGTTTTTTTTTTAATATCTATTTTTTATTTTTAAAGGATTTATCTTTTCTAATTTTTTAGATATTTTAATATTTTTATGTGAAATTTTTTAATTTTCCAAAATTTTATGTGTTTCCTAAATTTGTATAAATTTTTTTATTTTATTGCATTTAAAAATGTTACGTGAACATGTCACTTTAGCATGTATGCACACATAGTATTCATATCAGATTGTTGAGTCAGTAAAAATTAACATTGTCGGTGAGAAATTGAAGGAGTATATTAAAATAGTACACTTTTAAAAGATTTTGTATTGAAATAGCACATAAAAGATTTTATACCGCCAATATAATTAATCCATTAATTCTAATTAGTACGATCATCATATCATCTTAACTATTTAAACTAGAAAAAAAAATTTCATTCATAACTTAATTACCATTTTCCATCCGTGCTAAATTAAACCTCCTTTTTCTCAAGCATTTGGATTTCAAGCAATCATGGAATAAATATGAATAAGTAGAACATTTTGGCCAAAAGCAGAAGGGAAGTCATTTACCACAACAAGCAACGTGCATGAAGGACCGACAAGGCATGCGACGAACGAGAAGGAAAAAACTATAAACATATATATATATATATCCGGGAATGGATTTAGGAGTATGAGGGATGATCGCCCCCGAACTCGAGAAAATATGTAAAATTTATAAAATTTGACTATTTTCATATATATATATATATATTATTGAATTACCTTATTTCATCCATCTGAAATCCGTCCTATAATTCTCTATTGAGTTTTTCTCCACCTAACTGGAACTTCTGCATTTATCCCTGTATATATGAATTAGCATGCGAATGATAAGCTGGAATATATATATATATATATATATATATATATATTACTATAGGACTTTAGAGGAGCGATTTAGTGTTTTTTTTTCCCTCTTTCAAAAATTTCACCAACTAGTTACATGAGCCCACTGTCATTTTATGCAGTCACTGTTCACGCTATAATATTTGATGTGTCCTTCGAGAAGGGTATCGATCTTTGGATCCGATTCTGGGTTATGGTTCGAATCTTAGATGTCTGTCTGGTACTTGTAAGGGAGTTAGTTCAAAGATTTGACTTCCTAGTAAATTCTTCGATGCTTAAGTTAGAGATAGTGCATGGAGGGTATGCATGAGTGGCAAATAGAGAAGACTAAGATGTATGATATTTTGGACTTTTGGTTGTCCGATATATTTATAAGCTCATACTTGAGTTCGACATTGATATGCAATGACTTCACTTGGATGACGTAACCGACGTAGAGCATAGGTGTTCTGACTGGGGTCGATAATCCAACCTCTAGTACGTTTCAGAATATCAAGTCGGTTGATGCATTCGGTCCGCCTAGTGTAAAGTCAGTTCGGTCGGGCTGCTAATATTGGAATCGAATCGGAAGTGCTCTGGTAATAACTCTTGTAGTAACTCACCGGAAATTCTCAGATGACTTTACTTCAAAACATGGTCTTGGAATATACCAATAACATTTTCACAAACATGTAAATTAGTATTAATTATCCAGATAATTATCTTAATTATTACTAATTAGAGTAATTTAATTAATTATTTCTCATCATGTCGCTGTGAAGTAGAAGTATTAAAAAAATTTTCTTTGCAACTAACCTTTTTTTCTTTTCATAGTGATCAGACACATCTATCTTCTCAAAACTAAATGAGAGTTACAAACTCTCCCATTAGCCCTCCACATGGCGGTACGAGGCCACTCAACTGTTTCCTTTTTTATTTAAAAAATTGTACTTTTAGTTATTCAACTTTCACGTTTTTATTATTTTCATTTTATACATTTATTTTTTATCATTTGCATCCCTAACCTTTTGATTTTTACCACTTTGGTTCTACCATTACTTTTTTCATCGAGAAAAACATATGCCATCTAAAATGCATGTTCCATTCAAAAAAGAATATTGCATCCAAAAATTAATTTTCAAAAAATATTTTATTTAAAAAGCATATATCGTTCATAATTAAGGAAATATTTGTTACTAACAGCCCCTTCTATAGTTATAACTCATATTTCTCTTAATTAGTCATGATTTTATTATGATAATAACCATTAATCAATTTCGAATATAGAATGTCTTAATTTCAAAGGAGATATAGCCATTAGTAAAACCATACCGATACTTTTATTTTCATTTATTTTTCCCTTTTTTCTTTATTTTTTGAAAATTATTTTTTTTGTTGAAAAATAATTTTTGAATGAATATTCTTTTTTTGGTTAAATATATTTTTTTTGAATCGAAAAAGTAACAATAGAACCAAAGTAGCAAGAACTTAAAAGATTAAGGACGTGAATAACAAAAATAAAGATTTAGAATAAAAATAACAAAAGTACAAAAGATTAAGGACTAAAAACATCACTTACCATTTTTATTTTGGCTACTCAACTCTTCTTGTTTTTTTTTATAGCATTATTCTCTAATAACTTTGTTTGGAAATCCCTAAATTGAGGTTTGGGTTTTGCCCCAATTCAATTATTTTATCTTATATTTATCATCAATGCAAAGGTGATAGATTTGCCGAGTCCTCTAATTTTGCGATTATAGTAAGTGAGTGTTTATAATAAATAATATCTTAATTATTTTTCAATTATGTTATCTTATATTTATCATGATTATTTATAGCAACTGATATCACAATTATTTCACTAATTGCAGTACATTTCAATTGTAAACTTTTTTGCCTCTGTAGGATGAACATGTTGGCAGGTTGATAATATACAATAAGTCATGTTCAAGATTCAAATCCTCACAAAGGTCGGTATCTGAAGATTAATGACAGGTCCCAGACCATACAATATACCGTTCGATGGATTAGTCTATTGTTATGGTCCCGGATAATATTAATATTTAAAAAATTGTTTTTTTAAAAGTAATTTACCGCTTGCCAATTTCATCTATGTGGAAGAACAAACTTATTATTTAGATGTAACACTTTGATACTTCATTATTTAAACATAGCACTTTTATTCTTAATCACAATCATTACCTATTCAAATATAATTATTATTAAAAAATATTCTATATCGTTGAACGTCTACCAATCCCCCTTCAATGAAGCGTGAGCTGAGTCCATTTTGTCCGTGGCTGGTTGTCGACGACCTGGTCGTGCAATTGTCTCCATAAAAATGATTTAAAAATATATATGATGTTTGATATGGCATTTTTTTTTTTAGTCATTGTAGAAAGTGATATTGGAAATTAAGAGTCTTGTCGAGCGAGCGACATCCCCCAGAATAAGCTTCCCTTTCCAATTTGTAAATGATGATAAAGTACAATTTTGATGTTTAACAATTTCTTCTTTTTGTCATTTTCGTTCTAACTCTTTTTTGGGCAGATTTAGTCTTCAACTTTTTCATTTAATGAGACTTTTAATTCTTTCATTATTTTAATGTTAAAAAATTTTTAAAATGTAAGAATGATAATAATAGTAATAAAATAATGAAACCTTAAAAATAAAAGCAGAAAAGGGGCCTCGACATTGCCGGGTTCACTGCATCGGAATGGAATTGATTTTTGTAGGTCTTAAAAATTACTCTAACCTATTTTAACTGATTTTTCAGATTATGTGCGATTCTTTTTTCAGCTTTTCACTTACACCCCTGGTTTTGGATTGCTCACTACCGCTCACCTCTCCGAAAGTGGTGATTGGCAATCTAAGAAGTAAATTGTGATTACTAGTAAGACTCTCCATCCTTTTCAACTCATTTTCAAAGGAAATAATTAATTTATTATTATTCTTTGGCAATTAATTAATATTTTACTACTAAAATAATATATATATATATATATATTAAAAGTCCTTTTACAAAAAGGTTAAGGATCAAATATATCCCAAAAATAATTTAGGACAAAAATAATAAAATCAATAAATTTTGAAGACGAAATATGAAGTTTACCTATACATTGTTGTTTTTTTTTTTTGGTATTTTGTTTAATTTTTTACTCTCAATTATATTTTTACTGTAAATGTTTCCTTTATATATATATATATGTATATATATATATATATATTCCGTTAATCGTTGTCCTGGTCAGTGGAGCAACTTCGTCGCCTTCTTGGGTCTGGGGCGTTTTCCTTGGTAACTCGAAACTGGACTTATCCATGAAACCCAGTCTCTGGCTCTTCTAATTTCCACTGGTTAAAAAATTTCGAGATGAAGAGCGCAATCGGATGCCTCCCTCACGGACTATTTTAGCCTGTTAGAAAAGACAGCATATCTCTGCCTGAGGAATCAGAAAACAGCGGAAGATCAAATTTTAAAAAATACAACGGTCACTCTTACGTAATCCCAGATTAATTTCATTGGACTTTTGTGATCATACCTACAAAATCTCTGGATTAGTTATTATGTTGAATCCTCGGTTTAATAGTCTCTCACGACATGTATACAAATTGGATACTTAAGTATCAACAAACACTTTCTCGATAACGGCCACACTCGAAATTTCGTATGATTCTTAGTCTCTTATTGTTTCACTCTTTTTAATCTCCATCTAAAGGATGAAAACTCTCTCTTCTCACTCATAAATATATCAAAAAAGGAGGCCTCTTGCATATATTGACGATGTGGTACCTTAGGGTGGCAACATGGCGCTCACCCTTGGCACGCGGCGGCACGATAATTAAATGATGACACTAAAGTATGGTACCGTTTTATACAATTTTCCATCATAAAAACATTTTCTCTTTCTTCCAAAAGCTGGCTGCTCACCCAAAGAAACCAGAAAGGTGTATGTCTTGCATACATCATAACTATCAAAGTCTTTTCTGTGGACACAATCCGAGAACATGCAACCCGACCACTACATCTAACCAACTCGATGATTTCTCACTGAATCAGTCCCATCGAATGAAAGGTACTCATGGTTTTTTCATAATTGAAATGAAACACAAATATCAATCGGAGGCAGCCCTCTCTTCAGACAAGACTTCGACGTGAGCGCCGATCGACTGAAGATAGATAGAAGCGCTGCCGAAAAATCCAACCAACTTACCGTCATTGGACTCGAAAGAGAAGGGTGTTCCATCCTCGCTGCCATATGGTCCAAATCTATTCCTGTTCGTTCTGAACGTGAGGGATCTGATCCACATGGAAGTCGCCAGCTGTCCAGTATGTCCAGAAATAGATTTCAGATATTCATTTGGATAGTCCAATTCAATAACCTGCAAAGAGTGATCAAAAGCATAAGTACATTAATCATATATATCAAATGTTTTTCATCTTTTTCCTATCCCTAGACGAACAACTATTGTGCAGAAGTTGAGCAACATCAATAAGTTTAGCGGTAACCTCATTTCTTTCACTTATTCCATTGCTTGTCAGCAACAAAATTTGATCCCATTTGAATAAATTGCACGTGCACCGATATTTCAATGCCAAATTATGAGCAAACTTACATGTGGAGATCTGCTATTTCCGCCACCACGTTTGGGTTGTTCGACAGCATCTCCATCTTTGTCATATACACAATTGATTCCATCAACGATCTGTCCACTCCAGATATTAATCCGTCTTATACCACTATGCCTTCCATCATCCCATCTGCCCGTACCCTCATCTCCAAAGGGTCCGATGACTTTGAGAGGAAGTTTATGATAAACAGGTGAGAAATGTGCTCCAATCGAGTTAAGAACACTGCCACTTCTTCCATAAAATCCACTTATCATACCATTGTTCCATGGAGTCTTGAAATACGTGTGGTTGGATGGTGCTTCTCTACCAAACGGTCCATATGTTCTAATGTTACTGTAAAACGTGAGTGATGTAACACCAACAACTCCATCAACTGCTCCATAATAACCAGACATCATGCCAATGTATTCATTTGTGATGTCCAATTCGATCTGCAAAACTTAGAGAAAAGATTCATACATAGCAAGTTACGTACGTAATAGAATTCCAACCACTCAAACTCCTCCCGGAATAGAAAAAGCGAAACTAAGAGAGAAGATGTGGATATCTAGAGAGAACTAACCGTAGATTCATTTGATCCGCCGCTTCCTCCATGCTTGATTCCTTCCACAATGATCCCATCAATCTCATGGACACACTTGATGGAACAAACGACCCGTTCCCAAGTAATAACTATTTGCCTTAAACTGTTGTGCCTTCCGTCATCCCAAAGATCACCATGTTCGCCTCCAAATGGACCAGCCTCCTTGAAGGGATGTATATGAGAAACTGGTTCAAAATGTGCTCTAATAGATGCAAGATGGGAATCCTTAACGGTTCCAAAGAAGCCCACAATCTTCCCTCCCTTCCACTGTGCCGGAAAATGCATACCAACTTCTGGTCCAAACGGTCCAAACTTTCTTTTATTACTATGAAATGTGAGTGACCGAACCCGTATTCTACCAGACACTTCACCTAGATATCCTGATATTGATGTCAAATACTCATAGGGATAGTCCAGCTTTACCTGTAAGGAGAACAAACCATGATAAGGCTACCCACATGATTGTTCTAACGATAGAGATCTCTATATCACTTTTCATCCTTAAAATTGAAATTTTGAACATGTTATTCACCTAATCTTGCCTTATGTAATTATATGTCTCACCTACCAAGTGTGTTCCTTGCTTGCGTGTTTTGGTTCACCAAAGGTTGGTTTAATTTAGTAGCTTCTAACATTATTAACAAGCCCTTATTACCTTCTATCTCATTCATTGCAGTCTCCATTTTTCCCCAATCAGAAAAATATTATAACACATCTTGAAGGACTTGACGTGGGTCAAACTTTTATGAATATCAACTACATTATTAAAGAAAGAGAGTTTTTCTTCTAAAAAAAAAAAGTTGTAGTGCACTGGGCACAACCATTGATCATCAAGATTATTGAGAAATAACTTTAAAGAAGAATCTGACATGGATATAGAAGTGAATCAGACTTACCGTGTGTTTTTCACTTTCATAAACTCTTCCATGTGTAAACGGACCAAGTGGATGCCCAAAATTATCATATAATACACTAATTGACTCGATAGCTGAAGAAGACATGACATCAATTTGCCTAATATCCATATGCTTTTTGTCATCCCAAATTTCACCTCCAATGTCAATAGGTCTTGAAGAATTGAATGGATATGGAAGCAAAACTGGTCCAAAATATGCTCCAATGGAATCGACAAAATAAGTATCACAATTCCCAAAGAATCCAACTATCATTCCATTATCAACTACTGGAAAAGTGAAAGATGTACCAGTTTCCTCACCAAATGGTCCATACAGTCGTTTATTACTTGTGAATCTGAGCGATCGGATAACCCTAAACCCATAATTTTCTTCAATGTAACCTGATATTGAAATCAAGAACTCATTTGGACAATCTAGTGTGACCTGCAAAAAGATTCCAACATGGATTTGACGTTAATAATAGGCGCAGATGTGGTTGACTTTATTAAATTGCATGTTAGTTGTCACATAACTCGTGCATACATACATATATATATATATATATAAGAATGAGAAATTGGCAAGTCACTTCTTAAATAAACAATCAATACATCAAGATAGAATAAAATATATCCTTTGCTAGTTAAGTAAATGACTTCTTGTCTATGGATTGTTAGCCAACTATAAAGCCTCCACATAACAATATTATCACCATTCCATGCAAATTTTTACTAATCAACTCAAGCGCAGGGTTTATTCTATGACATTTAGCTACAAGTGTCGACCCTACGACATCACAATTTTTGGAGGGAGATACTACATGATTCTAACTACGTGGGACATTCCAGTATCCAACGCGTACTAGAGCTCATAAAGGACAAATATTTCTACTTTAGATGTGGATGATGATGAGATACACATTAAGACTTTTCTAGTTTACCAACAAGATAAGATAGAAGTTACGTGTAGGACAACTTGAGCCTTTTCCAATTTTGAGGCATTCATGCAGGAGTGTCTTGATAGATTTTCATGTGAACCTACCCAAGTTCGAGGGATGTTACACTCTCATGGTTGTGGTAGATCATTTTTCCATTTATGCAATGTTCATATCCATGTAAAGATGCTCAATTCATTTCATGGAAATAGGGAAGGTTCGAATAGTGTAGAATCTTCTAGAGCACCAATCGGGCTTAGGTAGCTAATGATAGAGATGTTGAGAGAGTCTTAGTAGATTGTGTTGTAGCATTGATGCAAACTCCAGAGGGAGCACTTGATCTAATAGAAAGAATCTCTAGAGAGCAAACTGAGTCAAGAACTCATTGAAAATTTGTGAAACTTCATCGAAGATGTCAAGGCATTCCTAGTTGAGGATGAGATAAGGGCATGACTCAAATTGTAGGAAGAAAATTTTATTGATCAGCTCAGGTCACGAGGTATATCCCGCGATAGTGGGCTTAATTGATGTCCAAAAAACTAATTGATGTTCAAAACATGATATTGATATTCAAAAGACCCAGCTGATATTCAGTAGACTCAATTGATGTTCAAGATGACCTAATTGATGTTCAGAAGGACGATATTAATATTGACGTATAAAATAAGAAAATGACGAACTTGATGTACCATGTATCTTTCAGGGATAGGATCATCTATTTACTCTTTAGACAATCGTGATAACTTAGGGGAATTAAGGGGAGAATCTTCTAGAATTGTGTAGAACGATAACAAATATATAGAATAACGAGTAAACAGATAATTAGAATATTGTCTAGATATTCTCCTAAGAGCATCAATTCCTCCAGGAGGGCTGCCTCTATAAGAACATTTTTGCATCACTTTTACATTCATTCAAGAATTAATAATAATTATCCTCTAAGAACCTGTTTACTTCTTTTTCGCTCTAAGTAGTGTTGATAAAGTGATGGGCAGACTTAGGACAAATTGCTAAGGTCGCATGGATCGGAACATTAGGTAAAAACATCAGTCACAGTACTTGTTTGACATGATGATTAATTGTCAATAAATTACATATGCATAAAAAGGTAGAGTGGACTAACCTGGTAACCTCTTCCCTTATCTGGGGCATACAATCCACCATGAACACTTGAACGAACCAAGGAACCCTCGTGGTCATACTCAACGATAATGGATTGAATCACTTTATTAACAATGACCAAGATTTTCCTGACATAGCTATGTGCACTGTCATCATAAGTGTTGCCAGTACCTCCATATGGGCCAACAGGTTTGAAGGGATAAAGAGGAGAAACTGATCTTAAATATACTCCAAGTGAATCAAGATGAGGGCTCTTAACTAATTTCATGAGAATTTGACCCCACTCATCCTTCATTTTCTCGGAAAGAAAAGATGCAAAAGTCTTGATTGCTAATGGGATTCCTCCTGCATAATGAACAAGATTTTCAGACAATTCTTTGTATCCTTCTCTAGGACTGCCTTGAGCAAAAGCATGATGGCAGAAGAGCTCAAGCGAGTCCAATGGATTCAATCCAGCGACTATAAACTTCTCATCCACTCCAAGGTCGTCCAATAACTGTTCATTTCTCGTGGTAATCAATATTCTACTTCCGGGACCAAGGAAGTCATGTTCTCCGGTGACAGAAAACGCTTGCTGCTTCTTATCTAAGTTATCGAGCACGAGCAATATCCTCTTTCCATACAATCGATTCCTGATTATACCAATGTTGGTATTTCTCTGATCAGAGAAGAACATGACATTTCTTATCTTCAAAACATTCTGTAGCAGTTGCCTTTGCAATTTAACAAGCTTATGTTCCTCATCCGCATATTGAATATCTTCGAGTAAGCTAACACCTTGGAATTTGTTATGGAGACGACTGCATATAGCTTTTGCCATTGTAGTCTTTCCTATGCCTTCCTTACCATGTATCCCCATGACACGAACATCGCAACTCTCAATGTTTAACAAAGAGATTATATAGTCTATGTTCTGATCTAATCCCACTGCATTGCTCGTATAATAGGGTGAATGAAAAGAGAACACTCTGTCTGATAGGTCTTGTATAATTAGCTCAATGAATTCTGCCTCATCCCTGCATAATAACAATTTTTGGAGCAAGCTATTAGCTCACGCAACAACTGAAGGACTTTAGTGATAATATTTGGACTATCACTTATTATTATTATTTTTTATTTTAAAGGAGTTTCACAAGTCTAAAAGAGGTGAAGAGGGTATTAAAAAGACAAATGAAGTTCCATCACGGAGAGTCGAACCTAAACCCTTTGGTCTAAGATTGGATGTGATATTATCATACCGATCCCTCCTTTGTATTATTATTGTTGATAGTGTGGATATTGTAAATCATGGTTGTTATTGTTATTACTCCACCTATTGGTTGATATAAAAAGATTATTTAATATAGAATGAGCAAAATGATGAAGTTTATTCTCTCGGCTCATGAATTTAGGTAAAAATCCGTGTGCAAAATACATATGCGGGTAATCTCACTAAGGGCTACATGTTCAAGGGGGAATTGAACCTCCAGCCTCATGAAATTCCACACGATTTAAACAAACATCACATTCAATTAAGCTAACTCTTGGGGTTGAGTTCTACCATTTGATTATGTCTAATAAGTGTGATGTGATTCGTGATATTTCAATAAAAATTAATTTAAAAATTGCAAGTAGAGAGGGACATGGTTAAAAAATTATAGCAACAACATTTCTTAACTAATTCAAAAGAGAGTACTCAGAGAGAATAAAGTAGACTAGCACACGACCTGTGCTACTCATGGAAAGTATCATCCAGTATGAAAGTGAATAGGAAATTTTTTGATAGGTGAAGACAAATAATAGAGTATGGAAAGTATCATTTAGCACTGAAGATGTCGCCACAATATAATCCTCTTTTCAAGTAATTAATTGGAGAGGATGACAGTTTTGGAATTTTAAAAGTATGACCAAAACTGTCTGTCGCTCCAATATAATAATAGGAGATAATGTGGACGACTAGAATAAACTGAGGTTTGGGACAAAATCGATAAAAGCATCTGATAATGAGAAAGGAGATCCGGGTACTGGTATCACCCTCGACTAGAAAATCAAGATATTATAAACACGTATTGTGTAAGTAAAATCCCATATTATTTTATTTACATTTTCTTTCTATCCCTTTTGAAGCCTAGAACCTTCTTTCATAGAAGAAAACATATCCCCTAAATTATTTGGGGCATTATCCAAAAGTATAACATTAATTTCTTCTATTCATTAATAAAAAAATTTAAAACATATGCTTTTTAATAATGTGTCAAAATAATTATTAACTAAATTCACCATATTTCACGTAACCGGTTCACCTAAGAATTTCTCGAATGTTTGGTGTTGAAATTGTTAAATATTTTTCTCCTCAACATATACATTAATGTTATAAGTAGTCACAGGGTGCGGACTTAGGACTTATATTATAAAGTGCTGCCCGATTGGGTGATTTATAATATTCTTACATATTATTAGTATGCCCTACAAGAAATTGTGCTCATGTCCAACTGATATAATATGTAATCTGGTAGCCACTTATAACATGAACCGCACACTACTCTGCACGATAAGAAAACAAAAACTAACAAAAATAAGCAATAAATAGAGCATTTTGGAAATAAGAATTGAAAGATTAATTATTTTACTGCATAGTAATACCTGGAATGGGAAATGAAAGAGAAAATGATAGTAGAGAAAATTTTGGTAGTTAAATATTAGTGAACTTACCATCCATCCCATTTATTATTGATTTATTAGATATTTACAATTAAATTATATATGTTAATGGGTAGTTTGGGAAATTGAAAAAGATAATAAAAGCCTAAATGTTTGTTTATATTAATATAGATATCAAAGTTAAAACTAAAGGCCTTAACTTACCTAAAAACAAGGTTATCAAGTTCGAGAGTTTACGTAAACTCGTTAGCGTCCTTATAAACTAGAAATGTAAACTCGTATCGTAAATTCGTAGAGTTTATGTACCAAGTAAATATAATTGTTTATATTCATAATAACACAACTATTCCATAAAAATCATAAAATAAGTCCAATTCAAATAAGTTCAACTAATTAAGATTCAAATAAATTCAATTAAAAGTCTATGTTCTACATAATATTTCTAAATTAATTCTTTAACTTCAATAACAAGACAATATCAAAAAAGTTCAAAGTAGATTCAATAGAGAAACTCCACTACAGGATCATGATCACCAAGTTCATCTTCACTATCATTATCATCAAATTTAATATCAAGATCGACTTTACCTAAACTAAATACCAAAGCAATGGATGAAGTTGATGATAAAAAGAATGTAGAAGGGGAGTTAGTGGGTAAAACGTAGAAAAATGGACAAAATATAGAAAGAACGTAAAGGGGAGGTGGGATTACGTCTCAAATTCGAAGGTAATCTGACCTATTTAATGGGATGAGTTAATCCATTAATCACTTAAAGAGTGGGTCCTAAATATTAAGAAGTCTATTGGATCTAAAAAAATCAATTTATCTGATTCGCCAATTTAACGATTCAATACTTACGAGTTTATCGATTCTACTGAGTTTACCGAGTTAACTCTCGAGTTTACCAAGTTTACTATAATTTCCGATTCTACTCCGAGTTAACTCAATTCTATGAGGTAAACTCTTAAATTCGTATGAGTTTACGGGTTGACTCTAGAGTTTAACAACACTGCCTAAAAAGACTCTTGAACCAAAAAAACTTACCTGAAAAGATTGTTTAGAGAGGATTACCCCTGCCACGGACCGGTTCTGAATAGGAACTAGGCATAAACCGGCTCAAGCCGTGAGAAGGTGTTCAAAGTCGATTCTTCCCAGTTATGGAGCTGGAACCGGAACTAGCAATTTGGTATTGGAACCGAAAATTTTAAAAAATAAAAAAGAATCAATCATTTTATATATCAAATTACATACTTTTTAAAATACAATGCATTTTATTTATTATAATTCAACATTATTATTTATCATAAATTACAATAACTTATATATTGGAACTAGAAGATTCTGAACCGACCTGAAATGTAATTTGCATCGGGACCAAACCATTCTGAACTATCCTTGAACTGTATTAGGAACAGTTAAGGGCCAGTTCCATGTCCCATGGAACTGGACCTGACCAGTTTCGAACCGTGACCAAGGTAAGTGAGGGGACCTTATCCTCATTCTAGATCCTATATCTTTACTTCCCCTTGCAGAGAGTTTTCTGTTTAACAAGTATATCACGTGATAATATATAGTAGTGTTATGAACCAATAAAATTAAGTTATTTTAAGATTTTTTTATAACACCTTATAAACTAAAAAATAACCCTAAAACTAAATGTAATATGTCTATTACATATAAGATTTTAAGATAAAACAAAAACAAGTACATGTAAGTAAGTGTCCTCGAACTTGCTCTTTAATTTACTTATTCTTTCAATATTTATAAATTCATGGTTCTTTCTTATAATAAAAAGAAGAAGAACATGTATAACCCACCTTGCATCAGTGTCCAAGTGCTAGGATGATATAGTAAGAGTGGAGAAAAATTAAAAGTTCATGGCTATTCCAATCAAAAGTGAAAGTTCATGATAAAATTGAAAAATAGACAAAGCTCGTACATTAGACTGTCATTTGCCCAAGAAAATAAGATACCCAAAAGGTTATGTATTTCTCTTTAAATTTTTGGTCAATCTAATGGGCTTCCGCGTGGTTTTACACTGAAAAAACAAAGGAAAACAGGATAAAAAAAGGAAACATATAAGCTCACCTTGCATCAGTCTCCAAGTTCCACGATGATATGTTCCCCGCCTCTTCCAGTGCAGCCATCCAAGCCTGCTTCTCCTCCATATCCCTGGGCCGACACCTCCTGAATCCTTTCCCGAACTTCCCGGACTGCCTCCGAACTTCTGATGGCTCCACATCGTAGAAAATGGGTATGACCATGTGACCGTGCTCCTTGTACATCTTGTTGCACTTAAGAATCTCGACGAGTTCCCGGAGGCACCACTTGGAGTCAGCGTAGTTGGTGGAGAAGATGATGATGGCGATCCGGGAGTCATGGATCGCCTTTATGAGCATCGGTCCCACCACCTGCCCTCTCTCCTGCCGCTCGATATCCCGGTAGCAGCGGATGTCAGCCTGATTTAAGGCGTGGAAGAGGTGGGACGTGAAGCCCTTTCTCGTGTCCTCTCCACGGAAGCTAACGAACGCATCATGCCTCCAGTCTGGCGGAGAATGAGCCGGCGGTGAGGAGCTCATGGCGGTAGATTGGGATGGAGGCAGGGTTGGGGGCGGCTCTTTGTGGCGCTTAAATAATAATGCCAGTGCAGAGAGGAAATCTCCCAAAGATGTTACATACCTTTTCAGACGATCCATGACCGAAATCCAATGAATAAAACGAGCACCTGACGAAGGGGCCATGGTGGTGGAGGGAGACAGTCTGTGGGTTGAGTCCAGGTGTCCTTATAATAAGAACGGTGACTGGTGGAATCATTTATAGGCTTAGATTATTTCGCGGCTTTTCAAGTCAATTGATCACAAGAGGAGATAGCAATATCGACTGTTCTTTTTTTTTTTTTAGATTTTAATAATAGAAGAATGGTAAGGTAAATTAAAATTCATTTAAAGTTCGTCTTAATTGATTGAACAATATTGCCATTTATGATTTTCTATTTTTAATAAAATAATCCTTTGGTTCTTTTCTCCAGACAGTCTATATTTTTTACTTACATAATCAAATAAGGTTTGCCGGATCATTTCTAGGTAAATTTTTCTGGGTAAGTTTAAAATTTCATTAATCAAAAGAAAAGTGCATAAGTAGGCTGTACACAATTATAGCGTGATAGAGTGGAGAACTATAGCTTAGATACCTGATAAGGGCATATGTTCTTGCATTCTTTTCCCTCCAAATCCTGCGGAGGAAGGAAGTAAGTGTAAGCTTATAGATTGTACAATGCAATGATTTTTCCTTTTTTTGACGTGTCATCCACTCTAGCTTGGTATTTCAATCTTGAATATTATGAATTATCATCAATTTAGCTAAAATGGCAGACCAGACCCAGTGAATAGTTGGGTAGGAGAAAAATAACTGATATCTAAACTCTACTGACCCACAAAATTCACACAGAATGTTATTCATTTCTAGGTAAAATTGAGCTTTATTTGTCCATTGGTAATTAAGAAAGTAAACAATGCAACAAATAGAGATCTTCTTCATACTAGAGTTGAATATCTACTATGTATAGATTTTGTTGTTTAATAAAAGTGATAAAAATAAATTACATATTGATTTTGGTTAATCTGTTGTATATATAATTTTTTGAAAATTATAATAAATTAGGAGAAAATTTTAACTTATTTTTGTATCGTGAAAATAGTAGAGAGAAAGCTAAAAATGATATATAGTTTTTGGATAAACAAAAGGAGAGCACCAGTTTGGCAATCAAGACATCCCTGCTACATTATATTCAGATTTTCTTGTTCAACCACAAATATATCAAACAAACTAAACAGCTAATACTAGCATTGATTCTGTCAATGTAGCACCGCAAAAGATCTAGTGTAGTATAAAAAGTCGGTGTCTGCCAATGCACAAGCTCTACAGCCTCTTCTAGCACTATTGCTCAAATAACGAATCAAATTTGTGACCTTAATTTTACCAAACCGCATGTGAGTGAGTTTTAAACTACTAACTAAATCACCGTCCTTGGTAGTGAGAAAAATAATAGTGAAATAAAAGAAATAAGAGAGAGTGTGAGAGTGAAAAAGGAGAAAGAGTAGCGATTGATTATATATTAGTAAATTTACCATCACACCTTAAATTTTTCTTAATCTAATTGTTATAAAAATTTTAATTTTGTCTGATAACTTTGAAAGGAGAAAAGGATATTAAAGAGGGTATGTGCTTCCGTATACAATATAATATACAGTGAATGTCTTGTGCTTTGCTGCAGGGTTAAAGAATATTCAATAGCATAAAATAATTCTAAATTAAATTATTTTTAAATTATTCTTTTACCAAAAATTTATGTGAAGATAGGAATTGTATATTTATAAAAATAATAGTGAGATATTTTATGAGAAAAAAATAATAAATAGATAAATATTAAGAGTAATGGATGTTTAGCCAACTATTATGATCAGCAACGTAGAAGAAAGATGGGAAATGGATAAAGAGCAAAGGTGGCAAAGAGAAAGGGAGAGTGGATAAAAATAGAAAATAACTAAGCAGTCAAGAAAATTAGAGAAATCAAATAAAGATAAGAGGTGAAATATATGTAGCACCACTCCAAGGGGTGCTTTTATGACTAACACTATTTTATATCGGTTTCAAAAAATAACATCACTATTTAAGGTTGTTTAGTGCATTTTCTAATAATTCCAATTCTACCCTCTCGTTCTCTAACCCTAACCTCCTGCCTTGTCTTCCTGTAGCTTAACCTCTTCCCGCTTCCTCTTTCGCCCGAAGCTCCGCCTCCTCTTTCGCCGAGGCTCTGCCTCTCCTTCGCCAAAAGCTTACTGCTGCTCCTCCTAGGCCGAAGTTGCTACTTCTCCTCCTGGCCAATGCTTGCTTGTTGCTGCTCCTCCCGGCTCATCTTGCTGCTACTTGTGCTGTCCAACGCCCATATCTGCAACACCCGACGCCCTGCCTCTCCAACCTAAGTCAGGTGAGACACACTCGTGGCTGGTTCTAGGACTGATACGACTATCTATACTATATATGAAATCTGGTGCGTGTTGTCCCTGTTGTGACACGTGTCCAGCTCGTTCTATGCTACATATATTATTCTTTCGGACGTTTAAAACGTCTGGCAATTTGGCTGGGTGGTCTGCCGCCTGCACTACTGCACTCCAGAGCCAGGTTCGAGCTTTGATAGTCGCAATTTCCTTCCTTTTTTTCTCCTGCGTATAGCTTTCTGCTTCATCCTTCTCCACCTTCTCTTTCTGTTCGCTCGGTCCCTAGGTAAATGGCTTTAAGATTTCCTCCTCTATTTCCTTTCTCATCCTTCCCCTCCGCTCTACACACTCGGTGGCAGTCACTTCGAAGGTGCGTGCTCTGATTAGGGTTTGTTGTGATTGTTACTTTGCCTAGAATTGGCCATTGTTTGGCAGCTCTACCACCTTTATTTCTCCTCCCCTCTACACACTAGGTGGCAGTCGCTTGAAATGTCCTTGCTCTGATTAGTTTTAACTAAAACTGGTCCCATAATCGAAGGATGTGGCGAGTTTAGCTGGTTTTCCTACTCTTAGGGATCCGACGAACTTTTTTTAATTCATTTAAACTTTTGCAAATTTTTTGACAGCGCATGGTCCTATAGCAGAGACAGCTGGCGCCTCCTATTTCCACGTGGAGCAACTTCCGCTGCAACCTCCCCCAGTACTTGCTCCCTCCTCTTCAATTCTTCTCTTCGCCGGCAAGTTTTCAATTCTCTCCATATTTGTATTACATAAGCTGTACGGCCAGTGTTTCCATTCCGTTCTCTATAGCTCGGTCGATGGCCATAAGGGGCTTCCACCGGTTCAACCTCACTTTCTACCGCTCCTTCATGCCCCCATCAGATCCTCCCTCGGCTTATCAAAATCAGCTTTGTTCTAGATCAGGTGTTCTCCATAGCGATGCATCTCTACAAGAAGGAAGCGGGGTTCCATGCCTGTAATAGGATTATTGGAGCTGAGATTCCTCTGGTGTGCAGACTAGCTTTTGCACAATCGTAAAAGGACGAGAATGTCACATTTACTTTGAACGGACACGACGGATCTGCCATCAGGGGCAGCTGCTCGAGATGGTTACTAGGATTTGGCTGCACTCTTGGTCTGCATGAACAACTACTGTGAGTGATATCTCACGTATTCTGCCATTTCTTTTGTTTTTACTAAAAAAATCTTGCTTTTCTTATTGCTTAGGTTTAATATCTACATGTCTGAAACTTCATTGCACTGCTTCATCGAAGAAGTCATGCATGGTGTTTATGTTTGTAGCAGAGCGCCTACGACGATGATCTCCACGACAACCACCTCTCCGGACAGGTCTCCGTTTTACATTTCCTTCCTGTTCTCCATTAAATCTATTTTTCTATTTCTTTTATTTTTCTTATTATTCTGTCTTTGACTTTTTTGGCTGTTCATACCAAATTTCTCATTTCCACCATTTTATATAACCTATGAGCCTATCACTTCATTTTCCAGGGCATTTATGAATTCTCTTGATGGCTCTGGAGAGCCGAATCTAATATATAAATCAATCTCAAGATAGAATGCTTTCACCTTCACTTTCTTCCCAAACATGGCACGCTGGAGCAATTTGAAGGTGTCATCAGGCTTCCTATTTGCCAATTCATAAGCCACTGCAGCAAAATAATAAGAAATTACTTACATGAGATTCATATCTTGCATGTAAAAATGGGTTCATTTCTACTTTTCAGTGTGAAATTCTAAGCTCTATATTATTTTCTGCTACAATTTAGGTGTAATGGGTTACAGATAGCACAATGGCAAGCAGGATCCAAGTGCTCCTGATCGAATAAATCAGGGAACAGTAGTAAGCAATATGTGCTAGGGATCTCTTGGTATCCAATTAGGAAAATGAGTCTATTTCTTTGTAATGAAGGATGGTTTAAGTTTATATGAAAATTCTTGTGCTAGATTTTTGAGAGATCCTTTAATTTAGCGAAACTGTGATCAGTTGCAATATTCTTAGAGGCAATATTTTTGTTGAGCTATAGGTTCGACAGCTGGACACATGATGCTGAAAGCTTGATGTTTCCCTTTGATACACTTGACCAGCTGAGCTTATTTGTGTAATTTCTCATCCATATATTAGGACTCTTTAATGAAGGATATGTCAGGCGGGGATTTTCAACTACCAATAAACCACAAGCTAACAGAAAATGTTGATTTAGATGACGTCGAACATGCATCTCTGGACACAACTAACATAATCCAATATTGGCTTTAGACTTCTCCAAAAGATGTGATGGAAAGGAAAAGATCTCAGGAAGAATGAACAAGGTACCTGTTCTTGTAATTTCTCATAAGTAAGCTTCGTATGTTTCTACTTTCTGATGTCTTAGCTGCATTCATGAGTGGTGGAGGCTATAAAATCAGACATGAGACCACCAAATTAGGCATTGGAAAATCGGAAGAAGAAGATTTCATTACTGCCGAGGAAAATATTCAGCGAAGGAGGTTGGATGTTGAGGTTGAAGAGACTAGAACATATTAAAAAGCGGGAGGTATGCAACTAGGTTCTTACATATGTATATACTTTTTGCATTTAAGATAGTAGCTGCTCATTCCAGTGTTTCTTTTAGATTATATCAAGTTGAAAGGTTGGTGCATTACTTTATGCGAACTGACACTCCGGAGTAGGAGGCACGTAGCATACATGTGTGCATTTTGAAGGAAATGGTGAATCAAAAGGGGGCGTCAACTTACCAATAAAGAATGAGGTCAAAGAAATACCAAAGGTGTTGTTCTGTGATATTTGCAACAAGGAATACAAGTTCGCCATGGAATTTGAGGTCCACTTAAGCTCATAGAGACACAATCATAGCGAGGTAATTTTTAATACCTGAAGCTCTCTCTCCCCTTGAGAAATACATACTCTGCTTTATTCTCAAGTTCCCATCACTTTCATTGCACTTGCAGAGGTTTAAAGAAATGAAAGAGGTGCATCGGAATAGCAGTTGTGGTGCCCGTCAATAAAGAGAACAACAATTATTGGAGAAGCAGACGGCTAAAATGTAAATGGTCGCATCAATGTTTTAATTTGATTTGCCCTTTGGGTTTCATGATGAAACAGGAGCAACACTACTCTCTGAATGAACATCACTATGAACAAGCAGTGCAGTAATCGTTTTGTTTTTATAAATTCCTGTTTTGTTTTTATAAATTCCTATTCACTTTTTGTAAGCAATCTACAGATCATATAAATGCGGAACTTTATTCATTTATGAGCTCTTTATTTTCTATGTAAAATTTCATACCCCGCTGCAGAAGATAAAATTTCATGTCCCGCTGTGAAGCGCGGGTGATCACCCTAGTTAATAATAACTTGTGGTAGAATAGGGAAGGCTGATCGAAGATGGCAGCCGACAGATGATGGTGGTTGAGTGGCTGGCGGTTGCCGCCGTCAGAGGAGAAGGTTCAACCATGGACAATGGCAGGAGTGATAAATAAGGAAAAAGAGAAGGGTATTTTGACATTTGACTCTATTCCTAATAGAAGTGGCTATTTCTGATTACGCGGAATAAATTACCCTTCCATTCCTCATCTATTCCACATCCGCCATATTTAAGAACAAATCAAACGAGGGCCCTCGCTATTCCCCAACCAGACACACCATAATTGTTTATCGCCATGTTGTCCTTCTCTATGGAAGGATCGTGGTCAAGAGTAAAGTCTCTTTTTAGTGAGCGATGGTTTTGAATTTGTAAAGTTGGAAAAAAAAAAAGTTTTCCCCAGAAAAATGGCTCAATACCATTGATATTACCCTTGCTATTTAACTTAGAGGTTATGAGTTCAATTTTACTTGTAAAATTTTTCGCACATCTTTTATCCTTTCAAGGACTGTGTGCTTCTTCTATACAAACAAAAAAAAAAAAAGATGATGAGTTCGGCTGTGTTGACATTGGAGCCTCCATCTTGATAAATTGGAATCCAAAGTCGTTTAAATCATCGGATTCTTTTACCTTGAACCTCACCACTACATCCTCGGGATAATAAACCTAGGTGATCCTATATCAGTTTATAGTGCCCTACTCATGCAATCATAGAGTTTAATACGGTTACCAGTCGCGGGGCACTCGCCTTGGCATCAGTTTTGTCAGGAATCTTGTCTAAATTTCTGACAAAAGTAATTGGCCGACCGCCCGCCCGACACGCGCCTGGGTCAGGGCGAGTTTCGGCCTATTTCCTATCCTCCTGTCCCATCTTTTATATATATATATATATATATTATAACATATTATTTTGAGTAGTTGTATATTTTAAAATTAATTTTATTTAATTTATAAGTATTTTATTGTAATAAATTAGATAATAATAATTCTATTTTATTCAAATTATGTAAATTTTATATTCATTTAAATAACTTGATTATATTATTATAAATATGTAAATTTATATAATATTTTTAACTATATTCCATATAATAATTATTATTTTTTGTGCAAGTGGGTCGAACGTCACCCCGCCCCGGCGCATTGCCATCTCTAAGTGGAAGGAATACCGAATCCCACTAGCGAGCTCTTGGACAATTTTACATGCTGGCCTTCCTACATCGAGATCAAATACTTAGTCGAGAAAACAAACATCCACTTGATGGGAATTAGTTTTTTTCCTTTTCTCGGTCTGTACCATTGGTATTCAAAAGTTCAGCGGGTTCTAATTAATTTAGTTCGAATCGGGCGTCCTCTAGTCGATAAAATTCTTATAAAGTGAAATCTATCTATTAATAACGACGGGAAGGAATCAAGTTACTAGGATATGTAAGGCCCTCATCAAAGTTTAAATTTCTCCGGGCCCACCTGCACTTCTAAGTTTATAATATCTTACGTGTTTGTAGGTATATGTATAGAATCATGACGATTAATCAAATGAAATTCAAATAATTCACAATATTTAAAAGAAATAGAGGAGTAAAATTCACCAGAAAACAGAACTGTCCTTTCACCCCAAGCAAGGCCACCTACGTCATCCCGTCACCGCCTGCAAACAGGAGATAGTCTTAAGCGCGCTCACTTAATCACATCATCCGTATAATTTACCAATGAATATTTAAGATATTATCGTAACATATAATATTATCATTTTCTATTAACTAATAATATTTATTTTTTAAATTTGATTTTAAAAACGACTATTAAGGTGTCAAAGGTTCATTAAATTCACCATACTATCATCGCTAGTGCACCTGGCTCTATTTCTTGCCCCCTCAGAGGTGCAGAGGCCCTCATCAACCGTAATTGATCGCCTTTTGCGTTCGGATCGAGAGATTACAAACCCCGTTAGAATGAAGGCTCGGAATTTAATTAATTAGCAGATGACTAAATTCCAAGTGTACTGAGGAATCCACGGGGGGACCTTTTCCGAGAGCGCGGCTGACGAAAACGCCGATCCGCACAAAACATCGATGAGCAGTACCGACAGGCAGTGAGTTTTGTATGTCATTGTGTGTTACACAGTACATGGCTGCTTTGAAGATAGTCATGAAATTCCGATTGAAAGCTCAGCCCAGAGATTTGGACAATAATAATCGGAACTGATATGTGGCTCTGATTCAGTTGGGATATCAGCAACAGTCATTTTATTCCATCTCGAGGATAAAATTTATGGGCTCAACTCAAGCCCAAGAGATTCGGCCAAAGAGTCCAGTAAGCCAAATGGCAAAGTGCCGCAAATAAGGGTGTGCGAAAAAGCTGATTCGTGAGAATTGAACCTGAACCGAACATTAACCGAATTGGTTTGAGCCAGTGCTAATTACATACGGTTTTTTTTAACAAAAAGCGGTTCAATTAATTTTTAAGTGTAATTGATGCGGTTAACCTGTTCGAATCGAATCGAATCTGTTTTAATAAAATACTTGTTCAATAACACAAAAATACAATTTTAAAACCAATTTAATGCAGTTAGAACCAAGCTAAATCGTTTCAAAATCAATTCTGTTCAATTTGAACCAAATTGTTTTAAAACCAATTCGGTTCAAACGGGTTAACTGCATCGTTTAAACCAATTCCATTTTTTTCACTCAAATCAATTACAGTTCAAATTTGTTATTCCGAACCAAACTGAATGGGTTCTTTTGGTTCACTTCTGATGAACCGGTTTTCCCCCCTCCTAGTGGGAACAGTTATTCGCCTCTCTCTTTCTACTTATTCTTACGATGGTAACATATGATTTCTTATTTTTCAACGAATCCACTTCTGACTTTAATATCGGAGAGGAAAATGGGGATTCCCTCCTGATTTACGCTTTTTACATGTTTTGCGGGAGTGTTGGCCAGCGGCAGCCGCCGTTCATTTCATGAGAATCAACCCTTTTTTTTTTCGTTCTTTTATGCTGATTTTACCAAGAATGAAAATTATTCGCCAACATGGTTTACGTCTGTCCGAGTCAAATCCAATGAAATTTCAAAATTGACCAACATATGTTAATAATTTAACGTATTTTCTCATTAAATAAGTTTTCTGATTTGAGCTTTATCAATAAAAAATTTAATTGGGAGCATTTTATCCCAAATAAAGCACTAAAACTCGAAAATGAATTGTTCACTGACTTATTTGAATTCTTACTACCTCTGAGACAGCATTCAAAATAATGGACTTTTGCAGGGCAAGAACACTGCAGTTTTAAGCTCATTGCGAGCAGAACGTGATCAGTGCCATTCTGCTATTTTAACAAAGATTAGTCGCAGTAAATGAGCTTCTTCTCTATGTAAAATTTTAATTTTATGAGAGAGGTTGAAATTTTAGATCCAATTTCGCAATCCCTAGATGTGAAAGTGGGTTGATTCCAATTTCACTGGGTCCGCAAATTTTTACTGGGCTAAATGACTTGGTAGATAAATTATAATTAAAAATATGTAATATAAAATAATACGTGGGATCCACTCTAAAAGATCTAATTTGTCCTTTACATGTTCTACCAATTAAAATTAAGGATTATATTACTATCGAGCTATATTTATTTGTTATCATATCAAATATTATAATATTATATTTTACATAGTTTTACGTAAGTAAATTAGGATGCTCACAAAATTTTGTCCTATAATCTAATAATGTCAAACCAAACAATCCCTTATAGCTTGTTTGAATTGAGAGATTTGGAGGCAAGGAGTGGGAGAGATTTGAATGAATAACCTATTTTTTCAAATTTTCATTTGGATATTATTACTAAAAGAGGAATTTTGAGGGATAAAAAGGTTAAATTGACTATCTTACCATTTCAATTTAGAGAACCAATTGAGCAAAAGAAAGGCGTGTGAAAGGCATAATAGTCTTGAAATAGTCTCAGAACTTGAACAAAACTGTGGTTTCGTGGTAGTCTCAAGAGGTTCAATGGCTGCAGCTTGGTAGTGGTCGAATAGGGAAGGCATGCTGTATGGTCGTGATTTGGCGGTGGTCGAGCAGGGGAATAAAAGTGTTATTGCGTAGTTTTTTTTGTATCAATAGTTTTCAGTGCTATAACAGTTGATTAATTTACCAAACGGTATATTATACAACATGAGATCCACCATTAATCCCCAGATACAGGCACCATGGAGAGTTGAACCCTGAACCTAACCTACTGTATATTGTCAGCTTGCCAGTGGGTTTGCTCTCTTGGAGGCGTGTTGTTGTGTAGTTATGTGACGAGAAATTATGGCATGCATAGAATTTCTTTTAAGAAGTTATGAGGGTATTTTTGTCTAAAAATTTACTGTCCCTCTAAATTCCCCCAAATTAGAAGAACTACAAAATTAAAGTTTAGAGAGATTGTTAAAATTCCTCAAAATCTCTCATAATAATTTATCCAAACAATTGATTGTACAATCACTCCATACCTCTCTCCAAATCTCTCAATCCAAATAACTGTTAGTAAAATTTTCTTGGGTCATGGATTGAAATGTGAAAAATTTAACATTTGAAAAATGTAAAATTGGTTGTAAGATTTTGTACTCTTCGATAAAATGGTTATGAAATTTAGTGTATATAAGGAAATCACATTATTTGGACATAAAGAATTTATCAATGATATCGTAAATTACTAACCATTGAAACTTTATATTACAATTAATTTTACAATTAAACATTTATATACTGACAAACTCACCCTGAAAATTTGCCGGAAGTCTACCAAATTTGTTCCAGATATTATTTTACACAGGCAAAAGAGTTTCTTTTTTGTAGCACTGAGTTTGAATTCTTGTCCCACCATGAAGAAATCCTGAAATATTGCCCTCTTATAAACTGAGAAATCAGAATACACAGTGTGAGAAAATACTAATCGTATGATAATATGTACTAATTATACGAGCAATTATCGTAATTGTTATTAATAAAAAAAAGTTCAATTGACACATTCCCACAAGATGATTGTGAGATATGAACATCTAAAATTTTGTCCCGCCATTTCTTGGAAACACGGGGCACTTGTTCTTTCATGTTTGGAGAGTCTTACCTCCTTAGTTAGTTGATTCGATTTGAATTGGATTAATTAGAGGGTTTTAACATATTACTGGTGCAAACAAATAAATAAGAACAGGAAAAGGTTAGTTTTGGTTCTTTATCTTTTAGTTGGACCGTTTTCATACTTGGCCTAGCCATTATTTTTGGGATGGGTTCACTCATTCACATTTTTAATACTATTCTACTCAACTCTAATCCTTTACATTATTTATATATATAATACTTAGAAAAATGTGATTTGAATTTTATATTAATAAAAAATATACTTTTAATTAATATTTATTTTTAAAATTATAAAAGTAAGAAGTTCTCCATATAAGAGAAAGGATATTAGTATCGACTCAACTCTAAACCATCCTTGAAAGGTCATGGACAGTCTCTGGTACTGTCGATGATCTTAGAGGGGCAATGATAGCCAGAATTGTGCCTTCTTTCCATAGAAGTCCTTGTTAAGTTTAATATCCTTTATTTAAATAGTAAATACAACATAAATGACTAGACTAAATAATATATTAAAGATTGAATATTGTATTAAAAAAAGTTTTAGGTTGAATATGAATATGATTAAGTAGTAAAATTTATATTAAAAAAGAAATCCCGGGGCTAGACCAAAAGTGTTCAAATGAAATAAATAAACAAATATTCGGCCAAAAATAGTTAGCAAAAAATGGAAAAAGAGTACTGAACCGTGTGTATATGAGATTTTTGTATGAGTTTAGCTCCTCATGTTATTCAAAAATTCTACCAATTAATATTTAATATATCATCATTAATTGTAATATCATCTTTTAGTAATTTAAAATATTTATTTTTTAGTCATATTTACTTATGTGTCGAATATTTATTGGCTAAGTTTACCACTGCAACTGCTTCTTTATCCTAAATCATCACACCTCACATCCTGGGAAAGAAACATATTAAATTACTCTAATTTATATTAATTAAAATAATTATTCACATAATTAATACTAGTTTACTTATTTATCACAATCGGAACTTACTCATGATGTTGAGGTAGAATTATCAAAGAATTTCTTTGATCTTAAGAATTACAACGTGTTAAATGTTAATGAATCTTTGCTTATCACCTTGTTGTTGAATAGAGTGTTATGGCAGTGCTTAAAATTTCTTAATAAAATCCAAAAAAACCTTGAAATATATGAATTGGATTGGTTTGTGATATTATATCAATACTGATATGTGATATATTCATTACACGTATGAATTTCTCGTTGTTGAGTCTTTTTTTAACATATATTGTAGAATGTATCATAAATTAATAAATATTTAATACATCAACATAACATTTTTGTATTATAAGTTGCGAACCAATAATTATTTAATATATTAATATATTATTTATAATCTAACATGTATTTTTAAGTATTTATATTAATATATTAAATATTAAGTAACTTATAATCTATACATATGATTCCATTACGTCCAAGAAGTTTTCCTTTTTGTAATTTTTCCTTTTTGTGATATTATATCAGCACCGTCAATGTCAGGTTCTCTTCGTCCACAAGTCCGGTGGTTTCATGGCCGTGGACTCCATGTTCGTCATATCCCTCAGGTGCACCGTCTACACCGTGACCTCGATTTACGCCCAGTACCTATCATCGTCCCAGGGACTCCCCGATCCCAAGATCGACCTGACCTATCCCGGGCTTGCGCTCTTCCTGGTCGGGCTAGCAGGCAACTTCTACCACGCACCACCTCATCCTGTCACGGCTGTGGAGTGAACGAGGCGAGAAGGAGTAGCGGATTCCACGGGGCGGACTCTTCGACTAGGTCACGTGCCCACATTACCTCTTCGGGATCATAGACTTCGTTGGGCTTTCGTTCATATCTCAAATGATCTACACCTCTGCCTTCACTTTGGCCACGGCCCAAGGTGGTGTACTTGATGGGAAGGAGCTACGCGACCAGGAGATGGTACATGTCCAAGTTTGAAGAATTCCCTGGGGGCGTGAAGGCCCTTTTCCCTTTTATTTTCTAATGGAGCATCCTATGTGATTGTATTTTTTTAAAACCGGAGCATGTAACCGTATGAGTTCACATCATAGCAGGTCTAAGCATGAAATTTGTAATCATTAAAGATCGAGTATGAAAGAGAAAGTGCATAACATTATTAGTTATCTTCTCCGATCTCGGAATGGAAGTAAAATATACCTTAAGATCAGTTGCTCCGTGTCTAGATATCTCATAGACTGTTGCTAAGACCAGAACAGGTAATATTCAATGCACATGATAAGTGCAAGGTAGTGATGTCGTGTGAGAGTGGGTATTGATTGATTAAATTTACATCGAACGTTAATAAAAAGAATCTTAAAAATATAATAGAACCAAATGCTGCTACCTATCAACTTAAACTATTGAGCTAGACACGGTTTCAATCAATGCCTCATAAGTATAGCGGAAACTTTAGATAGTATCATAGTAGGCTTATTTTAAAAGCATAATAAAAGCTTAACGGGGACTACTTGTCTCTATCAAGTAAGTTGTCCCCTTATCCGAACACAATAATATATATATATATATATATATATATATTAGAGAGAGATAGTAGCCGACTCATGGGAGGAAAAACACATCAATAGTATAAAAAGTTTTATTAATGTTATAATATAGTATAAAATTTTTAAAACATTATAAAATGATATAAAATCTTTAAAATGTTAACAATGATAATATGAATTGTCAAATATTTTTAACAACGTTAACAACTGCTGATGTGGCGTATTCGTGGCTCCTACATGAATGTCAAACTTGGAAAATTGAGTAATATGGTAATAAAAACCTTGTAAAAAAGCGTCAACAATACAAAAATTATGATTAATGTTATAATAAGATGTATATTTTTTAAATTTTTTTCAAAATATTATAGTACAGGCTAATTTTTATATTTATTATTCTTATATTTTTTACAAATAAAATCTTAAACCCTACTCATCTTCCCTTTTCCCTCTCATACTCTTGTGTTGTGATCATGACCGGTCGACTTTCTAGTTCTCTTCTTCATCTCAACATGCCTCATAGAGCAGGGAGACTAAGGCCATTATGGTAACTACCCATAAAGGCCACATGGTCATAGATGAGGGAGAGGAGTTACTTGCTTAAACATCTTCCCAATACTTAGGTTAAAAATTATTGTATGCAGTCCATGCAATAACATGAACTAAGTATCGGGTGCCATTTTATCATTAGCACTTGAAAGTTTTAATATTTATTTTTAGATAGTATTTTCTTGAATTAGGTTTTTTTTAGTTTACTGATATATGCATTTTACAAATCGTTGAAAACAACAAGTTACTAATGACGATCACTCCAATGATAATTCTTATTATTATGATCTTAAATATCATATCAATGATAATGACAATGATATTAGTGATAATGTGATATTAGAAACTTTGAAATTTTCAATAAAATAAAATAATAGCACACTTAAATATTTTGTACAATTTTATAATATTTTAAACATATTACATCATATTGTAACGTACCCAAATTTTCTATACCGTTGCTTTTTTTAAGGTTTTATTACTATATTATTCAACTTTCTGAGTTAGCAACCACGTAAGTGCCATGTCAGCAATTTCTGATGGCGTTAGCAGTTAACTAACGGTTGTATTATCAGCGTCAACTTTTTAAAGATTTTGTATCATTCTGTAACATTTTAAAAATTTTGTATCATATTATAATATTAGTCAAATTTTTTATATCATTATCATTTTTTCATCTAGTGGAGTGCATAAATGCTGGGTTTCAAAGAATATATCACCATGTCAGACTTAATATTCTAAATTAAATATGAGCTCAGAATTCTTTAATTTAGTGAAACTTTTATATTTTGCAAAAATATGAGAATTAAATGAGCTGTACTTTCCAATTTTTTCAAAATAAAAATAAAAAGTTGTACTCAGTCGCTCTCCCTTCTTAACAGTCCACGCGCAAAAGTCAACATTCGGGATGTTATTAAGTTTCACATGGGAGGCTGGGAGCTTTCTTTCCCTTTTCTTTTTTTTTTTTTTTTTTGATCAAGGGAGGCTGGGAGCCATTTACCAATTCTTTATGAAGCCCCCATCCACTGATCAAATCAAATCGAATCGAAGCTTTATTTTTACAAACATAAAAGATCTTTGTTCAATGCAGCATAACTAGGAAAACTGCATTATTTCTTGCCCAGCCCTCTACTTCTGCGTTGCCGCAAAACCTCGCACCTAGGTAGCTATTCCACCCTTTTCTCAGTTACAAAGGTTGTCAATTTGCCAAAAGGGGATAGGACCGCAAGAGAAAAATCAAGGGACACGAGGGTTTTGCTGTCGAGAAGTAAGCACAAGTGTTTTTAATTACAGGTTAGATGTCAATTGTATGTCATATACATGTTTGCAGGTTTATTTAGAAGCTTTTTTTTCCCACTTTTTTATGCTATCCCACATTAGACTATTGAATACTATATATTTTTATAATAATAAAAATTGCATACTTTTAATTAATATTTATTTTTAAAATTATAAAACTAGAGAAGTTCTCAATACAAGAGGAGAGATATCAGTGTGGACTCGACTCTAAACCGTCCTAGAAAGATCATCGACAATCTCCGATACTATCGATGACCTCAGAGAAGTAATGATAGCCAAATTCGAGCCTTCTTTTAGTTGAGATCTTTGGTAAGTTCAATCACATTTCTTAAATAGCAAATACATTATAAAGGACTAAACTAAATAATACCTAAAAATCGACGATTTTATTCAACCAAAAAATTTAGGTCGAATATGATTAGGTCAAGTAGTAAAAAATTAAATTTTTTTAAAAATATCCGGGGCCTAATCAAAAGTGTCCAAATAAAATAAATAAATAATCAGCCAAAAATATTTACGGAAAAAAGGAAAAAGAATACCGAACCCGTGTGGGTGTGTATTTATTCCATGTCAGTCGCCTCCATGTCTTGCTAAATCAATTGTGCTCACAGAGAAGAGAGGAGAGAGAGTAGAGGGACAGGAGACAGGCGATTCACAGTAAGATGGTGTGGCCGGAGATACTGAGATTCGTGTACCCGCCGCCGCCGTCGGTGTTCATGACGGCGATTACTGTGATCAGCACGGTCGGGGTGGCCAACGCTGGTATCTCCGAGATAAGAGGCACCCACCTCAAGTACTCCAAGTTCGCGAACTGGAACACAGAGTCGTCCCCGAAGAGGGAGGCCCGTGTCTCCAGCCGGACCGGCATGCTGGTGCTGTACACGCCGGCTCTCCTGGCCGGCGCCGCGTCCTTCTGGATCTTACCCGCCGCTGGCGGCCTCCGCTTCCTCCTCCTCAGATCCGCTGTCGCCCTCCATTTCCTAAAGAGGGTTCTTGAGGTAAGAATACAAATTACAAAACTAACCTAATTTTTTCTTCAACCACTTGTTCGTTCAATAATTTAATTTAATAATTTATGATAAGTGATTTGAACAAAAAAATGGATTAAGCTGCCTATGTCATGCTTTTTTCGCCTACTTGACAATAAAACAATTGGACCGTAGAACTTCCCTACTCCGCAGTTTCTTCTTATCTTAAATCATCCAACCTCCCGTGCCTAGGAAGAAACTGATTAAATTATCTTAATTAATACTAATTAAGATAATAAGTCGAGTAATTAATATTAATTTACTCATTTATTATATTCTAATTGATACTTACTTATAATAATAAGGTAGAATTATCTATGAATTTCTTCGATCTTAAGATTTACGACGTGATAAATGTTGGACAATGAATGTTGGCTTATCACCTTGCTGTAGAGCAGAGAGCGTTGCGGATAACAGCTTATCACTTGAAATACCAACGTAATGTGACTGATTAATAATATTAAGCTACTTTAAGACTTTTTAATAAAATCATAAAAATAATTCTAGAAATAACTTAATTAACTTATTTTATGATATTTTATTAGCATTGATACGTTATATACCCGTTACATGCATGATTTTCTTGTTGTTAAGAATCTTTTTTATAATAAATATATTATATAATATACCGTAAATTAATAAATCCTTAATAATTGACGTTATATTTGTATGATATTTCACGAATTAATAATTTTTTAATATATCAATATATTTTTTAATATCACGTGTTTGTAATTATTTATATTAATACATTAAATATTAATTAACTTGTAATCTATACATATGATTCATTATGCATAAGAACTTTTCCTTGTGGGGCATCTTTGAGCCGTCTCTCCTAATTTCTCGGCCAACAAAATCGGACTTCTGCCCCATCTTTTCTCAATTCCAAATCGAGATCTTACTTATTTTTCCCAAAGTGATGATGAACTTTGCGCCTGTCAATGCCAGGTTCTCTTCGTCCACAAGTTCAGTGGTTTCATGGCCGTGGACTCCATGTGTTTCATCTCACTCAGCTACACCGTCTTCACCGCGACCTCAATCTACGTCCAGTACCTGTCCCGGGGACTCCCTGATCCCGAGATCAACCTGACCTATCCCGGGCTCGTGCTCTTCCTGGTCGGGATGGCGGGTAACTTCTACCACCACCTCATCCTGTCACGGCTGCGAAGCGAACGAGGCAACAAGGATTACCAGATTCCACGGGGCGGTCTCTTCGACTACATCACGTGCCCACATTACCTCTTTGAGATCATAGATTTCGTCGGGCTTTCGTTCATCTCTCAAACGATCTACACCTCTGCCTTCACTTTGGCCACGGTCGTGTACTTGATGGGAAGGAGCTACGCAACTAGGAGATGGTACATTTCCAAGTTTGAAGACTTCCCTAGGGGCGTGAAGTCCCTTTTCCCTTTTATTTTCTGATGGAGCATCCAAATATCCATTATATGATTGTATTTTTTTTTTTACCGGAGCATGTCGCCGTCTAAATTCACATCATAGCAAGTCTGAGTATAAAATTTGTGGTCATCAAAGATTGAATATGAAGGAGAAAGCCTCCATTATCTATTTAGTTATCTTCTTTGATCTCATATCTTGTGTCTAGGCATGGACGAAAAATGCCCATCTCCTAGACTGTTCCAAGAATAGAACAGGTATTGAATGCACATGACAAGCAAGCGACATGAAGTTATGCGAGAATGGGTATTGATTAATCGAATTTTATATAGAAAGTTAATAAAATGAATTTTGGAATATAAGAGAATTGAATGCCGCTACCTATCAACTTAAACTTTTGGGTTGGACATGGTACCGACCGACATCTTATAAGTATAGCAGAAACTTTACATGGTAACATAGTAGGCTATTGCCTTATAAGCGAAGTTTGAACTGGTATGAGATCGAGTAGAGTATTGCCAGGTAAATTTACACCTTACCACAATCTAGTAAACTATCCCCTCATCCGAGTAAGCTGTCACATCACCATTTATTAGTTTTTTAAAATATTTTTTAAAGTTTAAGGATTTATAATTATATCTGTATGATTATTGATTATATATCATGTTTTGATCGGACAAATATATTACGTTGTTACTAGTACCTGATATATCCACTTCACTGAAAACTTTCCACCTTCTTAGCGGTCCACAAGCATAAGTTAACATTTGGGATTTTTTTAAATCAAATTTTAATCCTGCGGCCCTCGACTAGCCTTTGGCTCCAGTGTCAGCTGGATTCATCGGGTAACCCCCAGAGGTCTTGCGCTCCCCTGGTGAGTCGAACTCCCAACATTCATGATGTTATTTTCACATGGGGGCAGGGAGCCACCTACCAATTCCTTACGAAGCCCGGACCCACGTATCAAATCAATTTTTCATTTTTTTATAACGAAGAGTTTATTCTCCTCGAATTTATAAATACTCAATAAATCTATAAATTCATGTTATTTTATGTGTAAAATACAGTCGCATCGCTAAAATTATTGTGACACCAGCATAATTAGGGAAAATGCATTGTCTTCTGCCCGGCCCTCTACTTACGAGTCGCCATAAATTTTGCACCTAGACGGTCCTTTTCTCACCTACCAAGGTTGTTTATCTGCCAAAACGGAGAGAGTTTTATGTATAACAGGTACACCACGTGATAATGCTAATGCGATATCACAATTCAATATAATTCAATTATTTTTAAAATATTTCTAATAGAAACTACAAGGAAAAATAAATCAAATAAGGGAAAAAATAACTTTAAAAATAATTTGATTTGATTGATTCGTGACATCACGTCAATGCTGTTATACGGTGCACCCGTTACATAGAACATTTTATCGGAGCACAAGAGTAAAATGAAGCGTTTCCCTGTCAAAAACTGAAATACAGGTTGGATGTCAAGTGCTCGCGACCTCCTCTATCGCATGATACCATATCAATCAAACAGTTCTTCGTGTACATGCTTGCGCGTTTATTTAGAGGCTTTTTTTATGCTCTCCTCAACTTGGCATCCGGGTGCAAAAGTCAACTAACCCTTATTGAACTTTTAGAAATTACACCATATATAAAAAGAATTTAGAATACTATTTTTTTTCTGTCCCACCTTTGTACTTCTTAATACTTTCCACTGGTAGTTTCGAGATCGGGCCTATGATCTGTAAATTATTAGAAGTTGTTACATGGGACAAACTACGAGATTTAGTGTGCCGAACAATTTAATAGATTATAAAAAGTAAACACCTGTTTATAGGTGAATGGGTCGATCTGTTAAGGAAATATATCAACTAAAATATCAAAATAATATCAGGAATATATCCTAAATCCTAAAGATATGAACTTATATATCTTACTGATGGATTTTATTTCTTAATAAATGTGAATAATATCTCTAATAGAAATGCCCAGTTAATATGCTGTATCTGCTCTCGTCCCCTTTTCTTGGTCTCCTCCTTGGCTTGGTCCATGCCTTAGAGATCTTTTTCCTTTTCCCGACGAATCAGGAGTAATGACTCTTGTCTGTCGCCAACATGTCCTTTTCGTCCATAAGTTCAGAGGTCTTATGACCGTGGGCTCCGTGTGTCCCATCAATCTCAGCTGCGTAATCCGTCTTTATTGTGACATGGATCTGTGGCTAGTCCCTGTCTCGGGCACTCACCGAGCCCATGAACGACCCGACCTATAGCGGTGTTATCGAGTAGCTCCATTAATCATTTCGAAATATGATTAGTGGTTCGGGATTTCCATCAATGCGAAGGCTTTGATTATGATGAGAAATATAGTCATCTTATTAAGTCAATCACTGTTTGAGTCATTCTACTTACTATTATTTCTCTTCCGTGGCCAATTCGTCAACTTTACTTTAAGGACGTGCTCCTTGTGGTACCTTCAAATCTTCGATGCGGAGGTGCACATGTTACAGTATTTTCAAGAATGCTTAGGGGTTAGACTTAATAAAAATGTCTTCTTAATTATGATATTCCACATGCCATGTGGCACTCTCTTGTTAACGTTCCACGCAGCAATATCTTATTGGGCAGTGACCCAAGATCAATTCTCCTGGCTGGCTAATGGAGGTCAAAAATCAATTTGGGATAATATTTGACAATCATGTATCTCGTCATTTTCTCTGTTCCACAAATAATTGATATAATAATTAGATGATCAAATTAAACTGCCACCTCTGCTTCGACTCTATTGTTTGTTTTAAAGATCACGACTCATAAGCATCACCTACAGATCGGCTGACAACTGGTACAAACGCGTGGAGACTTGTCATACTCACACTCTTCCTCCTGTAATTAAGAATCCGGTCCAAATTTGGTACTGAATTTTGTCGAGTCTATGACATGAAGTATGGAATTTTCTTCCACTTTGCATCGCACTTAGAGTTTTCTTTTTTAATCAAAATAGTTTTTTTAATATTTTCTAAACTAATCTTTTCAAAAAAATATTTCTCATTCTAGTTTTCAAAGTGCTGATGCAGTAAAAATTTTATTTAATTTATCATTAGTCTTCCAACTCATCACTAAATAATCTGATGTAACATCCTACTCACTACTAAGGTACAAATAAAAACACAGAAACCCGAAAAATAATAAAAAAAAAACTGACACGATCCAAATCAAAAAACTGGACTTATGGGTTTTGGGATAAATTTATAAGGTAGTTTTTAAGGTGAAGAAATTAGACTAAAAAATTCGGGACCTAAGACAGACCTGAAAATCATGTTAAGTATATATTATATGCAATAATCCATCATGGTATTAGATTTTGATAATACAAATAATATGTTTAATATTTTTAAATTGAATCTTGATTCATATTTATATTTTTTATCTTCTTAATACACTAAAATATTTATAACTAGTATTTTTTATTTATTACAATTATTTTTATTTTATTATTATATTAAAAATGGGGTCCGAAAAAATCAAACCCAAAGTGGCCGGTTTTTATAACCCCTAAATGGTTCTTGATACGGTTTTTTAACTTGAAAAAACCGACCCAAAAGAATTTTTAAAGAAATAAAGAAGTGTGAGTTGGATGAGGTGGATCACAAATAAGATTTTTCATAAATGAGTTAGGAGACATGTAGGATATTAATTGGAGATGTTGACACATGAGCATTATGAAGATAGATTGAGACATAATTTTTTGGAAAGACTAGTTTAGGAACTACTTTAAAAAAGAAGACTATTTTAGTTACAAGCTCTCACAACCGAGTTCTCATTAAATATCAGCATCAAACCTTTGAAATTTGCACCGACAAAAGGGGGGAAAAGGCTTCTTTCTATAAGGAAAAAAATGAGGTCAGCAGTAAGTAGCGATCCAGTCACTCCGCTACATAATGTTCGAGTTTCAATGTTCAACTGTGAATATATTAGATAAACTAAACAACCAGTACTAATACTAGTCTCGCTACGTAATGTTCGCGTAGAGCTTGAAAAAATATTCAAACGGTATTAACGGTGCATTCCCGCTCAAGCTTCTTTGTTTGTTCGAAACAGTCGGACTGACCTGCATTAAGTTTCCTAGCTTGTAAGTTAATCTCATTAGGATATCACACAACAGATATGAATAATATAATTAGTGTGGAATTGATTAGTCACTGTCCCTCGCAGAGTTTTTGCACATTGGTGCTGATGCCTGGCATTAATGTGATGTCCCATGAAACCGAGATCATATGGAAAGCCAATGACCCTAGGCTGCAAGAACGAGGGCAGTATCTAAATCAGAACAAGGATCGGTTCCCTCGACTCACTCCTGGTTTCCGGGGTGTTCATCATCCTCAATAGACGTTACCGGTTCACCTTCGAACTAGCCTTCTTAGCACTAGGGAAACTGGCGTCTTCTGCATATTTTATAGCATAGGTTCTACTCTCCAGTTCTGATTACCACTTGTGTCCTGTTTAATGTTCTTCTTGTCTCTGTGCCATGTGATTTCACAGTGTGCAGGCAAAGAGACGGTCCGCGGTCAATCCCTCATTTGCAGCAATTCAGGAAATGATGCTTGACCGTTGTTCAATATGACTTCAATATACGGTCTGACGCTGTGCAGTGGTAGGAAAAATTTCCGTTTTTCTCGCCACATATCCTGCAATACAAATTCAACTTTCGTGTCCGCTTTTGGGCCATGGATGTGCCTTTTCTTTTGGGTGACAAGGGAAGACCAATGGGAGAGAATGTTTTGTATTTGATCAAACATCAGCGGATGTTTTCTCAAACTTCCTCGAATCTGCAGTGGACAATGCACAGGAAGAATTCTTGCAGTGGTATGAAGCGAGTGCCATGGAACGAAAGATGTTCTTCAAGGAACTTTCGGGTAACAGAAGTTCTTCAGGGAACTTTTTCAGGCGATGATCATTAATTACGATCTGGGAGGGGCCTGAACATTTCCCCAAGGGTCGTCACAGATTTTCAGAAGCTATAGTTGAAATATCCGATCCTGGGCATGATGCAGAAGTACCCCGAAATGAGTGTCTCCAGTTGGTCCATATTCATCAGACATGGATCGACACGTGGGAAGCAAAAGACAGGACAGCCAAGTTACTCGAGTATTACGACTTGAGCCAATGTTTATCGGTCGGGAGACTGTACGAATCTCGGGCTCTCCCTCTGACCAGAAATTCTCGTTTCCAAGATTCAAATTTAAAATACAGGAAGCCTCCTCATTTAAGAATCTTCCTCGAGAGCTTTCAATAGGCAGAGAAACCGGCAGTAAAGTAAACTAAAACTGAAGGTGTAATAATGTTTGATGAATTGTATATCCGATGATCCTAAACCTAAGAATGAGAAATAATCAGACCATCGTCTTTTTAACAATGAAGCAGAGCAGAAAATTGGGTCTTGCTAGAAATACTTCCGCCATTCCAATGATCTACATACCTAAATTATGTCCTCTTCTTAGATAAATCTCGTACCTTACTTTGAGGGGACTCCGGAAAAGTCCGTCAATGATTCAGCTTTAGAATGGCAATGGGATCAAGAAGGCGATTGAATGATGAAGATGCCAAGAACAGATGGAGCAACCTGGTCAACTGATATTGAAGACTTAGTCCTGTATAGCTGTCAAATACGAGGCAATGAGGAGGCAGATGGTGACCAAGAGTGTGTGTGGACTCGAAACAACTCCGTATGAGGTTGCCCTGTAAAAGAGCACAGCCAAAGCTTGTCAGGAAGTCCACAATTTGACATCACAAACAAGCGAATAAAACATAAATGGGAAGAGAGAGAGGATACAACACTCGGGCATTCGTTTGTGATGTAATTAATGTTCATAATCCAAGAAGCATCCATATACAAAAACCAGTTGTTTTTCCATCTGGAAAGCAGAAAAATAGAAGCTTCTGGTGGATCGGTTCATATAAACACTTGCATTCAACATTTTCTTTATTGAAACAATGTCCCCTACATTATCGAATATTATAAAGAGCTCCTATAAAATGACTGGAAACATCAAAATCCTAGTGAAAGCTTATGCAATACTGCCTCTGAAGAACAACAGTTCACCAAATATGACTGATACCAGAAAACCGATTTCAAATACAGCCCCGTAACTCCATTAACATGAATACACTGAGCACACTCTTTCCAGACAGGCCAACAAAGACAAAATGCAATGATCTGAACATAGAGGTGAATATTGACAGTAAAGAAATGAGATTGTCTTAGAATGGATTCCACATAAGAATGAAGATCATTTCATTTCTTCAAAGTCAAATGTGGTCTAGGACATGAACAGGGAGTTAAAGTTAACTGATTGAATCACCTTGCTACGAGGCCAGGGACAGAGTCAGTCTTGAGCCCAAAATTGAAAGGGAAAAGCGGGTCATAGTGTGAATCCCCAACATTCATCGGGAGCTGATCCACAGACTTAAACCATGTCCTTGAGAGCCTCCCGCTGAAACCATAGTCGCCGAATAGAACATCTGCCACTCCCTGGCCTTCTGTTCCGGGAAGCCATGCAGCCACAAGGGCATCAATTGAGGACATGTAGGGCTCAATCACGACAGGTCGCCCTGAGACCACAACTACTACACATTTCACAGCCCCACAGACATTTGTTATGGTGGTGGTGCCAGGATCTGCCAACGTGAGGGTCAAGCTGTCCCCTGCTGTCTCAGCGTAAGGGTGCTCACCCACCACCACGATCGCATAAGCGAAGTTGTCAGACTTGATGAATTCAAGATCAGGATTCTCTCTATAGACAACATCAGTGGTGGAATCGACTGTGGATGCTATGGCACTAAGGATGGTGGTTCCTAGTCAATTGTCAAAAGCAAAGGTACTTAATCAATATATGTTCCTCAAATAGTAATCCTACCTGAAATAAAGATATGTATGATAAAAAAGTTTAGTCAATTCTACTATATCTTATGTGGCAAAAAAATCTTATATAAATTTGCAATAATATATCTGACAACTGAAAAAAAATAGCTTCCCAATTCTATTTTCTCGATACAAATCCAGATATACCAGCCAGGGAAAAATTAATCAACTAGGAGTGCTATATTTAAGACAATCGGAATGTATGTGCATGATTTCTAGGGGTTAGCTGGCCATGGTACTCTATATTTTTTTATACAATCTGGATCCTAAATTGTATAAAAACCAGTTCCTATTTTAGGATCTAGAGCCTACCTGTTGATTCCAGAATCCGGACCCCACCCAAAACATGTATGTTTTTATTCAATTAAAACTTACTTCTTATCATATTGAAAACTCTACAAATACAGAATTATTTCAGCATCTTTTATAGGTTTAACTGTTCTTAAATGATTGAGTTCTTGGTCAATTTTCATAGTTTTAGTTTACCGCCTGGATCTTACATGAATTTCATTAGTGTGTACTTATAACCATCCAATGCCAGGGGTCCTCTTGATGTCCATGCACATCCCTAATGATTTCTTGAAACTATTGACTTTTAAAATCAAATGCAGTTCATTTACTGAATCAAAATTGTACAACCAAGGAATGCTTAATCCTCTACCTTTCAGTTAATTCTTTTGTTAGTCCAAATTCAAAATGTGCCATAATGATTTTGAGGGAGATGAAAAGACCTCTTGTAGAGTTGTTCCCGCTGAACCCTTGCCAGTTGATTGTCCACCCACCGCACTGATAACCCAGGTTATCAGCATGACTTCCTGCAACTAAGATCTTGGAAGCCATCTTGGGAAGTGGCAACAATGGACTTGTTTCGTTCTTCCCGTTCTTCAGCAGCACAAGAGACTTCCTCACAGCTTCCCTAGCCAAGTCTCTATGTTCCTGAAATTTAACAGCATCCACTGAATTAACGAATTACTTTCATGCTCCTTGCTACTGTAAGATGCAATACCCTATAGTAGTAACAACTTATCATATGCAAGAGCACCTGACTCCCAAGTTCATTGACCAGGCTAAGATCTGTGAAAGGTTCTTCAAAGAGACCCATTGTGAATTTAACAAGCAGAATTCTGCCCACAGCATCATCAATTCGTTCCATTGGGATAACATTGGACTTCACAAGATCCTTAAGATCATTGATGAATTCTGTAAAGTTGAATGGGACCATAACCTGTGAAAGACATCAAATAGAGATTGCATGTGCAAAACCTCAGTCAGTTCTGCCAATTTTGACCTTCGAAAAAATTACTGGGGAGAAGGGAATGGAGGTAACTAGTTCCAATGGCAAGGAACAAACTAACCATGTCGATTCCAGCAAGAATCCCCTCTTGGACGGAGTATGTATAGTTTTCATGTGGAGGTGAAGTTATCCTATCAATACCTTGCCAGTCTGAGATAACAAAGCCCTAACATTTTTGTCCAAAATAGCAAGGAGTTAGCAGTTTGGCATGGTGATGAAGGTCAAGTATATCACTGTCAAGCAACTTAGTTGAAACATCAAGAGGAATAGAGGATTAATGTGACGTTAATCGAGTAGCATTTTGCCCGTAGAGCTATGTGGTGCAAATAAACAAAATCTAACAGACACCCATCAAATAAAAGGTAATTTATTGGATATCATACATGGGCAAGCTGATATATATCACACTGTTGTGAAGAATTAATGCAGGACAGCAGAAGAGAGAGTAGTTCTGTTGGGCAAAAGAACCAAGGTGGGTCATATAAAACAGTGAAACTAGAGCGGTGTACTATGTTTCCTTCTACTGACGGACTCCTTGAAGCGAACCAGGAGCATGGACACTCTCCTAAGAAACCCATGGTTGAAAATAACTTTACACCTCTTAAAAGAGTCCATGATAGTCTTGACACCATGTCAAATTGTCCAGGCGCAGGGAATCAAAAGTAAGATATGTAGTCATGCCCCAACTGACTCATTTAATCCCTTAGCCTTAAGAATATGATCAACATAAAATGATTACAGCAGGTGACGAAAATGGATCAGTACCAGAGCTAACCTTGAATTTGAGGGTGTTTTTAAGTAAACCAGTAACTAGGTCACGATTTGCATGCATCTTCTCACCATTCCAGCTAGAGTAAGAAACCATTACAGTGGAAACTCCCTTAATGATGGCATCAGAATAGGCTGGCATATGGATGCTCAACAGCCCATGCAAGTCAATGACAGTATTGTTCTCATTGATCCCATTGGCTGTTCCACCATCTCCGACGAAATGTTTGGCACAAGCAGCAACCTTGTTCCTGAAGAGCACAGTAACTGAGACTCAAGTAGGAATAAAGGGGGCAAAGAAGAAGAAAGGCAGTTGAATATTTATCCTTGAGAACAGGCCAAGATGTGACTGTAATGAAAGAACTTGAGCTATGGAAAACATGCTTGCACAGACCAAAGCTTACATGCATCACTTTCAACAGCCAAATCTGAACTTGAAAGCCAGAGCTTTAGCCTCAAATTCATTAGAACAGATTCAAACACTGACGCAACATCACCAAAAAGAATTTAGATTACCATCTTCAATCATTGCTACCAAAGATACTGATAACACAAAGTAAAAGGAATCATTAATTAATAAATGCATTAATCACTCAATATGAACTATCAGTTGGCTCTGTTGAGTTCATACTTGCCAACATATGGGCTTCCCTTGCGATAGTTCAAGGGCACATCTCCTTGTAGACCAGGAATAATCTCTGTCATCTGCTCCACAATTTTCTCATCCTCACTGTAACTCTCGTAACATCTACCCCACCTAGGATCTCTACAAACCTATTCAAGCCAAAAAGAGAGAACATCATAAAATGGTTAAGTCGAAAACTTGTCAGATCATATACTCCTCTGACTTCACAAAGTAGCATGAACAAAGGAAGTTACTGCAATGCACGGTGCGAAGACATAAGGAATCCCGGTGGCTCTGACTTCAAGTGCTGTGGCAGCACCAATCTTCTTCACCAACTCCGGGTCCCTGTTCCACCAATATCAACCATTAAGTATTTATTTAATAGGTTGATATAAAAGGGGCCACTTTGCACAAGAAATTTGCCAAAAAAATATGACGAGTAAATAACATAAAGTTTGAGCAATTTATTTCAGAAACCAAACATGTGCTCCAATAAAACTCCAGGCGTCTACTTAGTACTATCTAACATGATAAATCACAGAATCTTGGTTTAGCTCGAAAGTTCATCCAGGACTTAGCTTTTCAGGGTAAGGAAAAAAGCAACGTTTTTCTGCTTTGGCTTTTAACACTAGTCCATTATACATTTAAACTTGCCTTGTAGCTCCAAGACCGACATTGTGCGGGAAAATCGTGGCATTGTAGACATTGTTGTGCCCGTGAACAGCATCAATCCCATAGATCATTGGTATCCCCAAACGACTGGACAAAGCTCCCTTTTGAATCTCATTTATCATGTCTATCCAATCTGATGCACTAGCCTCCAGAAGGGGAGTGCTTCCACCACCACTCAGCACACTTCCTGTGGCACATTTAACAACAATTTATAACTTCACTTGCATGCATTTGATCAAGGACAGAATGTAACCAGAACACAAAGTTTACCAATGGAGTATGTTCGCATTATGTCAACAGTAGCCACAGATCGATCAATTTGGGTCATCTGGCCGATCTTTTCATCTAGTGTCATCCTGCTTAACAGATCCTTGACCCGCATATTCATTGGTTGATTTGGGTCTTTGTACTTGACATATTCGGCTGATCCCAGTACCACAGTTGCCGCAAGCCCCCAAATCCATAGCACTCCCAGTGTTTGAAGAAATGCCCAAATCATTTTAGACCAAGCCTCAGATCTTAACTGTACAAACACAAGAACAAGATCATAGCTTAAGACTCATCCCTTAGCAGGAATGGTATGATTTCAGCCAGAAAATAACATCTCCTAACATATTAGCAGCAAAAAGCAGCAAATATCACGCCACTTATACTTCCTCAGCCTGTCAAAGAGGATCATTCACCTAAAAGAGAACCCCGGAAAAATCACATGGGCTGTTCTCTAAATTGTAGAGTTGCAACCCTTATCCAACTATTGCTGGCTCAGGTACCCCTAGTCCCTTACTATTGCTCAGTCTACCTTAAACAAGTTGCTCAGCAAAGCAAAATGGTCCCAAAATTTCATGGGCCCTTTTCAAAATTTCACATCAATACAGACTAGCAGCAAAGAGTCGAACTTTTTACCCAACTGAGCCTATCATTGCAGAGAAGAAAGAAGAAATTTAGTGCATTTTTTGTTAAAAAAAAATGCTCCGCCTTCTCGAGTATTGTCAGCTAGCAAGCAACTATTAAGTAAATGCATACTTTCCGACTTTTCTTGATGACAAAGCAGGCATCGTGGAGGAGGGAATAAAAAAGGCAGGGAGAGAGACAGAGAGGATCCTACAAGGAAAGGAGACCCATCAGAGGTTGAAAGAAAGGTGCTTTAGTTGATTGCGACTCGAGCAAAAGAGATCCAAGAAAAAGTGGGCCCTTTCTTTCGACTTCCTTTCTCGGAGAAGAGAAAGCTGGAGGAGCAATGGCGAAAGTGGGAGGACAAGCTCCAGCCTCAACAACAATGGTGGCCCTCAGCAGCGCTGGTGGTTCCTTGTGAAGTAGTGGAAGCAAGCAACAGCTTCGCCCTTTTCCTCGGAATCCGTGAGAACGTGGTACTGCCGCCGAGTACCCGCTGGTTAGATTTTTATTTTTTATTTTTTATAAATTACTGTATTATTATTGTATTGTTTCAGTTTCCGTGATTATAATTTACAAGAAAATCATTTTTACGTTAAAGAGTTAAATTTAAATCTCAGGGCATTACTGTTGCTGGAAAAGCGGAGCAGACGTTGCTCCAACCTTTTTCATGGACTTTTCAAACTTGCAGTTCCTTTTTTATATTTATCATGATTTTTTATTTGGATTCTTTTGTAATCTTTGGATTTTTCAATTATAAAAGAGAGTTACATGGGCCGAAACGAGTAGAAAGAAGAATGAAATAATAAATATGTGTATTATATATATATATAAAGTCACAACATGAAAACAGAACTTGAAACTTAAAGATCTTGTATCTATGATAAGAGGAATTATTAAATGATCTCACCCTTTATATGACAAGAATAAATGCTATTAAAATTATGTCAAATGAATAAATTATTGTTAGTTACTCGAGTAGTTATCTTATTTATTAAGGATCGGAGCAATTTAGTCGATTATTCTTCGTTTCGTCAATGTGAAGTATGAATATTTAATATTTTTTTCCACGATAATATAAGGGCATCAAACTTCATTTACTAGTTTTGGTTGGTATTATAGGTGGGATTTCGTTTTTTTAATTTTATGTTGAAATTTTTTTTAATAAATTTGGTGGGGCAACCAGCCCACCGACACCAGATATTCCAATTAATAAGTCCTCTTCATCGTAAATACTTTACTAGCGAATATCTTGCACCACACACAGTAAATATCATAGAAGGTAATTGCAAATGATAAATATAGTTATACAGTGAACTAAACAAGTCAACCGAACTATTTCATGTTCTTCAAATGAGTAAATATACTAAATTACGGTTATAGAATAATACATCATCCACGAATAGTCTCAGAATAATTTCAGGGTGAATCTGTTATTGAAAAAATATATGAATAGAATAGTAAAATAAAAACTGTGGAGAAAAAGTGGGAATAATGGATAAATTAACTATATTAAAATAATTAAAATAACAGCAACTGTTTTATAATAAATTAAATTAGGATGGAAGACGGTTTTAAAAATGAAAAAGAAAACAAAAATACCTCCTTCTCTGGTAAAGATAATTGGGAAAATTATAAATTAGAAGATGTTGCAAATACCAATGCTCGAAAAATGCTGTATTTTTATGCTGATAACAATTATTTTTGGTGATGATAATGTTCGCATTACAATGATATTACGATGGAGATGTTCTTTAATGGACCGAGTTCAGTGCTCGGCGTGTGGTCGGAAAAAGTCTGTCAATAGTTATTTGACAAGTCAGATAAATTGTCGCATCACGTTTTTCTGATCAATTTTATTAAGATGTTGTAACACTTGTGTTCTATATGTCAAAAAACTGTTATCCTAGAGACACAAGCACTCGATTCGCCTGGTAGTTTCTTCTCTCTCAGTGACTGCGCACTGGCTTGGTCACGAGCCCGAACCCAAAGGGGAAGAGCGGATCATAGTGGCGGTCCCCTACATTCATGGGGAGCTGGTCGACCCTCTTGAACCATGTCCTAGCAAGCTTGCCGGTGAAGCCGTAATCACCGAACAGGACATCAGCCACACCCTGGCCTTCGCTTCCCGGGAGCCACGCAGCCACCAGGGCATCCACCTCGGGGACGTACTTCTCGATCACCAGAGGGCGTCCCGATATCACCACCACTACGCACTTGATGGATCTGCAAACGTTCTTGATCACTGCAGGCCCGGGCTCGGGTAGGGTCAAGTTTGCATTGTCGCCCATTGTCTCGGCGTAGGGAGGCTCGCCCACGACCACAATGGCATAGGAGAAGTGGTGGGACTTAACATAGTCGATACTCGGATTCTCCTGGAAGACAACCTTTGTGCTGGGGTGAACGGTTTTCTTGATCGCCTTGAGGATCGTCGTGCCTGTTCCAATGAGATCATTTCAATGTTAAAAAGAGGATTGATTTCATTGTTATTATTGGTTTTAGAGCTAAATGCAAATTGGTCAGGTCTGATAGAAATTTTATATAGTAGATAGCTTACTCGTATTTAATAAATCAAGTATGAAAGAAAATACTGACTCAGATTAGTTATAATCCACCTGATTATGAAAGGAAAAAATGCTGAATTTTAATTAAATATCCGTCCATCGGTGCAAAAATGATATTTGAAATGGTCCCACCCATCTATTATTGTGTAGACGGAAAAATTGAATTTTGAAAAAGAAAAAATTTATATGGTTTTACGTACCGGCAGTGAGGTTATTGCCGCTGCGGCCTTGCCATTCGATGGTCCAACCGCCACATTGGCTGCCCAAGTTGTCGGCATGGGTTCCGGCCACGAGAATCCCCGCTGCCTTCTTCGGGAGGGGCAGCAGCGGCTTGCCGGCCGACTTGCCGTTCTTCAGCAGCACCATCGACTTCCTGACAGCCTCCCTGGCCAATTCTCGGTGCTCCTGTGGATCCCCACAAAAAAGGATCGTTAACCTTGTAATTAACTGTCTCGTGAATTTCGGACCGTTTCGGTTCCGAGACACAATTGTCGTTGTTTTTATGAAGATTTCCAGTACCTGGCACCCGAGCTTGCTGCTCAGTCTCTTGTCAGCAATCGGGTGCTCGAAGAGGCCCATTCTGAGCTTGACCCGAAGGATCCTCGTGACCGCGTCGTCGATGCGGCTCATGGGGATGACTCCTTTGTGGACCAGATCGGTCAGTATGTCAATGAATTCCGTGTAGTTGAACGGAACCATGACCTGTGAATTGGACCGTTGAAATTGATTAATGGAAAAAGTTAAAAAAGAGAATTTAACAAATAAAGTTCATAGTAAATGGTAAGTCATCATTTAATTTAAGCTGTTGCCGTAGATTTCGATGTGTCGGCCCTCTAAATATACGACCGCATCCACAATTTCCAAGACCGTATTCAGAATTATAAGAAAGGTACACAGTTCAAGTAAGACCGAGTTTCATTGTAACCTGGATAACTTGGTTCAATCAAAAGACGAATTACAGTACAATCATTTCTCTTTAGTACTGATTTGCCCTACAGTAAGTTTCGCAGTACTAAATATTAAATTTTAAGAGTGATTCTAATCGGACAAATTTTACTGTATCCGATAAATTGTCGATTTCAACATGAGGGTGAATGTTATCGTACCGATTTCTCTGCAGTACCGACTTACTACTTTGATCCATGAAAAGGTTTATATGTGCTGAAGTACTTCCAAAGAGACTGGAATGAAGGGTTGGTGGGTAAATTTTAACTTACCATGTCAATGCCGGCAAGGATCGAAGCTTGAACGGAGTAAGTGTAATTTGAGTGAGGGGGGTCAGTGATCTTGTCAATCCCAAGGTAATCCGAGATGACAAAGCCCTAGAAAACGAAAAACCAAACAGCATCAGTCTATGTCACGTTATAGTTACTTAGGAAAATGTGTTTTGTCAAATAGAATTGCGATCACCTTGAACCGAAGCTTGTTCTTGAGGTAGCCGGTGATCATGTCATAGTTGGCGTGCATCTTGACCCCGTTCAGGCTCGAGTAGGAAACCATGACGGTGGCAACGCCCTTTGCGATCGCATCCTTGTAAGCGGGCATGTGGATGCTGTACAACTCGTTCGGGCTCACGAGTGTGTTGTTCTCGTTGATGCCCTTCACCGTTCCTCCGTCCCCGACAAAGTGCTTGGCACAGGCTGCGACCTTAGTCCTGCGTACCAAAAATCACAATGGGTACGTATAGCCTAATCAGCCCGAGCTGAACTCCTATAATTTACGGTCAAAATCACAAAAATCGAGATGCGCTCGATGCAAGGGAATTGAATGCTTTCTTACTTTCCAGCGACAAAGGGAGTGCCCTTCAACCTGCTGGGGGCATCGCCTTGCAAGCCAGGGATGAGCTCAGTCATCATCTGCACGATCTTATGGTCTTCACTGTAGCTCTCGTAGCACCTCCCCCACCTTGGGTCCCGACACACCTGCAAATTCATGAAACCAAACATTATCAATTTCACGGCTTTGATAGTCACTGATAATGTAAATCATCACAGGGGATGATCGAATTTGTGAAGTCGATTGCATATATTACCGCAATGCAAGGAGCAAAAGCATAGGGAATGCCCGTAGCACGAACTTCTAGTGCAGTTGCAGCGCCGATCTTCTTCATGAGGTTGGGATCCCTATACATTTTCAAAGAATCGGGCAAATGAGATGTTTGAAACATCGAAGGAATTCAATTCAAAAGTGAAAATTTTATTTCCTGATGTTTTCTATCCAGCTTCCAGTGATCATCAAATATCTAACAAAAGAAATTTTACTTGAACTCGAGGGACCAACCTGGTGACTCCGAGGCCGACATTGTGAGGGAAGATGGTGGCCTTGTAAACATTGTTATGGCCGTGAACCGCATCAATGCCATAAATCATAGGAATACCGAGCCGGGTAGCCAGGGACGCTTTCTGAATCTTGTTCGTCATACGTACCCATTTCTTGGGAGAAGCATGCTTGGAAGGCACACTTCCTCCTCCGCTCAACACGCTCCCTGTGGAAATAGCAATTTGATTTGACATCAGATCACTCGAACAGGATCAACCCGAGCTCGTGTAACAGATGAATAACGTGCGATCTCTAGGGATAACCAGGAGTGGCCATTACCGATGAAGTATTTTTTCATGACTTTCTTGGTAGCGTTAACCCTCTCGATCTGGGTCATCTGGCCGATCTTCTCTGCTAAGGTCATCCTCCCCAGCAGGTCTTGGATTCGAACCTCGACTGGCAGTCTCGGGTCCCTGTACTTCACATACTTCACTTGACGCCCTCCAGAAATTAAACTTGCAAAAGAGCATAACAATATGGCCCCCAAAAGGGGCATGGAGACCATTGTTCTCCCCATGAAATCGAAAATGGGCCAACGAGGCGCAATTGGTTTGTTTAATTTTCTGGAAAATGGATGGAGGTCTTGAGGCAGTTGTAGAAGGGAGCTTTGGATGGGACGTGGAGATTCTGCAAATCTCTGACGGATCAGGACAAATGAATAACACGCTCATAGATTTACAGTTGAAATCTCCATTTTTGGTGAAATAATATAGCTGTTTTTCTTATTGACATTCTTGTCATATGCAGTTTTCTTTCTTTCTTTCTTTTCTACAAAAGGAAGATTTACATTTTGCCATATTCAACAGTTGCAATTTGAGGCAAAGAGACCCTCCTTCGTTTCACGTCTAGATGATTCATCGGAGAAATTTTTAGACGATCCTACCTACCTATCATGTGACATGAGAAAATACCAATTCAATTGTGATAAACCAGCGAATTAGTATTAATCACCCGAACAGTAAGATATGACCACTTAAAATTTTTCTGACCTGTCCTATCCATTTTATTCCTCTCTTTTTTCCTATCTTTATTAGACCCATGAGACTCATTTATTCAAGAAACTCTTCGGTGGAGGTCATAGATGTGATATACTTGCCCAGTCGAACTTGACATGTAATCAATAATTATACAGTTATAATTATTAAATTCTAAAAAAATTTTAAAAATATAAAAAATCATAATAAATGATGAACTATAATTCAAAAAAAATTAAATGGTAAGAAATATTTAAAAATTCCAATAATTAGTAAACTTTTGTTGGATAAATATATAAATCGTAAACCCTTATTGGATGAATATTGCACGTGACTGTTCGATTGAAAACCTTCTCCATTTATTCACTCATTTTTTAAGGTTTTAATAGGTATTAGCTAATTCGTTAACTTATACGAGAAGAATTCTCTTACTTCTCCATTCTTCACATCGAAGGATGCTTTCAATAGATTTCTTTCATTGTTTCTTTTGAGATGCTGTATCCGCAGTTTCCATATCCTTCTTCCTTTCCTTCCATTGGACCTTGACCTGAAAAGGCATGACACTACAAACAATTCGCCATTTACCAATGGTAAATTTTTATCATAAAAGTAAATAAGTCCATCAGTAAAATCCCCTTGGAAATATATTGATGGTGAACTCTATGTCTATACCGACTGTAGAACCTTCAGTATATTCTTGGTTTTTGTTCGATTACAACTTCTATCACTCTAGGCGAATCTTGCCTTTTTATACTAAATTGGCTTTACAGATGAAATATTCATAAGTAATATATGAGTTTTATTATGAGAGATAAATCGTTCTTGCGTACTATTAAAAAAATTAGAGTAAACAGTGGCTTTAGTCCTAAAAGTTGTACTCGATTAACGGTTCAATCCCTAATATTTTTTTACCAACAAATAGGCTCAAACATCCATATTTTTGCCAACACATTGGTCTGACCGTTAACTTGCCGTTAAAAATGATGACATGGATCCGATATGTCATTTACGATGTTAGATTTATATTTTTCTATTGACAAAATGTTAAAACGACGTCGTTTAGCTGAATAAAAAGATGCAATAACTGTTTTATCATTAACAATTGTTCGTATTTCCAATGAATTGTCATTCTTTTAAAAACAAAGTTTTTCTCTGCTCCATTATCCCGGCCCTCTCCACCCAGATTCCTCACCCTCCTCCGATTGAGTCAATAGAAAAATGATGTCATTTTAATGTTTTACTAATAGAACAGTATAAATTTAATACCGTAAGCGATGCATCGGATTCCACGTCATCATTTTTAATGGCAAGTTAACGATCGGACCAATGACTTAGCAAAAATATGGATGTTTGAGCCTGTACGTTGGCAAAAAAATATTAGGGACTAAAGTATTGGTCGGCTACAACTTTTAGGATTAAAGTGACTATTTACTCAAAAAATTACAAGTATCATTTAACGCGCAATATAAAGAATCTGTAATATACACAAAAATAGAAATCAAAATTTCAACTACTAACAACAAAAACATACGCTAAAATTTCCAAACTCGTTCGTTTGCCATAGATGATGATGTATTTGTGGCTCTCTTATATAAAGTCGAATATTACCTTCCCAAAAATTACAATGTCGTGGATCATGTGATTTGTCTCATTCACGTAAAGCCTTTTTTAACTTCTCCTACGACTGCATTAAAAATATACAAGTCTAGGCATTTCTAAAACTATATTTGCAAGTCCTTTCTTGTATAAAGTCTCTCTAATCTGTACTAAAAAGAGAATAAGTGTACGTATAAGAAGGTAAAACTGGTAAACAACTTATCACTACTTCAACAACTTTTGCATCGATAATGGTATTGTTGCTTCTTGTACAGCAGCAGATGCAAAATTTTACATGAGCGGGCATGATTTCTCTGTGAAGATTTCTGTTTTTCGTAAAGTAGATCGTGAGAAAATGAAGAGGGCAACTTTTACTGACAAATATTTTAGCCCGTCAGAAAAATATGTTTTACCAGTGGACACCTCAGTCATTTCATATTCTTTATAGTCATAGAAGGCATTTTTATATTTTTCTGATATTAATAACTGATATTCAAAAATTCAACTAATCCTAACTAAATTCAGTTTAAGTTAGGAGGACTCATTAGGGAATAATATACCACCACACTGGGCAGTAACATACGAAGTCTCTTTCCATTCCAACAATTTCTTGTTTGCCCTTTTTATTAATTAGTGCAATATTTTCGACCAATTTTTTGCTTTTAAGGTTGAAAATTATTATCATATGAACACTGGAGATATAATAGCCGAAGTCGTACAAGCATTTACTTGAAAAAAATGAAAGAATACATGATTCGCATGATCCAAAATGTGCATACTCTCCCCACTTTCAATTCTCATTTAATGCCTTGGTTTCGAGCCCGAATCCGAAGGGGAAGAGTGGATCGTAGTGGCTATCCCCTACATTCATCGGGAGCTGGTCGACTCTCTTGAACCAAGTTCGAGCCAACTTGCCGGAGAATCCATAATCACCGAACAGGACATCGGCCACGCCTTGGCCCTCGCTCCCGGGAAGCCAGGCAGCTACAAGGGCATCCATCTCAGGGACATGCTTCTCGATCACCAGAGGGCGACCAGAGACTATTATGACAACGCACTTGATGGATCTGCACACGTTCTTGATTATCTTGGGGCCGGGAGCCGGGAGGGTTAGGTTCGTGTTGTCACCATTGGTCTCGGCATAGGGAGGCTCACCCACAACCACGATCGCATAAGAGAAGTCATTGGACTTAACGAAGCCGGAGTCAGGATCTTCCTTGAAGATAACCTTTGTGGTGGGATCGACGGTGTTTTTGATGGCCTTGAGGATGGTAGTACCTATACCACATTTATATTATCCGTGCTGAACTTGATATTTTCATTAAAGTGATACCATAAATTAAAAATTAGATATATATAATCATACCGACAGTAAGGTTATTGCCGCTGAGGCCCTGCCATTCGATGGTCCAACCGCCGCACTGGTAGCCCAAGTTATCGGCATGGGTCCCGGCCACCAGAATCTTCCCAGCCTTCTTGGAGAGGGGCAGCAGCGGCTTGCCGGCGGACTTGCCGTTTTTCAGCAGCACTAGCGACTTCCTCACAGCTTCCCTCGCCAATTCTCTATGCTCCTACTTGTTCATTTCCCATCCCCAAAAAATTTGATTATTCTTTTGATTAGGCTTATTACGTACGATTCAAAAACATATAACAACATAAGATGTTTTTTTCGAAATCTAAATGATTTGACATTGCTTCTCCTTAAATAAAATATGATGTTTGAGAATTACAAACTAAAATAAGTCCACAATAGGGTTCATTAGACATTCAAATAGTAAGTGACGTAAATCGGAAATTCTTACATTTTCCCTAGTTTAAGACCCTAAAATGTAAATAGCTTCATGCTAAATATTTTATAGGCTTCGCATTTTAACTAATATAGTGTAGTTCTGTCCAGAGAACAGATATACGTTGATCAGACTACCACAACTAACCTGACATCCAAGTTTGTCAGCTAAACTATTGTCAGCCAACGGGCTCTCAAAGAGGCCCATCTGGAACTTGACTCGTAAAATCCTGCTAACAGCGTCGTCTATACGGCTAATGGGAATGACCTCCTCCTTCACCAAATCCACCAATATGCTGATGAATTCGGTGTAGTTGTAGGGAACCATGACCTGTGAAGTTTATGATGATCACCTCCAATGATATAAGTACTAGAAAGATGTAAAGGAAGATGGATTAGATTATCAACAATGTCAATACGTCGAGCTTCACTACCCACCATGTCCACACCGGCTAGAATTGAGGCCTGAACTGAGTAAGTGTAGTTCGAGTGAGGAGGATAAGTGATCCTGTCAATTCCTTGCCAATCTGATATGATGAAACCCTAATTATAGACACTTAAATGTTAGTTGTTTGAAGAGATTGCTAAAATAATAATTACATGCGAATGACATTACTAGTTAAACTAATGAATTCATGCACCTCGAATCCAAGTTTTTTCTTGAGGTATTCCGTCAACATGTGGTAGTTTTCGTGCATCTTTACTCCATTTAGGCTCGAATAAGAAGCCATTATGGTAGAGACACCCTTAGCCACCGAGTCAATATAGGCAGGCATATGGATGGAGTAGAGATCATCCAAGCTCACAATCGTGTTGTTCTCGTTGATGCCTCGAACAGTCCCACCGTCCCCGACAAAGTGCTTGGCACAAGCCGCAACCTTGGTCCTACGAAACTTAAACTTTTGTATAGTACAAAAAGACAATTGATTAATTTATTTCTGAGTCAGTTCTTACTTTCCAGCAACAAAGGGAGTGCCCTTCAATGTGCTAGGGACATCTCCTTGCAAGCCGGGGATGAGTTCAGTCATCATCTGCACGATCTTATGGTCTTCACTGTAACTCTCATAGCATCTTCCCCACCTTGGGTCCCTACACACCTGCAAATTCAAGAATCCAACATTATCAATTTCATGACTTTGATGGTTACTGATAATATAAATCATTACATAGAGTGATCGAATTTGTGAAATTGATTGTATATCTACCGCAATGCAGGGAGCAAAAGCATAGGGAATGCCTGTCGCTCGAACTTCCAATGCAGTTGCAGCGCCGATCTTCTTCACGAGGTTGGGATCCCTATACATTGTTGATCAGTCGAGCATATGAGATGTTTGAAACATTGAAGAAATCCATATCAAATATACAAAACAATTTTCTCAAACTTTATTTGAAAGAGGCATCAACCTGGTGACTCCAAGTCCGACATTGTGAGGGAAAACGGTGGCCTTGTAAACGTTGTTATGGCCGTGAACAGCGTCGATGCCATAAATCATAGGAATGCCAAGTGGGGTAGCCAGAGAAGCTTTCTGAATCTTGTTTGTCATACGTACCCATTTCTTGGGAGAAGCATGCTTAGAAGGTACACTTCCTCCTCCGCTCAAAACGCTCCCTGTGAGAATAGTAATGTTACAACACGATCGCTCGAGCATCATCTGACCTATACTACTAGGGGTAATTAGATGCTAGCATACCGATGAAGTACTTCTTCATGGCTTTCTTGGTAGCATTAACCCTCTCAATCTGGACCATTTGGCCTATCTTCTCTTCTAAGGTCATCCTTCCTAGTAGGTCCCGGATTCGACCCTCAACGGGCACGCCTGGGTCCTTATACTTCATGTATTTGACATGACGCACTCCAGAAATTAAACTTGCAAACAAGCATAGTATTATGACCCCGAGAAGGGTGATGGAAATCGCCATTCTCCCCATGTCGATATGATGAAATTCCAAAATAGGCCAAAGAGGTACAATTGGCTGGTTTTATTGTTTGAAAAGGGACAGAGGCTATGAGGTATTTAAAGAAGAGAGGCTTGGGTGAGATTGTGGAGATTTTGCCAATCTGTAATGAATTAAGATGGATGGCTGACACGGTCACACAATTACAGCTTAAAATTTTCTATTTTATGGTGAAACATAGCTGTTTGTTCTTGTTACCACACATGTCAGGTATAGTTATCTGTCACTTGTAAATACAAGTGGTTATCTCTCCCCAAATTCATTAGTTTCAATCTAAAATCAGGAAATCGAATTACTATTCTGGTTTAACTCATCATATCTGTTTTAGTCTTGTTTCCTCATAATTCCTTGTTAGGTGGATGAGCCTTATTTGTGAATAGAAAACATATCGATGTTAGCTGATGAAATTAAAAAACAGTTATAACTTTTTTCACATTTAAATGTATATTGTTCTTGAATGCTCACACACCACAAAACAACTGAAGGACATGCATTATGATATGATTGTGTAGCATGAAAATTTTATGCAATGTGATTTTAACTTGCATATTTCTCTCATGTCCACCTTAAACTTTTGTAAGATCCAACCATATGCCAATTCACAGTGTGAATAAATTGAAACTTTTTATCAATTGAAATAATAAAATCAAGTATAAAATAAAATCATCTAGAAAATATCAAACTCCACTGAAGCTGAATATTCTCTAATGACATGACACTTGCACGAGTTGTGTACTCGTGAAACATCTTTGGCGGAAATACCCATGTAAGCGGATCCGTTGTCATGGAATTTGTCTTGACCTGCTGCATAGACAACTATTCAATCTGAACTCTTCTTAAACAACTAGGAATTTGAGGTCTACCATCTTTGACTTTGTCAAGCTACTATTGTGATTACATTACAGAATTATTGTCAAATATATATTGAGCAGTCTTTCAATACCGTATACCATAAAAGACAGTTTAGTACACTCTTCCATGAGATAGCACCTCCTACTAGCATGTACAATAGCCCGAAGTGGATTTTGCATAGTCTTGGAATCCAACGAAATCAAAGGTTGTCATTTGGGCAAAATGTATTTTTTGACAGTATAAATTGAAAGCAGAAATTAATCTTTCCCTCTTGTAATATGAGTTGTATATACTCTAATAACATCGTAAATGACTTATCACTTCACCCGCGCGAGACATTTTATATGGTAAAAATGAATGATTGCTGATACTGTCAAAGGGATATAACAACTCCTCAATATACTTTTGCATATTTTGAAAGATACTCATATTGGTGGCATCAAAGACCTCACTTGAAGTGTCGCATGTAGATGGTCTATTTCCCTTATCACCATACACTTCTATAGCATGTGGGAACATGCCATTTTAACATATGATATGTACCATTATATATAATCACTCCCTTTACAATTTCCTATTAAGTTGTTCATATCTAAAACCTCTCCATGAAGAGTCCATTTCATATAACTCTTTAAGAAAACCATCACAAATTAAGTCGTCAAATATGGTTGCTCAAGAATGCCAATGAGTGTTCCTACACTTCATTCAGGAACACAATATCCCACCGTCTTTTGACAATCTCACAAATGGAAACCGTAGAAAACTAGAAACCATGATTATATGTTTTTCATTTCTCCTCGATGTGAGGTATATCAATGAATTATCTATGAAGACAATAATAATTAAAACTGAAGATAACATAAGCATGTTTAAAAACTACATTAATGATAAAGAGGGCTTATCATTATCAGTATTATTCTCATCTTGTAACATAGAGACCCTAAATTCGATCTTACCAATGGAAATTTTGGTGTCCTTTTACTTGGACTCGTGCAAATTTATGGATAAAATAGAAATACTTCGAGATAACTATGCACAATTGCAAAAACATGTCCCCGACAGCCAACCGCTGTTTTCAGATAGCCGTACAACAAAGTTCTAAGGACTGTCATGTAAGGTTACGTGATAACGGTAGCAAATAAAACATTAGAAGACAAGAAAACTGAAAAAGGCAATTGGAACATGTCAGACAGGTACTGACTCATGACTGAAGTAATAGCATTCAAGAGGCCTTCCAAGGTTCGAAATGTAAATAAGTGACTGCAGTGTAGAATTCCAAGGTAGAGTAGATAGGATTTTCACGTGAAAATGAATTGGGAAGCGGTTCCTCTCCCTTGATTGGGGAACCACTCACAATCTCGACCTCCCTTTGCTGTCACTCACATTCTCTGGATCCCTCTGTTGAGATCTAACAGGCTATCATTTTGATTATGAGGCCGAAAGAGAGGCTCGATCTCTCCTTTTCATATTAATCATTTGCCCTTTATAAAATAGTGCGATATTTTCGACCAATTTTTTGGTTTTCAGGTTCGAATTTACCAACACATGAACGCTGGAGATAGCGCCCAAACTCGTAAAAATAGTAGAAAAAGAGAGCATTTACTTGAAAAAAAAACAGAGAGAGAGAATTAATGATTCTCATTATCCAAAATGTGTTTAATCTCCTCTCTCAATTCTTATTTAACGGCTCAGTTTTGAGCCCAAATCCGAAGGCGAAGGGTGGATCGCAGAGGCTATCCCCTATCTACATTCATCGGTAGCTAGTCGACTCTCTTGAACCAAATCCGGGCCAACTTGCCGATGAATCCTTAATCACCGAACAATACATCAGCCATGCCTTGGCCCTCGCTCCCAGGAAGCCAGGCAGCTACAAGGGCATCCATCTCAGGGACATGCTTCTCGATCACCAGAGGACGACAGAGACTATTATAACAATGCAGTTGATGGATCTGCACACGTTCTTGATAATTTTGGGGCCGGGAGCTGGTAGGGTTAGGTTCATGTTGTCGGCATTGGTCTCTGCATAGGGAGGCTCATCCACAACCACGATCGCGTAGGAGAAGTCATTGGACTTGACGAAGCCGGAGTGGGGATCCTCCTTGATGACAACCTTTGTGGTGGGATCAATGGTGTTTTTGATGGCCTTGAGGATGGTAGTGCCTATACCACATTCATATGATCTACATTGAACTTCGATATTTTCACTGAAGTAATACTGTAAATGAAATATTTGAAATGTATAATCTTACAGGCGGTGAGGTTGTTGCCACTAAGGCCCTGCCATTCGATGGTCCAACCACCGCACTGGTAGCCCAAATTGTCCCTATGGGTCCCGGCCACCAGAACCTTCCCGGCCTTCTTGGGAAGGGCCAGCAGCGGCTCGCTGGCGGACTTACCGTTCTTCAGCAGCACCAGCGACTTCCTCACAGCTTCCCTCGCCAATTCTCTATGCTCCTACTTGTTCATTTCCCATCCCAAAAAATTTGATTATTCTTCTAATTAGGCTTATTACGATTCAAAAACATTTTATAATAACTTAAGATTTTTTTCCTGAAATCTATATGATTTGACATTATTTCTTCTAAAATGTGGAGTTTGCGTACTTTTGCATATTTTGAAAAGACATTCATATTGGCGTTATCAAAGACCTTACTTGAAATGTGACATGCAGATGGTCCATTCCTCTTATCACCATATGTATACTTCTATAAGATATGGGAACATGTCATTTAAAATATGATATATGCCATTATATACATTCATTTCCTTCACAATTTCCTATTATGTTGTCCGCATTTGAACCCTCTCCATGAAGAGTCCATTTCACATAAACCTTTAGAAAACCCATCACATATTAAGTCGTCGAATATGGTTGCTCGAAAATGTCAATGGGTGTTGCCACACTTCATACAAGAACACAACATCTCACTGTCCATGGACAATTTCTCATATGTAAATCTTAGAAAATGGGTAACTACGATTACATGTTTTTCATTTCTCCTTGATCTGATGTTGATTCATAAATTATCCTTATAGACGATAATAATCAAAACTGAAGACAACATAACCATGTTTAAAAAATTGCATTTGTGAGAAAGAGGGCAGTATTATTGGTATCCATCTCATCCCGTGACTTAGAGATCATGGACTTGATCTCACTAGTAGGACATCTCATACCTCTTTTACCCTTTCCTCATTATACTCCTAAGTTTACGAACCTTCTTTATACACTGAAAAAAATCCTTAGTTTTTTGGTCAATTTACATAATCTGATATCATATGTACATGCAGCTCTCGATAATGATGACAAATGTTCTAATGTATCTCCATCTTATTGCTTAGAAAGATATATTAAATGGAACAAAAATATACGCAGGGTACATGCATGATTTGTCAACAAAAGATTGAGGCAAACTACCTTGATTGTAACTGCAATGATTTTTCCCCTATTGACACTAACTATATTTCCACTGTGCCCTTTGCAGGGACATGTGCAAACTTCTGGAGAAGCTACTTCAAGATAATTATGCAAAATAGCAAAAACTTATCCTCCACAGCCAGCCATTGTTTTCGGATAACCGTCCAATGAAAGTTCTAAGGGACTGCAATATAAGCATATGTTACAATGGTAGCAAATAAAACATCAAACATCAAGAAAACCGAAAAAGGCTAGCGGAACATGTCAGACATGTAGTGACTCATGATTGAAGTAATAACATTCAAGACGCCTTAGCCCTACAAGCTTCGAAATGAAAACAAGTGATCGTATGTAGTTGATTTCAAAGAGAGGGTAGATACGATTTTCACATGATCAAAATGAGGTTGGAAGCGGTTTCCTCTGCCTTGATTGGGGATCTCAACCGACCTCGCTTGGTTGTAGGTCACGTTCTCTAGATCCCTCTGCTGAGACTCAACACACTACAAGAAATATTAGATTTCTCGTTAAAAAACTATTGACGATAGTAGTAAGTATTTTTATCCAATTTGAGGCAACATTATCGATAGTATTTCGACCAAATTTTTCATTAAAAAACTGTTGATGATAGTAGTAAATATTTTAGTCCAATTTGAGACAACATTATCGATAGTTTGTCGTCCAATTTGGGTCAAATTTAAACATTGACGAAAAGTTGACAACAATTGGCCGAAATCTGAAGGGACTTTATCTACCACCTTTGAACCTTCCCGTCCATCTTGCCTCCACTTGTCTTCCAATTTCCTTCCCATTTTCATCCACATTTCGTGCCACTTTTTTGCTTCAAAAAAGATGTGCCACTAGCTATTTTTGCTTACCCGATCGCCTCACGTTTCGAATCCTGGTTTTCCTCTTGAACGTGGGACGCACCAACCATTAAGCTGAGACCTCGTTTTTGTTTATGTCATCAACAAAATAATGTTTTTCATGCTAGTCTTTTATTAATAAATAAAATATAATTAGAAAAAGAATATTGGAGAATAATTATAACTCTAAATGGTATAAAAAATGATTTTGTAATTTCACACTCATTTGTCTTTTTTTATTCGTTAATTCACATGGAAAGAGCATTTTACAAATTTTTAAAATGAGATCAAAATAACATTCTTTTCCTTAAAGTAATAATTAAAATGTGATTTTAACAAATACATACATCCCATGTATGTGGAAACTCGGATTCAACTATTAAAACTACTTCTCGAGTACTAGGATTTTCTTAGATTTGATAAATTGAATCAAATCTCATGAACAAATCAAATATTGCAAGCCTAAATCTTTAAAAAAAAAATTGGTAAAACGAAATTTTTTGTTCCATGAAATGAACGAAATTGGAGTATGGCCGAATTGTCTTCCAATTTGGATGAAAATTTCATGAATTATCGTCCATACACGGTCCAAAAAGTCTCCTCCATCTTCCATCCACAATTTATTGCGTTAATGTGGGCGATATCTTAAATAAAAGTATGTTTCGTCCAAGTTTTTTCTTACAAATTTGAGGAAATTGTTTTTGAAAGAAATTTTAAATAAACACAAATTATATTGTCCACCTGTTGACGAAACATTGGGGACGGTAATTTCAACATTTGTTGCAGTAGAAGGTTATCCTTTTGATTTTGAGAATGAGAGAGGCACGATCTCTCCTCTGGTAGCAAGCTCAATGTTGATCATGTCCCGGCGAGTTCCATCGTCGCCGGTTTCGATGAGCTGGACTTCTCTCTCGCCTTCCGCTCTCGACTACCAGTTTTTAGTATGAGACTAAGTGAACGCTCTCTGTATTCTATTGCATCACATTTTCTCTTCCCACAATTAAAACAAAGTGAGATGAGTTCAGAGAAAGCCTTGTATAAAAATGTCACAAATTGATAGTATTTAGTTATTTTAAGGATTGTTTTTTCCCCTTTTAAGATTTTATTTAAAAAAATCTTAAGATGATTGAATTTATTAGTTTGTGATATCATGTTAGCAATTTCACGTTAAACACCTGTTACACACGATACTCCTTCCATACCTAGATGAAGTCTCTCTGCAACATATTCTCATTTGCCCTTTTATTAGTTACTGAAATATTTTGATAAATTTTTGCTTTTGAGCTTGGAAATTACCAGCACATGAACACTAGAGATAATGGCCGAACTTGTAAAAAAAATGTGGAAAAAGAATTAGTACTGAGCATTTACTTGAAAAAAATGAAAGAATTCATGATTTTCATCACCCAAAATGTGTCCTCTCTCAATTCTCATTTAACGGCTCAGTTTCGAGCCCAAATCCGAAGGGGAAGAGGGGATCGTAGTGGCTATCCCCCTACATTCATTGGAAGCTGGTCGACTCTCTTGAACTGTGTCCGGGCCAACTTGCCAGTGAATCCATAATCACCGAACAGGACATCGGCCACGCCTTGGCCCTCGCTGCCAGGGAGCCAGGCAGCTACAAGGGCATCCATCTCAGGGACATGCTTCTCGATCACCAAAGGACGACCAGAAACTATTATGGCAAAGCACTTGATGGATCTGCACACATTCTTGATAATCTTGGGGCCGGGAGCCGGTAGGGTTTGGTTCGTGTTGTCACCATTGGTCTCGGCATAGGGAGGCTCACCCACAACCACAATCGCATAGGAGAAGTCATTGGACTTGATGAAACCCGAGTTGGGATCCTCCTTAAAAACAACTTTTGTGGCGGGACCGACGGTGTTTTCTATGGCTTGGAGGACGGTAGTACCTATACCACATACATATTATCCATTTTGAACTTGAAATTTTCGTTGAGGGATATTGTAAATTAAAATTTAGAAATATATGATCGTACCGAGGGTGAGGTTGTTGCCGCTAAGGCCCTGCCATTGGATGGTCCAACCGGCGCACTGGTAACCCAAGTTGTCAGCATGTGCCCCGGCCACCAGAATCTTCCCGGCCTTCTTGGGGAGGGGTAGCAGTGGCTCGCCAGTGGACTTGCCGTTTTTTAGCAGCACCAGTGATTTACTCACAGCCTCCCTCGCCAATTCTCTATGCTCCTACCAGTTCATTTCCCGTCGCCCAACAATTGTAATATTATTCTTTTAGTTTGGCTTATTGCGAGTCAAAAACATTATATAACAACTGATTTTTTTTAAATCTACATGATTTGACATTACTTCTCCTTAGATAAAATTTGGGGTTAGAGTATTATACATTAAAATAAGTCTACAATTGGAGAAATTTTACCTAATAATAGATCAACCTAACTTGAATCTTTAACTGCTAGGCTCATTGAACATTCAAATAGTTGGCGGTGCAAATAAAAAATTATTATCTTTTCCCTAGTTTTAGACTCTAAAATATATATAATTTCAAGTTAGTGCGTAAATATTTTATTAACTTCACATTTTAACTCATTTAAGATAGTTCCGACTTCATATGTACGTTGATTAGACAACTACTAACCTGACATCCGAGTTTATCGGCTAAGCTATTGTCAGCCAATGGTTTCTCAAAGTGGCATATGCAGACAGCTCGAACTGGATTAGTCAGTAACCAGTAGGCTTCTGGATACCAGTGTACACACCCAGAAAAGATGCATATGCAGAATTTGACTCCCAAAATCCTACTGACAGCGTCGTTTATACGGCTAATTGGGATGACCTCCTGCTTCACTAGATCCGTCAATATGCTGACGAATTCGGTGTGGTTATAGGGAACCATGACCTGTCAAGTTTAGGCCAGTCGCATCCAAAGATATGAGTATTAAAAAGATGTAAATGAAGAAGGATTAGATCATTGTCAATACATAGAACCTCGCTACCCACCATGTCTACCCCGGCTAGAATTGATGCCTGAACCAAGTAATTGTAGTTTGAGTGAGGAAGATAAGTGATCTTGTCAATCCCCTGTCAATCTGATATGATGAAACCCTAATTACAGACACTTAATATTAATTGTTTGAAGAGATTACCGTAAAGAAGTTATTAGATATTATATATGAAGCACTTAGTAGACAAATCGATGAATTCATGCACCTCGAATCCAAGTTTGTTCTTGAGGTATTCCATCAACATTGGGTAGTATGCCCGTCGCTCGAACTTCTATAGATGTTGCAGCACCGATCCTCTTCACGAGGTTGGGATCCCTATACATTGCTGATCGATCGAGCAGATGAGATGTTTGGAACTTTGAAGAAACGCACGTGAGATACAAAACATTTTACTCAAACTTCTTGAGAGTGAGACACAGACCTGGTGACTCCGAGGCCAACATTGTGAGGGAAAATGGTGGCCTTGTAAACGTTGTTATGGCCATGAACAGCATCGATGTCATAAATCATAGGAATGCCGAGCCGGGTAGCTAGACAAGCTTTCTGAATCTTGTTTATCATACGTACCCATTTTTTGGGAGAAGCACGCTTAGAAGGAACATTTCCTTCTCCGCTCAGAACCCTCCCTGTGAAAATAGCAATATTACATCATGATAGCTCGAAAAATGTCTTACCTTGACTACGGGATGGCTAGATGATTGCATTACCGATGAAGTACTTCTTCATGACTTTCTTGGTAGCATTAATCATCTCGATCTAGGTCATCTGGCCGATCTTCTCTTCTAAGGACATCCTTCCCAGTAAGTCCTCGATTCGATCCTTCACTGGCACGCTCGGGTCCTTATATTTCATGTACTTGACATGATGCCCTCTGGAAATTAAACTCACAAAAGAGCATAATATGATGGCACCAAGAAGGGGGATGGAAACTGTCATTCTCCCCATGATATGATGAAATTGAAAAATAGGCTAATGAGATGCAATTGGCTGGTTTAATTGTCTAGAAGGGGACAGGCTCGTGCAATGATTGTGGAGATTTTACAAATCTGCAGTAGATTGTGATGGATGGATGACATCCTCACATAATTACAGCTTAAATTTCCCTTTTTTTGGGCAAAAAAATATGGTTGTTTATTCTTGTTACCGTTGTCGTGACGACGTTATCTTACACATGCAAATACAGGTGGTCTATCGCTTGCTACATTCAATAGTCTCGTTCTGAAATGAGGCAGTTCGGGTTCCTATTCTTATCTGTGTAACTCGTCATGACCCTTTCATTCTATCTTTTTTTTGGTCGCCAGCCACGGTATCCAAGCAGGTCCCACCAGCGGTGAGATGACATCTTTCAGCCAACCATACTTGACTAATCCGTTGGTCGCCCCGGGTCGCACGCCTGGCAATGGCGGGTGAGGCTCCCAAGGGGGGTGTCTGCGTACGTGAGGTCTCGAACTCGAGACCTCCTTAAGCGGCACCGAACTGCTTACCACTCGGCCCAACCCCCTTGGTGACCCTTTCATTCTATCTCATTTTTAGGTTCATGAGCCTTATTTACAAGTAAAAAAGATATCGATGTCATATGAAGAAAAGAAAGAAAGTTTTCGCCAGCGATAAAACTACAAATTGGCTAGTGTGCACCGAATGTCGAGCCTATGCCCTTTGTCCTGATCGGAACAATTAAATAAAGAGAGAGAATGGTGCCCCTTTCGCCCAAGGAGCTTAGAGACAAGAGAAACATTAGCATGTAAAAAGACGAGTGAGTTAGGGTATTATCCTTTTCCTCACCCATGTCTTGAAATAAATTAGGAATAAAATAGGATTAAAGCAACTTTTATCACATTTAATTGTAACTCAAACCTACCCTCGAGATGGCAACTTGGTTGGTAGGGCATTGGGAGTCCCAGACCCCTCAAATTTGATTCCCAGTAGGTACAATGTCAAGGATGTTTTCTTGAGGGTGGGGTTTTATAGCCCTCAAATTCACCAGGTTCACCTGATTTATTCGACACACGTGGTTTGCGAGCTATTGCGTGTGCTCCGAGGAGAAAAGTGTAGCAACCACCGCTAGTCGGACCCACAAGTTATTCAGATACCTTAGTTATCTGGGAAAACAAATTGTAACTCCAACCCGAATCATCATATACAGCCATACAATTGAAGGATATAGATTATGACATGGATGTACAGGATGAAAATTTCATGCAATGTGATCTTGACTTGCATATTTCCAACATGTCCACTTTAAACCTTAGTAAATGAAACCATGTATCATTACAAAGCGTGAATAAACCAAAAATTTAATTTCGCGGAATCATACTTATATAAACTGAAATAACAAAATTATGTATAAGATCATCCAAAAATAACAAAACTCCCACTCAAACTTAACATTCTCTAATGACATGACACCTGCACGAGTAGCGTGCTCATAAAACACTTTGGGTGGCAGTATCGTGCCAAGTGGATCTGCTTTTTCAATCTAAAGTCTTTCTTTGATAACTAGTAACTTGAAGTCTTTGAACTTTTTCATTGTCAAGCTCCTATAATTTGTATTGGAATATAGATTTGGTAACTTTTGTTTCAATATAACTTTAGCAGTCTTTCAATACCACATAAAATGTGCAACCCAAGGACAAAATTGCGTAACCAAGTTCCATGATTTGACGTCTCAAAACATATTATGAACTCTAACGCCGTGGTTAAAGAGGCGATAAGAGACTACTTAGCACTATTCCACAAGTTGGCAACCCCAGAAAACTGGTAGACATAGCCTGTGGTGGATTCCGTACTATCTCGATGTCAAGTAAAATTAGAGTTTGTATATCCAACAATCTCAAGCTTAACCGGGATTCGAATATGTGAGGACGTTTTGTCCTTTATTCCCTATAAGTACCACAAGACCGGTCTGGCTACTTTCAAACGGTGTAATTCCATATTGCTTGAATATCTGCACAGTGTTCTTGTAATGTATGCGATATCCAAACATGTGCACAAGCTCTCGGACTCTCTCTTCTCCCTCTCTGCATTAGCATCATTTTCCGGTAGTTTTCAGTTTCAGTTCCGGTTCACCTCCAACTTTGGGTTTCGTGCAGCCTCAAGCTCTATTAGTCTTTGTATCCTGCGAGACTGCAATCCACACTTCCTCGGCACGACCAGAGGGGACAAATCAGTCTTAAAGAAACTTTGAACGCTACAGGTCTCGATAATAAGTAAAAATTTCTTTTATTTAATTATTTTATACTTTAGAATTTTATTCAATTCTTCTTCTTCTTCTTCTTCTTCTTCTTCTTCTTCTTCTTCTTCTTCTTCTTCTTCTTCCTAATTTCGTGCCCATAGAAAGAAATAATAAAATCATTGTTATAATATTAGTTGTCCAATTGTGGGCACGGAAATTGTTAACTTTATATATTTTAGATTACAAGGTCATCCTCTTCAGTAGGTGCTGAACCCGATCTTCGACTTCAGCATCGGGATCCTTGTATATAGCGTCATCTTTTCGGGTGTTGCACCGATCCAAAAGTTAACCTCGTGCAACAGCATATTAATAAGATCAGTAACCCTATGAAGGGTGCAGAGTTCTTGTTCTCGCCATGGTTGATGACACTGATGATGTCCCTCGATTAAGCTACAACCTCGTACACACAACACCTGAATTCAAGAACGATTTTGAAGGATCATTGGATTCTTTCCCACCAAATCAAGAAACCTAAGGAGGGGGAGAAGAGACAACACCGAGAAAGAGAAACAGAAGAATGAATCGTCACCTTGATAAAGAGCTTATTAATAAGCAATTGCTTGACTGCTGACCAAGAGAAATTCAGTTCAGTAAGTGCTTTTTATTCCGACAAAAGTAAACTAAGTGATTGAAAAGAAATAAAATGAGATGTTCGAAGGAGACCCACTTGCGTTAAATGTGTGGATGACTTCATAAGCTTGAAAAAGGATAACATGGGATTAGGTGTGTTCTAAGTTTGACACAAAGACCTTGAATCTGTTAACTGAGAATGCGATTAAATTTTCCTGGGGAATTTAGTTGGCGGTCGTGACCAAGTAGATAGAATGGACATGTGTGGTCGATTTGTGTCAGGATTATGGGTGCTCAATTGAGAATCAACGGTGCATTATTGATCAAAAAGACAGAATCGGTGGTGTATTATTTAGAATAATGTAGATACAGGAATTGGCGCAGTCGTGAAGTGGTGTGGAGATTTTATTTGAATGAGAGAACATAGACATTGCGGTGGTTTACTAATTCAAAACTAATTCTTATGCAATTTGATGAGATCAAAATCTCATATTCGAGTCCCCTCTAAACAAAATTACTAGAAGGGGCTCTTAAACTTGGTTTCTAGTAGACACCATAGGTAAGGCAATGTTATGTTGACAAAGATAGTATTAGTATCGATTATTCAGTTTGTCTAATATATTTTCGATTGAGTACAAAAGTCAAAACATTACATAATTGCTTGAGTTGCCGGATCGACGCCCATACAGATTCAGTCACACACTCATTGTTTAGACAATATTCACGTACTTTCTTTTAAAATTTTTATGGAGAAGACTAATTTAGTACCTGGTATGCACGATTAAAAGCGCAGAAGGTGGTAAAACATAGCTAAAAGTGCAGGCTAACTTCAAGGAGATTCGAATTTGAGATGGTTGATTACCGTCCTCCATAACACTAGGCCGAATTCATTAGGATTAATTCATGTTACGTACACATCCTAGCACATAGTCGTCACAGATAAGCAGCCTTAATTCTGGCGTTGATTTCTTCTAACTATCAAAAGTCAAATTGAACTTCTCTTCTTGAGAGTGATAAATATTCCGTGACAAAATAAATTACAAATTACTTTTCAACAGTCTGATTATCGCAGGTATAATATTTTTTTTCCTCAGTAACATGCAACTTATTATTTCAAAAGACTAAATAGTAACAAGTATCCAAACAAAAATACAACCGCCTCAAATCAATATACATATACACACACACATATATACAGCCCCTAATCTACCATGCTCATGACCATCTGACTTAAATTATGGGCTGCTTGATTCACGTCCCTACCCTGCCACGTGAACTTACAAAATTGGAACTGGGTAGAGACTGTTTTACCATGGAGTCTCTTATCACTTGGATTCTGTTAAGAGTAACCTGTGATATTGTGGATAATAGTTGTTGGGCCACGATGTCTTGAGTGCAAGAATGAAATGAAAAATGTGAATAATTTACATCACATACACGGGGTAAAACCTTCAAGAGATAAGGATATGTCCACGGATAGAGTAAAGAATTTTCGCTGACCATAAACGAGAAGCTTACAAACCATCAAAGACCGCTCTCACACAAAGCATATGGTCTGTTTACAACCAATTTTAACGAGAAGGGACCCGATTAAATTCTCGAAATTCTCACCATTCTCATTCTAAGTCTGAGAATTATATTATAAATAAATAAAAAAAAAAAAGGAAACATCGTGGAACCTACCCTATTGTTCAAAGGTGTGTGATGATGGTTAGTAGCTGGGACCCCATGCAAGTGAGCGTACTGCTTGACAACTATTAACGGCAAATGTTAAGAACATCGAACAATAGGATGACCTTCAGACAAAACAATGTAAGTGTATTCTTATGTTATGAAATTAAATTTAAGATAGAAACGATCTTTTCGATAAATGTAACTTTTTATTTGTTGTTTATTGACATTAAAAATATGTGAAATACATAAGTTGTCACTAGAAATTAATGAAAAATAATTTGCATCATGGTATAATAAAAGAAACTTTTAAAAGATGTTTGAGAAGTGAGGTGGGTGGGAGAGTTGGAGGGGCATTTCCACCAAAGGAAGAGGATGAGGTAGAAGAAAGAAGAAGAAGAAATGGAACTTGGAGATTTGGGGTAGAATTACGAGCATGCCCCTCAAGGATTTGACTTCTAATAAGATAAATGAGGGATAAAGTTGAAATTTGGACGATATGAATCATGAAACTTGTCATCTTGAACATTTACCTCAAGTTAAATGGAAAAGGGCGCATCGTACTAGACATGTTACAAAATTAATATATAGTTCGTGCTTTGAGAAAATTCACGCGGAAAGTCAATGCTAAAAATGTTTATAATAATCATTATTGGTGTATATTAAACTATATTCCGAGAATTAAAATAATAAAGAAAATGAAATGTGGGCTCCTCTCCTTAGAGAAGGTAGAGAATCAAATCCATTTCTAAAAAAAATTAAAAACGAAAATCGTAAATATGGGAAAAAGGTGATGATCAAATCTGAATTCTAGTGAAAATTGAGGATGATTTTTTCAAATCATGAACCTCTCTTTTGTTAATTAGTTGGCCTTTTTTTTTCCCCCCTCTGTCGTTAAATGGAAAAATGTCTCATCTGAGATGAGAAAACAGCTGTGGGTTTTCTTGTCTTCGAAGGAATTATCATGTGAACTTTACCTCCAATCTTGAAAAGGGCAGTCCCATATATCACAGAAATTTTTAGGCGAGGTGAATCTGTGGATAATATGGTGGATTTTGTTGATAATTATTTAATAATTCACTAATAAAGTAGATATTATTAACAAAGAGACAAAGATGATTTTTTTTATTAATGTGATAAACAATCATTAACTAAGTTCACAGATGATGTAACGAATTCAATTAATATATGAATCTCTCCAAATATTATAAATAAATTGATTTTTTATAGGATCAAATATTTAAATTGATTGATTGTAATGCATAACTTTCCTATATTCTCGGATTTTCATTTTTTTTTTAAGTTGGCTGAGCCCTCTTCACCTGTCCTCACGGGCAGTGTGAATGTAAAAGTTATACGACACTAGAAGAAATTGGGCTTTTGGAGATGAATTATTTGTAACCATCTTAAGAGTGGCCATTGAAGAATTTAAATTTAGTGATAAAAATATAATTTATAGTCACTAAAAATGCATTTAGTTAAAATATATCTTATACTATTATATTCAAATGTTTTAGACTTTTGTGTCTTTTTTTATTTTTTATATTGCCCTTATTGTAATTTATGTGCCAATATTTACGACATGCATTCAATTTTCAAATTAAGGATAAAATAATAATTTCAGTAATTTTTCTCTCATTTTATATCTACGATCTTTAAAACAAATTCTTACCTTAACTGCTCAGATTCCACCCTTCTCATTTTATATCACTTAGTATCTATGATTTTAACGGTAAAAATCTATTATATTTTTTGAATAAATAATTTAAAAATATAAAATTGAAAATGTTAATTCTGTTGTTGGGGGCCTTGACACTATTCAGAGCTAGGTAATACATGATTCTCTTGAGTGTTAAAGGAGTGCTACAATGCCTGTACTAGAAACCAGTGCCATGTTACTGAAGTTCAGCTTGCTAGATTTGTCGGCTCTATCGTTAGGGAGCAAGCAATATGAGAATTTTCCACCACCAACTTGACCCAGTTGGGAGACAAGGGACACTGTTCCACTGGCCAGCCCGATGATATTGGAATATGCATCATTTAACATATGCAATTTATTGTTGTGCCCACACCCAAATAGTATCCAGTCAAAGGATAGGGTTTGCCTTGAGGTTGGCTCCAATTCAAATTTCTCCCTTGTAAAGTTGTCCCTTGTGTACTCGTCATCTATGTACTTCACGTTGTATTGGCAAATAGGATTACACCGCATATCTCCTAACCAGCTACATTCTTTTGAAAAGCAGCTGATGTCTTGGTATGTTGAGGATCTCTATGGATTGAAGAGTGGTAGATGCAAATGCAACATACCGAAATGCATGCGAAACAAAAGCACGGAGAGATGCATAGCATACATCTGCACGAAGCAGGACACGAGGTAAAATCCATACCGAACAAGTGGTAGATCTGTTGAACGGCCAAGGCTAAGTTAATAAATCTCTTATATTATCAGATTTTATATCATATTTTTTTGACACAAGTCCTACGTTGGATTTGGTACATGTTATTCCTTTGAAAAGAGTAGAGGCCAAACAAAGAACTCCCTCTTTGTTTACAGGAGAAGTTATACTAAACAAATAAACATTGGGCAAAGCAATTAAAATGCCATTTAAAAAAAAATGAAAACCAAAACCCTCAAAAAGGAATACTCTCGGCATTGAGATCCATTTCTTGTCAATTAGCTTGCTCTGTCTATATATATATATATATATATATATGGATGTATGTATATATGTATATACTCCAATTCATCTAGCTCAGATCTGTCAACGAGCAAGTTGTGCTCGTTAGAGAACATACAAGGAAGCAAGCAGGCAAGCTAAGAGGGAGCTGCTTGAGATCGGATGGCTGCAAGACAGAGAACAATGTCGACCAGTGCGCAAGTCGTCCCGCCCGCGTACGAGGATTTTCAACCTAAATCGGAGTGGGTCGAAGATGCAGAAGCCAATGTTCTAACTATCCATCTTCCAGGTCTGTCTGTTGATTTCGGTATTTATCGCACAGATAGCGGGTTTGGTACTAGTGGAACCGGTCGGGTACGATAGATTGGATGTGTACAGAAATCGGTTCAAAGGTCGAACCAGTTTCGAACCGAACAAAATCAACCAAAAGAATTAGTTCGGTTCTTTTGATATACTAAGTCCAAACTAGAATTGGTTTAGAGGGAAATTGGATTGTTTTAAACCAGCTCAAACTTAACCGAGTTATTTTATTTAAAAAATAACAAAAGCTAAAACCAGTTCAATTCAAACCTGTTAATCAAATTAGTTATACTTAAAAATTAGCTAAACCAGCTTTCACCCTAAAACCGAATCATAATAAAACCGGTTTGGGAGAACTTACTCTTTTGGATTCAATTTCCGTTCAGCTCTCCCCCGACCAGTTTTCGCATGCCCCTACCATACATGCCGTCTGGGTGTTCCTCATGTAATCCTAATACTTAGACCTCTCATCCTGTTAGGATTTACAAGGGACCAGATTAAGATCTCATACAAGGAGAAACCGCTGAAAATGACGATCCGCGGGGAGCGATCGCTCGGGAACAATGTGGTGAGCCGGTTCAGCAAGGAGTTTCCGATCCCCGAGAACTGCAAACTCGACGGAATGAAGGCGAAATTCGACCAGCTTGAGGTCCTGACCTTAACAATGCCAAAGAAGGCCATTACACCGGAGGTCGCTCAGCCTAAGGACGCAGCACCGAAGGATCAGAAGCCGCAGCCAGGAGCTCCACCAAGCCCTGGGACAGCAGCGACAGAACAAACAATGCCACCACCGGCCAAACCTCAGGAAGAGAAAGTTAGTTCTACACCAAAGAGCGCCGCCGCCACTGCTGCTGCTGCAAAAGAACCCGAAAAGAAAACGGACGAGAAGGTCACTGCCCAGGCCCCGAGCCCGAGTCCGAAGGCTGCTGGCCTTCCCGAGCCAGAACCTCGAAAGGGTAAGCGAGATCAATCTCTGAATTATGACAAAGTCATATTTCGACATTTCTGTTTGTGCTTAGAACAACTTTGTTTCAGAAAAGTGATAAAGGAGGAGAAGCAAGTTCATACCGTTGAACAAAAGATAACCACGGTGTGGTGGTCTAATAATATAAAATTCATTTTCATTTGATTTGGTAAAGTATTCAAGTTTGAGCTCCCTCTACCTGAAATCTACTAGAAGACACACACTGAGTCTAAATATTGGAAAACTGGCTTTTTTTTTGCTGTGTGAGCTTTGTCGATGCTGCATTGATGAGACAATCAGTTTGTCTCATATGTTTGCGATTAAATACAAAAACTCTAACATTTCGGTGACCGAGTCACCATTATTCTCATTTTTCAAACAAAAAAAAAAAAAGAAATATAAAGATATATGTGTGCGTGTCTATACATATTGAATGTTTACAGGCTCGATTTTTAGCAGAAACTCCTCCAAAAGCTACTGGGCAAAAACAAGCAGATGACCAAGTTCCACAGCCTTTCCGCCCTCTCGAGGACACGAGCAGGCCGAAGTCTCAGAGTACACGGGAGGAAACTTCCTCTAAGACACCTCCAGCCTCGGATGTTCAGAAGCCAAGACATGACCAGAAGAAAACCGAGCAGGATCCGAAGCCGGCCGAACAGAAGGTGGAGCGCAGAGAAAAGGCTCCTAAGGAGAAGGATCGAGCAAAGAGCAGGGAGCCACCATCTCAGGTGTTTGAGAGGATCGGCAAGGAGGCGGTGGATCTAGCGGCTACAGCGAAAAGAACAGTGTTGGGGCTGGAGGAGGAGCGGAAGCTGCTGGTGAATGCGGGGGTTGCAGTTCTCGTGATCGTGGCGGTCGGGACCTATGTCGGGTACAAGCTGGCTTCTCCCAGTGGATCGCATCACAGAAACAATTAGCGGATTGGATGATCAACCGCCAAAATCAAAAGCTTGTATGATACCATGTAACATGAAATAAATTGAATGTTTTAAGATTGTACATTCAATGGAGATTGGCATTCTATTTTTCCTTTTTTTTTTTTTTTCACTTCCTTCACTCATCAGTATCCACCTTGACAAAGTGCAATCACTCCAACTAACTTAACCTGGTAAATAGTTACACGAATAAACAATAAACTGGCCTAAATGTGGAGTGAACTGGCAAGTAACACCCTGCAAGCGCACGAGCAACCAGCCAACTCTTAATCGAGACTTGAACTCATAAACCAACAATAATCATTAAAACAGTCAGTTGAGATCTCTTTCTTCCTGAAGAAACAGTCCCTCATATCAGCTATAACCACAGGGAGACACTTCCAATTCAGATTTGATACATGTAGAATTGGTTGAATGCAATATTTGAATAAAGCTCATCATTGCCATTCACTTGAGTAAATCCACGCCTAGTTGCTAACACATAGGAAAAGGAAAACAGAAGAATGAATAATGTTAACTGTAGTCATCGGACGCGTAGTCTCCATTTACACCGTTGCTAGATTCAGGGTCAGCTGCAGATTTACTCGTTTTCGACAATCTACCAGATGATTTAACTGGTTTCGAGGGTTTCTTAGTTTTCTCAGCCTGCAGCTCCAACCCTTTCTCGGATGGCTTCCGTCTTCTCTTCAGCCGGGTTCCCTCAGTTTCCCCTGCAATGGAGTTGTCCATAGCTGCAGGAAGATAGCAACCCATTGAAATAAAGGTAAGCGAGGATAAAAGTGTTCTAAAAGAGGATCATCAAGCTCAACTCCAGTTTTCCTGCATAGAAGATTCATCTAAAATCTCCATTCTCCTTATCTTTGCCTAATACGAAAGACAAGTTTTCATGCCTGCATTGAACATCATGGGACTTCTGTCAAAAATGCATGTCTATGTTCACCTAAATTAATGGAACCAAAGAACCAACTAGATGTTTATAAAAATAAATTGTTAAAATAAGAAAACTTCATGATCATGTGAAGTGTCTAGTCGTAGAAATAGAACCCGAGAGATCTCTAAGTGGTGCGTATATACCTTCGGGTGGGCTTGATGCATTGTTTGCAGCATGCCCGTTCTGCCCAGCTTCTACAGAAAGAGGAGATTCGGACTGATTACCATCGGGTATCTTGGAAGAACTCCCAAAACATTTTTCTTGTTGCTCTGGAGCCTCTGGACAAGGTATTGCAGGTAGAAAACATAGCTCATCTTGGGACATGTCAGAATCACTGAAAGCTGAGTCCTTCTCCACAGTCAGAATGTCAACTGGGTCATCTTCTTTAACATCAGACTCTTTCACCTGGAAATAACGATGTTTTAGAAAACAGTAAAAAAGCATAGTTTCTGGTTTTCAATGTTCAGTTTTCTCAGTGTAAAATGCAATGATTATTCTCCATCTAATCTTTCGAAGGAAAGGATGGTAAAGCCTATCTTTAAGAGTAGTCTACTACTTATAACCTCAAACTTTCTATTTTGAGAATGGTTAGGAACAGGAAACTGGAGCAGATCTCAAATCAAAATAGACTTATACTCAATGTCTTACCTTTTCAGTTTCTGGCATCAAATCAAATTCGTCCTCTCTTTCCACGTACTCCTCATTTTCTTCGAGCTCCTTAAAATCCGGGGCAAATGCACTCCAGTTCTCTGTGTAATCTTTGGCCCATATGTAGACCAATCCAGTCACAGAAACAGATACGATAAGTGGATGTACAGGATGCCATGCTAAGTCCATCAAAGCTTCCTTTGGGCCTTCAAGGATCTTTACAAGATGACCAGCTCTATCCCATATGTAGATCTTGTGCTCTCCTCTGCTTGCAGAACCACTAATAACCCACTCACCGTCACCGCTAAAGCAGGGCGCTTTCCACTGTACCCTGTTGATGGAATCTTGAAACTCCTGTACAAGTGATAAACACTTTGTTCCAGCTGTCTTCAATTTCTCTGCTTCATCTGGTTCCTCAATGGTTTCATGAAACTCATCAAGCACCTTATGCGCATCTTTCATGGGCAAAAGGTTCTCATAAATTCTGATCATCCGATCGTTAGTGTTTGTCAGCAAATATTGTCCATTCCTGCTGAAGACAATGTTCCGAATGACAGAGCCCGAAGAAACAGGAACAAGGGCCTGGATTTGGACCTTTCTGTGATCTATTATAAGAATTTCCCCTTTCGAGTTTCCTGTATAGACCAGATCTCCAAACTTATTAAAGCATGCCGTACTAGGAGAATAAGAGCTGGTTGATCCTTCAGGCATTTTACTGCGTGAATTCGGGACAATCCCATTGCTTACATCAGAGAGCAGAACAGGAAGAACTGTTGTGGTCCCTGAGATTATATCTACAATCATAGGAGCAGAAGAGAAAGGGCAGGCAAGGCAGAGAGATGGAGTTGAGGAACCAGGATGTAGACGAGCTTGTAAAACTGTCTGTTCTAGCATGGTACGGGCAATCTTTTCTCCGCTGAGAACGTCCCAGAGAATCAATGATTTATCAGAAGTGGAGACAAGAACCCGGTGACCGTACTTTGACCAACAGACACTCGTAATTGCTGCATTGCAATTTTTATCTTGAAGCTCCTTTGCGATCCCACGGGTCTCAAAATCCCAGATTATGCAAGTTCCATCAGCACATCCAGCTGGATTGGAAATATGGAACAGATCAAATGTGATAGAAATGAATTACACAAATTTAGTGCAAAGCATGAGTAATTACAAGTGAATACTACTGGAGACTTCAACAGTACTGCATAATACATGTTGTATCTTAACTTAGCTCTATATTTCAAGAGAAACCCTAATAGCAAAAATATTCACATGATAATTAATCTAAAAGATCAAAGCAGAGATGTAAAAGTGTGTAGTAACGAGAGACACATGAATTTTTCCAATAATGGAGAAAATTTTAAGCTTGATTAGTGACTGCTTCTCTTTGTACCTCGATGACCAAGCCCACTAAGTAGTATCTTCCAGCACAATCATAGTTTTATTCTACTGAAACACAGATGCAAATACACCAGATGCGGTATACCATGAAAGAATATACTATAGCAAAACATGAACGAGCTTCAATTAAAAGGGATGACTTGAATGTTGTAAGAGCAAGACAGAAAAATTAAGCACTTATGGAACTCCAAAGCATCTACTTACACTCCAGCAAGGAACTCATCTGAGACACAATAATAAGCCTCGATTTGCACTCCAGCAACACACAAAACCAGAGTTGGGTAAGCAATTTTTTAGGTTACATTTCGTATGACTTTGTGGATGAAATTTATGTGCATCTTCTGGACTTCTGGACCCAAAAAAACATGCAGACAATAACACAGACAGTATGATAGGCTGGATAAAGTATTCATCATATTGATTGGATTGGATATATTCGTCCTATACAGTGAAGAATAAATCAGATTACCATTGTAAACAGCAAAAGACCAGCACGAAAAGCTTTAAGCTTAGATGCTGCAGGATTTTCCTAGAAATAGAATTGGCCACAATGTGATACCTGATATGATAAGAGTTTAAATATGACTACCACCAACTCAAAAGAGTGATAGAACTCCAACAACTCTTGTCCAGGGGATACAGGTGGCTGTTGCCAAGTTAAATGCTATTGCCTGAATTTAAATAAAGGGCAGCCCATTCACCGAACATAGCAAAAGAACAAAACAGATGGCTCATAAAGAGTTGCAATATACCATTCATCAAGGTATTAACATATTGCTAAGCCTTCTTTGTTTTTTAATAATCCTATTTGATTGGAAGCTCTACTTGACCTGACAGTCTCAATAAAGTACTTCAGCCGAGAAAGTCCTACATGACCAATTCTATAGCCTACGATCCCAAACATTAAGAATGATAGCCTACAAAAAGTTTGCATTAGAAACACTCACAAGGTAAAATATTTGCTATGCCAATTCTAATAGAACTAGTCCAGGGAGATGACAGTACAATGCAATATTGCTAAACCCCTCTGTTGCTTGTTTACAAATGGCTTAAAACTATCAACAGCTCATCACTCAAGAGCTTATTATTCTAGATACAGATAACAGTTGCCAAAGAGGTGTCTTCTCTCTAATTTTCTTCATATTTACTAAAAGATTCATATCGAATCGTGGAAGGGAAACCAGTTTAAAAAAAAGTGACTAATTTCAACTTAATTGGTGTTGAACACGCTTCCATAGTATGTCCCCATACAACCCTCCCCTCATCCCCCACCCCCTCCTCCCTCCTCAGAACTAAACTTTATGCACTCAATGCATCCCAAGACATGTAAAATTGCACCCGAGATCATATTCGATACAAAGTAGCAATCTTTTGGTACTACTTGTGCTACATTATCAGAAAAACCCAAAGTTACACCAAGATGGCTCGAGAAGAAGAAGTCCATCGCAGCAGCTGAGAGAAAGCGAGAAAGAGATTGAGAGAACATTACCGGCAAGAAGGGTGCCCCGGCGATTAAAGGCGATGCACTTCATGATTCCATGCTCCAGGTACTCCTCTATCACCTCCGGGAAGTCACCCTGCAGAGGATCTTCAGCGGCAAAATCACACAGAAACTTCACACCATCAGCAACTGACTGCAAATTCGAGCAAGAAGCTTGCAGCAACTCGAAGAGAGAAGCAGAATCTCACCGATTATCGGAGCATTCATGGCGGACGAACCGTAGACCGGACGGCCAGTCACTGCTCGAGCTCTGAGATAAAGAGAGACCAAACAGAGAGAGGAATGGAAGACCCTACAAAAGCAAATCCCTCGTTCGGGTTGTCGTTTGTCTTCCGCTATTTCCCTCTCCCCAAATGCATACAGATTGCAATTTTCATATTAGCCCCAAAAATTTATTTTTATTTGTTTCTAGTCCCTATTATTTATCTCTCCTATCGACGTTGCATTGCATTGCAATCTTGAACATTATACCATGTATTTATCTTTTAAACATAGTAATACGTTTAACTTAACACGACCTATTTAAAATCAAATTGACACGACACGACCAGTTTAACCATATAACTAAATATGTGTGGTATAATTGTAAGTTTCATTTAATGTGTTTAAATGGATTACATGAGTCAACCCATTTAGGCTCAATCCGAACTTGTCCAATTATGTGTCATTTCGGGTATCGTATCGTGTCAAAAACACATGGATTGCGATGCATAGTTTTAAGTTTGCCATAATATGATATTACATGACTTAAAATTTTATAGTATAATTAGTAAAATATTTACCCTGAAATACATGAAATCTTATAATAAGCTTTACAACGGTTGACTGATATTTACCAAAGTTTGTAACTAATAGAATTTGATATTGTCAGAACTATTTGCTCCAAAGATTAATATTATTAGATAATGATATAATTTATTATTTATTAGTTAACACGGCACAGACTTGATAGTATTAATTTTGAAAGACCATCACATAAAATTAGTTAAATAGAGGATATGTGCATGCGCAGTAAATCGAACATGCACTGTAATACTGGGTAAAATTACCATTTAACCCTATAAAAGATTGGCCCCCGAAACTCTTAACAAGAAGGGGATTATAGAGCGCTTGCTACGATCAGCCGAGCTGAGTCATGAGTTCAACTAATCATATCCCACTTATAAGAAGTTGCAAATGAGTGAAGGATCGAGACGTTGAGAGAAGAAGCAATCTAGAGGAATTTGTAATTTTGCTAACCAATAATGAGCCTTTATGGATGTCGGTTAATCGATAAGGATTAGCGTAGCTTTACATTTTTTAAGTAAAGCTCGTTCAAGCTTACGAGTCTATTGAGTCAAGTATGGGTCAAGCATCGATCGAACCGATCCCGAGCACCACAGGGTTTGGCTCAACTTGAGATCATGGCGGGGTCTAAGTGACCATCATTCTAGTAATCAATTATCTGACCCAGCATTTTCGTTCTAATCGATGTATATAACCAATTCTAACATTTTTAAATGCTCAAGCAGAAAGCACTTCCATCAGGGAATCAATGGGAAACAATCTGATTGTGCAGAGTCGGCAATCAAGAGAGATTAAGCTAAAAATTATGTACCAATCATGGATGTAATCGTTAAAAATTCACATAACAAGGTGCATGGCGGAGAAGTCCAAAGGTTGCACACAATGCTAATACAATATCAACTCAGATGAAGCCTATCTCGGGGAAAGCATAAGGTCCGACACTAGCACAAACCGCAAGAAATTTTTCGAACTGGTGATGAGAGTCAGCAAAACGAAATGACCGGAACATGATAACCTCCTCTTCAAGCAACATCTCCAGATTAAGATACAAAACCTGCCACATCAAAAGGATGCATAAAGCCTGGAGCTGCATATTACTGGAATTTCAAACCGACAAACGAGACGAAATCATCTTAGCAACTCGAGAACATTAGGTCAAGAATCTCATTTAACTAGAACATCACAAGAACTGCAGAATGGTGGGAGGTTCTACGAGCACTTCGCAAGATTTACCAGCAGAACCGGTGTTTGGTGAAGAATTTTGAAACTGTGTTTGAGTTAAAAATTTGATGGTTGCATCAAATCCTCTCAGCAGGTTTAAGAAGTAATGATCATGAAAACTAACTCGGCTTGTGGGGTTTCTCGAGCCATAACCCATGATCTACATGAGCGGTTTAGAGTTAGTATCTTCCAAACAGTTTATTGCAAAGGCAATTATTGTTCAACAACTCCAGTTTGGTGCTCTTCTATAGCAGAAACACTCTCAAACCAAGACCGATCCCTATAGTGCAATAATAGCAAGCTGCTTAATCTGACACTAAACCAGATCAAAAGCAAAGACTACTGGAAAGGGCACTACAGTCCACCGCACAGCTTTACATTACGAGCCCATGATAGAGAAATGTCCGTATCCCATTGACTATATCATGAGAGCAGAAGAAAGTTTGACTACTTACCCAATGGGTAATCTACTCAGACTATATTTGCTTTTCCTTAGTCAGGATGATCATCGTAGAACCTCTTTGCAAGTCAAATCAACTCAAAAGCAAAACAAACATGATTTGCGGTTTGGAACTTATGTCTGAGCAATATAATCACCTACTCGGACCTTGGCATCATCTAGTTCAATGGCTACTTCATCTTAGTAGCTACACAATTTTCATAATGTGATCTTGCAGCAAGACTCAAGGTCAGTTCCATATATCATGGACCAGCTCCATCTCATCTATTTGCCAATAATAGACAAACATGCAAAATAACACAGAAGCTTCTCTTTGCAGAACTGAAACTTCTAGTTAACAAAAGTTCAAAACTTTCAAAAGAAGACAGTGTCCTGCAACCAAGAACAAGATAATGTAATCATACTGAAGAAACTGTAACCGCAACCATACCAAATTACTGAGGTGGAGGCTGTTGCTGAGGAGCATTTGGTGGCGGTGGCATCCCAGGACGCGGCGGGCCAAAGATTGGAACACCACCACCAGGTGGCGGCGGCATCCCTGGCCGTGGAGGTGGTGGCGCCGGCATCCCAGGTCGTGGAGGAGCAGGTGGTCCTCTCATCATTGCTCCCTGAGGAGGCGGTACCATAGGCGGTCTCTGGCCATACTGGGGAGGTGGAACTGGGAACTGTGGAGGGCCGGGCCTTGCCGGGAACTGCCCAGGGGGTGGAACAGGACCAGGAGGGCCACGAGCCATTGGTGGAGGAACCTGTCCAGGGAACGGTGGCGGCATCTGTTGTGGAGGCCGAATTACCGGAGCAGCAGGGTAGTTCACCGGTGGAGCAGAGAGCTGTGGCACCGGTGGCCGGGACAGCTGAGGCTGCATCATCCCAGGAGCCGGGCCACCGACGCCGCGGACTGGGCCAGCAAGGCCAGGCTGAGCCTGCGCAATAGGAGCAGTGGGGACGCCACGGCCGGCGGCGCGGCCAATCCCAGGACCGGCCATGGCGGCGGCGGAAGCGGCCTTGGTGCGGGACTCGTCTGGCGGAGGAGGGCCCTCGACGGTCATCGAGATGACCTCCTCTCCGCGGAGAAGAACAAGCCCTAGCGTCCGGCGCTCCTCGCGCTCCTCGTTCTTCTTCGCGCCCTTAGCGGGAGGGAGCTTGCGGAACTCCTCGCAGTCTCCGAGGACGAGGTTCATGTGCCGGTCGAAGGCCATAAACTTGCCGACCAGTTGACGGCCGTCTTGGATGGTTACTCGCATCCGGTAGTTGATGTACTGTAGCATTTTCGAGCTCTTTGACATCGACATTGTGAAAGAGCTCTCTGAACCTCACAGATCTAGGGTTTCGTGGTGTCCACTCTTCCCCTTTCAGCCCTCTTGCCGGAGAAAGAAAGCCAGAGGGCGACTGGAATAAGACGAGGTTCCTGTGGCGGCGGCGGCGGCGTCGACGACTAGGGTTCGCAGCGGCAGAAGACAGTCATCGGCTTAGGGTTTTGGGCAGGGCTTAGCAGAGAGCGCAAGAGTGAGGGAGGAAGAGAGAAAATGATGGCAACTTGGTGCGAAGTAAAGCGAGGACGTTTAACATTCCGCTATCGCCGTCAACTTCTCCGTCCAATCTGAAACGTCGTGAAAAATTCGAAATTTCCCACAATGGCAGAGACCAAATTGGAATTTCACCAACTGCCTGTGCTCTACTGAGCTTCCCCACTTTAAATCTACCATATTTTCATGAAAATTTACCTAAAAAAACCTATTAAGTAGGTTTATACCAATTTCAAGTCTACTTTATGTCCGTGCACACCTATATTGCAATTCAGACAATGTCCATTCTAGAGAAATTTTTAAATCTTTCTATTTAATTAAAATTTTTAATAATAAAATAATAAAAATAAACTAAAATCCAACCATTCCCATTTTCAAATTGGAAATGCACTTGGCTACAAAAGGTTCTGAATTTAGATTTCATCGATGGAACTCTATATCATTTGTTCCCATTCATTTTATACTCTTCTAAATATATGTATCTCCTGTATGCACCGAAAAATTAGAAACAATGCTTATGAGAATTTGGCTTGTCGACTATAATTTTCAAATCCTTCAAAGTCAACAACGTATATAATTTACACTCAATGAACTCGTGAGATTACAACAAAGAGAAAAAGGAACCCCTAAAGTTTTACAGACACTATCCTTTGGATAGCTAACACAGGGAAAACGGGCAACACAGGCATATGCCCTTAAAAAGAATCACTCTACCTTATCTTAAAAATGAACGAAAAGACCAGAAAAATCAAAGAACGAACAAAATTCGATGGCCCCATTATCTCCGAGGATGCTCCAGGATTGGATTCATCTCTATTTCTACAGCTCCATGATCCCTGAGATTCCCGAACTTCTCGGCCTCCCTCGCTACCTGGATATCAGAGGGGGCGTAGTACTGGTACAAGAACTTTACAACAAAACGTGGGATGAGAGCTGCTACTACGATAGCGAGCAAGCATAACCAAAACACCAGTGTTTTCCCAATGTGGAAGATGGCCCTGCAGAATTGAGAAACCAGAGGGAAAGATCATCAGTCTCTTCACCAGTTCCTGTTGAGAAATCTTACATCAAGAAGAGATAAGAGCAATCCCAGTTTATAAGAAGAATCAGCTAGGGCCGCTTATAAACTTAGACTTTTATGTGGATATGCCTCATAGTCATCTAAATGTTTTTTGGACTATTGATTAATCTGGTTCGAGTCAGGTTAACTCATAAGCTATCCCAGCTCAGAAAGACTCGGATCCAAGACCTTTGCTTAAGGTGAATAAGTACCTTGTCACTTGAATCAATTCATGTTAGCACAGTTCCAGATTTTTATCTAAGCACAAGTGGAGGAAGCTTAACATACCAGTAACCGGGCAACATCGGAATGGCATCTATGCAGATCACACAGATCCACGTGGCAATGATCGAGCCCCAGATGGCAGCATGGGTGATCCAGGTCCACCTCACCACGTCCATTGCCAAGTGAAGGTTCACCAGGATGACGGCCGCGAGGGTCCACAGGTCCCCGATGCTCGAGGCGTCAATCGTGGTTTTCCAGTACGCTAAAAGAGGGATGAAAAAAGCAACCACGCTCTGCCACAGGGTGTCTATCATCGTGAGCCAGAAGAGCTTCGAGTCGTATGCCTCTTGCCTGTGGCCAGCTCCGTAGAGCTGGGGGTGCTTCAAGAGGGTCCTCTTGCTAAGGTCCTTGTCGAGAATCCCGACTACTATCGTTGGGACCGAAGTGTAAATTACGGAATAGAGCACGCTGCTCCACTCGTTGATTGCCGTCGTAAGGGTGAAGCAAGTGAAGAGAACATACCTGCAAAAGAGCAAGATGTTACCGTCAACCAACAAAATCACAAGCATTCCATAGTATATCTATCAGGATCCAGGATCATTCGATTCCCATTTCAATTTTTGACCACTAGCTAGCATAGCAATACCAGGGTGAGCTTCCCTTGTATTATCAGGTAACCTTGCATCCAAATTAGAATCTTAGCAATCTCGAGCTTGGGACTAAGTCATAGGGGAAATTCAAGCCAGCCAGAGTAAAGCTCAAGCCTGCCTGCCTGCCTGCCTGTATAACTTTGGACTAAGGCCCTGTTTGTTTCTATGTAAGTGGGGTGTAATCCCATATTACACTGCAGTTTATCTCACAGGTTACAACTTTTTTGTTAAAATTCAATGTAACATGTCATTACATGAGTTAAAACTTTACAGTGTGATTGGTAAAATTTTAAGTCCCAAAAGCGTAGCATTCCCATATTACAACAACTTTATAACTAAGCTGACATTTTCCCCAATACCACGATCTCACATTTCAACTCATTTCCCAAGAAAATTTTACCACGATTCCAACTTTCTGTGCAATCTTAATATTATCCATATTCTAACAATACTCGAACCAAATGCCCCCTAAGTTTCAAGCTCTAGTCTCTGCCTTATTCCAGCTCAAACTGCAACCCTAAGTTGACAGCCTCTTTTGAGCAATAATCATGCACATTCTTGTGAATGCATAATTGTTGACTGTATTTATGCACTGAATAGGTGATCGGAGTGCTTACCAAAAAAGGATGAGAACAAAAACTGCATTTCTGTAGAAGTTGTAGAGTATCATGTAGCCCATTCGCTGGTAATTCCAGTGACCATGTACCAGCAGAAGGGGAACCAAGAATCTGAACTGCCCCATCGCAAAATCCGAAGCCATGACAGCCTGCCGGCCTTCTTGCCCAGAAATGCCAATCCCGACATCAGCACGTTGGATCATCGAAACATCATTAGCACCTGTCAAGTGTCCAGTATAAATATTAAATGTGCCCAAAACATGAAATAACATAAATTTATGTTGAGTTACGAAAAAATTTTCTTAAAACCATATCCACCCGCCCCACCAAAAAGTGAAAAACTGCAGCTTGAGATTCTGGAAAAAGTTTACAATTTTGCAGTTTCATTATCGAGAAAATCTGAAATGGAAGAAGGGCAAGCAGAGGCCAACTAGCTGTTGAGGTGATTTATTGTTCGACAAAACACATGCTTAGACTTTTTATCAACTAAAACATGGAATGAGAAAAGAATTTTAGCTAATGAAAACAGAAAATTAAACAAGTTTTTCCCATGCCCAAACAGATCCCTCTGTTCTCTTCTCCCAGATTTCGGTCATCATATATCAACTAATTCCACAGAATTGAATAGTATTTTACCATCACCAATGGCAAGTGTCATGTCGGAGGTTCTCCTCTTTACCAGTGCAACAATGCCTGCCTTTTGCAATGGAGCCACACGGCAGCATAGCACCACGGAACAAAGACTGGCAAGTTGGAAGAGCTGAAAGTCATCATAGTAGACATTAGCAGAGAAAGAAACTGATAAACAGAGAAGAACAACATATTTCTATGCTCAAAATAACTCACTTGCTCTTCAAGTTCGCTGTCGAGAATATACACAAGACTCGTACCATCAATGATCAAACCCAACGGAGTTGTGACGGCGCCAGAGCTTCCTTCCATATTATGAGTGACAGTGAGCTTCTTGGCCATGACTACTGCATCATCCAAGCTCTTCCTGCATGACTCCTTGGAGTTGCTGTTGATGATTATTCGGGTCATCCTGCTAGTAAGGAGCTTTGAGGAGTAACCAATGGAAATGGCAGTTTCTTGCTTGTCTCCAGTCAACACCCAAACCTTAATATCTGCCATCCTCAGAGACTCTATTGCTTCTGGCACCCCTTGCTGGAGCTTATCTTCGATTGCAGAGGCACCTATTACGCTGAGATTGCTCTCTATATTGCTAGCTACTTTACGAAGCAGAACAGCCCGGCCCATTAAAGCAGTGCTAGCCGCCTCGAAGGCAAAGTGCCACTGGTCAAACTCCGAGTTGCTCAACTCTCGCATTCCCACAACAAGAGTCCTTAGCCCCAACGAGGAATAGGAGTTGAGGTGTCCTTCCGTTGCCTGTAGCACGGTCTTGTTCGAGGTTCTGTCTATGACAGCAAACATGGTTGTGTCTGCACCTTTCACAAAGACCTTCACTGACTTGTCAGGGCAGCCTAGAATGACAGACATCCTCTTACGATCACTGTCAAACTCATGCAATCCCAAAACATTGAACCTGCACTGCCCATGTCAGGTGTATCAGATGAGAAGGAACAATGAGAATGGTCTTCGGCCAATTAAAGATGTCCTTTACAGGATATAAATTCACTGCGAAAAAAAAACCACCACCATTGATTATAGAGAAAGAGAGAATTTCCAAATTACCTTTGTTTTTCTCCCTTAACATCAATGACTATATGGCCAGAGGTTCTCTCAATCAGCATAAAACCATATGCAGCTGCAGCATAAGCCAGTGCTTGCTCATCAGGAGACTCACCTTGGTAGTCAATAAGTTTCACAGAAGGCTCGGGAGTATCCACAACAAAGGGCACAATCGTGTTGCAAGAAGCTAATGCAAGGAAGAAGTCATAAACATGTTTGCCTTGCTCTGATTCCCTTCCACTTTCCGCAAGTCGAAGAACCTCGGGGTCAGTTCTAACAATCATCTTCGGCCGAAATATCTTCCCGTCCACTGATAGAAAGAAAGCAGAATTCAGCCACGAAGAACGTAAACTAAGGAGCATCATGAGAAAACTCTGAAGAAAACTTAGAGACATCATGGACAACTCATTTTTTTCTCTCTCTTCACACAAATCTTGTATTCTTTCTATGCGTGGACTTTGCCACAGATGTTCCCAAAAATTCCTTGTGTTCTTGATTTGGATGAATGTTTTCACTTTCTATTTTCATCATGCATGAAATATGCCTCCAAATTCACTGAAAAATACATATACTGAAGGACAATCTAACAGTAAGCATCTCAATTATTCTTAGAAGAAAATAAAATGATCTAACAAGCAAAATACCCAAAGCACCTTCTCGAGAAAATGGCCCATTTCTAATGCCATTATGTGCTCTACCCTTGAGGCAGTCAACAGCTATGTGCATGCAAGCACAGCTTTTGGAACCAACAAAAAGTTTTATTCAGAGACTATAGTGCAAAGCTGTGTTACCTTCAACTTCACGTACAACTTGCTCACTCTGCAAATCAGCATTACCTCCACTGTAATCAACTCCCCATATACTCGCACAGCGGAACTCCATTTTGTTTTCAGTGAGCGTGCCAGTTTTGTCGGAAAAAACATACTTGATCTGTCCGAGATCTTCGTTTATGTTCAGTGCCCTGCACTGGAACCTCGAGTCGGAAGCCTCATCATACATCCCTGCGTCTCCGATCATGAAGTAAGCCTGACCCACACGGACGAGTTCCATTGATATGTAGAGCGAGATTGGGATCATGATTTGGAAAACAATCACTGACATCAGGAATGTGAAGAATATCTCCCATCCCCACCCGTAATATTTGTAATTTTTTGGATCAGCCTTGGAGTAGTCCTTCCTTCGGTAATAAGGGAGGGTGTCCAATTCATCTCTATGCCGTCTCAACCAAATGGCAGCACACACAGACACGATCGAACACAGAGCAATCAGAAAAATTGACAATATGATGATCTCCGAGTTCATCCGCTTCTCGAGCTTGCTCCTCTTAGACGGAGCCCCTGAGCTATTAAGCATGGCCTTTGTCTCTCGTCCTGCATATACAGCAACTCCGACTGCCCAAGTAGTGTTCTTAAGCTCGCACCCTCGAAGGATAATATTGGAAGCCCCAAGGGACAGCCTCTTACCATCAATCTCCATGTTTGCTTGAAACCCGTATATGTTCCTGTTTGGCTTTTCACACTTAATCAACCCATTGATCTTCTCCTTCTCAGGAGTCTTTGAAAGGGTCTCCTGCTTCGCATATCGGGTCTTCAGGTTGGACTCTCCGTCCAAATTGATGGTCTGGACATATGCAACCCCAGTGGTATCACTGGTAGAGAGGAGAACAATGTCACAGGGGATAGTCTCATTAGCGCGAATCTTAATGATTTCTCCAACCTCTATGTGCTTCCACTTCTTATCCTGAAACTCTCCATTGGCCAAAACCAAAGCCAACCTATTGTTCTCAATCCTATCGGAGCGATGCCGCCTATAATCCTCATAGGCATCCTTAACAGCCGTGACCAGCAAGACAAATGCTAAAGGCATTATAGAAGCTCCCCGCCCAAAGACCGCGAGCTGGGGGAGCTGATTAAGAATAGCAATGACTAAAAAGTAAATGTATGCAACTCTATGAAACTGTTCGAATAGATTTCTAGGCAAGAAAGTAAGGAGGGAGTACTTCGCGGTCTGAATCGAGTTCCGGGCATACTCAAACTTCTCATTCGTCCTTGCAGGGTCATTTATGTAAATCAGCCTGGCATCCTCATCGCTGATTTCCTTCTGGGACAGGCTGAAGCCCTCAGAATCGGCACCGCCCCGAGACCCATGACGGACCTTCTTAGAACCCAGATCAACAAATGTGACTTCCCTCAGGGAGTTGGTGCCGGAGAGCTTCGACTGGTGGGACGAGACGCTTCTCCGAGACGATGAGCTCCGGTAGGACTCGTTCTCGATTGCAGAGGTCGAGTCCATGGCATTGATAGTTGAGCTTGGACGAGCTGAGCTTGAGCTTGGCCTGATCGGATCACGGGAAATGATGGCGACCAAGTAATTTCTAATTGAGAAGAATATTAGGATCAAATCAGGGATCTGAAGACCAGAGGGGTCTGTAGCAAATTCCTTGCGATCTCTAAGATAAAGATTGAAACTTTACAAACCCCGAAAGCCCAGAATCACAACTTCAATAAATGCCACACCTAAATCTACTGACATCGAAGAGAAATCATTTCCAGGGGTCAAATCAATGGGGAAAAAATCACTCTCTTGATCAGTCACAGCTTGCTTGAGGAGGCAGAGGCTTCCACAAAGAGAGACAGGGTATATCTAATGGTGTGTCTGGTACGAATTTCATCTCCCTACGTTGTTGGGATTTCAGAATGCGTGTCCTTGACAAACTGATTTAAGAAGTCAGCTTTGGGGGGCAAGTCATTTTAGAGAGAGAGACAGACGGCCGGGGCGAAGAATGCAAGAAACCGGGGAAGATGGAGCGCGTAATGGGTGGCGACAAAGGGAAGGGCAAAAAAATCAAAATTGCAGAAATTCAACAATTCGATTTCGTTCTCTGCATGGGAAAGTCTATCCATCTAGAAGAGAGGGAGAGGCAGATGTGATCGGTTTCATTTTCAGGTCGCCCTTCTAGAACAGAGGGCTGCTGGTATTCTTGATTAATCAATTCAATTCATTTAATTAAGCTGCAGACAGGGAGAGGTGGCTTGATTTGACTGAGAGAAGAGAGAGATAGAGAGGCTTCATTGATTTTCCATGGCGATATGGACAGAAGAACGGCGACGTATATGAGCCGCTCGACGTCCTTAAAACGGTTAATTTTCAGTGGGGGGACGGAAGATTGGAGTTTTTTCAGTTAGTTACTAATGATGATGACCGCTCAGTCAAATCCCAAGAAAAATCCAGGAGTTTTGCCAAACCTTAAAAAAAAAAAAACATGTTTGATTTGAGTGAGGTGGGATAAGAACGGTACCAACTGTCCTATGATTTGTAGTTCTAGATTGATCATACCTTTTTGTACTCTCTTTATCCCTTATTCATTCTACTCCTTCTAAATCTATGTGTCCCCTTTATAAACTGAAAAAATTAAATGGAACGGGAAGAAGATAGACACAAAAAATCTCACGAATGAGAGTTGAATTCAGGACCATTTGGTCTTAATTGAGAGCGATACCAACGTACATCTCTCAGTATTTAAAATCTTTACATATAGAAAGTACTTCCAAACTTCATTTATTGACAGGGTCAATTGTAATTATAAAGACAACATCTGGAAGGATTCATCTCAAGAGGATTAAAAAAAAAAAAAAAGGAAAGGCTAGATGGGCTAAATAACCAATAAAAGTAAATGAAGTCCCATTTCATAATTATTCGTTTTTTTTTCGGCCAGTGAATGAGCGTTCGAGAATTTGTGGATGCACGACCCATTAAGAAAAAGTAGGTTGTTGTATTATGATTTAATTTTTAAATTTTTATTGGTAATCTTTTTTATCTATAAGAATTTTCATCAAGGATAAAACTGCCTTTTTTTGAGGGGAAAAAAAAGTTTGGAACCAAACCCAACCACATTTTTGGCTTGGTTCGATGTAGCAGTAGGTTCGAACCATAACTACTCCAGGAAGGAAAAAGTTGAGGTATTTAAAACCGGTTCGAAAAAAGTTAGGTTCAATTAGGTTAGTAACCCTTAAGAGATGGTTATAAGTGTCTATTACAGGCTCGACATATATAAAGCCTCCACCCATGAGAAAATACACATCCGTGGATTCGAACTCGAGGGGTATCGGAGGACCTCCCAAAGCTCGATCACCCAGGCTGCCCCTCGTGTGGACTAAGAATGATCCTCTGTGCTTGCCCAAGAAAAACTCGTATTTGGAAGTCTTCAAAGATGGAGTGCTCTCTAGAAGGAAATTTTATCATTTTCTAGGTTGAATCCCATTTTTTTACTCGAACCTTCCATTTATGATCAAAGTAAGTAATTTGCTAAGTAGCAATTACGACTTTTTTTTGGTGTACAAAGGAGTATGTAAACTTAAAAATAGTAGAATAATAGGAAATAAAATAAAAATGATAAATTTTATTAGTGAAATCAAATTTAAGACTTCTGAGTCCTATGATGAGAGCAGTGTCAACTGTACCAAATTTTCTTATCCGTGGAACACGAGTTTTAATCATCCGATAGTCTACTCACAAAAATAATTCCTTACAAAAATTAGTAGTTAGAAAGTGCTAGATTCCAAAATTCATGAACAGGCACCTTGATTGCGCAAGAAAATTTCTCCTGTCATTTTACCTTAATTTGTTACATGAGAAAATATATATTAAATCATAATAAACGAACAAATCGGTATTAATTAATCGAACAGTTCTCATAATATTTTACTTATTAGAATAATTTAATTGATATTTTCTTACCACATCATTGAGAGCCGGAACTATCAAATAATTTTTCCTTGATTAGTCCACCGGCTCATATTTTAGTTTGACAGCTCCACCACGTGCTGCAATAACTCCGCCTCCTCAAAAAAAAAATATTTACTGTTTCTTCGAAGGCAATCTCAACTCTTCGAAATTTATTTCCGGGAAATTAATATTTTTTTAATAAATCCTAGAAATTAATAAACTTGGTAGAGTGATATCGTAGCCCCCCATTCGGAATCTCTGAAAGTAGAGGAGAGAAGGCGAGATGCCGAATCCTTTTATCAGGATAATGAAAAATTATTGCTAGTAATAATTGAATTTAATGTTTCTTAATTGCATTTGAATCGAGGTGGTAAATGATATTACTGTATAGTATCCCGTTTAATCTTTTCCCTTGAACCCCTCTTTCAAAAAAAATATCTGCTCGGGTGATTAATATTAATTTACTTATTTACCATATTTTAATAGGTATTTTCATCATATAACGTGATGATAAGATATGATCATCTAAAAATTTCTCTCGGGTAGAAAAAATTAATTCCTTCTCCTTTGCGCGAGAAAAAAACAAATGGGCATTTCCAAACATAGAATCTGAAATTTGATAATGTCTTGCCGACTTTGACTCCACTTTGCCCAAAAAAATGTAACCAATGATCCATAGGAATAAAATTTGAGATGGGTCTGCATGGCAGTAAATTATTTTGGTTAATAATAATTAAGGTAATTGCTCGGGTGATTCATACCAATTTATTTGTTTGTCATAATTTGGATTGTACTTCTCACGTCACGTGGTAGCATGATAAGATTATTTAAGACTTTGTCGATGGAGAATGATGCATTTTTACAGCTGCTTTGGACGACCGTATATTCAAGCTCCCACCAAGGAAGGGAAAGCTTTATTAAATTCCAACCACTACCGACAATAAAAGGTATTTCCTGTGATTAATAATTAATCCCAGTAATTTGGACATTATAATATTAGATAATTTCTAATTTAATAAAAGCATAGTTCTATCATTGTCTTTTGCCATTATCTTTTGGGTAACTACAAATTGTTTGGTGCGTCCTATGTCACCACTCCAATATAGATATTCATACACACATACACACATATATATACATATATCTAATGACTAAATTAAAGGCATCATATGTGAGTTGACCAAGTTTCTCCAATTGTGTAAGGCATGGAAATGGGCCAAAAAGGCAATTTAGATATCTTTTTCTCGATATACAAAAGAGGCTAATATTCCGAGAGGAAAATAAAATGAAGAAGAAATAAGGGGTATGGGAGGCCCATCGATGATATTCGGATATGAGACCTTTTAATCTCAGTTCGAGAATGGCGCTGATAGATCAAAACCTATTTCTCGAACTAATTTGAAATATTGAATATGAAGCAATTACGCTCAACAATGAGATGGAACAATAGTACTGATACATCCCGCATCAGTTAAATCAAGAAATAATATCGGGTATCGCCGACATCACATGATTGTTTAGATTTTTTTTTTGTGAAAATTGTCTAGTCTACGATAAAGTCTACTAATAATAATATAACATATGAGCGTCTGGTTACAATAATTTCTTATGTAAACCAGACTCGTCTCCCCACTGATACAAGCCCGCAAATCTAAAAGTCTCATCCCGGCCCAGTTACGGATTTAGTTCAGCAAAACAAGTAAACACGTACCAGGGTGCCAGTCTCGATAGTGTTGTAAATGGGTGTTGATGAGGGGGCAGTGTGAGTTGTCTAAATCAATGGAAGGTGCTTTGTCATTTATTGGAATTGGGAGTGTGAATAGGTATAGGGTGCCGAATCTCTACGCGGATCTTAATGAAATTCGGATAAATTAATGAGGCTAGGAAATTGAAGGATCGGTGGGAATCGTTTTCGATTCTAGTTCCATGCAAAGGTGCTCAGATTTGATTATAAAGCAAATTCTTTGGCGTAGTTCACTTTAATCGTTTAATATTATCTCGTTTAAACTCTAATTTTCGAGTCATTTGCACTATTGTATTGTTTGCTCTATAAATTTTTTATTTGATATAATAATTATGGATAAGTGATAAGTTGAAATATTAATAATATCGCAATAATTTAGAAAAGGTAACTATAATTTAGAAAATATATCTAAATGTAGCTATACACTATCAAAATCTAACAAAATAATGAATAAATTAACTATCAAAACAACATTAGATTAAAATTCCTATGTCACAATCTTAAAAACATATAAGAAGTTATCACGTGTTTTTCTTTTTTCTGTAGATGTCATGGACCTAACTCTTAAATTTGTTGTTAAATGCTTATGTGACTGCTAATTTTTATTATTTATTACCGATGTATCATTTTTATTTACACGTAGATGGTGAAATAGGAAACTTCAACAAAATAAGATCAGATTTATTATTATTATTATAAGGAGTCAACAAAACATGCAATGTCATCAATAAAAGTACAACTTAAGCAACCCATGTGAAACGAAGAATTTTAACGAAATTAACTTTCTCATATTTCATCAAAAAGCTGAAAACGTAATAATTTCTTGTAGTTTTAAAGGTCGTGACATGGTAGGAAATTTCGTGAAATCTCATGGTTTTTCGTACAATTTACCCTAAATAATTAGGTTAAATTATTAACAAACATGAAAATATCTCAAGACCATCGTTTAGTAGCAAGGAAACCATGAAATGATGTTGGTGTAACTCTGTGTTAATAGAGGCAAGATGAAAAAATATTAACGGATTATATAGGGTAAGTAAGGGTCTTCTTACTTCACAGGTTATGGGTTCGATCACTCGGGACACAAATCCGTTAGAATTTATCATAACTTACCTGGCACACATAGTTTGTAGGCTATCGTGTGTGCTTGGAGAAAGATGTGTCACGACCACCGCTAGTCAGGCCTGAAAAGCAATCGGATACCTCAGTTATAAAAAAAAAGATCAAAAATTTAAGAATCGATTTATATAAGGTAGAGTTTGATTACCTTGGGAAACATAAAACACTTGGACCGGTCAATCCTCTTTGAGATACAATTTGTATTGAGAGGAAAATCTTTCCGCTTATCGAATCTGATTTCTCCAAAGCACATGAATTTGAAAAACTACTCATTTTTCAAACGTTTGTTACCTGACCGTTCAAACCTTCAGATTTTTGAAAGAGAGGTGGGTCGACGAGGGCTTTATATTTCTCGGAATTAAAATATTTATTTTATTTAAATATTTGAAATGTACATTCAAGAGGGTATTTTGGTCTTTTCAGACTCAGTTTTGTGGGGCAAAAGACGTTCACACAAAATCCCAATTAAAAACTAGCTCAGGTACAGATCCATAAAATCTCTTTAAGGGTTAAACTTAATGGAAGGGGAATATGACAATTATAAGGGAGTGAAATAAGATAATCCAATTAAAAATAATGAAAATGAGCTGAATATATAGATAATTTCAAGGATTTTTTGGCAGATTGCCACCCGGCCGCTCTCTTGAATCCATCCCTAAAGTACCCGTCAATGTTCAAGTCGATCGACCGGAAGAATTTAGGGAGTTTGAGAAGTATGGGGAGGCAAAGATTGTTAGAGAGCCCTACAAAACAACTAACGATCAAATAGAACAAAAGATGGAATGGAACTCAATGTGAGCAAGACAGTCCCAAAGGCTTCTTCTTCTTCTTCTCTGTTCTTCTTGTAAGACTTTAATTAAGCCGGAGGAGCGTGAGGAGAAGATTAATATATAAATACATGTTGATCAAAGGACTGAACGCATGTGAGTGAGAAATAATCTTTTATTAGTCGACTTAATGGGGAATGAGGAAATAAAATATATAATGCGCCGTAAGTGATATTAATCTCATATTAAAATAAAAGTGTCAAATGATGATCTCGTCCTGGAATCTGCGCTCAACACTAAATTCGCCCTTTTTCTTATTTTGTATATCAGTATCGTCCCGTCGAACATCAATTTTATCATCTTATATATCAATTTCGCACTTCTACACATCAATTTTATCCTTAATTTATCAATTCGGTCCTTCTATACATCACCTCTAGTCTTCGGTATATCAACATCGTCCCCGATGCATCATCCTTTTGTACATTAATATCATCCTCAATATATCAATTTCATCCTTATACGCATTAATTTTATTCTTGGTGCATAAATTTCATCATTCTCCGTACAATCATGTTCATCCTTTTGTAATATACTTCATCAATCGCTGATGAAAATGTTGAAAAAATTTCAATTCAGTCATTGCATCAAACTCCTTCTAGAGATTTCAATTTTGACCTCACAATTCATTCTTTTTGACTTTTTCCTTCTTATTTAAATTCATATTTATTAGTTTTTTCTTCCCTCACTGTTCGGATTAACTCTTCATCTTCTATGTTGAGTGGGAAAACATCTCCCATGAAAATCGCGGAACTCTTAATCTTTATCATTAGTTTTTTTCCCCCAATAACTGAGGTATCCGAGCGCCTTTCAATCCCGACTAGCGATGGTTACGACACTTCCTTCTCGAGGCATACGCAATAACCCGCAAACTACTTGTGCTAGGTAAGTTAGGATAAATTTTGACGGGCTCATGTCCTTGAGGGGCCGAACTCTTCACCTGGGAAGTAAGGAAACACTTAATTACCATCCGGGCTGCCCGGGAGGCATCTTTATCATTGGTTAATGATAATGATAATGATACAAGGTATTTGATAAATAGCCTTTCGAGAACGAGAAATTCTTAAATGATCTTACATTATCATATGGTATAAGAAAATACTAATCAGATTAAGATAAATGAGTAAATTAGTGTTAATCACCCGAGTAGTTAACTTAATTATTACTACTGATCAAAGGAATTCAATCGATTTTTTCTCACCTCACATCAGTGAATGTGAGGCAAGACTGTCTCAGATTTTTTATCTTGAGAATGCATATGAAATTCACCTATACTTCGAGCACGGTCTAGTGCATGAACATGTTGAGGCAACTGTAGAGCAGATCCAATAGCAAGAAAAATTAGTTGAAAAACATCGTGAACATTTTATGGTACAAGAGGAAGGTGTTGAAAAGTATCACAGACTTATAGTCTTAGCTGGATCATTTTACGTCGTATCAGAGCATGTTTTATGTGGGCTCATACCACGCGAGATCCGAGTGGCCAGTTTAGCCTGAGAACGGAAGGGAATGGCCACTATGTTGGTAGTCTGTCGCCTTGGCCTGAGATCGGAAGTATAAATGCCCGGCTCAAGTTCAGTCATTGAGAGCAGACGAGTGTTGAGGAAGCCAATTATATATCGGGTAAATAAGATATTGAAACTTAAACTTTTGGGTTAAATATGAGTCCAACCTTTTCTGAAGAACTATGTGAAAATATCAACCTACGTCACAAGTGATTGGATGCCGTCCAACAAAAAAGTTTAAGTTTTGATTTCTCATTCGCCCAGCATGGGATTAACTTTATCAACACAGGAAGCAGCAGGGATGATGACGACTCTGTAGAGTATAACACATAAAAATGGGTTCTGTGTGAAAAAAAAAAAAAAGAGTAAAATAACCATGCTGACAATTTTTTTGCTTTTTTGAAGAAGTGTGTATAGGAAAAATAGAAAATAAATGTGGGTCAAAGGATCGAACTCACGTAAGTAAAAGATAATTTCCACTGAACGACCTAATAAATATAATAATTAAATTTTTTATTTATAATTTTATTTGCTAAACAGAAAGGAGAAATGAGAAATAAAATATATTCTGTATAATATCTTTAATACCTAACCCGAATGTATACCTAGAACGTAACTTAGGTTCGGTTTGGTTTGTTATAAAGTGCGTTATAATCTTACATTATATTAAGGTTTATACCACAAATTACAGTGTTCGGTTATAAAGTTAACTGTAATGTGAAATTACATTCGTTAAAACTTTACAGTGTGCTTGGTAAAGACGTTACATCCAAAACATGCAGCATTATATCAATTTTATAACTATTTTACCTACCTTCCCAAAATCTTATAATTAACTTTACATTATTTCAAATACTGCAATATCAAATTTCAATCCATTTTTCAAGAAAATCTTATATTATTTTAAATTTTCATATAATCTTAACTTTCCTTATAATTTAATAATGCTCGAATCATACACCCATAGTACCAGTAGTGGTAGATCCTCAATCGGTCCTGATTCACACTTCTAATTTTCAAATGGCACCATTTCCTTTTTCTCCTTTTTCTTTTAGAAGAGTTCATGGAGGGATTCTTTTCTTGATGCCTTTACCAGTGGCACCATTGCTGCCTGGCGAGGTCGAGGAGAGCAACAACTGCAAGCAAACGACACGACCCGCAGCTACAAATTTGAAGTGTACGCAGCTCAGCTTTCCGCTCCAAAATCGCTGATAGTGACGATGAAATTGGGCTTTAACCTGACGTCGATGGGGTTGACGGAGCTGCCGTCCTTGGAGGCCCTCTTCTCCGGCAGCCGGATGGTGGGAGTCGTGGTGGCTCTGCTTGCCATCTGCTCCTCGGCTGGTTACTTTTATTATCGCCGGAGAAAACTTAAAGGTTTTAACTTGCTGCTTCATTTTAATGGATTGAATTAATAAGTTGTTGCTGTGTCGGGAAAATTACATCCTGCACCCCCAAATTCTTGCCTTTACACTGTTTTTACCCCAAGCCTGGAACCAGAGTGTTGGACCGATTTATACACTAAAGCTGGTGATTGCACCCGCCAATTTGCCTACAAATGTAGCTTTGTTCACATGGGTCGTCGAACAAATTACTAAATGGCCATAGAAGTTCACAATAATTTCCGTTGAATCTTTCTTTTGCCAGCCTTTCTAAGTAATTTCCGACAGCAAAGAGGTTTCCCATCATTTGCTAAGCGAGATTAGCGAAGTTGTGCATTTTGGAGCGAAATCTGACTTTCAGGGTGCAATTTGGTGAAATGTCAATTTTAGGATGCAACTGTTCCCAAACTTTGGAAACTACGGGGGTGCAAATTGCTAACTTTCATAGATCAGGGAGCAAAAGTTGATTTTCCAATTAATATGAGCAAACTGCTATTCTCTGTTGACTGTAGTTCTACCATTTACTTATTATGCAATTACTCCTCATGTTTTCAAAAATTAAAATCATTCCCAAGTTTGGATTGTTTTACTAAGCCAAACTCGAGTTGCAGCTAGGGTGTTTAGTGCCCTGCAATTTTTCATAATACTTGAACCATACCCTATGTAAGATTGGTTCCTAACTTTTGGGTCATGATCCTACCCTGTTGAATCTTGGAACCGAACCCTACCTTGAACCGGATGGTTATGAAATCGATTCGGGATCATCTCGCATCTAGATCTGTGTTTGCATCTAGCTCTGTTGTTGAGGCAAGAGGGGGCGAGAAAAGGGAAGGCGCTAGCACGTTAAGATACCACATGTTCTAAATACCATATTAGAACCTGTTTATTATTTTTTTACATCTAAAATATAGATTACTTCAATATTTTTTTCATGATTATTACTATTTCACATAATTTTTATTACCATAATAAAATACGTGTGGTTTAAGTATATTTGTATTATATTTAAATACTATTTATTACTGATTTTTTAAGTGTACTTAAGTATGAAAAATTCATCAAATATGCATAATATTATGTCAAATGCAAATTGATAGAGTTAGAAATACAACGGTTTAAATTATTTGTAAATTAGAGTTCAAATAAGAAAATTACGAACAATTATAACTAACATTGTGAATAAGTTAACAGGTTCTAGTTCCTGTTCCGCGTACTTTGTGTGCTGGAATCGGAACTGACTCATTCCTTCATTTGTCACCCGAAACCCACCATATTTTCACTGAGATTTACATGTTGGTTCTTACCGGTTCCGGATCTATCCTATACCTCTGCACACTGCTAGTTGAAGACATGTGGCTATTCATATTCGATTGCCCGGGTCAGTACGTGAGCCAGCCGAATATTTCAACTTAAAACTAGCAATTGAAGTGTGTTTTGTTGACTCCTTAAGGTTGCTTGGACCCCAAGAATTTCAAGGAATTCAAGCTCGTCAAGAAAACTCAGCTTAGCAGCAACACAGCTAGATTTCGCTTTGCTCTTCCAACCCACAACTCGGTTCTGGGACTTCCCGTGGGGCAGCATGTAGTTTGCAGGTTCGATTTTCCTCTTACCTCGACTTCCATTCATCGAGAAGAATGGTTGCCGTATAGTTTGATCAAGAAGATTGAATCCTTGAACTTGGCAGGGGAAGGGATGGGCAAGGTCTGGAGGTTACTAGACCTTATACTCCTATCACTTTGGATTTTGACTTGGGCTACTTTGAACTAGTCGTAAAGGTACTTGGAGAAGTCTTCCTCCATTTCTTTTCTTCCAGACCTGGTTTATCTACTACTATCTTGTTCTCTGTATGAGCAGATGTACCCGAAAGGAAGAATGTCCCACCATTTCAGAGAAATGCGAGTAGGTGATTACCTGCTTGTTCGTGGGCCAGTGGTACGTGATTGCTACCGGCATTTCTTCACATAGAATGAATTAATACCGAAGTTTATAAGCATATTGTGCTTCTGCTTTTGAAGGGAGGGTTCAGGTACTCGCCTGGCCAAACTCGTGCATTCGGAATGCTTGCTGGAGGCTCTGGGATAACCCCGATGTTTCAGGTATACCTTACGATATTATCAACTATGATTTCATGCCATCTCGATGAGATGTTTTTTTTTTTTTCGTTGATATTGGTTTCTTGTCTTCCTCCAGCTCGTTCGAGCCATACTGCAGAACCCAAAAGACAAGACAGCCATCCATCTTATTTATGCAAACACCGCATACGATGACATTCTCTTGAAGGTAGAATATTTCCCCTTTGTTTCATACAGATCGGAAGGTGCTCATGTTTAGTCATTAAGTTTCGTTTTGGTGCTTTTTAGGATTAAGAACGATTATGGCAACCCCTCTTTCTTTCTGGCCGTTTGAATTGACTATCTTTGGCTGGATATTCTCTCAATGAAACAGTCAAATCGAACTTAACTGTCACCTTTGGTTGCTGGCTGATAAAAGCTTTTCGTGCGTTGTAAAATTGAAATTTGTGTAGGAGGACATGGATGACTTTGCAACAAAGTTCCCCGACAGATTCAAAGTCTACTACGTCCTGAGTAAGGTACTCGTATGTCCACAACATCGAGTTGTAGCAACTCCCTAGATTTAGGATCTCATTGAATGTGTCGCTTCCTCGACAAATGTTTCCTTTCGTGCTGATTCTCCTTTCTTTCGTTATTTCCAGCCTCCTGAGGGTTGGAATGGAGGTGCTGGCCATATAACAAAGGAGATGATCCAAAACCATTGTCCGCCTCCAGCTTCAGACATCAAGGTTAGATTGTAATTCGTTTTCGGCCTCTCTAATTTTCCCCGTAAAAACTAAGAAAGCAAGATATATCGCAAAAGAGAGAATGAGCCCCTTCGGCTCCCGAGAGTTTTGGGTTGTGGCTCCCCTTGTTTCCCCGAGAATCCATTGCCTCGGCTTACTGAGAGATGGACTCCACAAATAAGATGGAAAACGTTAATTGCTCCGAAAAAAATTTGAAGATCCGGGCAATGAACCGAGCATGTCCTATATTTGTTTAACGAGGTGGGGAACCCGGTCAGCTTCACGAAGTCTTGTACCTATCTAGATAGATACTCTTGAACCATTCATAATTGTACAGGCGATCATTTTGGGAGAGACAGAGACACTGACAGCTGAAACGCAACATGTAGAAAAGACCTCTGATATATTATTCCTAACAAAAAAAAAAAAATGCAAAGCGAAGAACTTAATTCGCATCTGGCTGCACTCTAATCTTCCGGGGCCGTGATTTTTGCAGGTGCTAAGGTGCGGGCCACCCGGCTTCAACAAGGCAATGGCTGCCCACCTCGATGCACTCGGATACACACCGCAAATGCAGTTCGAGTTCTAATTGCAAAACTGTAGTAAAAGCTTGTACGGCAACACTCTTCAGTATCAATAGCAGCGCACTGGCAACCGTATTTCGATTCGATTTCATTAATTTATGCAGATAGAATGGCATGTCATACCGTTGTCAGGATATTAATGGGTTACATTAAATTAGATGATGTTGCACTGATACGGGGAATCTTGCACGCTACTTGTACTAATTTACATTCTCTCGATTCAACTAAAAAGTGTATCAATTGTTTTTCATAAGATAAGACAGTTCAATTTCCTTGGGCCACTTAAGGCAGAGTCCCTCAGACAGATTGGCTGTTGAACCTATGGAGAGAATTCTGTCAAACTTGCATAGCTTAGTCTGTTTTTGGCAACAATCACATGTGGATGAGATAAGAGTACACATAATCATAATAGAATCGTATATCACCACTTAATAGTTTAGGTAAAAAACACAATCTCTTGTAAAATCTACTAACAATAGCATAACATATGAGCATTGATCATGGCAATTTCTAACATAAATCCAAATTCATCTCCAATAGTCTCATCTAAATTTTGTACTGGAGGAGAGAGAGTCTTCTGTATAACACCACATAAGTACTGCTACATAATACATCCGTTACGAAAGATACTCTCCAAGGAGAAACCCTTGCATGTAACGGTATAAAAAACTTAACTTATTTTAAATATTTTTATTGGTTGGTATTATTATGTAAGCTATTTTCAACTACTATTACGTGATGACACCGTTACACACGAGACTCTCTCCGCTTTATGGGGAGAGCATTCGATGCCAGACAGAGAAGGAAAATCAATTCATAACTGAAGATCCAATTGAAGCATTTTGTTTCCTCTAACTGGACAGAGATTTCTAGAAAGGATTATTCAATTTGTTTGACATTTAGCTAGCTAGTTCATAATTTGTTTAATTTGAATGAAAATCGCAAATGCTGGAAGCTAAAAAATGGACAACATCGTACACCTGTCATTGTACCTCAATTGTTTTGGCTCATTGTTTGGTTTGTTGTAAAGTGCAGTATAATATCATATTACAACTACGCTTTATATCACTGATTACTGTGCTTAGTTATAAAATGATCCGTTCTAAACAAACGAGTAAACAGGTACCAGGATGCTCGAGTCCAAATCAATGGAAGGTGTTTTGTCATTTATTGAGATTATAAGTGTCAATAGTACAGAGTCCAATCTGGACCTGATCTTAATGAAATTCGGGTAAATTAATAAGGGGTCAAGAAATAGAAGGACCGGTGAGAAAGTTTCAGATTATAGTTTCATTATCTTTTTACACAGTTAACTTTAACAGTTCATAATTTTCTTATTTAAACTATAATTTTTGAATCGTTTGAGTTGTATTATTCGCTCAATGGACTTTTTGTCTAACATGGTAATCACACGTACGTGGACATGCGGTGAGTTGATCATATCAATAATATCGCAAGAATTTAGAACTTAATACTCAAATATACTGAAAATATGTGTAAATTTAATTGTAATCTAATAAATTCTGATAGCTATGCCAAATTAATTAAAAAATGTATGAAAATATCTAAGCTCTATATACAGTAGGAAACAATTAAAATATCTATTTTATTTAATATTTGAAATATACATATTTAAGAGGATATTTTTGTCTTTTCAGATTCAGTTTTATTGGACAAAAAACATTCACCTAAAATCCCGATTAAAATCACCACAGGTGCATATCCAACAAATCTCATATTCATCCTTTTGTAATATATTTCATCAGCCATTGATGAAAATCTTGAAAATTTTCAATTTAGTAGTCATTCCACCTCAAACTCTTTCTAGAGATGGGAGGAAAATTTAAATAGCACTATTTGGGGAGGAGTTTTTTAAAATAGCACCAATTTGTAAATAGTTGTAAAAGTAGCACAATTATAAATTACATTTTAATAACTTTTTAAAAAATTCCGACACTACCCTCCACATTTCTAACTCTAATTTATCCCTTCTTCCTCCATTGTGCCATCTCCTTTGTCTGCTCTCTTCTTCATTGCTCTTCTTCTCTTCCTTCTCTCCTCCGAGCAACCAGCACCAAGCACCCATTCCCAAGCCTAAGCCCACCCCCAAGCACCTGAGCTGCTACCCGAGCCCCCAAGCCGAGCACTCAAGCCCAGCCCTCGACCCTGAGCCCCCGAGCTGGTGCCCAAGCCTCGAAGCTCCCAAGCTCAAGCTACTGCCCGAGGTCTCGATCTGCTGCCCCGAGCCCCCGTTCTATTAACCCGAGCCCCCAAGCTGCTTCATAAAGTTGTTGCCTTTTCCGCCGTTGTTCCCAGCCTCAATCTCATTGATTTTGGTTGAATTAGTTGGTAGATTCACACTTAGATTGGATTAGATTGTTGTGTGTGAGCATAATGCTTGATTAAGGGTTTACTGGGTTATACTATATAGGGACTCATTTATAGTTTCTTGGGACCTATTTATAATTTACTATGACCTATTTAAACTACATCAGGACCTATTTATAGTTTACCATGACCTATTTATATTACATTGGTACCTATTTGTAGTTTACCGGGCCTATTTATACTATATTGTGATCTATTTCACTATATTGGAACCTATTTATGCTGTGCATCGGGACCGTTAGATTCACACTTTAGTTTTGGTTTACTGGGACCTATTTATACTATTTTGGTACCTATTTGTACTGTATTGTAATGTAGTGAATATTACATTGGGACATATATTTATATTAATTGAGCCAGTAATTGCAACTTGTTCCAGTAATTGCATGGAAATCTCCTTAAAAAACTATTTTCTTTTGATCATCCCCAAGGCAATGCAATTAAGTTATGATAGTTGAAATCATTAACAAGGTAGCAACAGTAATTGACAGGAGAGCTTCCCATTTATTACCGCAATTCTCTTCATAAAGGACATGAGCTAGGAAGAAGTGCAGATACTATGGGTCGTATATTCATCCATCATCCAATTGTCTAAATAGAGTTACGGACATAAATCAAACGAGATCTATTTAACTGAGAAGGAAAATATAACTTATCACAACATCTAATTAATGCATTGTTCTTTAGGGACTATTCAACTCTTATCGGAACCTATTCAACTCTTATCGGGACCTATTCAACTAAGAAAAAAAATAGAACTCATCACAATAATGCCTTAGTTAGATATGATGAATAGGTCCCGATAAGAGACAAACAGGTCCCCAAAAATAATGTCTTAGTTAGATGTAATAAGAAACTCTATTTTCCTTCTCAATTAAATAGGACCCGGTAAAGAGATGAATAGGTCTCGAAGAATAATATCACGAAGAATAATATCTTAGTCAGATGTGATGAGGAACTGTATTTTCATTTTCAGTTAAATAGATCCCGGTAAGAGATAAATAGTTCCGAAGAATAATGACTTAGTCAGATGTGATGAGGAACTGTATTTTCATTTTCAGTTAAATAGGTCCCGGTAAGAGATAAATAGTTCCGAAGAATAATGACTTAGTCAGATGTGATGAAAAACTTTATTTTCCTGAGAAGGTCTCGGTATGAGATGAATAGATCTCGGTAAAAGATAAATATGTTCCAGGAAGAGATAAATATGTCCCAAGAACAATGTCTTAGTCAGATGTAATGAGAAATTCTATTTTCTTTCTCAGTTAAATATGTCCTGGTAAGAGATAAATAGGTTTCCAAGAACAATGACTTAATCATATATGATGAGAAACTTTATTTTCCTTCTCAGCTAAATAGGTCATGGTATGAGATGAATAGGTCTCGGTATGAGATGAATAAGTTCTGGTAAAAGATAAATGGGTTTCGGTAAAAGATAAACAGGTCACAAAAAATAATGCCTTAGTCATATGTAATAAAAAACTCTATTTTCTTTATCAGTTAAATAGTCCTGGTAAAAGATAAATAGGTCTCGCAGAACAATGTCTTAGTCAGATGTGATGAGAAACTCTATTTTTTTCTCAGTTAAATAGGTCCTGGTATGAAATGAATAGGTCCCGATAAGAGATAAATAGGCCCCGGTAAAAGATAAATAAGTCGTGAAGAATAATGCCATTGTCAAATTGGCGAAGAACTCCTTCTCAGTTAAATAGATTTCCGTAAGATATGAATAGGTTCCGGTAAGAGACATTATGTTCTCTTCAAATATTTCCTTATTTGAGTGAATGAACGAGCGGACAAGAGAGCGATCGTACGAAGAGAAAACAAGCTGGTTACTCTTCATAATATAAGGAGCAGCTTAGCTCAGCACCAGGGAGGGAGGAACAGCTCAGCTCAGCACCGGAGAAGGGAGGAGCAGCTAGGCTCAGCACCGGGGGAGGTAGTAGCTTGGCTCGGCACCTGAGGAGGGAGGAGCAGCTCATCTTGGCACCGGGGGAGGGAGGAGTAGCTCGGGCACGAATGACGGCAGTAGAGGTAGATAGCACCGGGGGAGGAGCTCGACTTAGCATTAGGGGAGGAAGGAGTAGCGGGTGGCAATAGGCACGAGCAATGGACGTCAGCTGGGAGGAAGGGAAGGAGAAGGAGAAAGAGCTTTTGGGAGGGAAAGATGTGACATAGAAGAAGGGAAAGAGAATTTGAATGAGGAAAATGATAAATAAAGGGGCAAGCATGACAGTTTGCACAATTTGTTGTTATTTCTGGGATTCATTACAATTTAGTGGCATTTATATAAGGGAGAAGAGGAGGAGTGCTACTTTTCATGGTTTCTAGAAATTTCAATTTGGGACTTACACCATTCTTTTTTGAATTTTTCCTGCCCTTTTTTCCTTTTTATCTAGGGATAATTACATTGACGGTACAAAATCTTTTTAAAATGTTTCATATTAGTACAAAACATTTATTTGTCGCATTTCAGTAAAAAAAACCTTTCAAAAGTGTGTCACTTTGGTACACTCCATAACTTCACATCGACAACGTTGAGTTTCGCTGACATGGCGATTTGAGGTGGAGGCGACATATGCCTACTTGTTGATTTGGCTTAACCATGTAATATTTTAAATAAAATAAAATAAAAAATTTTAAAAGAAGTACAAATATATTAAATTTTTTTAAAAAGTTAAATTTTTTTTAAAAAACATAGAAAATAGTAAAAAATTTAAAAAGCTAAAAATAGTAGGAAAGTTTTAAAAATATAAAAAAATATTAAAAATTCAAAAAAATAATTTTTAAAAAAAAGTAGAAAAAGAGTAAAAATTTAGAAAAATATTAATAAAATTTTAAAAATCTAAAAATAATATAAAATATAAAAAATCCTTTAAACTTATTAAAAATTTAGAATTCTAAAAATTTAAATATTTCATATAAATATAAAAAAATTTAATTTTTTATAAAACATATAAAAAATGAAAAATATATTTTTAATATGTTTGGTACAAGTTACTTTTATTATATATCTTTATTCTTTTTTGTAATAAAAAATATTTCAATTTAAAACCCTAACCGCTTTTATCTTCTTCCTCCTTGCCTTCCAATCAAGAAAAATATTGTCTTCATTTATTATTATATTGAAGAAGGGAGGTATTTTTTTGTCTCACTCTTGAGATTCTAAAATTACTTGATAAGTAAACCAAAAAATTAACTACTCTCTAATTTTTTCTAATTATAGAATTTATTTTTTATTCATGATAAATTATATAAAATTTAAAAGTGGTATAAAAATTAACAAAAATTGCAAAATATACAATACAAGTACAATTTAATAATCAGCTACATATTTAATAATTTCATGCATAGCAATAGTCTCGGTCTAGTCTATTATTATATTAGAGGAATGACACAGTTTTGGTCTCACTTTTGATATTCCAAAACTATCATCCTCTTCAATTCAACTATGAACTTTGAAAAATGATTATATTGTCCTATTTGCCCTTTTTTTGCTAATGACTACTGTTCCTTGCATCTTCCCCTCTCCCCACTATCTTCCGTCTTCAGAAAACTTGATAATGTCCTTCTCTTCTTCCTATCTTGAATTTGCCTTCGGTTGTGGTGACATCTTCAATGCTAGATGATACTTTTCAAACTCTATTGTGTGCCATCAATTTACTCATATCAACAAACTTTCTATCCACTTCCATACTCGATGGTACTTTCCGTATAGAGCACGGGTGGTGTGCAAGTATTTATCCACCGGTCTTTCCTTCCCCACTGGTCGCATAACTCTTCATCTTCTATGTTACGTGGGAAAACATGTCCCAGGAAATTGCAAGTGTCTTCATCTTTATCATTGGTTAATGATAAAGATACAATGTATTTGATAAATAGCCTTAAGATTGACAAAATTATCAGACGATCCTACTTCACTGCATAATGTGACAAAATATTAATTAGATTGTGATAAAGAAGTAAATAAATGTTAATTACCCCAGACAGTTTATCTTAATTATCACTGAGCAGAACAATTTATTTAGTTGTCTCTTACAATATTAATGTGAGGTGAAATTATCTCAATTTTTTTTTTGGCTTTCTTGAAGAAGTGTATAGAAAAAATAAAAAACTAAGTGATGATCACAGGATCCAACTCACAGAAGTAAAAAGATAATTTTCCGTTGAACGACCTAATAGTCATAATAATTAATTTTACTATTTACAATGTTATAGGCTAAATAGAAAAGGGAAATAAGAAAGAAAAGATATTACGTACCTAAGCTAAACCTAAATGTATACCTAGAATCTAACTTATGTGATGTTTGGTTTGATGGAAAGTGTGGTACAATCTCAAATTATACTGTAATTTACACTGTAATCTCATACTACATGAACTTTAATCTACAAATTATTTGATTGTAAAGTTGACTGTAATATGAAATTACATCAGTTAAAACTTTGTAGTGTAGTTGGTAAAGACATTACATCCAAAATATGCAATGTTATCATGTCATAGCAACTTTACAATCCTTTTATCTACCACGAAAATTTTACAATAAACTTTACATTATTTCAAGTACTAGGATCTTAAATTTCAATCTATATTCCAAGAAAATTTTACAATATTTCAAATTTTCTATATAACATTTTCTATAATTTAATAATACTCGAACCAAACATCCATAATAATAATATAATAATAATATCCTTAATTGGTCCTCACTCACACGTCTAATTTTCAAATGGCATCATGTCCTTTCTCTGCCTTTCTTTTAGGAAAAGTTCATGGAGGAATTCTTTTCTTGATGCTTTTACCGATGGCGCCATTACGTGCTGACGAGGAGAGCTACAACTGCCAATCAAACGACACGGCCCGCAGCTATAAATTTGCCGATTACGTAGCTCGGTTTTCCACTCCAAAACAGCTGACAGCGACGGTAAATTAAGGCTTTAACCTGACGGCGATGGGGTTGACGGAGCTGTCGTCCATGCAGGTCCTCTTCTCCGGTGATCGGGTGGTGGGAGTCGCGGCGGCCCTGCTCGCCATCTGCTCCTCGGCTGGTTACTTTTATTATTGCCGGAGAAAACTTAGAGGTCTAGACTTTGAATATCTTCATTTCCTTGTACTGAATTAATAAATTGCTGCTGCGTCGGGAGAATTACATCTTGCACGCCAAAGTCTTGCCTTTACACTATTTTGACCCCAGGCTTGGAAGTACAGTGTGGGACCGATTTGTACATTAAAGCTGATGATTGCACCCACCGATTTGTACAGTATGGGATAGCAAATATTGTTAAAAAAAAATGTCAATTTGAATGCTCGTCGAACAGATTACTAAATGGTGCATTTTGGAGCAAAATCCTGACTTTCAGTGTGCAACTTGGTGAAATGTCAATTTTAGGATGCAATTGATCGCAAACTATAGGCGTACAAATTGCTAACTTTCATAGATCAGGGAGCGAAAGTTGATTTTCCAAATAATTATGTGCCAACTGTTGTTCTCTGTTGACTGTAGTTTTACCACTTACCTATTAGGCAGTTACTCCTCATGTTTTCTAAAATTAAAATCATTCCCAAGTTTGGATTGTTTTGATGAGCCAAACTCGGACATTACACATACGTGTTGGTTTCTTTCCACTTGAAACTATTAACTGAAGGAGAGAGTTTTGTGTCACGTGATGTATCCGTTATGTACAAGACTTTCTCCAACTAAATGAGGGTTTTTATTGACTTCTTAAGGATGCGTGGACCTCAAGAATTTCAAGGAATTCAAGCTCGTCAAGAAAACTCAGCTCAGCAGCGACACGGCAAGATTTCGATTTGCTCTTCCAACCCCCACCTCAGTTTTGGGACTTCCCGTGGGTCACCAAGTACTTTGCAAGTTCCGTTTTCCTCTCACCTCGACTTCCATTCATCGAGAAGAATGGTCACGGTATAATTTGATCCAAGAAGATTGAATAGTTGAACTTGGCAGGGGAAGGGATGAGCAAGGTCTGGAGGTTATTAGATCATATAATCCTATCACTTCGGATTCTGACTTGGGTTACTTTGAGCTAGTCGTGAAGGTACTTCGACAAGTCTTGCCCCATTTCTTTTCTTCCATATCCGGTTTCTCTGTTAATTATCAGCATTTTTCCTTATGAGCAGATGTACCCGAATGGAAGGATGGCCCACCATTTCAGAGAAATGCGAGTAGGTGATTACCTGCCTGTTCGTGGGGGAGTGGTATGTGATCGCTATCAACCGTGCCTTTCTCCACATACAATGAATTAATATAGGAGTTCGTAAGCAGATAATTCCTCCATTTTTGAAGGGACGGTTCACATACTCGCCAGGCCAAACTCGCGCATTCGGTATGCTTGCTGGAGGCTCTGGGATTACCCCGATGTTTCAGGTATATCTGATGATATAATGAATTATGATTTCATGCCATCTCGATGAGATTGTCTTTGGCTTTTTTCATTGACTCTGGTTTCTTGTTTTTCCTCCAGCTCATCCGAGCCATACTGCAGAACCCAAAAGACAAGACAACCATCCAACTTATTTACGCCAATACTACACTCGACGACATTCTCTTGAAGGTAGAATATTTCCCCCTGGTTTCATACTGGTCGGGAGGTGCTCATGTTTTGTCGTTAAGTTGTGTTTTGATGCTTTAGAATTGAGAACGATTATGGCAACCTCTTTCTTTATAGTCGCTTAAATTGATCATCCCTGGATTGATATCTTCTCGGTGGAACGATCAAATGAAACTTAACTGTCACCTTTGGTTGCTGGCTGATAAAAGCTTTTCGTGTGCTGTAAAATTTGAATTTGTGTAGGAGGACATGGATGACTTTGCGACAAAGTTCCCTGACAGATTCAAAGTCTACTACGTCCTGAGCAAGGTACTCGTATATCCACAGCATCGAGTTATAGCAAACCCCTACATTTACGATCTCATTTAAATGCGTCTGCAAACCCCTTTCTTTCGTTATTTCCAGCCTCCTGAGGGGTGGAATGGAGGTTCTGGCCGTATAACAATGGAAATGATCCAAAGCCATTGTCCGCCTCCGGCTCCAGACACCAAGGTTAATTTGTAATCTCATCTCTATTCTTCGTTTTCATCTTTAGTTTTCCCGCACAGACTAAGAAAATAAGATGTATCGCAAAAGAGAGAACGAACCTGTTTGGCTCCTGAGAGTTTCGGGCTGTGGCTCCCCTTGTTTCCCCGAGAATCCATACCCCCGGCTTACCGGGATATGGATTCCACAAGTGCGCATATATATGATGCCGAAAATGTTAATTACCTCGAAAAAAATTGGAAGATCCGGACAATGAACCGAGCATATCCTATATTTGTTTAACGAGGTGGTGAACCCGGTCAGCTCCGTGAAGTTGTATACCTTTCTAGATCGATGGACTCGTGAAATATTCATAATCATAGGGGTGATCATTTTGGGGGAGAGAGAGCCAATGATGGTTGAAACACAGCATGTAGAAAAGACTTCTCATATATTCCTACCAAAAAAATGCGAAGTGAAGAGCTTAGTTCGCCTCCGGCTGTGCTCCGATCTTTCGAGCTGCTGTGATTTTTGCAGGTGCTAATTTGTGGGCCACCGGGAATGAACGAGGCAGCGGCTGCCCACCTCGATGGGCTCGGATACACGCCGGAAATGCTGTTTGAGTTCTAATTGCAGAACCACAGGAAAGCTTGTACGGGAGCATTCTTCACTACTGATGCCAGCGTACTGGCAGCCGTGTTTCGATTCGATTCGTTTATTTATGCAGACAGAATTCCATATCATATGGTTATCAAAATATTAATGGGTTATATCAAATTAGATGATGTTGCATTGACACGGGAAACTTGCACGCCATTTGTACTAATTTATGTTCTTTTGATTCTGCAAAATAAATTTCCACTGGGTTTACAAGAGTTTGAGATCATGTCCAATTCAAAAAGATTATGTTGGCAGTGTACACTCTCTTATAGATTAGGTTTCTATCTTTTATTTGTCCGATGTGTAATAAACTCCTTAACACTTGTTCTTACAAGGTAATATATTCATACTTGATGCGCGTCCTTAAACACTCGAAATCAACAAAAAGTCTCGAGTCAGACATTTTTCTTCCGATCTCAGACTATAATCCCATGGGCTTCACACATCCGTTCAACAACTAACCACTAATCGGACATGTTTCTTCCGGTCTTGGACTTATAGGCCACAAGTTCCACACTTGGATATGGCATGATGTGAGACCTTACTGTAACCTGTTTTGATACTATGTAAATTTTTCACCTAGCCTGCAAGAAGATATTGAGCTCATATCCAACACACGATTAGTGTCATTGATACAACAATAGTTGAGTTTGAAGTAGAATTGAACTTTGAAATCCTCGAGTGAACCCAATAATGCATAGAACCGGCGTGAAAAAAATGAAGTAGCAAAAAGGATGATAGATTTTGTGAATTGGTGCAAAAACTTTGGGAAAATGTCCTATGTATAGTGAAGGAGAAGAATTGTTGGTTTAATGACTCTAAACTGGGAATTAAAGGCTATGAACCGACAATTGAAGATGGAACCGGTCATTAAAAAGGATAGATCGGGCAATTACAATACTTAATAAGTCCGGCTCCCTTAAGGTCGATTAATGTCCTTAACGATGCCTTTAATACACCTTAAACCGCACAAATGGAATCCTAAAAGATTTGGCCTCGAGTGAGGCCCACAGTCGAAATGAACATTCGGCGATTCTAACGAGTTCATACCCCCTGTGTAAGCGCATAAGGCAGGCATGAGTCATAATGTGACCAAGAAGTTTACCCCACCCAGGAGCACTTCTCATTTATAAACCAATAGTGCAACATCCCTCGCTTTACTACAGAGTTGACAAATATTCACTAACATGAAATAATTCTCAGTTAAATTGCCTTTTTATTATTTTTTAATAAAAAATTATGTTCAAATAGGAATTACTTGTATATAAGAATAATAGTTGGATTTTATGAGAAAAGAAGTAACAAATACATAAATATTGACAATAATAAATGTTCATCCGATTGTGATTGGTCAAAATAGAAGAAAGATTGGAAAGGTGAAGAGCAAATATGTTAAAGAGAAAGAGAGAGTGGATGAAAAATAGTAAATAGTTAAACAGTCAAGTAAATTATAAAAATCAAATAAAGATAATAATGCTAGATATAATGAAAAGATTTTAATTAAATAGGAAAATTATTTCTTTAAATAGGAAAATTGATTTTTATTTACAAGAATGAATTTTTATGGAATTAAATCAACTCGACAGATAATAAAAATAAAAAATAATAACGATAAATACAAGTTAAGAAATTTTAGCCAAATAGGAAATGACTTAACTAAATAAAAAGTTTATTTTTATTTGTATAATTTAAACAATCGACCGAAAATTAAAGAAGAAAAGAGGGGCAAAAGAGAAATACAACATAAAAAAGCCTATTGACACTACCACTGGGAGAAAATCTTCACTGGAGTAGTCATACCACATAGGCGATGATGACATAGCATATCCGTTCAATCAGAACTTGACAAGTAATCCATAATTATACTGTTATGGTTATTAAATTATTAAAAAAAATCTTCAAAAATATAAAAAATCTTAATAAATTGTGCACTAGAAAAGGAAAAATACATAAATGGTAAATTAGGATTAGATGAATATGCCATGTCAGTGGATATGACTGTTTCATTGAAAACTTTCTCGTCACATTGAGGCTTCTAAGGCTTCTTGCGGTGCATATATATATGTATGTATGTATTAGACGTCGACCCGTACTACGCACGGAATTATTCATTGCATAGGTGATGACGAATTTTTACTTTTAACAATTGACTGTTATTTTTTATAGATAATTAATTCTTAAAGAGTGTATAATAACTAAATAAATAAAATACATAATTAGAATAGAAAATAAGACAACAATTATTTGTTAGTTGTGGTTAACCATTTATCTTTTTTATTAGTTAAAAATATATTTATCAGTAGTATTTTAGAAAGTTCAAAAGTAAGATCGTTTAATCTGACCCCTCCCATATAATAATAGATATATATATATATATATAAACTCTAATTTTGATTCAATTAATCTTACCTAGTAAACATATAATTTTTTAAGCCCAATTAGTTTCCCTTCAATTCTATAATAACAATTTCTTATTCAAACTCATGCTAATTTTTAAAAGAATGTCTGGATATTATTAATCTATAATACGATGCAAATGCTATTATGTAAAATACATGTTACCCAAAACACCCTGCTCCAAGGGGAGAGCATTCATTGGTCGACAGAGACCGGAAATCAATTCATAATTGAAGATCCAATTGAAAGATTTTCTTTCCTCTAATTACACAGAGATTTCTAGAGAGGATTATAAATTGATTAAAAAAATGATACAATTGTTTATTTGATAAAAAAAAAAAAAAACATGCTGGAAAAGGAAACGACGTACACCTGTCGTTGTACCTCTATTATTTTGGCTCATCGTGGCCGATGTGGCAAAAAGAAAAAACAGCAAAAAAATAAAAAACAAAATTTTGGCCTATTCACTGTGAGGGATTCAATGAACCATCGGAGTCGCTCACCCAACCGAAAGAAAAGGCTGAAAATCTGCCACGACGTTTTCCAACCATTTCTAAGCTGTAAAGGAAAATCATGAGGTGGTTCAAGCGGTAAGGTACTTATTTTTTAAAGTAAAAATTTTAGATTTAAATCTTTGTGAATGGAAAAAATTCATACTGAGAGAGTTTCATCCCTTAATAGGTTAACCCAACTCGAATTAGATTAGTCGTAACTCAAAAAACTTCTAAATACAAGTGAACGCATAAAAACAACTGTAAAGGGAAACGATACCACCACAAGTAACTTAGCTTTCTTAGGGGCAAAGCAACTCCCAGAATAAGAAGAATATGTGCGATAGTACAGTTACAGTTCTCATATTAAAATTAAAAGGCTCTTTGTGTTTAATTCTTATCAATACAATTTATCGTATCCCTTTATTCTCAGTTTTTTAGATCTTTTCTAGGCCTACGTATCATCTTTATATGCTGAAAAGAGTTTTGCCTCTCAGAGACACGAATTCAAGATAATTCAATATTTCTTTCTTGAAAACAAGGTCTTGGAATCGAGCATTGTAAATGGAAAAAGTTGATGGCGAGGAGAGCTTACTCTCGGTGGACCGAATCGATTCGAATCCAAACTCATTAAACCTCTAGCTATCATGTTTTTTCTCCGGTTTATTTAATTTGGTTTTGTGGGGAATCTATGGCCCGATTCGATTCAAATCTAAACTTATCTTCCGAGATAAGTTCTCTCCATTCACAAGATTCGAACTCGAGATTTTTCTTAAGGAAAAGATGCGACCTACCACCTCAACTAATCCGATCTGCTTAAACTTTGTACGTGAAAACTATGAGGAGATTAAATTAAGTCCATAAAGTTGGGCGGAGACAAGCCCGTCTTCCTTGACTAATTTGTTAGATAATGACTGTAGTAAAGACGTGTAGGAATGGTTTCTACATCGACCGTCGATGTCCCGGCTGTTCACGGAAGTCGATTGCATCCGCGAACAGTCCGGGAGTCCTCGCTTCGAGATTTCTGACCTGACTTTGCCAACATGTGTTTCATTCGATGGAGAAAAGATGAGGGAAATGGATAGCCCACGAGGGTTGATAATTGCCTTAGCTGCCAATCTTAAAGATTCCCTTAAGTGAGTATTGGTTTGATTAACCTAATAAAAGATAAGACTAGGACCAAGCGATCAAATCACTTACGCAACGACGATCATCTAAGCTCTCTTATGCAGCATTTATTGTTATTTTCCTAATTTTATATTTTAAATTTTATCTCCCACACCTACCCACATCTACATCTATTTTTCCTGTCCAGTGAAAGGAAGACAGCAATACTAGTAATTTAATCATCTCGTTATGTAATGTTCGGATTTTCGTGCCCATCCACGAAAATCAGACAGATTGAGTAACCGGTGCTAATATCGGTTCCGTCAATGTAACACCATCGAAGAGCTAGTAAAGTTTGTAAGTCAGTGTCTATTAAGGTACAAGTTCGAAATCATCTTCTTGTAATATTGTTAAGAGTGAGATTTGAACATAATAAAAAAAAAAAAAAGAGCGAAGAAGAGGGGGTAAGCAGCCTTATTTTCGAACGTTTAAAGTACTCATACTACGTGAGATATGCCAAAAAAAAAAAAAGAAAATAGTGGTTCTATCACTTCAATTATTCTCTTCAGCTGCCTCTCTAATTTTCTCTTTTTTTCTAATTGTATATTTTATTTTCACATTATTATGATTTCACATGAATACTGAGACTGCTAAAAAAAAATACGATTGATAATTTTGTGCATAGCACAGACAAGCGTCGGGATGATTATTGGATAATTCTATGTAACGAGTATCACGTACAACAGTGCTGATGTAATGTTACAAGCTAACATAATTTAAATTATTTTTAAAAATTTTTTAATAAAATTTGAAATGAAAAAAGGAAAATTTTGCTCATGATATCACATTAATACTGATGATATATTTATTACACAATCGACTTTCTCTGCGGTGGCACAAGGAGTGCCTGAGCGCCAACGGAAACGTAAAATACGGGTAAATGGGGGATGACATGTTATCCATACAAACCGCTCTCCTCCCGCCCACTCCACTCAATTTTCACTAAAAAAACCAACCTTATATTCCAATATCCCCCCTTCCATATCACACCAGAGCTCGCTCTGCAATATCATCACATTCCCATCCCATTGAGGTAATCACTCCCTCATCATACTCCTGGTGCTGTGTTCTTCGATCCTCTTCTCTTGCCCGTGCTCGTTCATTGGTGTTTTATCCAAGCTATTCGGTTCGGGAATCTGTTTCTGGTGTTTTTGTTTTTGTCCATGCTTCCTCCAGTAACTTGGCCTTGTGCTCTCAATTCAACAAGCAGTAACCAGCGAGGCCTGAGCTTCCAACGTCTGATTCCGATACCGTGGTCGAGGTGGGGTCACCCGGTCGACTTTTTCGGATCGAGTAACAGCTCTGTGGTCACTGACTGACCTTCCTTTTTTACATCAGGATGAATGGTAGCTGAGAGTTTTGACGTTATTCAGACGCCTCCTGTTTTTCTGTTTTCCTTTTGCCTTTGCTTTTGGATCCGTTTTCCGGGGAAAACGAGTGGTCTCAATTCTTCCTGGAGTATTTATCGATTGCCTTACAGTGACACGGATCATAAGGTTCCTCGTACAGCAGGCTCAGACGGAGACACAGCTCCCGACACCGTACCAAACTAATGCCGGCGGCAGCGTCGCTTTGCATAAACCAGCAGCCACTGTCCCTCAGGCATGGACTGCTCAGGCACCGATACAGCTCCAGGCACACGGCACCGACTGCATCGTCGAAGCTGAAATACTGGTAGCAATGGTTGGTGGCAGCAGCAGCAAGAATCGCATCGCTTCCACTTTTAGTTGGAGGCGGATGTTCAGGACATCCGCCGTGTCCTCGGACAGTAGCAGTACTGACACTGGTAATCACGTGGGAATCAGTGGTGCAGTTTGGTGCTGAAGAAGGGGATAGCAGAGTTCTACGATGAGTCGTCGGGAATCTGGGAGGACATATGGGGAGACCACATGCACCACGGCTTCTACGACGGCGACTCCCCCATGTCCTCATCCGACCACCGCCTCGCACAGATCCGGATGATCGATGAGGCCCTCCGGTTTGCCTCGGTTCCTTCAGGTCAGGCTCAGTCTTTACACAACAGGCATACCACGTAAGAGTCACATCACAATCCAATGAGTATTCAACACATCAGGCCCGACAGACCGAACTGTCCAGTCACCCAATTTCGAATAATAACTGCCAGATTGTTCATAGGATGACATAAAATGATTCGGTTTCTCACTTGTTTGCTTGATTGATCTGCCATCTTTATTCATTGCCTGAACGGACTGAAGACGAGGAGGAGGATGATCCGTCGAAGGTTAAGAGTCCAAAGAGGATAGTGGATGTCGGGTGTGGGATCGGGGGCAGCTCCAGATACCTTGCCAGAAAAATTGGAGCCAAATGCACAGGAATCACTCTTAGTCCGGTCCAGGCGGAGAGGGCCAATTCTCTTGCCATTTCTCAGGGTTTATCCGACCAGGTACGAACTCAAAGTATGTTCTGCGTTCGTGATCCACGGGAAAACAGGTAAATTTCGATCGAATATGCATAATGTAATGTAACAACGAACAACATCTGGCAGGTCTCCTTCTAGTTGCAGATGCCTTAGCGCAGCCATTTCCTGACGATCAATTCGATCTAGTCTGGTCCATGGAGAGCGGAGAACACATGCCCGACAAAGCCAAGGTTTCTCCCATATATAGATCCACGACAAGTTTTTCGGTCCTTTCACATCTCGACCCTTCTGATTTATTTTGAGCTTTGTCCCGGGATATGGCAGTTCATCAATGAGCTTGTAAGAGTCGCAGCCCCAGGCGGTCGAGTTATAATCGTCACATGGTGCCACAGAGATCTCACCGCGACCGAGGATTCCCTGCAGCCATGGGAGAAAGAGCTCTGAGCAAGATATGTGACGCTTATTTCCTCCCTTCATGGTGCTCTGCAGCCAACTACGTCGAGTTACTCCAGTCCCTTGGTGTTGAGGTAATTACACGGGCAATTCCGACTCTGAACGAGCCACCGAGGTACTCGAGATTGGTACTTACCTATCGATCCTCGAATTTGAATATATGAAGCCATCATGACTATTTGCCGGATATTAGGACGGCAGACTGGACTCGGCACGTTGCCCCATTTTGGCCGGCGGTGATCCGATCTGGCCTTGACATGGAAGGGCCTCACGTCCCTGCTGAGAACCGGTGAGTTTCCTTTGCCACCCTTTTCATTTAATATGTATGTCCCGTTCTCAGTTTCCAGTCAAGACCTCTCGGGCGATCTTGCATGCGACGGACGGGACCGTGTCTCGGTTACTAGCACTTGACTCGCTCAGTTTCTGTGGACTTCCGGGAATCTGCATGTAGCTTAGCAAGGAAATTTTGAGCTTTCCGTAATGGTGCCTGATCTCCATCGATGTAATACCATGTTTGTTCGCTTCAAGCAGGGATCAAGACG